>OX463755.1:133637801-134237801 GCA_949824845.1 Rhingia rostrata | reverse complement strand
CAGTAGTCGCTTGTAAAAGCTTTGAATCAATAAATTAATAATAAATAAAAAAAATTAAATAATTCCTTCCTTGCAAAAAAAGACAAAAACACGGTTATGATACTTTGTTAACAGTCTCTGACAACATAATTCCTAACATAAGCCGAATCCTCAAAGGATTTCTTTCAAAAATATGAGCATTCGCAATTTTCTTATCAAAGAGTCGACCCTTGTTCGGAATAAACTCGTACCCGAACAATAATTATCACTCAGATGCAATGTCAAAATGTTAATTTTAAAAACACCATTCACTCGCAAATGAATCACGCTACACTGGATATTTTGAATGTCATTTCCCCACCAAGAATCAACGGTTATTTATAACAATTGCTAGCTTAACCCGTTAAATCAATGATATCGCCACAGAAAAAAAAGAAGCAACTCATTCGGAGCAACAAAAGGAGTCTCTAAACAAAAAAAAATCCTTTGATCATCTCTCCGACTTATTCAAGCGTGAATTTCATCGCATTATTTTCTTAAGGATAATTCGTTAAAAAATTGATATCGTGGGTTGTTTTTGCGCCCAAGTCCAAAAGGGACGATGTGCGCGCCCCCGAATAATATTCAAATGATATTCGCACTTAGTTCGTAGTTCCTCGAGCAAGGACTCTTCCGTCTCACAAAAGCTATATGGAGCATAAGAAATTTCCAGGGAAATCATTGCAATTAAAACGTAATTGTTCATAAGGATTTCCACGACCGTATAAGCAGTATGAGAGAAATAATACCTTTTTTCCCATTTATTCAACCAACGACAGGACGAGGTAAGAGGAACTCAAAATAACAAAAAAAAAAAAAAAAAAAAGTAAAACCGAAGACTCATTTGCATAATTTCTTAATATTTCAGTTTGTGAGTCTTATATAGCTCGCTGGCGCGGCAGCGGTAAAAGCTTATGGTTGAGAGGATTTTTTAATGCTGATGATGACGTACGAGTACCTTCAAACATATCGCACGGGGATTTGACTAATGTTTCTTATAATCACAGTCATTCGTCGCACACGGACTCTGCACACTCGCATCCTTATATGCCATTAACGCCAACGAATTATAATTAAAATATGAAGGAATGAATAACGCGACGAAAAATCATAGGTACCTACGCGCGTGAAATAAATTAAAAGACCAAGGCTGGGGAAGGCTCACTCTGAGCGTACAGAAAAAAATAGATCACACCTTTTCTTGCCAGCTATATGCCGACGTAAGTGCATATTGCATATATGGGTATGTTAATGCTCAAAGGAGTATACAAAAAAAAATAATAATTTCCTCACTAATTTGAAATGTGAAAATTGCATGCACACGCAAATTAAAGATAAAAGGATTTCGTCCTAGCTATAGTGGGGGGGCGTCCATTTGCAAGAATATAAAACCAAGCAAGGATTTCGACTTTTTTTTTTATATGGAGCAATAATTATGCCGAGATCTGGCATAGGGGTCACCGACAGGGAGGAGGACGGGTGACGGTGCTCATTTACAAAATCGCATTCGCAAAATTTCATAATGTAGCCACTAAGTGAGAGCTGGTGATTAAGCTGCATGAATAGAAATTGAAAAATGACAGACAGACGTCAGATGAATTTTTTAATTGAAATTTAGTCGTTTTCATCATTAAGATCCTTTGATGGGATTGTTAGTGTTTCGGAGATAAAGTAACCCTTTTGGTGTTCTGTACAATACGAGAGGTAAGGTCCCCTTCCCATGATTCAAATGCGAGTAGCTTGTGCCGCAAATATATCTTTCTGTCAGTTGTCAAAGTGCTGGGAAATTTGACAGCTCTTTCCCAAACAAATTTTTTCTTTGATAACGATTGATACAAGGTATTGCGGTATAGGTACGGTATAAGCCAATATGGAAAACATATTGGAAGTTTTTTTTTTCAATTGATTTTTACTTAACTTCATCTTAAAACTAACTTACATGCTAGAAAAAAATTGAAAAAAATAGCACACTTATCAACTACCTTACTGGGCCTATGCGGGCACCATCGGATCCGCCTATCCACAGTTCGTCGGAAGACGTGGTAGATTAGCGGAACCGCCGATTTATCCTGAATCAACCCCCGAATAAAGCCGCTTAAGGTCAGTTCTTTCTCGTAACCTGTCCTAAACAGGATAGTTTCAGATTTCTGAAAGGTGATTTTCAATTTTCAGTCATCACAATATCTCTGGATCTTGTCGAAGTCCCGCTGCTCGAATGACTTCGACTGTTCTGTACTAGATAAGACCGTCCGCATACGCAATTGCCTGAGTAAGACGACCTATCATATCACTGGTGTAAATACTCAGAATCGGCGAGCTTACCGCTCTCTGTTGCAGACCATTTTTTATGAAAACTTCGGTGGTAGAAGTTGCTTTGCCACTTTTGACAACAAACGTTCTACCAGTTAGCGCATGTCATGAAGCATATATAGCAGTGGTTTACATATGCCAAGCCTGGTCAGCTTTAGATAGAAGCCCTCTAACCATACGGTGTCGAAAGCCTTCTCTAAATCAACCAGACATGCACCCGTGCACTTTTTTTTGTCTTTGTTCCATTGTATACCAGAGGCGAGTATGGAGGCGGCATGAATACAGTCATGTCCAGCCTTGAAACCAAACTGGTTCTCTGGTATAATATTATTGTCCTCAGACTACTTGAACAGATCTCGATTGAGAATCTTTTTAAAAACTCGAAAGCAGACTTATCGACCGGAAATTCGCCGGTTTGGAGTTATCCTTTCCCTTTTGCGGGAGAGGATGAACCACCGCCGTCTTCCAACGCACTGGATAATTTGCATTATTCAGCGCGTTGTTGAACAGCGTGGCGTAAATGTCCAGAGCTTCAGGGGGTAAGTGTCGCAGTACAATGTTGGATATACCATCGACTCCAGCTGACTTCTTTTTCTTTATGGAATCGAAGATGATCTAGAGTTCCACCTTCGAAATTAACAGGAAACTGGGAACGGCACATATTTGACAGTCTTACACACGGCCATCCCCATTGAAATGCCCTTGTGCGGTGGAGTGGCTTAAGCGATTATTTGAGGATTACTCAAGCTATGCAATCGCAGAGATAGATTTTACATGTTGGCATGCCATGTTCGAAAACCAGAAGTTACAAGAAATAAATTTTTAAAAAGCTGCTTCCACCATAGTACGGGACGAATTTGCATGCCAGGACAGCGGCGAAGTGATGCCCAACTGAAATTGATAGTCATGTCCACTGCTCCAGTTATTTTGCCTTGACGTAACAGATTTATGCTCATCTTTAGTTGCTCGACTTGATTATATAAACAAAATTTCATTTAGCTAATGCAGCCTAACTGCAACTTTCAGCCTTCATTCAGCTGGCCATGAACACTCGTATTGGAGTTGGAGCTTTTCTACCCGATAAAGTTGAATCATCCACTGTAAGCCAGTCTGGATTTTCATCAAATCGAATACCCCGCTAGCCGATTTTGATCGGCCCTTGAACTCTTGGATGTGCTTTCGGGTGCTGGGCATGTAGCGGTGGACTAATGAAAGTGAAATGAGGTGAAAGGTGAAATGTGCTTACTTTACAGGCTCCCGACCCGTTAGGGGACTCCGCCGGTGACAATGCATAAGCACGTTGCGGAAATTTATCCACTCCAGGCGCTTAAGCATCCGCGATTGCCTTGATCCTTACGTCGGAGGTTCGATTTTCCTTCTCGTCACGAACCTGAAGGCTGGGATTCGAAGATTTGTTTGGTTGGAGCGTAATTGTTCATTTGCTCTATGTGGCCGAGCCAATATGTTTTTACCTTATATAATATTCATGGTTGTATCTTCTCCTGCCTGTGACGAGGCAGTCATTCATACTTTTCAATCATTGGCACGTTGCGGCAAGTTATGCAGTCCAAGCGCTCAAGCACAGATTATCACCTTGATCTAGAAGCTTGATCTTCCTTGTTCCCTCGATCATCCTTGTCGCCACGAACCTGAAGGCTGGGATTCGAAGATTCGTTCGGCTGGAGCGGTATTTTTCATTCGCTCGATGTGGCCGAGTCAATGTGTTTCTACCTTTTGTACTACACCTTGGAACAGCTCATAATGTTCCTGGTTGTATCTTCTCCTGCCTGTGACGAGGCAGTCATTCATACTTTTCAATCATTGGCACGTTGCGGCAAGTTATTCAGTCCAGGCGCTCAAGCACAGATGATCACCTTGATCCAGAAGCTTGATCTTCCTTGTTCCCAGATGATCACCCTGATCCAGAAGCTTGATCTTCCTTGTTCCCTCGATCATCCTTGTCGCCACGAACCTGAAGGCTGGGATTCGAAGATTCGTTCGGCTGGAGCGGTATTTTTCATTCGCTCGATGTGGCCGAGTCAATGTGTTTTTACCCTTTCTACTACACCTTGGTACAGCTTATAAAGCCCTGGTTGTATCTTCCCCTGTATGCTGGCTGTTGGTCCAGTATGCCAGGATCAACAATTTTTATTTCCTTTAGAAAGCGCTTAATATTTGCTCCGCTTTCCTGTTTATTGCCTATTACTCGTTTTCGCAATGTAGGACTGGTAGGTTAGGATCCGGTAGAGCAAACATTTGGACTCCCGGGCTTAGACTTTTGATCCCATTAGTTTTGCTAAACCGAAATAGCATCGGTAGAAGTCTTCGTCGTACTTCGGCCAAGGATTCATACAATTTCCGCCTTCACTTTATAAAGCTCATGCTGATTCATGCCTAACATATGCTTCCATGAAATCGATGACAAGATGGTGTTTCTCAACTCAAATTCGTTGGTCTTATCCAAGGTTCACATTAGTGTGCTTATTTGGTCTATGGTCGATCTGCAACACTGGAAGCGACACTGGTACATGCCGAAAAGTTTGTGGCATAAGGTCTTAAGACATTCAAACCGTACGTTAGATACGATCTTGTATTCAAATTTTAGCAGGGATAAGCTTCGGTAATTGTTGCAAGACATGGGATCCCTATTTTGTATGGGGCTGATATTCCAGTCATCGGGCATGCTATCATTCATCCGCAGTTTTTCGATGGTTTGTTGCAGGCACACTTCTATAGCAACACCTCTGTATTGGAAGAGTTCTGCTGGTTATCCCTCAGAACCGGCTTCCTTGTTGTTCTTTAGTTTCTTAATTGATGCTCTAACTTCTTCAATATTGGGACGGAGCAGCTTCTGGAAATACTGCCTGTATAGATCTATAATTCCCTACGCTTGGCAATGTTATTTTGTAGAGCCTGGGCTCCTTCTTTGAATCCATCTGCCAGACTTTCTTTGGAGAGTTTAGGGATGTTCGTCGTGTCGTTAGAATCTTCGATTTCCCTGCGCTTGGCGGTATTTCTTTTATTTTCTTCTCCTGGTTCGGTACGCTACCTGTGGCGCGTGTGTTTTGCATTGTAGCGCTTTAATATGTGCCTCCTCTGTCATCTCTTTTTGGTACTAGAAATATCATACCACGGACAATTTTTCGTGGGTGGCTGATAGCCTTCGTCTACTAGGTATTGCGATACAGTGTACACCTGTGGCGGGTTTTTCTTGATCTTTGGTTTCGAACTATGGTTTCGTTCTCACCTGAAGCTTTGCCTCATAGGCCATGTTTTTGGCAGCGAGCATCTATCGGGACTGTTCATCAAACGAGGGGTTTCTTGCTGGTGGGTGGAAGTAACCTAGCAAATTAGTTTCCGCCGATCTTATGTCTTGTAGACACCATCGCAAATAGTCGATGATGCTGGTATGGTGTTGATCGGGATATTAAGGGATACGCATTCCATAGAGATTCAGATGGTTTCTTCCGATTGTAGCCTTTCGAGATTAATTTTTTCCAACAGTATTTCGCATTTTTTTTTGTGGTGAATATTATTCCTTCCTGCTTCGAATGACCATTGTTGTACCTTTTGACGACGACTTTAAGAAGTTCAACCTAGTCAAACGAAATTCATGCATAAGGCATCGAAAATGGCCGTGACTTTTGTAGCGATTTGACACCAACGTTTTGATCCGAGTCACCGATTGCCACCCAGATCGTAAGGGAGCATCTCGACTTTGCTGGCGTGAATGAACTACATATCAACTTTAATTATTGTTACGTGTTACATGGGTATCATGTTGTTGAAGATCCAGAAGCCACATAAGAAGAAGAAGGCGACATTTGCAAACGTAGCAACAGGGCTCGGTTGCCCCTGTTACCACTCTTTGAGGATCCAAAAATGTATCCACAAATGAATATATGCAACCCAAAAAAAATTCAAAAATTCCACCAGGACGACTAATGAATCTAATTTCTCAATCGTCAAGGTAAAAAAAACCTTCTATTGCACATCAAGCTGTTGCCACTAATTGGACAAAATTGATTTAAAAAAAGGAAAACTCCATCATGCATGCCTTGGAAATTGCATAGATGAGGAATCACATCGATTCGCGGTCGCATAAAACATCAAATCCATCTCCGTCCTCATAGGTGGCATTGTTCAGACCACCAGAAGAGGACACCGAAAAGCAAAAGCAGAACACACGTTCGGCTTGTACATGTCATGCACTCCTGCATTGCTACGTCACATAGAAAAAACAAAGAAAATTTCTTCCACCCATGTTCCTCTTCTTCTTCTTCTTCTTCTTTTTGAAACTCGAAAAACACTTGAATTGATTACTGGGAATCATTCATCCTTCGTCCAAGTGCTCGTCGGCGTTTTGAACGTCAGAGCACCTGTTTTCTACACACTGCCTCTCAGTTAGACTGGGTGGCACTTAACGAACGTTCTAGCGCTGGAGAGGAGTCGAAGGAAAAAAAAAAGGAATTTATTAATAATAGCCGCCCACCATTTAGCGGGAATTTTTCCCTCAAATTAATTGCTTCAACACCCGTAATCATCGTCATCGACAGTCTTGTCTCGGTGTGGTTGTCGTTGTCGTTGTCGTTGCGGCAGCAGTTGTTATCGTTTTGTTCCAGTTGAACCGAATCGTTCTTCAAATAGCAATTAGACGCCACCAATGCTACTAACCAACCATCCATGTCATTCTCATCAATTTTGCTGTTGTCGTTGTCGTATACACCGATAGATTTTGAGGAGGTGTTGGTAAAGCTGTTAGATATAAGTGGTGACGATGGATTGGGTATCTGCAATAACGCGTCGCGTTGGGTTGGGAGCATTTCTGTTGGATGTAACTAGAGGGTCGAATTATTTTGGTCGTGAATTTACGAGGGGCAGTAGAAAGTTGCAAAGGATGACATAGATATGGTCTGTCGAAAGGATGTTTAAAATACAATCGGTATCCTTTATTTTCTAGCATTCCTTATATCAGGTATCAATTTACCTAGCATCTGGCAGCTTATATTAGAAGGTGAATATAAGCTGCCAGATGAAATGCTGAATCACCTGGATTCTGGATCCAGTTAAGCAAGAGACTGGTAGGCTACAATTATTGGAAATTTCTTCAAAATTCTAGTTATGATTAATGAATTACACATTGGTAGCGGAACCCACACTTAATGGACTTTAAGGATTATTTCCATTCCCTGAAACCATGTCCATGTACACTGATGGTTCAAAAATGGACGTAGGCATTGGAACGGGAGTGTTTTCTGAAACACTAAAGCTTAACAGCACTTTCGTCGCGCTAAGCACAGCTGTGTCTAAGATTTTTGCAGTAGCAGAAGTAGCCAAAGCCACCTGAATGCTAGCGATACCACCAGATGATATCACCATCTTAATGGATAGTCAGGCTATAATTAAAGCAATCTCTGCTGTCGAAAAAAAATCCAAGCCTGTGAAGCGTTGTCGTGAAGAGCTTAAGATTCTTATCGTCCAACAAAATGTTAAGCTCTGCTGGGTTCCAGAACACAGAGACATACAGCGCAAAGAAATTGCTGATGAACTGGCAAGGAATGGATCTACCACCAGCATTGATAAGGCAGACCAGTCTATCGAACCGCAACTGTTTGACCTCTCATCACAGGTGGGACAGAAAATACTGGATATAGCTAACAGCAGGTGGAATTCCCCCATTCAATGTTAAACAGGACATGTTAAGAGGACGTGACCTGAGTATGGCAAAACCAGAACCAACAAACGAAATCAGGGAAACAGGAAATTTGTTTCTACACAGTATGTATACTAACTGGATACAACTTACTCAAAAGCCAAAAACTACAAATGTATCTCATAGATGATGACCTTTGTAGAGGCTGCTCTGATGAAGAAATATACAAGGATACCTTCCACTTTCAGCGTTACTGACCAGGCAACAGTCAACTAAGAAAAAGAAGCTTAGGAAGGTATTTTTTCGTGACCTCACGAATCTATCCAAAATCACTCTGGTTAATCTTTTCAGGCTTACAACAACATTTAGAAGGCTGGAAAGGGAGCATACAAATATAATTTACAGTAACGGAACATATGGAGAAGCCATCTACACACGTGTACCATTGAGGATAGAATCGCAGAAGATAGGCCTAAAGTTAAAAGTTTAAAAGAAACCTTAAGCTTGCAGAAAGAGCGTGACCAGATCAGTTTTTATTGTCATCATCATATTAAGAAGAGCTATACAAGCTGTACAACGACATGCCCCAAGTCAAAAAAAACTCCGCATTGGACGTTTAAGATGGCTAGGACATGTAGAACGAATGGACACCAATACTCCGGCTCGCAGATTCTTCGATTCCCAATTAGACGTCGGACGCAGTAGAGGAAGACCTCGCCTAAGGTGGTGCGCACAAGTAGAAACCGACCTCAACCAACTCGGATTGCGCGGCTGGAGCCAGTTAGCTAAGGACCGGGCTAATTGGAGAGGCATCTTGGTTAGTCCCAGGCTTATCTCGGACTGTAGCACCACTTAAGTAAGTATATTAAGAAGATCGATCTAAGGTTAGGTGAGATTGGGAACGAGCATCACAATGGGTGTTGATTGGTCTGAGTATGATGAGGGGAGACGTACACCGCTTTCCTCATCAACCAACCAATATAAAATATTCTTACCTTTGCGTGTAAAGGATTGAAGCTTTATATGTCATGTCTAGTGCTGATATTTCTACAAAGCACATCCGCATATATTTTTAGATAACAAGGATGACCTGAAAAATCATCCGAGTAGTATCAATTGTCAAGGAAAGAAAACAGGAGGGCCCGCCGTCGTGCAAGAAGTACATTCGCACACATGAACGGTTGAATGGTTGTGAGAAAGCTCGGCCCTGGATACAAACGATCTTGGTGAGCCAAAAATTTTTATTTTTTTCAACAAGGAATATTGATTCATGCTCTGTCATGGTAGACGAAAAACTGATGCGGAATATTCTTATCAAAAACCCCAGTTTTACAACGACATGAAGCCAATCAAAGTTTTTACGAACTAAGAAGGTAAAGCCGTAATTCGGACTACTAAGGTGTTTTAAACCGAAGGGGAAACAACGTGTGACAAGAAGTTTCACTTTACACACAACGTGTCTATAAATTTGAGTGCACTTCGCAGCAAAAACTTTAAAGCAAGAACAGCGATGACAAATTGTCTTATGCTGTCAGGAAGAACGATTACTATGGACGAGAGGGAACACTACCAACCTCCCGACCCAAGTGAAGCAGGGATAGTTATATTAAAACTTAAGCTTCACAAAGGTGTTGGAAACTACGGTCATCCTGCTGAGCCTGTGGAAATGATTTGATAAGTAACATTCAACACTTATTAAGCAAAATTTGGTCGGACGAAGAATGGAACATCAGCATCGGAGACCCTCTGCACTGCGCTAACTATGGAGTCATTAGTCTCCTCAATATCGCCCACAAGATCCTATCTGACGTTATATGTGTACCTCTGAAACCATTTAGCAACTATCTTCCTCATCCTTATCAGTGTGGTCTTAGAAAAGGTAATATCACAACTGTTCTAATGTTCACATTTCGGAAGATCCTTGAAAAACCCCAAGAAGAACAAATCGACACCACCACCACCACCACCAGTTTATCGAGTTTAAAGCCGCATACGACAACATTTATAGAGACGAGAGCTATATGCTAGTTTTGGTATAATGTTCAGACTCGTGCATCTGTGCAAGGTCACGATTGAGAATTCTCGTTGCTCAATCAGGATCGAAAACAATTTCATTCAAAAAAGGATTTAGGATAGGCGATGCGCTGTCTTGTGATTTCGTAAATTTGATTCTTGAAAGGATTGTACAAAACTCCCGAGCCAACAACAGAGGCACAACCTTGCAAAAAATCGGCAATTAGAAGCATACTCCAACGATATTGACATCATTGGTAGGACTTAACGTGATGTCTTAGCCACTTTTGCTAGTATAGAGAAGGAAGCGGCAAAAATGGGTTTAGCAGTACATGAAGGCAAGACAAAGTAAAGGGTTTTTCAATAAGAGCGCTACAAAAGTTTTTTTTAATAAAACAAAAACGGTATTGGATATCAATGAAATTCTTTACTCCTGTGAAAGTACATTCGATGCCATTATGTATGGAACTCGATTTCTTTTGCATGGCCACCACGGGCACGCTTTTTTTTATAATTTACACGTACTCAAGGGGTTATGAATACCCTTTATATGTTACCATAGTACGAGCGTTAGATAAGGGGAAGAAAGAGAGGATGCAGAAGTCCAGACGCTGAACCCAATTTTCGACGGTTTTCAAGCATAAATCGGCCGATACAGCTGCAATTTCACGTTCGATATTCGTACGAAGTTCATCAATCGTCGCTGGCTTGTTGGCATAGACCATAGACTTGACGTAGCCCCATAGGAAACAGTCTAACGGCGTCAAATCGCACGACCGAGGCGGCCAAGCGACTGCACCATTTCGTGAGATAACACGTTCTCCAAACTTGGTTTCCAATAAATTGATTGTGGCATTCGCTGTGTGGCTTGTGGCGTCGTCCTGTTGGAACCACATGTCCTCCAAGTCTATATCATCCAATTGGGGCCAAAAATATTCGGTTACACATTGAACGGTAGCGATTCCCATTCACAGTAACGTGCCGGTCTTGATCATCACGGAAGATGACGCCGCCGGCCCATAAACCACACCAAACCGTAATTTTTTCGGGATGCAATGATGACTCATGGAGTACGTGTGGATTGCTGCCTGACCGATACCGCATATTTTGTTTATTGACGAAGCCATTCAGCCCGAAATGAGCCTCACCGCTGAAGATGATTTTTCGATGAAAATCCGAATCATTTTCAAGTTGTTGCTCAGCCCAATTCACGAACATACGTCGCTTCTGGTGGTCAAGCAGCTTCAGTTCTTGCGTCAATTTAATCATGTAAGGATGTAGTCCAAGATCTTTTTGCAAATTTCGCCACAACGACGTCACATAGATGCCCATTTGGGCTTTCTTCAACTGAAGCCTCGGCGGCAGCAATATTCTCGACACTACGGGCACTGTTTTGTCTCACTGGCACGTGAACATTTTGTACTGTGCCTGTGGATTCAAATTTTTCCACTAGACGCTCAATTGTTAATCTGCTAGGACGATTATGACGACCATAAATTGGACGTAGCGCTCTTAAAGTTGAGGCCACTGAATCCGAATTTCGGTTGTAAATTTTAACAATTTCGACTCGTTGTTGGATCGAATATCTTTCCTTCATGAAATGGCAAACCTTGCTGAAGAGAAATGTCAAAAGAGCGGCAGGAAATATGGCGTCGTTTGTTGTCCCTGTCGCTCAACTTTTGTAGCGTTCCTGTTGAAAAATCCGATACATTCTGTCAACACGAAATGCCACACATCATCGACGAATTGGACTGAACGTAACAGATTGACAGATATAACTTTGAGGCAGTACCGGACTTTGTCTACCTCGGTTCCGCTATTAACTCTGACAGCAACATCTCGTCATAAATTAAACGAAAAATTACTCTTGTCAACCGCTGTTTCTTCGTGCTAAGAAGGCGATTTAGTAGTAAAGCCCTCACCCGAACTGCTAAGGCGATCCTATATAAGACCCTGAACCTCCCAGTCCATTTTCGCCGCTACCTTCTCTATATGGCATTGACATCACGTTGAGACCGACCAATGATGCTTCAATCTGGTCGGCGTATGCTAGTAGTTGCACAGATTTTTGAAAGATTGTGCTTCTGGCGTTGGCTCGGAAGTCTGCACAATCCTCTCCAGTATCAAATCAAAGGAGACTCATGACAGCGCCTTAATCCTTTTTTTGATATCGATTGTGTCGGTGATGTTGTTTCCGACTGTGATGGAGCAGCGATTTTCCATCGTCATCCCACAGAAACAAACGAGTTTGGGTGCCATACCAAAACTAGACATGGCGCTGTAGTTCGTCTCCATAAATCCTATCGTATGCGACTTTAAAATCGATGGATAGATGGTGGGTATCGATTTAAACTTCTTGAATTTTTCGAAGATCTGCCACAGTGTGAAAATTTGATTGGTTTCGGACTTTCTTGGCCTAAAACCATACTGATAAGGGCCGATCAGATTGTTGGTAAACGGTTTCAGGCATTCACACACTACGGCAGATAGGATCTTGTAGCTGATGTTGAGGAGAATTATGCCTCTGTATTTGGCACAGTTCAGAGGGTCTCCTTTTTTGTTCTGGTGCATCGAAGCAGGGGAAAATCCCTGGTCGTTTTGAGAAAGAGAAAAGCTCCTCGAAAATCTTCGGTCCCATTTGTGTTAATGGTCTATGGATACGAAGATTCAACCAAGAAATATACGAGCTCCTCAGCGACATAGACATGGTAAGAAAAAACCGGCAATGGACGTTTTAGATGGCTTGGGCATATAGAGCGAATGAACACCAATATGGAAGATGGAAGAACTTTCCCAGTCAGATATCGTACGGAGTAGAGGAATCTCTCACCTAAAGTGGCGCGCATAATTAGATACTGGCCTCAACCAACTTAAAGTGCGCAACTGTTGGCAGTTAGGTAATGACCGGGCTAATTCATGAGGCATGTTGATTGAGGCCTAGGTTAATTTTGGACTGTAGGGCCACTTATTGTAAGTGAGTTATTGTAATGTTTAAGCTATTTTCCGAGCAGCCAGTACACCTTTGAATATTTTTTGTTCAATTCTTCGCATTTCTAATTAACATGTGTCTCCCATTTCAACTTTGATAGCCGAAGTAGTCCGATAACATATAGATAGGTTGCAATGGTTGGAATAGGATCTACGGTCAAGGTATTTGTCAGCGACTGGTTTGCACAAGCTTCTTGATAGTCTTGATAGTCGAAGTAGTCAGGTAGCAGATGGATAAATCGAATTATATTATCTGAACCCGAGATTCGGTTTAACATAAATAGGGTTAGGAAATTTTCCTCTCCATTTCAGCAATAATTGTTCATTTGAAAATGATCTCCTCATACAAAGATCAAGCCCCGTCCATAAGGTAGTAAAATTTCTTCTTTTTTAGAGGCTTCAGTCTCATCGACTCATCAGGTTGTTATTAATAAAATCGAATGCCCTTGGCTCTCTCATTATATGTTTTCTTAAGCTGGTTATCAAAGTCTAATAGGTAGCTGTTGTACGTAATAAAATAAAATTGACATTTCGAAATGTCAAATAAATAAAAAATGAGTGATAACTGGAACGATGGTTAGCCCAATGAATTGCCTTGCATTCCTAGCCGTAACAGCGTCTTAATGTTTTTCACTGGTCCTCCTCTCACGATGATCTAATAAATGAAGACAGCCGAACGGATTCGTTCAAACTAGAGGACTCGCCGTCATGCATGGAGTAAATATGCACATATGAATGGTTGTGAGCAAAAGCTAGGCTCTGGGTACAAACGAGTCTGTTTTGCCAAAAAAAATGGCATAGTTCGTGAATACAGTGGTTTGTGTTGTACTAAGGGTTGGGACCCTGGGTTAACTCCGATGTTTTGTTTACAGCCCTCTTTTTACCAAACTCTAACAAATTTCTAAGAGTACAAACCTATCGTAAGAAATTTCCTAAATGTGCTGTTCAAAATCGGTGGTAATCGGAGTATTCCATACTTTGTGGCAAAAATATGACTTTACGCACACAGAGCTCAATCGAGAAACTAGGTCTGAGGCTTTGAAGAAGCTATTGGTGTTAGATATTTCATTTTATTTCCAAACACAAATGGGACCGAAGAACTTTTCCCAAAACGAGCAACAATTTGTTTATCGACGTTTGATGTGAAACGTGCTTCAACACCGTACGGCTTACATATTCAATAAACAGGCTCCTGAACCCTAGTACAGAAGGCTGACTTAACTCATGCAAAGTGGGCCAAAAGAAGTCATCCGATGCTGTTTGGCTCTCGTTTTTTTCTAAATGAAAAACTTCGATTCTGTTTTTTTGTTTATTGTTTATTTGAACTTTTAGAATTTTATTGGTCAAGTCGAGAAGAGAAATGGCCACCGTCACAACTGATTGCCATATGGGCTCGTTTTCTGACATTTTTCATCACTTCGGCGAGAACTTCGGGCGATAGATTCTCGCACTTGTGTCGAGTGTCGAGCCCTCAAGGACTTGTTGTCCTTGAGGGCTTCTAGGGTCTCGGGCTTGTTCATGTAAACACGGGAATTCAAAAAACTCCACACAAAAAAAAAAGTCTGGAACAGTTAAATCGGGCGATCTTGCGGGCCAGTGCAAATCGCCAAAATGAGAGATGAGGCGACCAGGGAACGCCGCCTTCAGAATATCGGTTATGGCTCGCGCAGTGTGTGACGTTGCTCCGTCCTGTTAGAACCACATGTCCTCCTGTCCTAACTCATCCAATTGCGGCAGAAAAAACTCGGTTAACATGGCCCTATAGCGTGCACCGTCCACTGTTGTCGTTGGACTAGTTGCGTCCTTGAAAAAAATTACCCGATGACTCCTCCAGCGTGAACAGCGCACCAAGCCATAACATTGAGCGGGTGTAATGGCTCCTCGTGCATTACTCGTTGATTTTCGGTGCCCCAGAAGCGATAGTTTTGCTTGTTCACGTACCCGCTTAGGTGGGAATGAGTCTCATCGCTCATTATGATTTTGGTCGAAAAATCGTTCACTTCGTCTTCAAGATTGAGGATGGCTTGGGCGTAGGTTACACGTATTTGGCGGTCGACAGTCAGCAGCTGATGTATGGACTGGACTTTGTACGGGAACATGCCCAAGTCTTTGACCAAAATTCCACAAATGTCAAAACAGATTTATACCAAAATGACCTTCGAATCTCAGCATAGGATTTAAAATAAAAAGTATGGCGAAACATTTTAAAAATTAATTTACCGTCGATTTCTCAGCATTTTTCACACAAACCTAATAAAAACAGCGGGTAGGTAATTGAAGGTGATAAATGATATTTAGGCGCTGCCTCTATACGGGTCAACAGTCTTATAAGTCGGATCCTAATCAAAGAAAATAATTTGAACACGTTTATAGTAACTTTCCATCTCATAGACTGTCACGAGTGTACAGAATAAATCCGATTTAGTAATTAAAAGAATTTCCCACACCTGAACAGTACCATACTTTAAATAAAATAACTTTCCCACACCAGTTACTCGCTTACACTGTTCGAGTGCTCATTTGATGGGATTTAGGCGTACTCCCCCCCACAATGGGATTAACCTGCCTATACGACATGAAATCAATACTCTCGTCCCATTCAGCAGTCCATTCAAAGTTACACTAATCCGATATACAATACGAAACTCAATTGAACTTCCTTCCTATTTACGGTACTTACAAGGTGTACCGCATCTATACTCCGAAAACATGATGAATACAAAAATCCCGGCATGTTTACACGGATATCGCACTATACAACGTAACCCAGATATCCCTATCTGTCTATGTGACTGGTTGCCTGTCTATTTGTCTCTTGGAATTTCACATTTCAATTCAAAATGCAAAAAGGAAATCCCAATAGTTGTGATGGATCACACAGCAGGAGACTGACAGCCCTCATTGTCCACACATTAGGCATTTGTCAAAATATTTACCTTAGAGATGTCACTGTGGTATTCGTCTTGTTAACCCATACACAAAAGCGAATGCGGTACCAAATAAATTGAAAGGCGAATTTGTCCTTGCCCAAAGTCCTTTCAAAGCGAGAATAAGAAAAAAAAAACAGGATCCGCAATGTTTACCGAGGAACGACAAAAAAAAAACAGCAAGGACCTAACAAATTGCATGACCATGTTTTCTTTGCGCACATTTCTACGTCGAGTGTGACCAAGCCGTAAGGATATTTCAAAATGGTTAAATCCCAATCCAAATTCGAGTGGCTTCTCGGTTTGCCGCACTATATCTACACGTATAAACGAAATGAGAGGGGTGTTGTTCGTCTTCGGCCATAATGGCCACTTGATGTTTGCTTTTGCGCTTAGGTCCGCTCTGCTGGTAGCACTAGCATAGCACTGTGTATGAAGTGTTTCACACATCGTTCACGCCTGTGCGTGTGTAGGACGCATAGTGTGGTACTTAACGCGTCGTTAATGACATTATTGGATAATGAGTATAATTTTGACAGGCGTTCTGACATGCTGTTGATTTTGTTATTTGCTATTGTTGCTGGTGCTTCCCTTTTGCTTCTTCTTCTTCGTCTATTTTTGTTTATTCTTTAGAAACCGTTTTGTGCGTTGGAACTGCTTTGCACATGAAGATTTCCAAAGAAGCGTCTATTGTTTCGAAGAAATGAGTGCACGCCTCTGTAGATATTGAGTGTGAGAAAATGTTGTCTCTTATTGGAGAAAAAATATTTTCCCGTGGACGGATTGTGGCATGGTGTGAGTAGGTAGGTACCACTATTTGGAATTATGATGTTTGAGGTGAGTGGTGGTTGTTTGCGAATGTACAGTTGCATGTACTATTGCTTGTGAGTTACTGAAATCAATCTGGGTATCAAAAAAATTAAGAAGGCCTAAATCCAGCTAAAAGACTTGACAATTCCATTTTATCAGAACGATACACTCATGAGACAGAGTTCAAGTTTGCAGGTCAACTCTTTTGTACCTAAGACGTATTCGTTCAATTTGTCCAACCTTGAGTGTTGGAACAATATTGTACCTTAAGTAAGATGTCCCGTGATCGATAATGCGAAGTTCAAACCAACCAACTGAATGATATTCGCACCGAGGAAGTCTTCCGCAATGAAATGGCTGCAGACCAATCTCAAGAAGAGTTCGACAGTGGTGCTCACAATGTCAGATAACCAATGAGACTGCGCATGGAACAGAAGAAATTCTACTGAAAGCAGTAATATCTCTAGACATAATCATATATAGCAGCGGAGGTTGACACACTTTCAGTAAAAATGGCGTGGTCTCGGCCGTTGTTATCACTTTTACAACAAGCTTCCTGTCAAAAAGAGACAAATGGAGAGTTGGTGACCAATATGCTCAAAGGAATCTCTTGGCTATTTATTTTGGGTCCCTAACAAGAAGAACAGAATGGAGAGTCAATGACCAATATTCCCATAAAATCACTTGGCAATCCATTTCAAACTTGATAGCAGGAGAGGATCCCGGAAGCACCTTCCAAAAAGGCACAGAATGAGAAAAAAAAAAAACGTTTGCCCAGATTTTAAGGTTGTCAACGGTAAACCCAAGAACAGCTTACCTTGTGACCGCCGATGTTACGTACCAAGTAACCATAAAGCCTGTACCTCACCTAAAATCTGTAAGGAGTCAACAAAAATAGTTGACAACCTGTTTACTGGTGAAAGCAAGAGAAAAAGGAGAGCATCCCTGAAGGACCCTAAATAAAGCTAAATAGCCACTTTGCAAAATGGTACCTTTCAACTGATTTTAGTGAGGTCTACGATAAGTCCAGGAACCGCTTACGTTGTGACCACCGAAGTTAGAGCATATGACGCACCTATAATCCGTAAAAAAGTCAACAGTTAGGTGGCGCTTCATTCCGGAATGAACCTGGGCCTCAACTAACAAGTCTCTCCAAACAGCCCGGTCTTTAGTTGCGCACTCCAAGTTGGTGAAAGTCGATTTCTACTTGTGCGCGCCACTTAAGCCGCGGTCTTCCCCAGGAGTATGTCGCTGTACAGCTCGTATAGTTCTTGGTTGAATTTTCGTAGCGCGTCAACGGAAACGGGAACGAAGATTTTTTGAATAATTTTCACCTCGAATCGACCAAGTATTTCTTCATCCGCTTTTGAGACGGTACATGCTTCAGAGCCGTAGAGCAGGACTGGGATGATCAGGTTCGAATATAGGATCTCCTAAGCAGTTCGAGTGAAGGCTTTTCTACTGAATTGCCTTCGTAGCCGGAAGAAACAGCAGTTGGCAAGAATAATTCTTCGTTCAATTCCTGAAGAGTTAAAAGCGGGGCCGAGATAGACAAAGTCAAGTACTACCTCAAAGTTATATCTATCAATGGTGACGTTCTGTCCAATTCGTCGATGTTGTGTGTCCTTTCTTTTTGATAGCATATACATTGTCTTGCCCGCATACTAGCGAACGTGGATATGACATCACGTTGAGTCCGACCAATGATGTCAACATCATCGCCGTATGCTAGTAGTTGCACTGATTTTTTAAAGATTGTGCCTCTGGTCTTGGCTCGGGAGTTTTTCCAATTCCTCTCAAGAATCAAATTGAAGAAGTCACATGACAGCGCATCTCAATGTCTAAATCCTTTTTTGGCATCGAATGTGTTTGCGACCCTGATGGAGCAGCGAGAATTCTCCATCGTCATCCTACACAAATGGACGAGTTTGGGCATTATACCAAAACTAGACATGACTCTGAATAGTGCGTCTCTATGAATGATGCCGTATGCGTATGCTGAATGGGTAGTTTGTGTCGACTTGCACTTCTTGGGGTTTTTTCAGGATCTGCGGAAGTATGAAAATTTGATCGGTTGTGGACTTCCCTGACCAAAAACCACACTGACAAGGGCCGATCAGGCTGTTTGTAAACGGTTTTAGGGGTACATATTTTATGGCAGATAGGATCTTGTAGGCGATGTTGAGGAGACTTATACCTCTGTAGTCGGCGCAGTTCAGAAGGCCTCATTTTTTGTGGATTGGGCAAATGTTGCTGAGGTTCCATTCGGAAAAGATTTGGCTTCTGATTTGTTGCTTGCAACATACCACGTCGTCTCCTCCAGCTATATTAAGCTCAGCTGGAAGGCCGTCTTTTCCAGAAGTCTTGTAAAGCTTAAGTTTAGGTATTGCTATCCTCACTTCACTTAGCTCTAGTGGTTGGTAGTTTTCGCCAACGTCGCCAAAATTGAATGGTTCCACATGCATGCTAGCGAAAAATTGTTTATCATCAACGGAACGGTCTGCAGAAGTTGTTGTTCAGTACCCTCAGCACTGACTGTATCTCAACTACGATATTTTCTTGTTCTTCTCGAAAGGATAATGTTCGAGCCTTGTATCCTTGGTTTTGACGTTTTACACTATGGTAAAACTTGCGAACATCGTTCCTGGATTGGCACCTCTCTATATCCTCGTTAGCACTTTTTTCTTCATTCCGAAAACCCGGTCTTCTTTCATCCTTGTATGACTATAATGCTCAATGGCAGATCTCGCCTTCACCAGCAGCTTAGCCTTGAAGACGAGAATTTTTCGAAACAATTCATCAAACCAAAGGTTTCTTGCTGGTGGCCGCAAGAAACCTAGCAAATCAGATTCGGCTGATCAAATTGTTGACATAGTTGCCATAGTTCTTCGACATTAGATTCTGGTGGTGTTAATCGTTGGTTAAGGGATTCAAGGTTCGCGATGGACTTAACGGTCTCTTGTGATTGCATTCTTTCGACATTAATATGTTTTCACTGTATTTCTTGTAGACCCTTGGCTGAAACAAGGTAATGGCCAGAGTCGATGTAAGTCCCTAGGAATGTTTGGATGTTCAAAATACTTTATGCGTGCCTCTTGTGTACCTGCAATGTGATCAATATGGTTGGCGGTTAGTTGATCTGGATATCGAGGTGCAGAAACAGCACGCTGGCTATAGTCGCATTTTGTTCTGCAGCGAAGTCCATTAGCCTAAGTCTGTTAACAGGTGCCTTGTCGTGCAGGCTCCATATCCCGACAATGCTGCTAAAAATGTATTTTCTTCCTGTCTTTATGTTAAAACCTTCAGCATCATCAGTCCGTCGCAATATCACCTTATAAGGCTTATGTTGTCGAACTTGGCCTTGATGCGGACTGTTACAAATGTCACTGACGTAATGTTTTCGATACGTTATTGACACTAATGGTCTGGCACTTATAACAAATACGCCTCTGATTAGTCGCAGTTTCTGACGTCCGTTTGGTATGATTCTTCGGCCCATCCCACCGTCTTTCCTAGATGGCAATTGTGTCCGCTTTTTAGCAAATAAGGGCTTCCGCTAGTTGTTCACCTGCACCTCTCACATTCCAAGTGCAGGTACGAACGCCTTTTGTTTTTTTTTCATCCAGCATATTGGTCCACAACAAAATCGGTCCTTTCTGATGCTCTTAGTTGCTTCGTATCGATAATTTTTTCCGTGAGTGGTTGGTTAACCCAAGGAGCAGCCCACATCCTGGAAGGCCACTTCCTATTTATTGGATACCCTTAGGACACGGAGCGCTGCCGTCGGCTTTTCGGTTTATCCGACACCATCTCTGTTCATGGGGCCTGACTTACCCTTGAGATTCATAAATGACCTGTTGTCCAAATATGTCGATAGGCGTCTCATTTAGGATCTTTACACTTTCCGTCCTCACTGGGACTGTAGACGTCCCCGTTAACTCCATCTTGGAAGTTCCTCCGCTGCATACTCCAATGGAATATGTGAATAAGGTTAGTACACGTTCTCCACTCCTTCTCATCTACTGCCACCAAGACTTTACAAAGGGATTGAGACCCTATATATTCAAGGTACTAGGAATTCAGCGGCCTCTACGTAAGAATGAGAGTAAGAGTTGGTAGCAATCAGCTGAGTTTGGAAAAATTGTGAAAAATTGATTCCAAGGGATCAATAGCTACAAACATGCTGGCAATTGATTTGACGGTTGTTACTGAACAAAATCGAATAAATTTAACGTGTGTTCCATTTCTGAAATAACCTTCCGCCCGATATCGCAAGTATTTCGTGATATATATAAACACAAAACTGTTATGTCCTTCCTTCCTTACTAAAAAAAAATCCCAAAATACCTACAAGAAATGAAAAAAAAAAACAATTTGGCATTTTTCATACTTGAAAAACCTCATATTCAGCGAAACCACATGCTTCCCTTTCGATACAAACCTTTCCACCATTTATTTATGAATCTCGCATACAATACCCCATCACCAACCACCATTAATCATCGTCCTCTTTAGGAATGCCTCCTGCTGGCAGCGACATCCATTGAAAAAAGTGGAGAGTTTAAGCACACCACCATTCAACCATTCAGACTGAAAGGGTTGAATCGAATATTGAATCCTTTTGCAAAGTTGTATCCCACCCGTGGTGGTTGCACGTGATGGATGTGACTTGAAGTGGTTGGTGAATTGACTTGAGCTTTTTTTTTTACCAAAAACGAGCTTTTCATTCATCAAATAGGATTTTCTCATTGTTTTATCTACAAGTACCTATCAGGATGCACATGTGTGCTAGTATAGCACTAAACTTGATTTATATGCAAATGTACGCCCCTAATTTATTTGAGTTCCTCTCGATTGTCCTTCAACATCCCAATTCCAGTCCCAGCCAACGCATCATCTCCATCTCCACATTTGATTCAATTACACTAAATCGAGTTAAAGTTGTTCCTAAGGAATATCTATCGCCGCCTCTCAAAATCATCCTTCCCATGTCGTGTGCAATTTTTATCCTGCCAACAGCAGGGTGAAAAGTCCAACAATTTCATACCGTTTTTTTTTGGGGGGACAAAAGCAAGGACAGAAGGCGCCATAAAATGTAATTTTCCATAGTATATTTTATACGTATGTGTGTGTGTAAATCTCCTTCTAAACGGTACTTAAGCTAAATGGATCCACATCTTCTGCTTGACAAGTATCTCTGAAGGATATACAATTGTCCAGAGTGTATGTTTGGATACTACTCTGACGGCTAAGACCCTTCAAGTAGTTGGTTAGAGAGGTTTATTGTATCTACAAGATTAAGTAGAAAATATCTTCTACCCTACGATGGGAATGTATAAGGACGATGTGAAAGAAATCGGAAATTGCTCAAATCGGGTGGGGGACGAGACTTAATGGACATTTTCGTCTTGAGAGACGTCTAACAAGAGATCGAGATGATTTAATAGGAAACTCAACACCTTTCATCAACGACCAATCACAAATCATTGTCGCCCATTCTTCCTGATATGCCTACGCAAGTGTAGTATATACATTACGATTGCAGGATATTCCATCATGTCTGTCCTCCATCAAAAAATCCTTCTGTATATAGAGGGACTGCTTTGCTATTGTGCTGAACGCGAACAAAACAACCCACAAAAATATTTGGCAACTTCACACCCCGCTTTCGGTGGCGGTGTGTTATGGAAAAAAAAAGGACATCTGTCACATGTTATGGTTCCCTTAGTTGAATCTATTACAAAACAAAATAAACGCGGGTTTTATCTCGATTTAGAGTATTTATGTCATCGAGACATCATCGCTTTTTGGTTGTGTGTTATTGTTGGATGTTTGATGTGTCATCAACAGGACGAACGATCAGAAATGTCACGATGGAGATATGAAATGTACGCATGCAAACAATACGTTTTGTTTCGGATTCTAGGGATATCGGTGGAAAGGTGATGGAATAGGTCTGTTTTGATAGGGATAAAGGTGTGACAGTAGTAGCAACCAGAAGGACTCTTTACTTATGATGCGTTGAGTGTTAGATGCTGAGAAAGATTAGATTTCAAGGAAATTGAGTTGATTTGGTGGAAAAGGGTTTGTGCTGTAGAAAGGATTATACAATTTAGAGTTTTGCAAAATTGAATAATTCACAAAGAAAAGATGGATTCTCTAGAAATTGTTCATCCTTTCTTGGATTTTTTGACAGCTGTTGCGCGTATTTTGTAAACGGTTTTGTTTTGATAGCATCTAGCTCTGTTGAATAGAAATGAATCCTTAATAGGTTGTAAGAAAAAAAAATCAATGGGTAATATTGTAGCGAAAGGCCATATTTCATTGAAAGACTTTTTTTTATTAATAAAACAAATTTGGGTTACAATAATATTCGAACCGAGCACCATGGGTTGGTATGCTGTGGGGAGAGGGGGGCACTTTTAAACGGATAAAATCTTATTAAACAACTATTTGAGAGGAGGACGGGCTCAGTGGCTCGATGGTCAGTGCGATGAACTGCCGAGCAGAAGGTCTGGGTTCGATACCCAGCCATAGCATAGTCATAGTCGGTGGCCGCGGTGTAGTGGTAATGTGTTCGTCTGTTGAGTGGAAGGTTGCGCGTTCAATCCCAACCAAAATCCATTTCACTTTTATTTAAGAGAAATAAAAGGTCGGTGTAATACCTAAAAAGTATGCACACCATCTTGAATTTCTTCAAATTTAACGAACACAAGAAAAAGTGACTCCCCGAAGCTAGTTCGGACACCACCCATGGAGTTAAGTCTCCACTACATCCAAAATCTTTCCTATCCTCTCTTTCTTCCCCTTCTCTAACGCTCGTACTATGGTAACATATAAAAGGGTATTCATAACCCCTTGAGTACGTGTAAATTATAAAAAAAAAAAAAAAAAAAAAAAAAAATAGCAACTCCTAAATGATTTTTCACTGTCCATTCGCTCGTGATGATCTGACAAATCATCCGAGTAGTATCAATTGTCATGAAGAGCCGTTCGGAGTCGGCATAAAACAGGAGGTCCCTCCATCGTGCTAAAAAGTACACACGCAAACATGAATGGTTGTGAGGAAAAAGCTAGGCCCTGGGTACTAACGAGTCTGTTGCGCCATAAATTTAATTTTTTTATTGTTTTTTTTTTGAGAGCGTAAACTAAAGGTTAACCCTGGTAATACCGTTTTCTTTTCATGTCAACGACTTTTGGTCATCTTTTCAGTACTCGCTTGAAAATATCTCGGGATGCATATTTTTATGCTGCATTTCTATTTTTTTTTCTTTGTGAGAGTAAAAACATTTTCCGGTGAGCGCTTTAGATTGCGCAAAATACTTTTTGAAGGCGAAGGTTAACGTAGAACCATATTAGAGAAAGTTTTTTTCAATATGTAAGTACAAACAATTTCTAATGCTACATGACAGGACACGTTGGGACAGGTTTGTACAAAATTGTTGCTGCAGGTTTGATCATGTTCAAAGGCGTCTTTGTATTTTTTGTATCTAATGTCTCGTGTGCATTCATTGTGTGGAATTTTCTTTGTAAAAAGCAATATGTCTGCCTGTTTGCTTATAAATAAAAATTAAATATTTTTTCATTTGTTAGCATTACGTTGTTGTTGCTTAGATCAAGTTTTAAATAATTTTCGGATTAATTCAACGGCACCAAACTTACTTACTTACTTACTTAAGTGGCGCTGCAGTCCGGAATGAACCTGGGCCTCTACCAACATGCCTCTCCAATTAGCCCGGTCCTTAGGTAACTGCTTCCAGTTGCGCACTATAAGTTGGTTGAGGTCGGTTTCTACTTGTGCGCGCCACTTAAGTCGAGGTCTTCCACTACTGCGTCCGACTTCTGGCTGGGAATCGCGAGCCGGAGTAATGGTGTCCATTCGTTCATCATGTCCTAGCTATCTTAAACGTCCAATGCGGAGTTTTTTCACCAGGGGCATGTCGCTGTACAGCTCGTATGGTTCTTGGTTGAATCTTCGTCTCCATAGCCCGTCATCGCAAACGGGACCGAATATTTTTCGAAGAATTTTCCTCTCAAATCGACCAAGGATTTCTTCATCCGCTTTTGAGACGGTCCATGCTTCAGCGCCGTAGAGCCGGACTGGGACGATCAGGGTCTTATATAAGATCTCCTTAGTAGTTCGAGTGAGCGCTTTACTACTGAATTGCCTTCTTAGCCCGAAGAAACAGCGGTTGGCAAGAGTAATTCTTCGTTTAATTCCTGACGAGATGTTGTTGTCCGAGTTAATAGCGGAACCGAGATGGACAAAGTCCCCTACTACCTCAAAATTATATCTGTCAATGGTGACGTTCAGCCAAATTCGTCGATGTTGTGTGTCCTTTCGTGTTGACAGCATACACTTCGTCTTGCCCTCATTTACTGCTTAACCCATTTTTGCCGCTTCCTTCTCTATACTCGCAAACGTGGCTATGACATCGCGTTGTGTCCTACCAATGATGTCAATATCTTCGGCGTATGCTAGTAGTTTTACAGATTTTAGGAAACTTGTGCCTCTGGTGTTGGCTCGTGAGTTTTGCACAATCCATTCAAGAATCAGATTGAAGAAGTCACATGACAGCGCATCGCCTTGCCTAAATCGGTTTTTGGTATCGAATGTGTCAGTGAGGTCATTTCCGACTCTGATGGAGCAGCGAGAATTCTCCATCGTCATCCTACACAAACGGTCGAGATTGGGCGGTATACCAAAACTAGACATGGCTCTGTATAGTTCGTCTCTATAAATGCTGTCGTATGCGGCTTTGAAATCGATGAATAGGTGGTGGGTATCGATTTGGACTTATTGGATTTATTCCAGGATCTGCCGAAGTGTGAAAATTTGATCGGTTGTGGACTTTCCTGGCCTAAAACCACACTGATAAGGGCCGATCAGGTTGTTGGTAAACGGTTTCAGGCGTTCACATATTACGCCAGAAAGGATATTGTATACGATGTTGAGGAGACTTTTGCCTCCGTAGTTGGCCCAGCCAGAGGGTCTCCTATTTTACAGATCAGACAAACGATGCTGAGGTTCCATTCTTCAGGCATACTTTCTTACGACCAGATTTGGCTTATGAGTTGGTGGATGTTACTTACAAAGTCATCTCAGGCCGCCTTTATAAAGCTCGGCGGAAAGGCCGTCATTTTCTGCAGTCTTAATAAGCTTCAGTTTAGATATTGCTATCCTCACTTCACTTCAGGTCCGGTGGTTGGCAGTTTTCGCTGTCGTTGCCAATATTAATTGATTCGTTCTGCCTGACAGCGGAATGTTGTTCGTCATCGCCGTTTAACAGTCCGCAGAAGTGGTTCTTCCATATCATCAGCATCGACTGTGTCTCAACTTCGATATTTCCTTGTTCATCTCCACAGAATTCTGTTTGAACCTTGTTTCCTTGCCTTTGGCGTCTTACACTTTGGTAAAACTTGCGAACATCGTTCCTGGAGTGGCACCTCTCTATATCCTCGATCGCGCGCTTTTCTTGCTATTTTTTCTCTGAAAAGTCGTTGTTCTTCCCTTCTTCATCCAAACATTTTCAAAATTGGTCCAAAGAATATGAACAATGTAATCGGGGAAAGAAACAAAATAAGCTGAAGGTAGCTCTCTTCTAAACTAAACCGCAACAAGCATGATTTTTTCATGTCTACATAAAGTTAGCCTGATAGTTTATGTCAAGCTGAATTAATTGAAAAGACGTATGGACTTCAATGTACGTTCCCGAATTGAAGTATCAACATTCTAAAGGTTGGTTTACGTATGCAAAGTTGAATTTCAATAGAAAACCCGGTATGAATGTGCCTGTATAACCGCCACTTCAATATTTCCAACACAATCCAAATAATGCAATAAAATGGTTATTCAAGCCACAAATACTTAATCTACTCCTAGGATACAAAAAAAAAAACGAAAAACCTTCTCTCCAACAAGGAAGTCCGTATAGCCAACACTTATTCGAAATTGAATTCCGCAACATCTAACTCGACAATCCTGAATAAATGAATGAGTATTGCGGTATATTTTCTTAATAACCATTCAATATCCCTGAATAGATATTTCCATTTCAATTTCATCGCACACCATCATGCACAAAGGAAATCGCTAGATAAGCGAAAAATTTTCATTTCAATACAGCACTAGTCCTTGGCAAACTGTGGAGCGATGAAAGGTTTTTTTTTCCTCCCCACTCCTCGTGCCAGTATTTGCAATAAATGAATCAAGAATAATTTTGAAAGGACATCATCATCATCGTCGTTGGGATAAAATTTTAAAATAATTCTCAACGGAAATAAACACGAATTCATCAATTTCCATTCATCTTTTCGTTATCCTGGCGTCCCTGGCGCGCGCTCTTCTGCTAGCAGTAGTCATCAACTTTATCATTTCACCCCCGGTTCGGTTCCGAGCTCGCTCCTTGAGTCTCTTTGTGCCGATGGAGATCCTTGGAGAGGAATCCTTCGTAAATCAGCAAATCAGGTGCGGTAGATAAGTGGTAGGAGGAGTAGAATTTGCGTTGTTGACTTTGCATTCAATTTTTTTTTTCGTGTTTGTTTGAATATTACTGTCGTGTCCTTTATAATTTGCAAAGGTTGTGGTAGTGTCCTCCGATTTATTATATAAATTAGAGAAGAAGGAAACAAGAAAATTGCGATAGAAAGGAGAAATGAGAGATAATATCCCTTTTGACTTGAATCATGGACATCAAGGACATCCCAACACACAACCGAACCGAGCTAGGAGCGATTATTCTTTGAGAGGGGATTTTATTTTGTCGGTGGAGCGGTGGTTCTGGAGACTTAAGCAAAATGGATGAAAATGATTTTATAAGAAAATGTTGCAGATCCTTAAGGTGAACGGTGATTGTGTGCTGGGAGAAAATTATTTCGTTAAGACGACAATGTAACTTTGCTGTGAATGCGCTGAATAGGATTCTGATTGATTGAGTGCTAGATGAATGTTAATTTATGTAGATAGGCAAGTCTGGAGGGCCCAAGAATGGTCTTACCAAACGATGGGTAGTGCCAGCAACAAATGGGGAATTGTGTGATTTTTTTTTTTTTTTTGAAAGGGCTTTGTGACATTTTCGTATATAGATGCGTCAGAGGTTCAAGTCTCTTCAGCATAAAAGAATAAAAGTGAAATTATGTTGGTACCTGGAAAGAATATAATCAGCCAAACGTCTGACTCTGTAAATAGTTTCGAGACAGGCTTTTGCTTCATTTATATCGATTATGAACAACCAAAGTTGTCTTTATGTAGATAATTTGTGGTGAGTGTTAAGGAAAAAGAGATGAAAATCCCTTACAAGCCGTGCTTCTGAAACCAACTTTATGTTTATACCAAGTGTAATGTTGTGGGTTTATGTCGTGAGTTTTCTCCACGGAGCCTACCTCCCTATGTCGTATAAAGCGCGACCCGCTCTTCTTTACTGTACAAAGCGCAGTTCGCTGAAAGCTATGGCATATTACTGCCGCAGTTAATTGAGACTCGAGTGTTTAGATCAAGACTGATTATATTTCCAAAATGAAAAGGTATTTATACAAAGATCTTACGTTGGAGCTATGGATATTCTAAGCATAGAATATCTGAATACTCATAGCTCCTATCAAAAATATCATATAACTTAATTATCGAACATAATTCTATTTGACCTACATACTGCGTAATGCATACCGGGAGTAAGGGACACAGTGTAAACAAACACTTAAGCCCGAATGAACTTTTACGATGCATGAATCACTGTCGATGCCGATAGAATGCCATTTGACACTATAAGGTATCTGGGGTTATACAATGCTACGTAATTGATTTTCGTAATTTGTGTTGCATTGAATCACACTACATCCTTCCCCCACAAAAAAAAATGATATTTGTTTATATTTCTTAAAATTTAAATAAATGTCATTTACAGGTTTATGACTTAATATCAATTTATAGATACTATTTTCTTATATATATTCCCTTTCGGGACGCAATTCGGCTGATGAAGTTGCAGTAATTTTGAATATGGGAATAAGTTAAGTGGCTTTTTATTAGTATAATTTACGAAAAAAAGGAAGATATTTTTTAGAGGCATGGCCGGTGGGCGTTGGTACATATGTGTACCATTCGGGTTGTTATGTGGTACAATTGTGTACCATCCGTCCTGTATAACAAAAAATCCAATACAGTGCTAATTTTGAAAACGAAAACATAAAGTTTATTCTGTAAAAATTAGGTAAGGAAAACATAAACAATTCTGGTTCTTTTATAAGTTATCAATAAATAGGTATAGGTAAACATATTCATTAGGTGTGATATGGTGCAAAGCAATTCTTACATAATGGAATTTCACATTCCTTGCATAATGTTTTAGTGCGAGTTTGCTTTTTATTATTTGCACAATTTACACAACGGCGCCGTGAAGTGCCTTCGATTGGTAAATGCCTTGATCCTACTGGTCCTGTTGGCTGACGTCCTCGATGATTAGATCTCCGCACAGCAGTTTTCTGAAGTCCTTGAACAACCAAACTCTCCGAGAGATTTACCAAGAAGGTTTTGAAAGGCATTTTTTGTCGGTTCATTTCTGAATGAATCACCCATGCGTTTACTGCAGCCATCATTATCAGTCGATAAAATGTTTTTTTCCACCATTTGTCTGACTTCCTGTCGTATTCGTAAAGGCCACTCATTTGATCTGCCAGATCAACGCCTCCCATTATCTCTCGATAAAATTTTATCATTTGCGGACAAGGAACTTGAATTTTTTCGCCGGTCTTCAATGTTTTTGTGACAATTTGCATGTCATTGCTATGACAGTTGCTAAGCACTAAGACCTCTTTTGTATCCTGCCATTTTACACATAAAAGCCCAGCAGAAGATCCTTTGAACTCGGCTTCTCCCCTCTTCAACTTGCTTCCAAATTTAGGTACGTTTTTTCTATTAGACATTATAGTGCCAACCGATGGATATTCAATTGATTGCAACAATTTTACCGATGTAAAAAAACGGTCGAAACACAGATTTACATCCTGCTCTTGGATCGTGCTAGCCAATTTGAACACAACTCTTTCACCCAATGTGCCTTCAAGTGCTTCTAGTTCTTTTCCACTGTAAATGTTGAAATCGTATGTGTACCCAGTTAGGGCATCGCACCGCAGCCACATTTTTATTCCACGTTTTACTGGCTTGAGGGGCATGTATTGTTTTAGGGTACTGCGCCCTTTGAATTTGGTCATTGACTCATCGATGCTTTGATAAACGCTATCTTGCCTGCATTTTTGAAATGTCTTCTTCAAGCATTCGACCAAATCATTCACGTAGTACGTTTTTGAACAGTGGGCTGGCTTTTCGGGTGGAGAGAAATACATCTTGGATGTTATCATCAGGAACCGATCGCGAGTTATTGCTTTTTTGACAGCTTGGTTTCCGATTGATAAATGCGATGACCAATAATCTTTTAGGCTTGGCACTCGGTTGTAGCACATTGTAAACATGCAGCCAATGATAACTTCTATTTCATCGGCGTTTGTGGGATTCAAGGTCTTGCAGTGTTTATTTTTGGATGATCTGCGATGGATATCCAAACGTTCGTTTGTGCATTGTGCAATATATATATATACAGATCTTGGCCAAAGTTTATGGAATATTTGGAGAATTGAGAACGATCGTTGAATAGTCTCCGTTATGTTGCAAGGTCGAGAAGGAAATACATTTTTTTTTGGAATGAATACCTCATCGACCATAGTCCAAATAACGTCACCATCTTGTGCCGCACTTGTCGAAGCAGCTTCACGACCATCATTAGTTTCATTCTCAGGAACAGCCATCTCTTCATCTGAATCCTCTTCAGAGCTTGAATCCTGGTATTCTTCTGAATCGGATTCGTCGTTTGGATCTAGTTGAAACGAATCATCGCTGCCCGATGAAAAGTCTGCTCCACTTACTTCATCCAATAACCTTTGGATTTCACTGTCGTCCATTGAAGTCTTAGAATAAAAAAGAAACAATGTAGAAGTGAAAAGTGACGAGTGGTACATATAAGTACCAACATACAGGACGAATGGTACACTATTGTACCATCCACGTTTATTTGTTGATAATTATTTCCAATTGGTCCAAATCACTTACCTTTTATTATATTATCACACTCTACAAAATTATAATGAATGTATTCACTTTTTTTTGAAAATATGTGTTTTTTTAATTGAAATAACTACGAAAAACTAGGAGGAACTCGAGTTTTTGCGGCCACATGCGAGTGAAAACTTTAGAATAAAATAATTTACAGTTACTAGAACAATCAAAAAACGGTTATAATTTGTGCCTCAAATACTAATGGACGAACTGGTACAAATTTGGTTTGATTATTGCTGTAAAATTGTATTTTAGGGATGTTTAAACTATGAGTGGTACACATGTGTACCAGCCGTCCCGAAAATTTTATTTGTTTAGATTTGTTTACATTGTTTTGCGCATTAATTCTTATATTATTATCTTTTAACAAATTATCTTTAGCTTGCTTATGTGAATACCTTAATTTACATTTTAGTTCACTTAAATAGTTATCTAAGTCATACATTTTTTCTTTATTAGTTAAAATTTCACATGGTAGTGTACTTAATTTACCAAAAACTAGTTCAAATGGAGAATATAACGTGCTACTATGTGGTATAGAGTTATAACAATATGTATAGTATGGTAGCCATTCATCTCAGGTATCTTTATCTTCTATAGTCATAAGGTAGTCATTTAAAACTCTATGGTTTCTTTCTAATGATCCTAACGTCTCATGATGATATGGAGTTGACACTAATTTGTCTATACCTAATTCTTTGCAAATGTTTTTTAGTAGTTCGTTCGTAAATTCTGTTCCTTTGTCTGTTTTTAGTTTTTTAAAACATCCATACTTTAGTATGAATTTCTCTACTATCGTTTTCGCAATACTGATAGCATCTTTCGTTTCTACTGGGAATGCCTCCACAAATTTTGTTAGTTCACATTGTATTGCTAATATATATCTAAAACCTTTCGAAGGTCTCAGAGGGCCTACAGTGTCTATTGAAATAGTTTCAAAAGAGGTGCTTGGCGTGTCTGTTACGATGAAATTCTCTTTGGTATATCTTGTTATTTTGACTCGTTTGCATGTTTCACGGTTGTTAATGAATGTTTTTACCATTCGATTCATATTTTTCCAAACATATTTCTGCTTTAGTTTGCTAATGCATCTTCTGATACCACAATGTCCTCCTATCTTCGAGCTATGATGTTCTTCAATTAATCTGAGCTTTTCTTCATCATCTATGACCTTCCTTGGAGGTTCATATATTAATATATTTAAACATTCTTCAATGTTTTTATTTTCTTGCAGCTTATTAAATATCTCTTTAAATGTGTGAATGTTCATATTTTTAAATATCAAACTATCTCTTGCTAGGCCTAGTCTGTTAACACCTGCATTGCTCATCATGAATATTAGCTTCTTCAAAATCAATTTTACCTCTGATAGAGAATTATCGCTAAATTCTACAATAACAGTGTTTGCTGCTATAATTATCTTATTCTTTTTGGTACCATTTTTACTTCTTTCTATCTCTTTGAATTCAATTTTCTTCATCCGCCTTACGTCAGATATTGATGTACAGTCCCATATGTGAAGGTGATCAATCCCCACATTTGAATTCTAAGGCTCTAGCACAGTTTTCAGTTGTTATTGGTATTTCTTTATTTCTTTTCATCGCTCTTGTTACTACATCTATATTGTGTTTCGGTATCATTTCTTTTAGTTTCTCTGAGTTAATCTGTACTAACGAGAGTGCATCCGCATTTGTATTCATTTTTCTTTGTTTGAATACTATTTCATAGTCATAGTCCAAGGTATACAGAATACAAGGTAGTATATTCGCGCGCATTTTCTTGTGCATGTTCTGCGCATGACGTCACTCGAATAACAATTTTTAGTTCTGTACTGCAATTTGAGTAGGCAACCATTTCATTTGCTCGTAGAATAGGTGTACCGCGTGTGATTAAAAGTTGTGCTTGTGATTAAGTAAAAAATAAAACTATGGCAATTTGTTCAGTTTTTAATTGTGATACCCATAATAATAATAAAAGAAAAAACAATGCAACAGACGTGAGCAGTGTGAAAATCAAACTTTTTCGTTTTCCCAAAGACATGCAAATGGCAAAGATTTGGTTGAGCAAATGTGGCAGAAAAGATAAAATAAATGTGAAAACAGCCTACATTTGCTCAAAGCATTTTACCCGTGACCAATATTTACGCAACTTGCAACATGAGCTGCTTAAATACTCACCAAAGAGCTGCAAAAAATTAAAGGATGACGCGATTCCAACAGAAAATCTTCCCGGTTCCATAATAAAAAAAGACCAACAGCGAGGCGAACGCTTACAGAAAAGACATCGGCGATGTGAGGTGACAACATTGCTGGCAAATTATTTGGTTGACGAAGAGCAACCAGATGATCCCATGGCACATGAAGAAGTATATTTTGAACCAAGCACGTAAGTTTCTTCTATTTGCAATTAGAATGTGTTTCTATGTAAATTTCCAAAATCTCTAGACCAGAAAAAACTACTGTGGAGTTAAACGAAACCATTTCAAGACAGCAAGAGAAAATAGCATCACTTGAGGAGGAAAAAATGTCTCTGCAGTCCAAAATCCTTGAGTTAACGAGAGAAAACTCTAAGCTACAAAAAGAATGTAATGCAACTATAACTCCATTTTTACTCCCACGCAAAAAATTAAACTTGGCCGAGGTGATAGGCGTGTAAAATGGACCTCAGACGACATATCCAAGTGCATAGCAATACATGCCAGCGGACCAAAAGCCTACAGGTTCCTGCTACAAAACGGATACCCTTTTCCTGCTGTAATAACGTTAAAAAAATGGGCATCAAAAATAGATGTTGCTCCTGGGTTTTTGAATACAGTTTTCAATTTGATGAGGAATGCTAATCTTTCACAACGTGATAAGGTTTGCATGCTTATGGCAGATGAGATGAAGATTCGCTCTTGTTACGAGTACGACAAAAAATCAGATACGTTACTTGGCCCGGCTAATTATGTACAAGTAATAATGGCAAGAGGAATTTTCAGCAATTGGAAGCAACCACTGTATTACAACTACGACAAAAAACTTACAAAGAGTCTAGTAGATGCTGCAATCAGTAATCTCCAGTCTATTAGCTATCATGTTGTTGCGGTAACGATGGATATGGGTGGAGGAAACAGGGGTCTGCTGCGTGAATATGGAGTTGATGAAAATAGGCCGTACATTCAACACCCAACAATGCCAAATCAGAATGTGTTTATGTTTGCTGATGTTCCTCATATGGTTAAATTGCTCCGGAATCATTTCCTTGATGAAGGAATTTAAAATTTTAAATTTTAAAACCATGTAAAAACTACATACAAAACATGTGTTCTCTGTCAACTGAGTGTTCCCTTCATCCTGAAATCGTAAAAACGTTTTTCCGTTGCAAAATGTATTTTAGAATAAGAATAATACAAAATCAAAATCTTCAATATAATGCTTTTAAAAAAAACAATCAACTAAAAAGAAAATTAAATAAAATCTGTTCATAAAATTCTGCTATGCTTTTTATTATATGTGAGAAGTTTCAGTTTTCATTCTTTATTCTCCCAATTCAAGTGTTATTCACGTGACGTCACACATAGAAAGAGATAGGATAACAACATGCGCAATATATTACCTTGTATTCTGTATACCTTGGTCATAGTCCATCAAGTCTACTCGTATTCTTGTTAATTTTGATGAAGGGTTTTTGTGTGTAAATAGGCTTACTAGTGGTCTGTGGTCTGTGTACACTATAAATTTTCTTCCAAATAGGTATGGTCTAAAATAGTTTATTCCCCAATGAATTGCTAGTAGCTCTTTTTCTATTATTGTCTTATTTAGCTCATGTTTGTTCAATGACTTGCTTGCATATGCTATCGGTCTATCCTTCCCAATTTCTCCTTGCGATAGAACAGCTCCTAATGCAAAGTTTGATGCATCGGTTGTTAGAATGAAAGGTTTCGAGAAGTCTGCATAGCTTAACACTGGTGGTGATATTAGTTTTTGCTTCAGTGTTTTAAATGCTACTGCACAATCCTCAGTCCAATTGAATAGTTGTTTCTTCTTCAGTAATTGATTTAGGGGTCTTGCTATGTTTGCAAAGTCTTGAATAAAGCGTCTATAGTAGTTGCAAAAGGCTAAAAATCGTCTTACGTCATCAGCATTCTTTGGTTCCGGATAGCTCTTAATCACTTCATATTTTTCTGGGTCAGTGCAGACTCCATCTGCTGTTATTAAGTGTCCAAGATATACGACTTCTGGTTTCCGGAAGTTACATTTTCCTGGATTCAGTTTAAGATTGTACTTGCGAAGTCTTTCAGTATCTTGATTAGGTTATCATTGTGTTCTCTAAAGTTTGAACCAAATACAATGATATCATCCACGTATAGGAATGCTGCTGCTTGCAATCCACTTAGAGCTATTGATGCCATTCTCTGGAAGCTATTAGTTGATATTTTTAGACCAAACGGAAGCCTTTTGAATTGATAGTGTCCCTCGTTTGTAGAAAATGCTGTTACTGGTCGTGAGTGTTTGTGTAGTGGTATTTGATGAAATGAACTTGTCATGTCCAACGTTGAAAAATATTTTGCATTTCCAAGTTTATCTAGTACATCTTCCAATCTTGTTAATGGAAATTTGTCATCTACTACCTTCTTGTTCAATGACCTGAAATCTACAACTAGTCTCCATTTTTCTTGACCATTTTTACTTTTCTTTGGGACTATTAGTAGTGGTGAGTTGTATGGACTCGTTGATGGTTCCACTTTGTCCTGTTGTAGCAGATCTGAGACTTGTTGGTTAATTTCTTCTAGGTGGGCATGTGGTAGTCGGTAGTTTTTTATGTACGTTGGGTTGCTGTCCTTCATTGCTATACGTTGTTCATAGAAGTTGTTGACTGACAGTGTTTCTCCTTCTATGTGGAATACATCCTGGAATTCCTCGCAAATTTTCCAAATCTTTTCTAATTCTGCATTACCATTATTCTCTTTCAAGATTTCATTTTTCAGTTTTTCAATTTGTACTGATTGCTTCTTGTCTTTTTTATACGTAAATATTTTGAAGTTAATCAACGGTTGTATTACAATTGAGGCATTCTCCACTGTCACTGTGATGTCCATCGTGTTCATCATCCTTATGTGTTTTACACCTTTTGCTGGTAATATGGTGTTAGCTACAAACACTCCCTTTTTTAACTCTTTCCCAATTACCACACTGTCTTCTCTTAGTTCTATATCCACTGCCTGTATAACTTCTGATCTTGGTGGTATTGTCAGTTTGCCTATACTCTTCATATCCATATTCATTGGTAGAATTATCTCTTCATGATCTACGTTTACCGTTATTTCTATATATGGGTATTCTTCTACCCCTATTGTTTTGCGGTCTGTTGCTGTACTGGCGGTTATCGCCATCATTGTAACTGTTAGAGCCAATGCGTGGATTGTAGTTTACATCGCCACATTGTCTCTGATATCCCCCTCTCATGTTTGCTCCGAAATGCATTACACTGTTTTGAGTGGGTGTGGTTTCTAAATCGTGAGCTATTCATATTCCGGGAAGGATCTTTTATTGACACCCAAGCTCCCCATTATAAAAATCAAGGAAACCTATCACACGAAAAACTTTACTCAGCTTAATGCTAAGCTCTGAGGGAAAAAACCAAAGAGATCAAGTTCTTAAGGGAAACAAAAACAATTTTTTCTTTCAAAACTCGCATATTGAAACAAAATACACAAACAATTTAGAACGCCATAACTAACTATGCGAATCGGACTAGAACTTACTTATTTACTTAAGTCCGGAACAGTTCGGAATGAACCAGAGCCTCAACAAACATGCCTCTTAAATTAGCCCGGTACCTGGCTAAATGCCTCCAGCTGGTTTCTACTTCTGTGTGACCTTAAAGCGGGATCTAACTCTAAAGCGTCCGACGTCTGGCTGATGATTCTACGAGCCGCAGTATTATAGTGTCCATTCGTTCGACATGTCCTAGTCATCTTGAATATTTAATGTGGAATTCGTATAGTTCTTCGTTGAATTTTTATGCCTCAAGCCCTTTAACACAAATGGGATCAAAGATTTGAAGAAGAATTGGTTTATGGAAGATGTGCCTCTATGTTGGCCCGGGAAGAATTCAAACGACCATCCGTCATCTTGTGCAAATCATTCTTGACATCGAATGTGTCGGTGAGCCGTTTCTGACTCTGATGGAGCAGCGGGAATTCTCCATCGTCAACGTGCAGAGCCGAACAAGTTTGGTAGACATACCAAAACTAGCCATTGGCTCTGTATAGTTCGTCTTTATAAATGCTGTCGTATGAGGCTTTGAAATGGATGAGCAGGCGTGAGTATTGACTTGAACTTCTTGGGTTTTTTTCAGGATGTGGCGAAGTGGTGAAAACTTGATTGATCAGTTGTGGACTTTCCTCGCCTAAAAAAAAATAAACACTGATAAGGGCTGTTCAGGTTGTTGGTAAACGGTTTCAGGAGTTCTCATAGAACGGTAGTGAGTATCTTATAGGCGATTTTAAGGAGGCCTTTGGGTCTGTAATTGGCACAGTTTTGATCTCCTTTTTTCAGGCATTCTTGCATCGACAAATTTTTGCACATGAGTTGGTGAATGTTACCAAATTATCTCCGACGTCTTAATAAATCTCGACGGGAAGGCAGTCAATTCCGTCAGCCTTGTTAATGACAAGTATAGATATTGCTATCCTAGCTTCACTAAGGTCGGGTTGTTCGTAGTTTTCGCTGTCGTCGCCAGTATGGAATGGTTCGTTCTTCCTGACAGCGGAAGCTTGTTCGTCATCGTCGTTAAAAAATCTGCAGAAGTGCTTCTTCCATATTCTCAACATCGACTGTATCTCAACTATTTCCTTGTTCATCTTAACAGGATTCTGTTTTGAATTTTGTATCCCTGGCTTTGATGTTTTACACTTTGGTAAGACTTGCGATTCCTGCAGATGCACCTAAATATGTCTTCGACCGCGTGTTTTATTATTATTTTTCTTTTTTTCGAAAAGCCGGTGTTTTTTTAGCTTTCTCCAGTAGGCTTCGTTGTTAGCTGCGAGGATCTGTCGGCATTCTTCAGCAAACCAAGGATTTCTTTCTGGTGGGTACGAGAAATCTACGGTTTTACGGCTGATCTAATGGATTGTTGACATCGTTGCCATTGTTCTTCGGCATTCGATTCTGGTGCAATGGTGTTAATTGGGAGGTTAAGGAATATGCGTTCTGCGAAGTTCTTGATCATTTTTTTTTCTACGTCAGAGCGTGAGTGCATATTTAACTTATGTTGGCTAATTTGGCCTTGATGTAGATTGTTATAATGCTTTCGATTTTAAGGCACTTAGTCATAAGACTTCCTAGTCTGGCACTACCAAGAATTCCACAACCGAATAGTTTCTGCTCACTATAACAAGGTCCTTAGGAGATATCACGAACTGTAACTGTAGACTCCAGATAACGTAACATAGCCTTTGCGGCTCTTATCTCACGGCAGGCTACCCACAATATCAGGGCCCAGGAAAAGCGCTAGCCAGCGCCCAAGGATTGTACAAGTACTCCCCTGGTGCAAATTGGTAGTCATGTTAAAGCATGTCCACCCCCTTTGCTGAGGAGTGAAACCTATCTAAAGCCTCTTTCACTCTTAGGTTGTTAGAATGTTAATAGACACCCTAGAGCACCAACCATTCCCACGACTTTGGGATAACCATAACCACCACGATACTCCCACAATGGGGTCTACCTCTCTAACAGACTGGTATCAGAACGACATCTGAAAACTTGAAATGACTCAGGGTCTCCTGTGGTACCGGAATGTAGCTTTCGCAGGTTCGCGACTATGAAGTCACTTCCCGATGGAATCCTTATCGCTTGAAGCTTGGCAACCTTTATGTTTTCTCAGTCCGGACACCTCTCTACTGGCTTCACATCTACATTCCCTTTTCCTATACGCAATGGGTCCATGGACAAGAAGTTGATACACTCCTCCCAATCAATGGCAGATAACTCCTGCCGTCTTTTCAACTTGTAGGCTATTCCACGACGGATAATCTGCATATGAGGCGGAGCATCCCGCCAATACCTGTAGCACCTATGTAGATACAGGTCGACAAGCCCCAAGGGAACCGAGGAATGTTATTCTCTGGGTAGAGAGAATTTCTCTTCTTCCTGAAACTAACTTTACCGCATCTACCATATTGGTAATCTAAAAGTTACGCAGGCATCAAATAGTCCACCATATGCAGTACGTACAGATCGTCTAATTAGGCCCCAGTCAGTCGTCAGTATATACACGCCTTACCGTATGAACCAGAGAGACGTTAATTTGGCCCCTAACCGGATCTAGATGTGGGAGAAATATCCTCCTTTCACCGATTGTTATACCCAAGTATTTGACCCTTGCAAATACTTCAGACTGGTCCCAGCAACGTTGATATGCGGAGGACGATTGGCCGACAACCTTCCTTTTAAGAGCATCATGGATGTCTTCTCTACTGCTAATTCTACTCCAAGAACACTACATCCCCAGCTGTGCACTTCTTAAGTGACCTCAATGCCATAAGATTCCAGTTCCTGGCGGGAACTATCCTCAATAAGTATATCATCTGCAAATACACTAAATTTGAACATAGAATTGGCACCAATTGGTTAGCATAGTACTGCAGAATACTGTCCATCATGCGGTTCTATTTATATGATCTCCCGATCGATCCCTGTGGGCAGCCTCGCCTAACAATGCGATTAATGCTTTCAAGTGAGCCTGCTACTCATGCTACTCTGTTAGAAAAATAACTCTTCCGGAGCGCAGTTTCGCTACACTTAATTTCTACCAGCCTGCGTCCAACGCTGGACCATTCAAGATTGTCGAAAGCGCAATGGAAGTCAACAAGGATACCGAGAACATATTATGACCCAGAGTCACTGACGAATCTCTTAACGTGCATTCAGGCATCTTCTACACTAAGTTCTAACGTGAAGCCAAATTGAAATGGACATTCGGTGAGCTCTTCAGTAATTTTTTCTCAAACACTTTTCCAAGAGCAGGGAGGAGAATGATGCAATAAAATAAGAGCGGCGGTCTGTCCTGTTCCTATCGTTAGATTTTGAAAAAATCAACACCTTAGCACATTTCCATTCCGACAAGAAGAAGTTTTTGCTTATGCAGCTTGGAAATAGCGGTCACCGTTGACTCCATCTTGGAAGTTATCTTGCAGCGCGCTAAAAGTATAAATATGGTCAAGGTACTACATACTCAGCAGTGGCCACGTGAAGGCTCATAGTCGGAGTAGGTAGGCATCAACTAGGTTCATATAATCGCATTGCCTACCATTTCACCAGCTTAATTTTAGTTCTCGTTTAAATGATTTTTTTTAACTTCATATCGAACTCCCGTTTTGAGCCACGACTTATTTTTTGGACTCTTTTTCAGATGTACGCCATCATTGCATTGCTTATGTTATTACCGACGCATTACACCGTCATCTTTTTAATATATCTGGCGCTGCATGGTTTACTTTTTTTACATCTTCGCAAATATTTCATGTCATATCAAAAACAGCATTTGCATTCCTTATTTAATATTTGCAACTGCTCTCTTACTCTCGTTTCCATCCGAGTGTATCCCCATTTTCAAGACAACAATAGTATCCTGACTGCGCCATTCGATGACATCTTTTCCTCCACAGTGTAAATGTCAATTCAATTTCTCTATCGTAATCGAAAAATTGCATTACAGGACAAATACCAATCCAAGTGCAATGAAAACATACTTTTCCGGAAATGCTGCAATCATTTCAATGACAATCTGACTCCTTCTGCTTCCGCCGCACTCCAAAACATTCGCATGAATTCTTGTTCATAGAAAATGTCACACACGAGAGTGTCGACATCGTCGAGTTGTGTGCAACTGAAGAATATCCTTGGCTTAGCTCTAACACATCCACTTGAGAGGAAATGGAAAAATTCGATTAAAACATTTTTGAGAGTGCGAACTGCACACTGACTTGTTAAAGGGTGCTGCAAGTAATTTTTTTTTTTTTTGATAATAAAGTTACCAACACAATGTGAATAAATAATTGAATTTAAAATAACGGAATATTGGTATTTTTCATCGACGGAGAGGGTGGTCGTTGTGTAGTTGTCGCTGGAATGGAAGATGCGTTCAATCCCATTAAAAGTTAATGAAATCACAGGATAAAGAAATAAAAATTATAAAATAGTTCAGGGGACTCGTCCATAAGAAACATAAAGTTTCGTACAAAATTCTAGGAATTAAATGAAATCAAGAAAAACAATGACTTCCCAAATATTATTCGGAACCAGCCCATGGGTTATCATAGATTGTAAAGGTATTGGAGTTTTGAAAATTTATTTCGAAGGATCATTTAGCACTTTCTATCTTCAAATTTAAATAAAAAGTTTGTGAGATATCATTAAAATTTATAGGCCCATCGATGGCATTTAATTTTATATATAAAAATGTTAAAGTGTCCGAGGCGGCTTCTCTGATTGGCGCGCATCCAAAATGTCAAATTTTCCATGAATCTGTCGCATAAATCAGTCTGAATTTGACCGATGGTTTTATTTATGTTAGCATTGACGGCTGCTGTGGTTTGCGTCTAATTCGCACAGATCTGCGGCATCTGAAAACCCCACAAGATAAAGTCTAACGGGGTCAAATCACAAGATATCGGTGGGCAGTTCACATCACGTCCATGTAAAATGACCATGTCCTCAAATCGCTCGTTTAGAACTTCAAATGTAGCGTGAGTATGGTCAAATGCACGAAGCGTTGTTCTGTTGAAACCGTGTGTAGTTGGTGAGAAAATCTTCTTTACCTACTAACTTAAGTGGCGCTACAGTCCGGAATGAACCTGGGCCTCAAACAACATGCCTCTCCAATTAGCCCGGTCCTTAGCTAACTGTCTGCAGTTGCGGAATTCTAGCTGGTTGAGGTCTGTTTCTACTTGTGCGCGTTACTAAAGGCGAGGTCTTCCTCTACTGCGTCCGACGTCTGACTGGGAATCGAAGATTCTGCGAGACGGAGCATTGGTGTCCATTCGTTCTACATATCCTAGCCATATTAAGCCTCCAATGCGGAGTTTTTTTTTTTGACCATGTCGCTGTACAGCTCGTATAGTTCTTGGTTGAATTTTCGTCTCCATAGCCTGTCAACGCAAACGGGACCGAAGAATTTTAGAAGAATTTTCCTCTCAAGTCGATCAAGGATTTCTTCATCCGCTTTTGAGACGGTCCATGCTTCAGCACCGTAGAGCAGGACTGGGATGATCAGGGTCTTATATTGGATCTTCTCAATAGTTCGAGTGAGGTCTTTACTACTGAATTGCCTTCTTAGCCCGAAGAAACAGCAGTTGGCAAGGGTAATTCTTCGTTTAATTCCTGACGAGATGTTGTTGTCAGAGTTATTAGCGGAGCTGAGGTAGACAAAGTCCCGTACTACCTCAAAATTATATCTGTCAATGGTGACGTTCTGTCCACTTCGTCGATGTTGTGTGTCCTTTCGTGTTGACAGCATATACTTTTTCTTGCCCTCATTTACTGCTAAACCCATTTTTGCCGCTTCCTTCTCTATACTAGCACACGTGGCTATTACATCACTTTGGGTCCTACCAATGATGTGACTATCGTCGGCGTATGCTAGTAGTTGTACAGATTTTTGGAAAGTTGTGCCTCTGGTGTTGGCTCGGGAGTTTTGCACAATTCTCTCAAGAATCAAATTAAGGAAATCACATGACAGCGCATCACCTTGCCTAAATCCTTTTTTTGGTTTTGAATGTGTCGGCAAGGTCGTTTCCGACCCTTATGGAACGGCGATAATTCCCCATCTTCATCCTATACAAACTGACGAGTTTGGGCTGTATACCAAAACTAGACATGGCTCTGTATAGTTCGTCTCTATAAATGGTGCCGTATGCGGCTTTGAAATCGATGAATAGGTGGTGGGTATCGATTTGGACTTATTGGGTTTTTTTTAGGATCTGCCTAAGTGTGAAGATTTGATCGGTTGTGGAGTTTCCTATCCTAAAACCACACTGATAAGGGCCGATCAGGTTGTTGGTAAACGGTTTCAGGCGTTCACATATTACGCCAGAAAGGATTTTGTAGGCGATGTTGAGGAGGTTTATGCCTCTGTGGTTGGCGCAGTTTAGATGGTCTCCTTTTTTGTGGATCGAGCAAGCGATGCTGAGGTTAATTTCTTCAGAAATACTTTCTTCGGACCAGATTCGGCTAATGAGTTGGTGGATGTAACTTACCAAGTCATCTCCGCCGGCTTTATAAAGCTCGGCGGGAGGCCGTCATTTCCGGCAGCCTTATTAAGCTTGAGTTTAGATATTTCTATCCTCACTTCACTCTGGTCGGGTGGTTGGCAGTTTTCGCTGTCGTTGCCAACATTGAATGGTTCGTTCTGCCTGACAGTGGAATGTTGTTCGTCATCGCCGATGCACAGTCTGCAGAAGTGGTTCTTCCATATCCTCAGCATCGACTTTATCTCAACTACGACATTTCCTTGTTCATCTCAATAGGATTCTATTCGAGTCTTGTATCTTTGGCTTTGACGTTTTATACTTTGGTAAAACTTACGAACATCGTTCTTGGAGTGGCAACTCTCTATATCCTCGATCGCGCGCTTTTCTTGTTCTTTATTTTTTTCTCTCTGAAAACTCGGTGTTCTTCCCTTCTCTGCATATAGTGCTCAATGGCAGCTTTCGTCTTCATCTGCAGCTTACCCTAGTAAGCCGCGTTCTTGGCTGCTAGCATATGTCGGCATTCTTCATCAAACGGTTCCCGAACCACTCTTTCAATACTTTTTTTTCTTTTTTTAGGGAGAAAGAGGAGGAAATAGCCTTGAGCTGTCTGGTTTATTTAGTCTTAAGTTCAGCTTGTTTTATGCTTACATAAATAAATAAATATATAGGTAACCCGGTCTAGTGTCTTGAAGGTGTGGAGTTGCGACATAGTTGAATGTTATCTGCCGTTGCCATCATATGTTACTAGGGTGATCCATTTCGAGGTTCCATACTTTTTTAAAGAAAAAAAACACAGAAAATTCAAATTCAATGGAGAATGTTTATTATCATTTGAAAGAACATTCTTTGGCATTTATTTTTTGAAGATTATGTCTATCAAATGTTGGCCGTTGCTACGTCGCAGATGGTCCATCCGTTGAGTCCAATTTTCGATCACTCGTTCGAGCATTTCGACTGATAACTGGCGAATGACACGCGTGATGTTTTCCTCCAAGGCCTGAATCGAAGCGGGTTTGTCGGCATAAGCTTTTGACTTTACATATCCCCACAGGAAAAAGTCTAACGGTGTGATATCACACGATCTTGGTGGCCAATCGACCGGCCCAAAACGTGAAATTATGTGCTCACCGTGCTCTCTTAATAAGTCCATTGATTGATGCGATGTGTGGGAAGTGGCGCCGTCTGGCTGAAACCAAATGTCGCCGAGATCACGAGCTTCAATTTCAGGCATCAATTAGTCGGTTATCATGGCACGATAACGGTCGCCATTGACGGTTACGTTCGCACCGGCATAATTTTTAAAGAAATATGGACCGATGATTCCACCGGCCTACAAACCACACCAAACCGTTGTTTTTTCTGGATGAAGTGGCAGTTCTTCAATCTCTTCAGGTTGCTCTTCGTCCCAAATGCGGCAATTTTGTTTGTTTACATACCCATTGAGCCAGAAATGGGCCTCATCGCTAAACAAAATTTGCCTCGAAAACGTCGGATCTTCTTGGAACTTTTCAAGAGCCCATAGAGCGAAGCGATGTCGCTTGGGAAGGTCGAGCGGCTTCAGTTGTTGCACAAGCTGTATTTTGTACGCTTTCAATTTAAGATCTTGACGTAAAATGCGCCAAGTCGTTCCATACGTCAGTCCGAGTTGCTGCGAACGGCGCTGAATCGACTCTCTACGGTCTTCGTGTACACTCTCAGCTACGGCCGCTATATTTTCTTCACAGCGTGCTGGACGTGGTCCATTGGGTCGAATATTATCCAATAATGGACTGCTGGGTCTCAAAATGGGTGATGGTGTTGCGAATAGTACGCTCAGTAGGCCGATTATGTTGACCATAAGTTGAGCGAAGTGCACAAAACACATTCCTCACAGAACGTGAATTTTCATAAGAAAGTTGAACAATTTGTAAACGTTGTTCACGCGTAAGTCTTTCCATTATGAAATGCCAAGCAATACTAAACAAAAATAACACGACAGCATGACACGACTCACACGTGATCTGTCAAAAAAGGCTATTGAAAAAAGTATCTCTACTTGGATCACCCGTTAGTATCCTTTTGATGGGGAGGAAGACGCCCATCTGTTACTTACCACATTACGAACGGAAATATTAGTTTTTAGTCAAGACTGTTGTTTTACTTCCTTAAAAGGTCAATAATGCCGCCGCGCCGGTTTCCAATTTATTTTTTTATTTTATTTAAACAAAAAACTAACAGATTGGTCATTTAAATCAAATATATCCCAACAACTATGGTGGACAATCCATCATTTCATATTGATTCGAGCACAATAATTTTGTCTCACCAACTTTTTTAGATGTAACGCAACATGATTTTCATATTTTGAACATCACTTACGTTGTTTATCACACACACATAATTTCACACATACATTTATATTTTTAAATTTTATTTTTATTTGGTACCCCATCAGATTGAAAGGCGCTACTTTTGTGATTTCTTTTTTTTATCTCAGCAAGCGATACGGCCTCAATAAACGCAAAAATCTTAACCATATGTGCGTATTGAGTTCGTCCTTGCGGTAGACGAAAATGAGATTAAATACGTACCTTCATCAATTTCTGTGAAGGCCCGAGTAAATCAAAGTAAACTCATCCTTCGTCTAAATCGATTCTACAAAGCTAAAAATCATTATCCAGACAAAAGGAATATCCTAGTCCGTCATACTTAAGAACCAACCGAATAATAAAGTCACCCCTCTCCCAGATTAAATCCATCAATAAATTATTCCGCTCTCCTTAAAAATAATAAAGAACAAGAAAAACATCCCCCTCTCATTGCCTTTGGCTTGAACAACAAAGCCAACGACTAATAAGGATCCGTATCAAATTAATTATAAATTCCAGTCAAAGGACTTTGCAAAGAAATCCAGCCAATAGGCAGGAAAGCCTCAAAAAAGTCTTAATCTTAGGAAAGCGAACAAAATATACACCACCCTCCCAACACAAAAGGCAAAGATCCTTATTTTAAAAAATAGGATTTTCTCATTATTAAGCTAGGAATCACAATCCCAATCACAAATGAAAACATTTCTTATTAGTTTGCCAAAGGCACACACACACACACACAAAAAAAACGTCCTAATCCATTCCCGTTTGCAGGAGCAGCACAAAAGACCACCATAAAGCAGGATGGCATGACATTATTTTCTCATTTTCTTCCTGATAGGAAGAACACATCGGATATGGGAGGGGCATGCGAACCCAGCAATGGAGATAATATCCTTTTTTTTCCATCGAGAAGACGGAAAAAAAAGAAACAGGGCAGTTCTGTCTCTTCAGGTGATGCGCTGGCTGACTGTGCCAAGCCAAAGGAAAAGGATACGAATAATTGAAACAGGAAGAGTGAAAGAGATGCCAGCGACGAGAAGCGAATGGTGGTTGTTTTTACTTTTCCTTTGTCCTAATTTAACGTTCCGCCTCTCCCCTTGCGTTTTTATTTTATTTTTTTTTTTTTTTCATTCCCAACCATTGCAGTAAGGATGGCGCATTGGATTATTTGTTCGGAAACGCATGGATGGGGAGGATTATGCAAAAGATGGAAATAAAAGAAATCAGAAATTATGACGAATGTTATGATGTGTATAAGGACTAACAAACAATGGGAATATGCTATGCACCCTGCAGACTTGATGTTAGTGTGTGTGTGTATGGCACCGCGTATAAGGTATATTCTCATTTGCAAGGATAATAACGAGTATAATTGCGCTGAACGATGATGATGTTGATGATGATCGTGTGATGTCGACGACGATGGTATGGTGGTGGTGGTTTTTTTTTCCAGCGAGAAGTGGTGCGTTTAAGGAAGACACACTTATACACACAGTCGTACCTACATCGGAATAATGATTATTGCTTGAGTGGAAGAAGTGAAAAAATGGAAATCAGACCGCCATTAAAAATCACGAGGTAACAAGAAGGAAAAGAGCACGAGTGGCAGGAAAAAAAAAACTTCTTCGAAGAGGAAAATTATGCATATCCTTTTGTATTTAGATCCTCGTTATGAGAGCAGGAATGTGAGTTGATTGATGAGGGTTGTGGGTGGTGGTGCTTGCTTAGTGGAAACGCACAGGGATAATGATGCAGGTGGATCTGTTGCAAAGCTGGTTATATGCACTATCTCGATGAAAATGTGTGTATCTGGAGATGATTTTCTGATTTCAATTTTTTTTTTTTTGTGTGCGGGTGTCTATAGAGATGGAGACCAAACATCTAACATGTAGATAGGTTTGGTGGAGTTTTCTTTTAAAATTCGATTTCTAATATTTCTGCCAATATTTAGAAGGAAAATTGGTTAAAACTAGTAAGGGCTTGGTTTCATTGCGAGATCATAACAATCAAGTTCACTCGAGAAAGGGTTTTTTTTTAAATGTTAATACAGAGTGGGCCAAAAGAGATCACCCTATTGGAAGATGCTCTTTTTTTGCAAATGGCCGCCAATGTCAAATCTGTTTTGACATTTGTAGACTAGACAGATGTAGAATACAAGTGAACAAGCCAAATAGCGATGCACTCCTCAAGAACGTGGAATAATCGTGTCTATTTTTTCGCGTGACAATTCGTCTGTAGTTTTGGCGCAGCGCGAAATCCGTCGTCGACTCCCCGGCCGTCCGACACCGACTGCGCAAACACCGACACCGTTTGGCCACCAACCTTGAAGAATATGGTACCACACGAGACGTTGCCAAGAGTGGCCGGCATGGAGACGCCGTGCCTCGCAATTACCCATCATCCATTCGTCCATAAGCGAATTTTGGTCAAAGACTTGTGCATGATCCCGTACAAAGTCCAGTCCATACATCAGCTGCTGACTGTCGACCGCCAAATGCGTGTAATCTACGCCCAAGCCATCCTCAATCTTGAAGACGAAGTGAACGATATGAGAAAATATGAGCGATGGGACTCATTCCCACCTAAGCGGGTACGTGAACAAGCAAAAATATCGCTTCTGGTGCACCGAAAATCAACGAGTAATGCACGAGGAGCCATTACACCCGCTCAATGTTATGTCATGGTGCGCTGTTTACGCTGGAGGAGTCATCGGGTAATTTTTTTCAAGGACGCAACTAGTCCAAAGACAACAGTAGACGGTGCTCGCTATGGGGCCATGTTAACCGAGTTTTTTTTTTGCCGCAAATCGACGAAATATGACTGGAGAACTTCGCTAGCCACAACCGATATTCTGAAAGGCAAACAACATCGGATGACTTCTTTTGGCCCACCTTGTTGAAGGTAGCTGCGGACGACCACTTCCTTAACTGTGCGAAAACATGCAATTTGCATTGTACGACCATAATACATTTTCGCTCCGATTCGTTTAGTTTTCGTTCACTTTTGCTCACTTGCGAACCATCGAATTCAATCGCTCTTTCATACAAAATTTTGATATTTCACTTCAACAGCTGTGTGTACATTTAATTTTGTAACTTCATAAGCAACGGGTTTTTTTTTTCAACTCTGACAATCGCTTCCATTCACAAAAGTCTATTAAGGGCAACTTGAGTAATTGACAGTGCTGAAGAAAACTAAACGTAGAATTTTTGACATAAGCGTCCGATTGCTTCCGACTATTATAGTTCAGCCTTTAGCTTTGCGTTTACCCAACAAATTTGGTGAGCTTACTTAACTTAAGTGGCGCTACAGTCCGGAATGAACCTGGGCCTCAACCAACATGCCTCTCCAATTAGCCCGGTCCTAAGCTAACTGCCTCCAGTTGCGCACTCCAACTTGGTTGGGGTCGGTTTCTACTTGTGCGCGCCAATTAAGGCGAGGTCTTCCTCTACTGCGTCCGACGTCTGGCTGGGAATCGAAGACTCTGCGAGCCGGAGCATTGGTGTTCTACATGTCCTAGCCATCTTAAACGTCCAATGCGGAGTTTTTTGACCAGGGGGATGTCGCTGTACAGCTCGTATAGTTCTTGGTTGAATCTACGTCTCCATCTCCATAGCCCGTCGGGACCGAAGATTTTTCGAAGAATTTTCCTCTCAAATCGACCAAGGATTTCTTCATCCGCTTTTGAGACGATCCATGCTTCAGCGCCGTAGAGCCGGAGTGGGATGATCAGGGTCTTATACAAGATCTCCTTAGTAGTTCGAGTGAGGGCTTTAATACTGAATTGCCTTCTTAGCCCGAAGAAACAGCGGTTGGCAAGAGTAATTCTTCGTTTAATTTCTGACGAGATGTTGTTGTCCGAGTTAATAGCGGAACCGAGATAGATAAAGTCTCGTACTACCTCAATGTTATATCTGTCAATGGAGATGTTCTGTCCAATTCGTCGATGTTGTGTGTCCTTTCGTGTTGACAGCATATACTTCGTGTTGCTATCATTTACTTCTTAACCAATTGTTGCCGCTTCCTTCTCTATACTAGCAAACGTGGCTATGACATCACGTTGGGTCCTACCAATGATGTCAATATCGTCGTCATATGCTAGTACTTGTACAGATTTTTGGGAAATTGTGCCTCTTGGCTCGTGAGTTTTGCACAATCATCTCAAGAATCAGATTGAAGAAGTCACATGACAGCACATCGCCTTGCCTTAATCCATTATTGGTTTCTAATCTGTCGGTAAGGTCGTTTCCGACCCTGATGGAGCAGGAGAATTCTCCATCGTCATCCTGCACAAACGGACGAGTTTGGTCGGTATACCAAAACTAGACATTGCTCTGTATAGTTCGTCTCTATGAATGCTGTCGTATGCGGCTTTGAAATCGATGAATAGGTGGTGGGTATCGATTTGGACTTCTTGGGTTTTTTTCTGGATCTGCCGAAGTGTGAAAATTTGATCGGTTGTGGACTTTCCTGGCCGAAAACCTCACTGATAAGGGCCGATCAGGTTGTTGGTAAACGGTTTCAGGCGTTCACATATTACGGCAGATAGGATTTTGTAGGCGATGTTGAGGAGACTTATGCCTCTGTGGTTGGCGCAGATTATATGGTCCCCTTTTTTGTGGACCGGGAAACGATGCTGAGGTTCCATTCTTCAGGCATACTTTCTTCCGACCAGATTCGGCTTATGAGTTGGTGGACATTACTTACCAAGTCATCTCCGCCGGCTTTATAAAGCTCAGCGGGAAAGCCGTCATTTCCGGCAGCCTTATTAAGCTTGAGTTTAAATATTTCTATCCTCACTTCACTCAGGTCGGGTGGTTGGCAGTTTTCGCTGTCGTTGCCAACATTGAATGGTTCGTTCTGCCTGACAGTGGAATGCTGTTCGCCATCGTCGCATATCCTCTCCATCGACTACGTCTCAACTACGATATTTCCTTGTTCATCTTGACAGGATTCTGTTCGAGCCTTGCATTCTTAGTTTGAGACTTCGTTTCAGACTTTGGCAAAACTTGTGAACATCGCTCCTGGAGTGGCAACTCTCTATATCCTCGGTCACCCGCTTTTCTTGTTCTTTTTTCTTTTTTCTGAAAAGCCGGTGTTCTTTCCAACTTCTCTGCCTATAGAGCAGAATGGCAGCTCTCGTCTTCACCTGCAGCTTAGCCTTGTACGCCCCGTTCTTGGCTACAAGCATATGTTGGCATTCTTCATTAAATCAGGGGTTTCTTGTTGGTGGTCGTTAAAAACTTGTTAGCATCGTTGCCATTGTTCTTCGACATTGGATGCTAATGGTATTGTGTTCATCGAGAGGTTAAGAGCTACGCGTTGCGCGAATATCCTTACCTTGGTAGTGGTCCGAATCGATGTTACCCCCTCGGAATGTTCGGACATCGAAAATACTAGATGCATGCCTCTTGTCTATCGCAATGTGGTCAATTGACCATTCGTTGATCTGGAGACCGCCATGTCCCCTTATGGATATCGAGGTGAGGAAACCGTGTACTGGCTATAGTGGCATTTCTTTCCGTAGCGAAGTCAATTAGCCTAAGTCTGATACCAGACGTGTTGTCGTGTAGGCTATGTTTTCCGACAATACTGCTAAAGATGTCTTCCCCTCCTACCTTTGCGTTAAAATCTCCCAGCACGATATTAACATCGTACTTCGGTAGTCGCTTATAGGTTTTGTCAAGGAGCTCATAGAAGCAATCCTTAGCTATATCATATTTTTCCTCCGTTGGGGCATGAGCGCATATAAGGCTTATGTTAACGAATTTGGCCTTGACGCGGATCGTTACAATGCGCTCGCTAATGTCTTGGAAACATAAGACTTCTACCCTAAGTCTGGCATTTATAACAAACCCGCATCCGAATAGTAGCTGTTTCTGCTCACTATAACACGGTCCGTAGTAGATGTCACAGTTTTTCATCCTCACCATCCCATCGTATTTCCTGGATGACAGTAATGTCTGCTTTGTAGCAGTTTAGGGCCTCTCATGTTTAATGTTCTTACATCCAGGTGCATACACGAACGTCGTTGTCCTTTTTTCGTTTAGCAGGGTTGTCAACAATAAAATCAGAAACAGGGTGAAGTTTTTTTTTATTCTTTTATTAATTACTGGTCGTGTGAAGAATAACTCAAGATATGTAATATATTTCACTCGATGGTTTAGTGTGAAAAGTTAATTCCACATGGACAGGAGTGTCGCTGATTTCGGAGTTGGTAGGCATTACTCGAGGTTTCATATAATTGCATTGCCTACCTCTTGTGCATTAATTATCATAATTAAGTTGAATTAATATTTTCAAAAATGTTTTGTTGCTGTAAAAGATCTCTTAAATACAAAGTCGGTTGCTATTCATTAGCCCTACATAGGGTTTCTTCAGGATCTACTGAATTATTTACATTTGACCAGTTGTGCTCTAAAATTATACATGACGATCAGGTTTAGGTTTTGAGGGTTCACCTCTCTTCTTTGGACCTTATAGTGTTTATTAAAAATGTTTTTATACAAATAACAATTAAAATATGAATTTCCTACATTTAGCAATTCATATTCAGAAAATAATAATCCGCCCTCTACTTCATTGAACGCAAAATCCTCTTGAGAGGAGTTCCTACTAGGTATTATCCCGCAAATATATGCAACTCTTAAAAAAAATAATTGCTACATTCCAAGGCGCATGAATGTGTTCACATTAACGAAGCGAAATCATTTAAATGTTCGCTTACACATATTTGCGCGTCCCAAACAAACTTGAGAGGACATTATATGCATGCTTCCAGGGACATAATCACATTAACGGAAGGAAAAATTCAAATTTCTGCATTAAACCCTCCTTCAGCTTGGTATCAGCAAGTACTCCACATGCTCGAGGATACTTCTCAAGCATCAGCAATTAAACAGCTTCAGGGGCAGCCATTCTCTAAGGAGGAGGAACACACGCTGCACGCCATGCAAATGCAATAACCGAGCACGCTAAATAGAAAAAAAACACCTCCAATTGGGAGCAAGACAAAAAAAAATGGAAAACAAAAACAACAAGAACAAGAAGAAGAAACTGAAGAACAAAACACAAAATTATTCCCAACGAATAAATGAATGAATGAGCGTTCAGAATGAATAATGAGATGGGATGGCATCATTATGCTGACGGATATGGGAACAAGGATAAACATTAATGCCGTGTTATGGAATATAATCGAATCAACCATCAGGCTCGTTAAGCTAACGAGCGCGCATCCACCTTAACTAACAAGGATTGGAAAATTCCACCCCCGTGAGCTGTATAGAGAATGGAGTTCCTCCTCTTGTTCTTTAACGCGCAATGGATCCTCGTGCATACACTTCGCCATTGTAATGGTGGCGTATCCTTCATCGTCGTCGAGCGTTTTATTCTTCATTATGATTCAGGAGGAAGTTTTCATTTTCGTTATTTTTTTTTTTTTTGTGGATTCATTTTCTTTTCGCAGTTCGTTACTGCTGTTGGGAAAATGTTCGCATGGAAAAACGACAAGCACACCATCAAACCTCCACTCTACCAATCCAAAAGGGTTCTCAAATTCGTTTTGCATTAACTGAAGATGTCATCATCGTCATCATCATCATAATCATCGTATAATCATCGCTGAAGGACTATTATTGATGTGATAGACGATGAGGAAAAAAATTGAAATACTCGAGGGCTAAATCCATCAACATGCTGGTGACGGAAGTCCAATTTTGAGTAAATAAGGACGATGAATGGTGCATTGAGCGACGGCTGATATAACTTGGAGGCATAAGTTATTAAAATCACTTTTGACTTGTATTCGTCAGATAACTTCTGCAATGAGCTTCTTACTCGCGGATGTATGAAAAGTGATAAGGTGAAGGGTTTGACGGTGGTATGTGCATGTCGCCCGATTTCATTATCCAAAACCATGCTAAGTTACGTGAAGTTTGTCAGATGGGTCGGTGCAGAGAGGGCAGGAACCAAAATTTACAATGGCAAATCTTGAGATTCGAAATTCCGGAAATTCCGCCACTCAAATCTCCTTAGAGCTGTCAATGTTTGCGCAGAGGTAGTGACAAATGTCATTCTACATCGGAATACAAATATTCAATCTCTATGACATTAAAATAGCAGACTGCAACAAGCCAAGGTCAACGACGATTCAAGCCAATTTCTATCTCATTTTTGTTCCTTATGCTTAGCTTACTAAAATACAAAACCGAAAGGCCGACTTATTTCCCAGACTCTTTGTAACCTAGAAAATAATGGATTACACATCTGGGATGGATGAATATCCAGAAGCTTCAGCTGCTTTCTTGCATATTTCTGGTTCATAGAGTGAATAATGAATGATGATGATGAATGGATTTTCTGCAGGTATGCGGGGTAGGTAGGCAACAAAATGCCACTCATGGTCCAGTGGAAGAAAACCATAAGGATACCAATAAAAAAATAAACTCCCTGAAATCACAGACTACAAGACAATACGTCTGACAACGGAGTTAGGCTAGCTGTGGAATGAAATTTCACTATGAGCAGCACAAGGCTTCCTTAGCTCGATATCCATAAGGCGACATGGTGGTCTAGAGATCAACGAACAGTCAAAAAAATTTATCACATTGCTATAGACAAGAGACACGCAGCCAGTATTTTGAATGTCCGAACATTCCGAAGGGCTAACATGGACCTTGACCACCACCAAGGTAAGAATGCGGATATCCACCATGCCACAGCAATCCATAAATACTGTGAAAAAATTTAATGTCGAAATACTGCAATCGCAAGAGACCGCCAAGTCCTACATGCAACGCGTATCCCTTAACATGTCGACTAACACCATACCACCATCATCGAATGTCGAAGAACAATGGCAACGATGCCAACAAGCCATTAGATAAGAGGCGACTGATGTACTAGGTTTCTCGCGCACACCAACAAGAAACCCGTGGTTCGATGAGGAACGCCAAGCGATGATCGCAGCCAAGAACGAGACATGCAAGGCTAAGCTGCAGGTTAAGACGAGAGCTGCCATTGAGCTCTAAAGACAAGGAAGGAGGAAAGTACACCGGCTTTTCAGAATGAAGAAAAAATATCAAGAAAAGCGCGCGATCGAGGATATAGAGAGGTGCCACTCCAGGAACGATGTTCGATACAAAGCTCGAACAGAATCCTGTCGAGATGAACATGGAAATATCGTAGTTGAGACACAGTCAATGCTGAGGATATGGAAGAACCACTTTTTCAGACTGTTGAACGGCGATTATGAACAACATTCCGCTGTCAGGCAGAACGAATCAATCAATATTGGCAACGACAGAGAAAACTGCCAACCACCAGGCCTGAGTGAAGTGAGGATAGCAATGTCTAGCCTCAAGCTTAATAAGGTTTCCGGAAATGAAGGCCTTCCCGCTGAGCTTTATAAAGCCGGCGGAGATGACTTGGTAAGTAATGTCCACCAACTCATAAGCCGAATCTGGTCGGAAGAAAGTAAAATAAATGTAAAATAGGAGACCCTCTGGCTGGGCCAACTACGGAGGCAAAAGTCTCCTCAACATCGTCTACAATATCCTTTCTGGCGTAATATGTGAATGCCTGAAACCGTTTACCAACAACCTGATCGGCCCTTATCAGTGTGGTTTTAGGCCAGGAAAGTCCACAACCGATCACATTTTCACACTTAGGCAGATCCTGGAAAAAACCCAAGAAGTCCAAATCGATACCCACCACCTATTCATCGATTTCAAAGCCGCTTATGACAGCATCTATAGAGACGAACTATACAGAGCCATGTCTAGTTTTGGTATACCGCTCAGACTCGTCCGTTTGTGTAGGATGACGATGGAGAATTTTCGCTGCTCCATCAGGGTCGGAAACGACCTCACTGACACATTCGATACCAAAAAAGGATTTAGGTAAGGCGATGCGCTGTCATGTGACTTCTTCAATCTGATTCTTGAGAGGATTGTGCAAAGCTCCTGAGCCAACACCAGAGGCACAATTTTCCAAAAATCTGTACAACTACTAGCATACGCCGACGATATTGACATCATTGGTAGGACCCAACGTGATGTCATAGCCACGTTTGCTAGTATAGAGACGGAAGCGGCAAAATGGGTTCAGCAGTAAATGAGGGCAAGACGAAGTGTATGCTGTCAACACGAAAGGACACCATTTACAGATATAACTTTGACGTAGTACGGGACTTTGTCTACCTCAGCTCCGCTAATAACAATGACAACAACATCTCGTCAGAAATTAAACGAAGAATTACTCTTGCCAACCGCTGTTTCTTCGGGCTACGAAGGCAATTCAGTAGAAAAGCCCTCACTCGAGCTACTGAAGAGATCCTATATAAGACCCGGATGATCCCAGACCTGCTCTACGGCGCTGAAGCATGGATCTTTTCAAAAGCGGATGAAGAAATACTTGGTCGATTCGAGATGAAAATTCTTCGGAAAATCTTCGGTCCCGTTTGCGTTGGCGGGCTATGAAAACGAAGATTCAACCAAGAAGTATACGATCTGTACAGCGATATGCCCCTGGTCATAAAAAATCCGCATTGGACGTTTAAGATGGCTAGGACATGTAGAACGAATGGACACCAATCCTCCCAGCCAGACGTCGGACGCAGTAAGGGAAGACCTCGCCTTAAGTGGCGCGCACAGGTAGAAACCGACCTCAACCAACTTGGAGTGCGCAACTGGAGGCAGTTAGCTACGGATCGGGCTAATTAGAGAGGCATGTTGGTTGAGGGCCAGGTTCATTCCGGACTGTAGTGCCACTTAAGTAACTTAGTTAAGCGGCTTTCAAAGCAATGTATAGGTTTTGGGTAACTATTTGGGCTTCTTGGGTTTTGTTTTATGTTATATCCTGGTCGGAATCCACACTGGTAAAGGCCGATCAGGTTGTTGGTGAAGGGTTTCAGCCTTTAATGTATTACGGAAGAAAGGATCTTTTAGGCGATGTTGAGGAGACGTATGCCTCTGCTGCTGGCTCAGTTCAGAGGGTCTTATTTTTTCTGAATCGGGCAGAATGTACTTCATCCGACTAAAATTGGTTTATAAGTGGGTGAACCTTACTTACCAAATCATCTCTATCGGCTTTTCAAAGCTTGCATGGAATACCGTTATTTCAATCAGCATTTTTAAGCATAAGTTTATATATTGTGTCGTCAAGTCGAGAAGATATATTAGATAAGGGTAGGGAATTGAAAGCAAGTTACAATATCACTGCGGCCACAGTTGGGCCTAATGTGATTAACTGCAATTAGGGCTTACTCGTGATACCGGAATTTGTGATGATTTCTAGTAAATCTTTGAGTGGGCTGTCAGAAATGTCTTCTGCCTCAAGGCAGTGTTGACCTAAATGGCGTAGACGTAATCTGATTAGGCAGTCACAGTGACACAGGATGTATTCTGCTGTTTCTTCGTCCTCGTTGAATAGCCATGAGGTGTTTTTTGACTTGACAATGTCCAGTGAGCAACCCTGTGACGGATGGAATCTGACTCCTAGTTAGATGTGGGAGTAGTTTCGTTCTTGTGTGGGAAGTGTTTGGCATGAACATTTTGACTTGTTTGTTACCTTCAGTATTAGTCCAGGAATTATGGGCCCAATTTTTTCAGCCATCTTTTAATATGGAATTTAGCATTGCTGATGGGTAGTCCACAGAATGGTCTTGACATCATCAAAGTTTATGCCGATCCTTTTCTGGTTAGTATATCTGCTTTTTCTTTGCCTACGTCCCCACTGTGTCCTGGCACCCAGGTAAGATGTACTCTGTGTGTGCTGGCTAGCGATGTGAGCAGTTGTAGCCAATCCCATACTAGTGTTATCTCGTAACCTTGTAAGGTTGCTTCGATGTCAGAGAAAATACGTATGTTTTTGTTTGTCATGGAAATATTAAGATTTTCTCTAAGGTATATTTCTATAGCAAAGATTTCTGCTTGAAATACGGAGCTACATTTGTCCATGCTTCTGTAGATGAACGTTTTTGTTTTAACACCGTATGCTCCAGCTGCAACTCCATTTTTTTATCTATCTGTGTACGATAAATGAGAATCGTTGGCAAATGTTGGTGTTCTGTTCCCAATTCTGACGATTTGGGAATGTTACCTTGAAGTTTTGGATGAAGCTGTATTTGGGTAGATAGTTATCTGTCATGGTGATTCCAAGTATCTCATCTTTGTTCAGTTCCATAACAATTTCAGGATGGATTAGCTTGGAGTTATCTGAATTATCAGATATGAGCATGAAAGTATTTGTCATGGTTTTTTTCTGTATCTGAAGATGTAGAGGTGGAAGGCTTAGGTTAACTTCCAGCGCTGCAGTGGGACTTGTTCTCATTGCGCTCGTACAGCATACACGAGCTAGTCTTTGGAGTTTCTAGGGCTTGTCTTGTGTTGACTTTTGTTTGGTTTTTTTTTTCATCATGCGGGAGGCTGCAATTGGTCTGGTTATGGCTCTGTAGAGCCTTAGCATAATTTTGGGATTTATAACCCAGTTTTTACCAATTAGACTTCTGCTAGTCCACAGAGAGATTCTGGCTTTGTCTATAAAGTTTTTTGAGGTGGGAGTTCCCAGTGAGCTTTTCATCCAGAGTTAGTTCTAGGTGTTTGACTGTTTTTGAAAACTTTATTGTCTCACCAAGCAGAGTGGGTTTTTTTTTAGCTTACCTCGAATTCGTCTTTTCGTGAATGTAATTATGGTACTTTTTTGGGGTTGACAGATAGGCCAACCTTTTTGCACCAGTCAGCAATGAGGTTTAGTGCCCTCTGTAGGAGTTCTGAGATTTTTTCTTCGAATTTCCCTCTGAATATGATCGCAATGTCATCGGCGTATCCTTGGATAAAGAAGCCATCATTGATGAGTTAGTTAAGTAAATGATATATTTACTACGTCGGACCATAGTAGGGGGATAAAAAACCTTCTTGAGGCCAAACTTTCGTAGATGTGACGCTGATTCTGTCAATGCCTCATGTAACATTTGTACTTCTACTGTTAAGCATGTGCTTTATCCATTTACATTACTATTTACGCCTGCGTTATGGATGCAACTGTCTCTTTGGGCATGTCCGGTGTTGTCAAAAGCTCACGTCCTCACGTCACTAAGTCGCTGTAGTCGCCAATATTAAATGGTCACTTCTGACTGACAGCGGAAGATTGGTCATTAATTGCCGTTTAACAGTCTGCAGGAGATGTTTTTCAGAATTCTTTGCATAGAATGTTTCTCAACTGAGACCTTTGTTTATTCATCTCGACAGGATTCAGTTCGCGCCTTGTTATAACTTACGAACATCTATCCTGAAGTGGTACCTCTTTATATTTTCGATGGCGCGCCTTTTTCTTCTTGCTGAAAAACCTTCCATCTTTGTGTAAAAAGCACAGCTCTTGTCCTCAGCTTCAGCTTTGCGGTCGTACAATTGACTATTTGGAAAAAAAGCGGAATTTGTTCAAGTCGTACCATGAAACAACTTTTTTTTTTTAATTTCTGGAAAAGTTGGTTTGAGTCGTGTCGGTCCTATTATATTAATAAAATTCACCTAACAAAAAGTAGAATTCTAAACCTAAACATAAAACCACATTTGCAAATACAACTAAAAACAGAAAAACATTTAATTAAATCAATTTGCAACTCGTTTTGCGATCTGCTTAACGATTTCAAATTTGCATTTACCACGGAATCCATTAAATAGAAAATAACCGCTCCAGCCCATGCAAGTACCGTTAAACAATGAAATTTACATTCAAATTGTAGAAAATCATTCAAAGTCCGCCTTCAATTGCACAAAATTTGAATTTAAAGAAATAAGTGATTGCAATAAAACAAGACCTCGTTACGCCAAAGTCGTGCATAAATCATTCCAGAATTTCTCCAAAACCCTACCGCTATTCCATTTTAATTATGCACCCATACAAAAAAAAACAACACTTTACGCTTTCTTATTTCGCAAGAAAATTTCCAAATTTTTGAATATCAAATCAGTTGGAAACGATGAAAAAGAGAAAATCCCCACATTCAAAGGTAGATGGCTGGTTTGCCGCCTGTTCCGGTCGGTGGTGGTTGCACAAAAGGCTGCCAAAAGCTAGCTCGAGCATAGGGTGTTGCACACCCACCTACGTAAGTTACTTTTTCACATGTTGAACAACTTCAAAGTGATGCCAACCAACCAACCCATCATCATCATCATCAGTCGTCGCGATGTTTATTGTTGACGGCGCCATCAGTTCTTTTGACATGTGAATGGATAAATTCGAACAAAAGAATACCAAAGTTTCAATTGCAAAAGAACCGTTAAAAAGTACCTTCTACCTATACCCGGCTTAACAGAACAATTAAAAGGAATCACAAAAAAATTGAAAAAGAAATCATTTAACGCAGTTTGCATATGCAAATGAGTCAAAGTTGCATCAACGAAGCATGTAAACCTTGCTTTTTGAAATAGAATTCCACAAAAAAAAATTATTTTTGCGAAAGTAATTAAAATAAAAATATTAAAAGACATCCAATTTGACGCAGTGTAAGCGGACCACGAGGATACAAACAGCAAAACTCGAATCGTTTATGTCTGCGACACGCCATTTTGCCATCTCGTCATTTACGACAAATTAAGGCAGACATCGTAGACTTGTGTGCACTCGAGATCTCGAGTACATACGAGTACGTTGTATGGATGAAGGAATCACATAAAAGGGACTACCCTATGACATTCTATTTTGCATGCTTCGCCCGGCTTGGTGAATTTTTATTTCGGTCGTCCTTTTGTAATTGCAATTTCAAAGGACATCATCACATTTCAGGGTTTCAATTTGAATTCGACGTCGCATTGGGCAACAAGTGTACCAGAAGTTGGCCATATTTATGGCACCCTGCTGCGAAAATATGACATGAGGTCCGCTTCCATTACTAGGGGTTCGCCTTGACAGCAATAATATATAATGAGTCCTTCCAAGGAAGCAGTACTCAGTTGAAGTTTTCATTTAAAAGGGTATCTACACAAGGGCTATTGTGACAATTGAAAGGGGGAAGGATAAATACGCGATTTACTCCTCAAAACATGGGTACATGGAAGATGTCATAAGTGCAAAACCATAATTTGATTTGACAGGCTTAGGGCGCACAGCAGGACTTTAAATTGTAATTACACGCACGCAAATGTAATGGTGGATCTCGTTAGTTGGAGATATCTTATGCGTTGAGGATTCAAAGATTGATATGCTGGCGGCAATTTGGGAGAGGTAATCTTTTCATTCAAACGATTGAATGTTCGAGATGTATTTTGGTATGGGAAGGAGTGTGGTGAAAGGCTCTTAAGAAAATATTAAGCTAGAAGACTGTTTATTCACACGAGTGTATGTGGTTAGACATTAAAAAAAAACTCTTGGGACGACAGTCAGCTGGAAGAAGGGATCAGTGATAAGTGCGCTGGACAGTTATATCCAAAATGAAGGCGATATTCAGATCAATTTAGATGTGGTAATGCAATTGTTTACATACTGAGAGGAATATCAATAATTTTTTCTGAAGGTTAGAGTAGGTGATGCAAAATTTTTAGTTGAAATTTGTACGGTCGACTTTCAATAATTTATTGCGAAACCAAGAAAATTATCTTAACAAACGTCTTTATGTATAAAAATTGAGCTTTACAATTGGGTTCGTCTTTTGCCAATTCACGCCAAAACCTATTTTAACCAAACTTTCACACATCTTTGGTATCGGTCTATGTATGGTTTTCGTGAAGTTTGGTTAGAATCGGATAACGTGTAGGGTGTTTTTTTTAGAGGCAAAGAACTTCGAATTGAATTAGAACACATGATAATCGTTTTCATGTCCATCAATTTAGCTTTATTGGAGGGATAATTTTATGCCGTTAATGTTTAAATCTGATTTTGGGTACGTGGCCGATGGGCTGGTTCGAATAAAGCCAAGTCTAGAGGTCCGATTTTGAACCACTTTTCGAGCTGTTGGGGCCGTATGTCGGAAATAACGCCACGAATGTTGGCTTCTAAGTCCCCAAACGTTTCTGGTTTCTGGAAAATAATCCAATGGTGTCAAATCACACGATCTTGGTGGCCAATGGACAGGTACATTCTGCGAAATTATGCGCTCATCGAATTTTTCCTTCAATAAATCGATTGTGACGTGATCTGTGTGGCATGTAGCGCCGTCTTTTTGGAACCACATCTCATCCACATTCATGCCATCTGATTCGGGAACAAAATAGTCGGTTATCAAGGCTCTATATCGGTCTCAATTAACGGTTACTGACTCTCCAGCATCATTCCGGAAGAAGTATGGTCCAATGACTCCACCGGCCCATAGGGCACACCAAACAGTCAGTTTTTGTCGATGTCATGGCGTCTCAAGGGTCTCATGAGGATTATCTTCACTCCAAATGCGGCAATTTTGCTTGTTCACTGAACAAAATATTGCGACGAAAACCAGCATGGATATCAATCTCATTTTCGGCCCATACACCAAAATCACGACGCATTGCATGGTCTCGTGGTTTTGATTTTTGCACAACCTGGATTTTGTAAGGTCGTAAGCCAAGATCTTTGCGCAAAATCTTCCATAAAGTTGATGGACAAAACTCCAATTGCTGTGCACGGTGGCGATTCGATTCATTCGGGTCCTCTTCAACACTTTGCTCTACAGCGGCAATTTTTTCTTCGGTGCGCACTGTTCGACTTCTCAACGGATGCGAAAACGATCCATGGTTAAACGAATAAATTGCTCTAATGGACGATTATGTCGACCATAAAATGGACGGAACTTGCGGTAAACTTCGCGAACTGAACCATTATTTTCCAAATAAATTTGCACGATTTGCATGCGTCGTTCATTTGTTATTCTGTTCACGATGAAATGGCAAACCAAATTGAACATGACAATTAAGTTGCCCGATTTGACCACAATATGTCAGTTTTACCTCTATTCGAAAAACCAACCTCTTCAAAAAACATGTGTGTGTTGTGCGTGCATGAAAAAAACATTAACTTCAGTACATTTACGTAAAACTTACCAAATTTTCAATCAATTTACTTGGAATTTCCTTCGAACTATTCAGAAGAACAATGAAAAGGACATTTTGTGGGTGGCAGCGTTGTAGTGGTAGTGCCTTCTGGCAAATGTAAGCAAGGTATTCGAAGATATTGTCAACATAGCTTTGTTTAAGTGGGTTGAAGAAACTAAAATTATTCCGGCATGACACCAATCATGCCGCGTCGAATCTAGTGTCCGACAATGAAAGAAATCCAAAGGACAATGCACAGGTTCCTCTCTGGTTGACTTTGAGAAGGTCTTCGGAACAATATGGTTAGAGGGGCTTTTCTAGAAGCTAACCAGATTGGGAATGAGGAAACCCATGCTTGGTATGATTTATGAAATGCTTATGAGAAAGAAGTTCGATGTCAAATGTGACAACGTAACTTCAAGTAAAGTCTTTGAAATTGAAATTGTTTTTCAACCCTGGGGCGGTGAATTCCCCGATATTGCTTAACATTTATACAAGTGATATTGTAGGTTCTCTCAGACACGCGATAGCGTTGCGTACAGATAAGGGCCGAAAATCGGAGTCATCAACATACTTTTGCAACGTGACTTCGATCATATTAAGTTGTATGCGATGATTGGAAATTTAAGATATGAATATACAAAAAAAAAACCAAAACAAATCTGTTTAGGACCCCATTGCATAGGGCTTCTAGCGATACAAGAAAAAACTGGAAAAAAAATTGTGTATCATGTGACAGCATGGACAGCCGTTGGCGATGAGAAGTGAAGTCGAATACCTTAACATCTGGCTGTGTTTTAACAAAAATGTAGGGGGGGCTTATACTCTAACAAGAAGATTGTTTCAAAGCAGTCAACTTGATTCAGGGGTGAAAGTCATTTGCTACATGGCCCTCATAAGGCCGATCATCGCTTACAGTTTTCCTGTGTGATTCAATGTAGCACCAGCCTACATGGAAAAGATACGGCTGTTTGAGAGGCGGTGTCTCCGATCCTGCTTAGGATTGTACCGAACGCCAGATTCCGAGTACACAAAATATTATCGCAACGAAGTTCTATACAATGGGGCTCAGTTGAATAGAATTGACAATTTCCTGATTAAGGTGATTCGAAGGCACGCTGCAAGGGCGATGGCCAGCGACAACAGCCTGATCTTCGGGGTTTGTCACCCCAATGATATATGCATGCAAAGTACGCTCATGTCGTGCTTTATTCCACCAGAGGCATGCATTTATATCGATATGTTAGGGTTAGTACAAGACAGGAACGGTATCCCGGTTTTATACCACGGCTACCGTGACCCGCGAGACAAACGGCACATCCGCGACGGGAACGTCAGTAATGATCCGGAGCTCCTCATCTTTAGCACGACGGTATCAGATCGCGATAGGACCGATGCTGAAAAGCAGCGCACCGAATTTTGGTACTTAATTGAGGAAAGTATTTCTGCGCTTCCTCAGGACTTTTTGTCCACTCCATAGTTTTTAGGAAAATTTAATTACTTACAAGGTTTGTGGCCGAGCTTGTGCACCATATTGGATGACAGCATGGTTGCATGCATGTTTGTCTGCCAGTTAGTTTTAATATAAATTAAGATTTTTATGTAAAAACATAAAAATTTCACTGCTCAAGTTTTTTTTTATATAGTCTTTGAAGATAAAAACATATAATTAAGAATAAAAATAAAATAAATTTAAGCTAAAAAGCAAAATAGATATAAGGTTATAGCGGCCGCTTTGGGCCGATAAGTTAGATTAAACATACATGTTATTGATAACTTAGATTTAAGCCTTTTTGTTAGTATTAAGTTAATATTTTAAGAAAATATAAAAATTAATTCAAACGGGCTCACTGGCGCGATGGTTAGTGCGATGAACTGCCGCGCAGAAGGTCTGGGTTCGATTCCCAGCCGTAGCAACACCTAAATGATTTTTCACTGGCCCTTGAGATGGATTTCTTCTTTGATTTTATTTGGTAGATTAAGCTTAGCAGGGCACGAATGCCAATGGTTCTGCCTGAGCTTGGATAGTTAGAAGGTACTTATCGAAGGGCAGGGCACGAATGCCATAGGGGTCTGCCAAAAGTGAGAACTCCGTTTGTTCGGTGTCAAATGGAATCTGATTTTATTTCCAAATTACTTGGCCTTATATACTAATTCCCTTACAGTATTCCCAATACATATTGATACGAAGTGGGGCGCGTGCCATCAAATTCGGCTACAATGTCTGACATTCGATAACATTGGTCAGCTACACTTGTACACAATGTATGATCGTTTATGAATCAGTGCAGAGATGATGTTTTCTTCCCTTCTCGAGTGACGTTTTAATGGGACAGTGTGGCGCTCGTGAAATAGACCCGATACATTGTATGCAGTGTGTGCGATACGATGTATTAATGTTGATTGTTGATGTTTTGGTTTATGTTCACTACACCCTCCTCTCGTGATGATCTGACAAATCATCCGAGTAGTATCAATTGTCATGAAAAGCTTATCTCAACTTAGCCGTTCGGAGTCGGCATAAAACAGGAGGTCCCTCCATCGTGCTAAGAAGTACACACGTACACATGAATGGTTGTGAGAAGAAAGCTAGGCCCTGGGTACTAGCGAGCCTGTTGCGCCATACATTTTTTTTGTTTTTTTTTAATTCAAAAGTATAAAAAAGTAAAAGTCGGTGTAGTTCAAGGTTGCGCGTTCAATTACAACCAAAATCCATGTAATTTTTTTTAAAACAAATAAAAAAGGTCGGTGTTAGACCTAAAAGTATAACACCATCTTGATAGCTCTGTGAGTTTAACGAACACACGTATATCCCCGAAGTTAGTTCGGACATCACCCACGGAGTAAGTCTCCACTACAAAATCTTTCATACCTATCACTTTCTACGCTCGTACTGCTGTTAAGCATTGAAAGGGTATTCGAAACCCTTTCAGTGCGCGAGTTACGTTTTCTTCAGGAAACGATAAAAAAGAAACGACAACAATTTATTTGCCGATCACGACTGTCTTTATTCTGAGTTCGCTTAAGACTAACTTACATTCTAACAAAATTTCAAAAAGAGAGCTAATGATAAAGAAAAGCATAAACATGTTCCGTTGTTTTGGTTTATCAGCATAAGCCATGATTTCTGCATGTGGAGATCGTTTATGATAAGGCTGGTGCGATACCATCTATAGTACAGCGTTGGTACATCTTTAAGCTGCTGTTGCCAACCAAAGAGGATCGTTAGGTTGTTTACAAGCCGTTTGCATCTCGTTGCTATGCGGTGATGGTTGCTTGTTGTTGACAAATAGCTGGTGGTTAAGTATTGGTAATATCGTAACTCACGCAAATCATAAAAAAAACAGGCCTTAATATTTCGAATCCGAACACTGCCGTTCTCACTTTATTTATGGTTACAGCGTAAGAAATTTTGAGAACGAGGCCGAGCAATTTAGATATTCTGAATATCAATGTTTCGTGAAAACAAAGTTTTTTGCCACGCTCACATTTTTAAGGGTTTTTCGTAAAAAAACAAACTGGTTTCGGTATAATTTTATGTAAATTCGAAAACTCTTCCTATGAAAATATTTTGAGAATAATACAGGGTGTCCACCGGGAAGGTGTACTACTTTGTTTTGCCGCCATTTTGATAAGCATTAGTCTCGACGGTTCATATTTGGTAGTCGTGAAGTAGACACGTAGCAAATTTATTATGGAAAAATATTCGATTAACCAACGTGTCTTAATTGGTAAAACGTTTTATCAAAATCAATCATCGATAAGTTATGTGCAATTTTTGGGAGAAACAACGTGCGAACAAAACGCACTATTCATCCTGTTGTGAATGATTTCGAAGAAAGAGGGTCTGTTGGTGATAGACCCAAGCATGGACCATAACGTACTGCAAGATAGGCGAAAAACATTACTGCTGCTCACGGAAGTGTTTAAAACAATCCATCAACCTCAGTTCGAAGCCGAGCTCAGGAGCTTGGTCTTCAAAGAAAGACTTTGGCCATAATTTTGCACAAGGATTTGCATTTGTTTCCATTTGAGATTCAGTTGACACAAGAGCTTCTTCGACAAGACCATTTACGCTTCCGTACATGTGCCAAAAGGATGATACAGCTAGCCCATGACAACCCCGATTTTCATGAAAAAATCATAATGAGTGACGAGGCACAATTTCATTTGAACAGATATGTGAATAAACAGAATAGTCGGTTCTGGGCAATGGAAAACCCTCAAATTATTCATCAGCCACCTTTACGTCGATTAAAAGTTACAGTCTGGTGTGAAATTTGGTCAGGAGGAATCAGTGCACCTTACTTCATTGAAAATGAAAACGGCGTAACTGTAACTGTGAATGGGGAGCGGTATCGTGATATGATTAAACATTTTTTTAACGCCACACCTGCATGATTTGGGCTTTATTAACATGTGGTATCAACAAGACGGTGCCTCATCGCATACAGCCAGGATTTCAATGGAATTACTGCGAGACCTCTTTCCACAACAAGTTATTTCAAGAAATGGTGATGTTGATTGGCCTCCACGGTCGCCTGATTTGACTCCTCAGGACTTTTTCTTGTGGGGATATCTGAAAATCTAGGTTTATGCAAACAAACCAGAATCGCTAGAGCAACTCAAACGAAATATTCGTGATGAAATTAATGATATACCGCGTGAAATGTGAGAGAATGTAAAGAAGGATCTGCTCAAAAATCTGCTCAAACAAATACGAGTTTGACTAACAGAGTCGGAAATTTTCCTGATACTGTATTCCATACATAATTGACGTCATTAAATAAAAAAATTATCAATCTAAGATCCATTCTCTTTCATTTAAAATCAAAAATTATAAACAAACAAAGTAGTATACCTTCCCGGCGGACACCCTGTACTATGAACATTTCATCTGTTAAGTGTTTTTTTTTTTTTTTGAGGGAGGGAGTTCCTATAAAAAGCGACCGCATTATACTGGCAGTTTCAGCTGGACAAATTGGATTCTTTTTATTTTTTGATGCCCCAGGTGCAAATGGTAAAACATTTCCCTTTTCGCATATTTTCGCATAAATATGTTAAAAAAAATTTGCCTATGAAAATGCTGGTTGCATAAAATTTACCACCGATTTTGGCAGCAAAAAATGTGGACTCGATAAATTGAAATTCTAGATCATACAATTCATACAAATCTTTCGATTCAGTTTGTGATGCCAGCTGTAAATTGTCCAACAGAGTTGTTGAACTCATTGGATATGCCAGGCATGCCAACAAACCTTGAACGAAATTTGAAAGTAGGATCTCCAGTTATTTTACCTCGGAATTTGAAGCCACCGCGGGTTCATGTCCAGGATAAAGCACTATCGAAGCTATTTCCCCTCCAGAAATTTTACCCGTATGGAGTATGAATTATGGAAAGACTTTGTTAAATACTTCTAATAAGCCAAATCGATACCCACCACCTATTCATCGATTTCAAAGCTGCATACGACAGCATTTATGGAGGCGAAAATACAGAGCCATATCTAGTTTTGGTATACCACCCAAACTCCGTTTGTGTAGGATGAGGATTGAGATAAGGACTCACTTAAGTGGCGCCACAGTCCAGAATGAAACTGGACCTCAACCAACATGCCTCTCCAATTAGCCCGGTCCTTAGCTAACTGCCTCCAGTTGCGCCCTCCAAGTTGGTTGAGGTCGGTTTCTACTTGTGCGCGTCACTTAAGACGTTGTCTTCCTCTACTCCGTCTGACGTCTGGGTGGGAATCGATGACTCTACGAGCCGGAGTATTGGTGTCCATTCGTTCTACATGCCCTAGCCATCTTAAACGTCCAATGCGGAGTTTTTTTTAACCAGGGGCATGTCGCTGTATAGCTCGTATAGTTCTTGGTTGAATCTTCGTCTCCATAGCCCGTCAACGTAAACGGGACCGAAGATTTTTCGAAGAATTTTCATCTCGAATCCACCAAGGATTTCTTTATTCGCTTTAGAGACGGCCGTAGAGCAGGACTGGGATGATCAGGGTCTTATATAAGATCTCCTTAGTAGTTCGAGTGAGGGCTTTACTACTGAATTGCCATCTTCGCCCGAAGAAACAGCGGTTGACAAGAGTAATTCTTCGTTTAATTTCTGACGACTCGTTGTTGTCAGAGCTAATAGCGGAGCTGAGGTAGTCAAAGTCCCGTAGTACCTCAAAGTTATATCTGTTAATGATGAAGTTCTGTCCAAATCGTCGATGTTGTGTGTCCTTTCGTGTTGACTGCATATACTTAGTCTTACCCTCATTTCCGGCTAAATCCTTTTTTGCGGCTTTCTGCTGTATCCTGGCTAACGTGCCTTTGACATCCCGTTGAGTCCGACCAATGATGTCATGTATGTGCCGGTGTCGGTGTATGTGCCTGTGCCTCTATTGTTGGCTCAAAAATTTTGCACAATCCTCTCAAGAATGATGTTTAAAAAAAGTCACATGCACATTCCGGATAAGGCTTCCTAGATATATCACATATGCTTAGGGACTTCCACCTGACATTGGATTGTTGTACTTGTATGATAGTATTTAACAAACGTTACTCGCTAAAAAAGAAAGGTCTCTCTACACGATACATAGTGACATCTCTTATGGGGCAGATTCTACATTTTATGGAACCAAAAAATTGCCTTAAAGTCTTTTACCAGAACACCTTTCATAAAGCCTGTTACGTTTGTAAGAACAATAACATATGCACATTTAAATTTGCAAATGTCAGCTTGTAGTAATATCTTTGCCAGATATTCGAAAAAAGAAAAAAAAAACCCATCTGATGTTTAGTTGCATACTTTATCAACCCACTCCCATGAGCGTCCTAAATCAGAAGATCTAAAGACTCCCTGATTGAAAACGCCTCCGATCAAAGGCAACCGGCAATATTTTAATCAAAAGAATAAAATTCATTGCAGGACTCCAAAAAAATGAATCCCCCACCGCTCCGAGATACAGAGAATCAGAACGTTTTTTCCATATCGCACGTCGCATTATCCTTGTTGGCCCGGTATATAATGAACACCCAGTCATCCATCCATCCATCACTCACTCAACTACACACAAATCCATAAATAACGATAATTATTTCGAAAGTGCACACGGTAAGCGCTACTTCCAATTCCAATCTCCTCGACGGATTCGCCAGGATGCGTTTAATAATTTCTCTTCCTCTGGATAATTGTTCCAACTCCTACTTCAGCTTTGCCTTAGCAGCGAACACACCTCAAATGCGCTTACAAAGACCGTACAGAAACTGTGCAGCAATGAAAATCACTCACTTTGCTGATATATGCAAAATTGTCCTGAAAGGATATATCCTCCTCACATATATGCATCCGATTTCGTTGTGCGCGCACAAAGGAAATGAGAAGAAATTATGATGAAGAATTTTATTTTTTTTTTCTGGTACAGGGAATAATGATTGCATTGCACATCCCTGCCGCACCTCACATTCATTTTTCACGCTCTGTTAACGAAGGCAGGACTTGCCTGCATTTGCATTTAAGCAACGAACCAAGTGGATGTGCTTCTTCTCATCATATGGCCCCAAGACCACCTCTACACAGGAGCATAGCGCATCGTTTACTCATATTTCCTCATAATTTCATTCATTCCTTCGTCGTTTTTTTTTTGTTGTTGTGCCCATTTGAGGCAAACAGGATTCGCGCACTGATGATCGCCATAATCATCAAATAAGGGCCCAAAGTGAGGGAGAAAAGGCAAATAGATGCGAAGTAACATCCTTTGGGTGTGAAAAGGGACCAGCAAAAAAAAAAATTGTATAATATTTGTGAATGATAAAATGAGTCCTTTTGTGTGAAAAAAAAACCTCGAGTGGGGATGTGCGTTCCATTTTCACAAGCTTTGGTGAATTTGAATCTTTTTTTTGCAAGGAATCGGAAGACTAGGTATGGTCTGGGAGGTGGGTCATAAATGGTAATACTTTGCTTGTTGTAACCACCAGCAGCACCACCTTCTCATTTATTTCTTGTGAGATAACACACAAAAAAAAGGACGAATGTGGTAACGAGAACGGTGTCTGGGAGAGGACAAAAACTCTGAATGCGAATGAAAGCACAGGACTCCCTACGGGAACGTATCCCATTTGTTGAACGTAGATCAAAGGATGTCATTATGAATTTTTTACTTGCAGTTTTTGTGCTGTTAGTTTTTTTTTTTTTTTGTTGTTGCCCCCTCAGCCTGGATGGCTTGTGAAGGACGGGGACTGAGATGGTGTGGATTCGGGCGGTTGTAATTTTTACATTTTTACACTTTGCCGTGCACGTTATGAACATTGGTTCGAAGGAATAATATATTAATGCCGTAGATGATATAATGGCGCTAGCTTTGTTTTCATTTCGACTTAATGCGACCGAGAGAGTGAGCCCTCGGGGGATTGGGGGTGGTTCTATACACTTTTGATGTTCACACTTTGGAGTGTTGATTGTAATTAAAAATTCTCGTATACGTGTACCACCTTTTTATTTTTTTTTCCATTTCAAACGAATGCATGCTCACTGCGCACCTTAAAATGACGAAATATCAAATAATTAAAATATTTAGATATATTTAGTCCTGCTAGGGAAAAACCATCATTTTGCCACAACTCGGGGTTGTAAAGTAACGCCTTTTGTGATGCTGCAGACGGATTTTTATTTAACGCATGGAACTTACCCAAACAAGGACCTCTTTAGTAGAGTGGAGATTTTCGAAATTCATAATCAGGAATGTGAACAACTTTTGTAGGAAATAAGCCTATTCGGCTGCACGAAATGTGGCTCAATAAAATGACCCCAAAAAAAACATCAAACGACGTTTCAACTATTGCATCCCAACATCGGGATAACTAAAACCACCGTATTCGGTGGAGTTTGCTAGATTTCCCATATCTTCCAATAATTGGCTTTAGCAAGCTATCCGTCGGAGCGGATAGTTCTCGGATTTCGTACGACTATAAGTATTTAGCTTTGATTTCGGTTATACAAAACCCATCCAACAGAGGAAAACCGCCAGATTGTGTCCAGTCTCCTCCTGTACTTGAGAACGTGAATCATTCTATGGGACAAGTTCACTTTCGTACTCGTACAGTTGCAAGAGTTTTATTTGATATTGACATTCACAAGTCCGCTGGTCTAGATGGTATTTCCCCCCCATCATTCTGAAGAGGTGTTCTTCTACGCTAGCAAAACCACTGCGTAAGCTTTTCTATCTATACTTCTCATCAGGTCTCTGAGTAGATGGAAAACTGAATTTGTCCAGCCTGTACCAAAAAAAAAGCTAATCTTCTTCTCTCTCCAACTACCGATCGTGCAATTGATCGGTCCCTATTGATTAAGTCCCTACTTTCCAAGGTCATGGAAACGCTGATAAATCGTAAGCTTATGAAATGACTCGTAACACGAAAACTTCTTAATGACCGGCAGGATGGTTTTCGCAGCAACAAACGTTTGATGAAAGGCAGTATAGTTTGATGACATATCTCACCGAAAAGTGGAACCAATCGATCTAACTCGGTGGAGAAAGAAAGATTGTTGCGCTTGATATTTCAAAGGCATTTGACAGGGTTTGGCATCAAGACCTTTTGTCGAAAATGCGTGCATTTGGAGTCAATGAAAAACTTCTTCTATGGATTAGAAATTATCTTTCGAAACGTTCAATTCAAGTTGTTTTGTACGGTTTCAAGTCTGCAACTCACCAAATAAATGCTTATGTCCCTCAAGGCTCAGTTTTGTCTCCGACTTTCTTTCTAATTTTTATAAATGATCTCCTGTCTGCAACTTCTAATCCAATTCATTCCTTCGCTGATGACAGTACTCTCAGCTTCATATATTTGTTTTCAGGTCCACGTCCCTCATCTTCGAACGTGGAGACCTTGAGAGCATCATCAAATGGGGTGAATCCAACAGAGTAGAATTCAATGCTTTCAAAATCACAATGCGCCTTCTGTCGTTAAAGCGAAACCAATATCTAGAGCCATTATCCATGAATGGCACTTACGTCGAAGAAACCGAAAAACTTTCCATGCTAGATATGTTTGTTAGTAACGACTTACGTTGGAACGACCACATATTCTAAGTCGCTAAAAACGCAGCGAAATGTCTAGGTTTCTTTAACCGATGTATGAAATGTGTCTCTCCTTCTTAACGCCAACATCTGGTCGGGTGCACCAAAAACAACATTTCATCTCCTAGATAGGATTCAAACGCGTGCGAAAAACTTATAGGAGACACAAGAATAACGAACACTTTAGCTTCGCTCGAACATCGTCGAAATATATCCTGCCTTACCAATGTGCATCGGTATTTCCTTTCTTCTTATCCCGAATTTCCTTAACGCCCGCACTGTGCTAAGACATTAACCGGGTAAACATAAGCCCTTAAGTGCGCGCAACTAATAAAAAAAAATAAAAAAAAAAGGTTTTCTTTCAAAAACTTACTTACTTAAGTGGCGCTACAGTCCGGAATGAACATGGGCCTCAACCAACATGCCTCTCCAATTAGCCCGGTCCTTAGCTAACTGCCTCCAGTTGCGCACTGCAAGTTGGTTGAGGTCGGTTTCTACCTGTGCGCGCCACTTACGGCGAGGTCTTCCCTTACTGCGTCCGGCGTCTGGCTGGGAGTATTGCTGTCCATTCGTTCTACATATCCTAGCCATCTTAAACGTCCAAGGCGGAGTTTTTTGACAAGGGGCATACAGCTCGTAGAGTTCATGTTGAATCTTCGTCTGCATAGCCCGTCAACGCAAACGGGACCGACATTTTTTTGAAGAATTTCCCTCATGAATCGACAAAGGATTTCTTCATCCGCTTTTGAGACCATCCATGCTTCAGAGCCGTAGAGCAGGACATGAATGATCAGGGTCTTATAAAGGATATCCTTAATGAAGGCTTTGCTTCTGAATTGCTTTCAGAGCCCGAAGAAACAGCGGTTGGCAAGAGTAATTCTTCGTTTAATTTCTAACGAATTTTTGTCGTCCAGTTATTAGCGGAGCTGAGGTAGACAAAGTCCCGCACTACCTCAAAGTTGTATCTGTCAATGGTGACGTTCTGTCCACTTCGTCGATGTTGTGTGTCCTTTCGTGTTGACAGCATATACCTTTTCTTGCCCTCATTCACTGCTAAACCCATTTTTGCCGTTTCCTTCTCTATACTAGCAAACGGGACTATGACAGCACGTTGGGTCCTACCAATGATGTCAACATCGTCGGCGTATGCTAGTAGTTGTACAGATTTTTGGAAAATTGTGCCGCAGGTGTTGGCTCGTGAGTTTTGCACAATCCTCTCAAGAATCAAATCGAAGAGGTCACATGACAGCGAATCGCCTTGCCTAAATCCTTTTTTTTTTTGGTATCGAATGTGTCAGTGAGGTCCTTTCCGACCCTGATAGAGCAACGAGAATTCTCCATCGTCATCCTACACAAACGGACGATTTTGGGCGGTATACCAAAACTAGACATGGCTCTGTATAGTTCGTCTCTATAAATTCGTAAGCGGCTTTAAAATCGATGAATAGGTGCTGGGTATCGATTTTAACTTCTTGGGGGTTTTTCCAGGAACTGTCGCAGTGAGAAAATTGGATCAGTTGTGGACTTTCCTGGGCTAAGATCACACAGATAAGGTCCAATCAGGTTGTTGGTAAACGGTTTCAGGCGTTTGCATATTTATTGACGACAGGATCTTGCAGGCCTTATGAGAAGACTTATACCTCTGTTGTAGGCGCAGTTCGTAGGGTCTCCTTTTAAGAGGATGGCGCAAACGAAACTGAGGTTGCATTCTTCAGGAATGCTTTCATCCGACCAGATTTGGCTTGTAATGTTATTTACCAAGTCATCTCCGCCGGCTTAATAAATCTCAGCAAGAAGGCTGTCATTTCTTGTGCCCTTATTAAGCTTGAGGTTAGACATTGCTATCCTTATTTCACTCAGGTCGGGTGGTTGGCTGTTTTCGCAGTCGTTGCCAATATTGAATGGATCGTTCTGCCTGACAGTGGAATGCTGCTCGTCATCGCCGTTTAACAGTCTGCAGAGGTGGTTCTTCCATATCTTCAGCATCGACTGTGTCTCAACTACGATATTTCCTTGCACATCTCGACAGGATTCTGTTCGAGCCTTGAACCCTTGGCTTTGACGTTTCTGACTTTGGCGAAACTGGTTAGCATCGTTCCTGGAGTGGCACCTCTCTATATCCTCGATCGCGCGCTTTTCTTGCTCTTTTATCTTCTTTCTGAAATGCCGGTGTTCTTCCTTCTTCTCTGCCTATAGAGCTCAACGACAGCTCTCGTCTGCACCTGCAGCTTAGCCTTGTAGGCCTCGTTCTTGGCTGCGAGCATCTGTCGGCATTCCTTCAGGACTGCAACAGGGTAGTGGTCCGAGTCGATTTTAGCTCCTCGGAATGTTCGGACATCCAAAATACTGGATGTGTGCCTCTTGTCTAACGCAATGTGATCAAATTGGTTGAATGTTCGGTGATCTGGAGACCGCCATGTCCCCTTATGGATATCGAGGTGAGGCAAACGTGTGCTGGCCATAGTGGCATTTCGTTCCGTAGCGAAGTCAATTAGCCTAAGTCTGTTACCAGACGTGTTGTCGTGTAGCCTATGTTTTCCGACAATACTGCTTAAGATGTCTTCTCTTCCCATCTTGCGTCAAAATCTCCCAGAACGATTTTAACATCGCACTTCGGTAGTCGCTCATTGGTTTTGTCAAGGAGCATAGCAGCAGTCCTTAGCTGTATCATCTTTTTCCTCTGTTGGGGCGTGAGCGCATATAAAGCTAATGTTGGCGAATTTGGCCTTGGTGCGGATTGTTATAGTTAATTTGTTTGCTAATGTCTTCGAAACATAAGACTTCTTGCCTAGTTTTGGCACTTGTAACAAATCCGCATCCGAATAGTTGCTGATTCTGCTCACTATAACACGGTCCGTAGTAGATGTCACAGTTTTTCATCCTATTTTTGCCCGGCCCATCCCATCGTATTTCCTGGATGGCAGTTATGCCTGCTTTGTAGTAGTTTAGGGCTTCCGCTAGTTTTGCGCTTGCACCTCTCCTGTTTAATGTTCTCACATTCCAGGTGCTGATACGAACGTCGTTGTCCTTTTTTTGTTTATCCGCGTCGTCAACAACAAAATCAGTCCTTTCCGAGGCTATTGGTTGCTTCGTAACAAATACTTTTCTCCTTGGTTGGGTAGTTAACTTGGGCATCCAGTTCCAATTTATTAGTTACCCCTAGGACACGGTTCCATCAGTATCTACTACGGGATTGAGCACTGCCGTTGGCCTTTCGGTTCATCCGCCACCATCTCTTTTCAAGGGGCCTGACTAACTCTTGAAATTCCTAGACAACCTGTTGTCCGAATATGTCGAAGCAGCTGGTGTAGGTTCATCTGGGACAGCAGACCGAATATTCATTCCGTGCCGTTCTGACCTGGATATTTATAGTGTTACGGTTTTTCGTAGTGTTATCAACGCTCTCGTTTATCGTTTAGCAAGTCAAATCCGGTTGGATGAGACCAGTTTCCGATGGTTACCACTTGGAGGTTGAAAATAAGCACTTGACGTGTAGTCAGAGTTACAACCACTGGGCATTGGCAAGTTAAAGCCAATCAGAGTCTATTCTCGTCCTGCAAGACCAAAGCGTCTTCTCTGCCTTTCGAACTCAATTTCAGCTATCGTCTTCACCTGCAGCTTAGCCTTGTTAGCCTCGTTCTTGGCTGCGAGTATCTGTCGGCATTGCCCATCAAACCATGGTTTAATTTTTGTCTAATCGCCGTTGGTAAAGTTGCTATTCTTCTTCGACTTTCGATGCTGGTGGTATGGTGTTAATCAAGAGGTTAAGGGATACGCGTTGCGAGAAGGACTTTATGGTCTCTCGGGGTTGCAGTCTTTCGAAATTAAATTTCTTTACCGAAATTTTCCACTGGCTGAAATATTAACGCATCAATAATTTTCTGATAGGAAAATGTAACGGGCTCAGTGGCGCGATAGTGGGCGCGTTAAACTGCCGCGCAGAAGGTCTGTGTTCGATTCCCAGTCATAGCAACACCTAAATGATTTTCCACTGGCCCTCCTCAAGAAAAGCTTATCTCAAATTCGCCGTTCGGAGTAGGCATAAAACAGGAGGACTGCCAACGCGCTTGTAGTTCACACGCATACATGAATGGTTGTGAGAAAGCTCGTCCATGGTGCGCCAAAAAGTTGTGTTTATATGTAAAAATTAATAAAAAAATTTATGAGAGATCATGCAAAAACTATTTGAGATGTAAAAATATATAACATATCTACTGACAATTATGAATTTATCCATACAAAGTTAATGAAGCTATCGAGCAATAGAGTGCAAAGTATCTGCAATTCTTTTTAGTTGACGTCTTACTTTGAGTGTCGACTAGGCGTATACGTAACTCAAGCACGAAAAATCAAACGCCTGCTTAATAATATACAGTTTACGATTCTGTAGCAGTGGGCTTACCAGACAAGATGAGTTGCAACTCTCTTGACCGCAATAAACTAAAATTTTCCAGTTGACTGCATACCCAAAGTATAACTTCGTGCGTAACTGCTAATCCGATAATTTCTATATTTGTGTCAGAAGTGATGAAATTTTTTTTTTATAAAAGACCATGTTCACAGTTGCCTAGGCATCAATCGATATTTCTAACTAAACAGTAAAAGATACTTGACCCCGAATAAAGTCATGCAATTCATGGCATTTGCAGTTTTATGCATCTTTGCTGCTCAAGTTAAGGTCAGACTTACAAGTCACATCAAGCATTGTAAATACCAAAACATTTCGTCAACAGGCTCAACTAACAAAACAAGAAGTCATAGATGCCTTGCTGGCAGTTGCTAAAGGATGTTTGGACGAAAGTGGAGCTTCAGAGGGTATGCTATAAGCCGAATGGATACCAATCATCTATTACTGTACATACGCTTAATTTCTTCCAGCCGATCTTGATGTTATGATCAAACATTTGCCAGCTCAGAACAGAGAGAACAAGTGCCTGCGCGCATGTGTGATGAAGAAGTTCAATGTGGTGAGAGTTAAAAGTCCTGAATTTTAGAATCCTTTACAGTCTGGGAATTACTTTTTTTTTTAAATAGTTGAACAGCGACGGCAAGTTCGTTAAGGAAAATGCCATCAAAATGGGTCACCTTCATACTGGAACTGGAGATCCTAAGCTCATGCAAATTCCAATAGACGTCGTTAATTCTTGCAGTGATATTGAAGTTCCTGATGATTAGTAAGAATTCTGAAATGACATCAGCTGTCGGCTTATAATTTTTTTCATTATTTTACTCAAAATAGCTGTGAAGCTGCTGAAGTATACAAAATGTGCCTGACAAGTGAAGCAATGAAATATGGGATTGAAGTGACGTATACATAGATATCCTTGAACAGTGTATAGAGCTCTGTGAATGAAACTTTGAAACATTTTTTTTCGGTCAGTGGTACAGTTAAAGAACCGCGGTGGTGATGGGGAACTAATCATTTTTGCTAAATTTGAATTTGGTGTTAAATATATTTCATAGATTTGTATCTCAGTTGCAGTATTTCTAACTAAACTGGTGAGGTGTTGAAAGAAAATACGGCACAATGGTATAAACTTCTCAAATCTGATGATGTCCAAATCAGTACTCACCACCTATATTCATCGATTTGAAAAACGCATACGAAAGAATTTGTTACCTTCCACTTGGCTATTCAGGATCGAGGGAGCGAGGTCCAGCAGACTCAGTGAAAAATGTATTGGGAGTGAGGTGCTACTGGGCGCCACGCGATTTAGCTCAGATGAAACCTTAAGGTTGGAATCGCGACCGTGAAAAATGAACACCCATAGTCCGGTTCGCAAAGTCTTCGGTTTCCAGACAAACTGCGGACGCAGAAGAGTAACTCATCGCATTTAGTGGCGCTCATACAAGTAGAAACAAACTGGTACAGCGCAACTGGAGACAGTTAGTTGAAGATCGGGCTCATTGCAGAGGCGGACTTATTGCGGACTGTAGCGTCACCTAAGTTGTAAATATTCCTTCTAAACAAAGCCCGGCGCATTAAAATCTGGTGAACGAGGTGGCCAAGGCAAATCTTTTTTTTGTAATCCAACGCTCAACAAAATTTTCACGCTGCTGGTTCCTAGTTTGTAAAGCAGAGTCTGCGTAGTCGCTTCTTCGTATTGGAAACACAAATTAGAAATATAGGATGCAGCTCAGACATTAGCCGCAAAAATTTGTCGATCACTTTGATGTTGGAAACCGCGGAAATCGTTTTTTCTCCGCTTAACGCTAATTTTTTGAAGAACTAATGGCTGATAAAACTCGTCCATAAAACCGCATCAAACAGTTCATTTATATCAATGTAACTGGTGCTGGTGTGTGCCGCTTGAATTATAGGAGCCCCACGATCTTGTTGCTTGTTGGCATGACCACTTAATGGAAAGGCCCTTCATCCGACATCCACAAATTATTTTCAAACTTAATTTGTGTGCATAATTGTATGAAACGAATTGGCGTGTTGTAGACGTTTTGAAATTAGGGTTCATCTTAAGATCCAACTTTAAAATTCTCCGCAATGTTGTTCTGGACATGCCCAATTGGTCTGAACGAAGTGACGAATAGCTGAGACAGATGGATAATTCAAAGTTTTGCCGCACAGCTTTCACGTTGTCTTCAGTGCGAATATAGGATAGTTGAGGAAGGTGGCCGCACTGAACCTTCATCCATAAAACGATCGCCCAAATTCCAATTCATAAACACTCTGGGAGTGGATATTGAATTGAATTGGCGATATTTTTGCTGCACCATAACAAGTCATCGTTGACAAGATCCCTGTAAGATCCATGGGTGGTGGGTGTCTACATTTTAATTTCTAGCAAAAAAGGAACCTTAGATCCTCACCTAAATTTATAGGCTTGCAATTCTCTCTAGTGTCCAATTTAACGCGTTCTAGGGTAGCGGATAGAGGAATCACCTTTGCAAGGTAGGTGAAAAATAAAATACGATTTGCGGACCAAAACTAGCTAAGAGTATGGTCGCCTATCAAAAAAACCAAAAAAACCTCCCCGAATGGCAGCGGAAGAATTTTCAAGATTGAGTCAACTGTGGCGCCTACAGTCCCAGTTAGGATGTATAAAGTAATCAAACTATTTGAGATACTCCGATACATTCGAACAACAGATCATCTACGAAAATCAAGGGTTAGTCAGGCCGCTTGTACAGAGATGGTGTCGGAAGAGCTGCACGGCCAACGGTAGCGCTCAAAACCGTAGTGGATACTGATTCTTTGTCCTAGGGTTATCTAATAAATTGGAGCTACCACGTGAGGTAACGAAGGTTGTGCTACCCACCCACTGAAAAAAAAAATCTTTGTTACGAAGCAACCAAGAGGCTAGGAAAAGACTGATTTTATTGTTAACGACCATGCTAAACAAAAAGGCAACAACAACGTTCCTATCTGCACCTGATATGTTAGAAAACTAAACAGGGGAGATGCAACTGAATAACTAGCAAAATTCTATGCCGCTATAAAGCAAGCATCACTGCCACGCAGGATATATGATGGGGTGGTATGGGTGACATATAAATATCTAATTATCTAACTGGACCTCTAGACTTGGCCTTATTCGAACCAGAAGTGGCGGCCACATGTCCAAAATCATATTTTAACTTGAATGGCAAAAAAATTATCCTTCCAATATTGCCACACGATGGACATTAAAACGACTTCCTTGTGATTTATTTCAATTCAAAGTTCTATACCACTAAAAAAAAATCGATATTACGGATCGTGTTATAGTGAGTAGAAACAGCGACATTCGGATGCGGATTTGTTATAAGTGCCAGACTTATTCATGAAGTCTTATGTTTTCAAGACAAGAGGCACGCATTCATTCATGGGTCTAACATCGATTCGGACCACTACCTTGTTCCAATCAAGGTAAAAATGAGGATATCCACTACGCCACAATAAATCGGAAATACTGTGAAAATATTTGATGTCGAAAGACTGCAATCGCAAGAGACCGCCACGACCTTCGCGCAATGCGTATCCATTAACCTCCCGATTAACAACATACCACCAGGATCTAATGTGAGGAACAATGGCAACGATGTCAAAAGCCTTAAATGTCAGGATTCTCGCGCCCCTCAGCTAGAAAACTGGCATGTAAGGTTGTTGACTTCGTTGCCATTGTTGGTTACATTAGATCCTCGATTAACAACATACCACCAGGATCTAATTTCTGCGAACAATGGCAGCGATGTCAACAAACTTAGATGTCAGGTTTCTCAAGCCCACCAGTTAGAAACCCTGATTTTGATGAAGAATGTCGACAGCTGTTCGTAGGTGCTAGAAATTCACTCCCATCCCAAATCCAAGAGTTATCCCAAGCAGGGGGGTTCAATCTATCCATACATCCGAGTGCGAGTTTGGGTGAATGTAAAATTCGGATATGCCTGCAACCCCCCTGTAGTTTAATTCTTCTAAAGTTATTGCACACCACACTTTGAAACGTCAAAGCCATGGATATAAAGTTCGAACAGAATTTTGTCGAGATGAACAAGGAAACATCGTAGCTGAGACACAGTTGATGTTGAGGATATGGAAGAACCACTTCTGCAGACTGTTAAACGGCGATGACAAACAATATTCCGCTGTCAGGCAAAACGAACGACAGCTAAGAATGCCAATCCCCCGACCTGGGTAGGACAGCAATACTTAAACTCAATCTTAAGAAGGCTGCCGGAAATGACGGCCGTCCTGCTGAGCTTTATGAAGCCAGCGGAGATTACTTGGTAAGTAACATCCACCAACTCATAAGCCGAATCTGGTCGGAAGAAAGTATACCTGAAGAATGCAACCTCAGCATCCTTTTCGCGATCCACAAAAAAGGAGATCCTCTGAACTGCGCCAAATACAGAGGCATTAGTCTTCATAACAAGGCCTACAAGATTCTATCTCTTGTAATATGTGAACACCTGAAAGCGTTTACAAACAAACTTGTCGGCCCTTCTCAGTGTGGATTTGTGCCAGGAAAGTCCACAAATAATCAAATCTTAACACTTCGCCAGATACTTGAAAAAACCCAAGAAGTCAAAGACTATACACACCACCTGTTCATCGATTTCGAAGACACATACGACAGCATTTATAGAGACGAACTATACAGTGCCAGTCCTTCTGTGCATGGTGAGGATGGAGATATCCCGCTGCTCCATCTGGCTCGGAAAAGACCTCACAACAAATTCGACAAATTCGATACAAAAAAAGGATTTAAGTAAAGCGATGCACTGTCATGTGAGTCCTTAATCGCATTCTTGAGAGGTTTATGCAGAACTAACACCAGAGGTACAATTTTTTATAAATCACAGCAAGCATACACTAGCATACACCGACGATATTCATGACGATACCGAAATACAAAGAACATGACATGACGTCTACGTACAGAATCGCCACCATTGACGTAATACGCAGACCAAAAAGCAGACTTCTAACAAGACTTAAACTCTTGTACAGACGACTGGCAAACCCACGCGACCTGGAGATTAGTACACTGAAGGCGTCGATCAAAAACATCAAGGAGAACTATCGGTTGTCCATTAATTTGTTTTGGAATAACAGAATTCGGGCTGAGAGCGCGAATCCGAGTATGTTTTCAAGTATTAATAAGATCTTTAGGAGGAAAGGTCATAACGACCTTCTGTGTATTAAGTTCCAACGAACAACTGACAAGACAAACATACTTTTGACAGTAGGAATTGATCCAGAGAAATCCGTCTTCGATAAAGATTTCTATGTAATTGAAGACCTTCAGGAGAAATTGGAGGCAGTGGGGGCTGTCTTTCAGGAAGTGTATCAGGTGAATGATAGCATTCGCCCGAACCGCGTCCTGGAAAACAATGCCCTGCTCCATCATTTCTATCTCCGAAGCGACATAATGCAATGGCGATCAGAGAACCGTGGTTTCACCCGGTTTGATGACGAAAACTTGGCAAACGCCATAGTCACCGAGCGAAGTGGGTCTAGTCCCCTGTTAATCTCGAAGGTGGAACTCTAGATCATCTTCGATTCCATAAAGAAAAAGAAGTAAGCGGGAGTCGATGGTATATCCACCATTGTACTGCGACACTTACCCCCTAAAGCTGTGGACATTTACGCCACGCTGTTCAAAAACGCGCTGAATAATGCGTATTATCCAGTGCGTTGGAAGACGGCGGTGGTTCATCCTCTCCAGAAAAAGGGAAAGGACAACTCCAATCCGGCGAATTTCCGGTCGATAAGTCTCCTTCCGAGTATCAGCAAGGTTTTCGAAAAGATTCTCAATCGAGCACACTGTTCAAGTGGTCTGAGGACAATAATATTATACCAGAGAACCAGTTTGGTTTCAAGGCTCCAAACTCGTCTCTGATATACAATGGAAAAAAGCCAAAAAAAACAGTGCAGGGTGCATGTCTGGTTGATTTAGAGAATGCTTTCGATACCGTACGGTTAGAGGGCCTCTATCTAAAGCTGACCAGACTTGGCATAAGTAAACCACTGCTATATAAGCTTCATGACATGCTGACTGGTAGAACGTTTGTTGTCAAAAGTGGGAATGTAACTCCTTCCACAGAATGTTTCATTGAGAATGGTCTGCAACAGGGAGCGGTAAACTAGCCGATTCTGTTAAGCATATACACCAATGATATGATTGGTAGTCTTACTCAGGCAATGGCTTATGAGGTCGAACTTATCGCGTACAGAACAGCCTCTACTGTCGAAGTCAATCGAACTCTTTTGCAGCGGGACTTCGACAAGATCCAGAGATATTGTAATGACTGGAAGTTGAAAATCAACTTTCAAAAATCGGAAACTATCCTGTTTAGGACACCGTTGTCTAGGGCCTATAGGGATACGGGAAAGAACTTGCGCAAGCCTGTCAACGCAAACGGGAGCGAAGATTTTTCGAAGAATTTTCCTTCAAATCGACCAAGGATTTCTTCATCCGCTTTTGAGACGGTCCATGCTTCAGCGCCGTAGAGCAGGACTGGGATGATCAGGGTCGAGTGAGGGCTTTACCACTGAACTGCCTTCTTAGCCCGAAGAAACAGCGGTTGGCAAGAGTAATTCTTCGTTTAATTTCTGACGAGATGTTGTTGTCACAGTTATTAGCGGAGCTGAGGTAGACAAAGTCCCGCACTACCTCAAAGTAGTATCTGTCAATGGTGACGTTCTGTCCACTTCGTCGATGTTGTGTGTCCTTTCGTGTTGACAGCATATACCTTTTCTTGCCCTCATTTACTGCTGAACCCATTTTTGCCGCTTCCTTCTCTATACTAGCAAACGTGGCTATGACATCACGTTGGGTCTTACCAATGATGTCAATATCGTCGGAGTGTGCTAGTAGTTGTACAGATTTTTGGAAAATTGTGCATCTGGTGTTGGCTCGTGAGTTTTGCACAATCCTCTCAAGAATCAAATCGAAGAGGTCACATGACAGCGCATCGCCTTGCCTAAATCCTTTTTTTTTGTTTCGAATGTGTCAGTGAGGTCGTTTCCGACCCTGATGGAGCAGCGAGAATTCTCCATCGTCATCCTACACAAACGGACGAGTTTGGGCGGTATACCAAAACTAGACATGGCTCTGTATAGTTCGTCTCTATAAATGCTGTCGTAAGCGGCTTTGAAATCGATGAATAGGTGGTGGGTATCGATTTTAACTTCTTGGGGTTTTTTCCAGGAACTTTCGCAGTGAGGAAATTGGATCAGTTGTGGACTTTCCTGGCCTAAGACCAAACTGATAAGGGCCGATCAGGTTGTTGGTAAACGGATTCAGGCGTTCACATATTACGCCAGAAAGGATATTGTAGACGATGTTGAGGAGACTTTTGCCTCCGTAGTTGGCGCAGCTCAGAGGGTCTCCTATTTTTTAGATCAGACAAACAATGCTGAGGTTCCATTCTTCAGGCATACTTTCTTCCGACCAGATTCGGCTTATGAGTTGGTCGATGTTACTTACCAAGTCATCTCCGCCGGCTTTATAAAGCTCTGCGGGAAGGCCGTCATTTCCGGCAGTCTTGTTCAGCTTAAGTTTAGATATCACTTTCCTCACTTCACGCAGGTCGGGTGGTTGGCAGTTTTCGCTGTCGTTGCCAATATTGATTGATTCGTTCTGTTTGACAGCGGAATGTTGTTCGTCATCACCGTTTAATGGTCTGCAGAAGTGGTTCTTCCATATCCTCAGCATCGACTGTGTCTCAACTACGATATTTCCTTGTTCATCTCGACAGGATTCTGTTCGGGCATTGTATCCTTGGCTTTGACGTTTAACACTTTGGTAAAACTTGCGAACATCTTTCCTGGAGTGGCACCTCTCTATATCCTCGATCGCGCGCTTTTCTTCCTCTGTTTTCTTCTTTCTAAAAAGCCGGTGTTCTTCCCTTCTTCTCTGCCTATAGAGCTCAACGGCAGCTCTCGTCTTCACCTGCAGCTTAGCCTTGTAGGCCTCGTTCTTGGCTGCGAGCATCTGTCGGCATTCCTCATCGAACCAGGGGTTTCTTGCTGATGGGCGCGAGAAACCTGGCACATCAGTTGCGGCTGATATAATGACTTGTTGGCATCGTTGCCATTGTTCTTCGAAATTCGATGCTGGTGGTATGGTGTTAGTCGGGAGGTTTAGGGATACGCGTTTCGCGAACGACTTTCTGGTATTTTTGTATTGTTGTTGCATGGTTGATATCCGCATTCTAACCTTGGCTGCAACAAGGTAGTGGTCTGAGTCGATTTTGGTTCCTCGGAATGTTTGGACATCCAAAATACTGGATGCGTGCCTCTTGTCTATCGCAATGTGATCGATTTGGTTGACCGTTCGTTGATCTGGAGACTGCCACATCCCCTTATGGATATTGAGGTGAGGAAACCATATGCTGGCTATATTGGCATTTCGTTCCGTAGTGAAGTCAATTGCCTAAGTCCGTTACCAGACGTGTTGTCGTGTAGGCTATGTTTCCGACAATACTGCTTAAGATGTCTTCTCTTCCCACCTCTGCGTTAAAATCTCCCAGATAGATTTTAACATCGCACTTCGGTAGTCGCTCATAGGTTTTGTCAAGGAGCTAATAGAAGCAGTCCTAAGCTTTATCATCTGTTTCCTCCGTTGGGGCGTGAGCGCATATAAGGCTTATGTTGGCAAATTTGGCATTGATGCGGATTGTTACAATGCGTTCGCTAATGTCTTGGAAACATAAGACTTCTTGCCTAAGTCTGGCACTTATAACAAATCCGCATCCGAATAGTCGCTGTTTCTGCTCACTATAACACGGTCCGTAATAGATGTCACAGTTTTTCATCCTCTTTTTGCCCGGCCCGTTCCATCGTATTTCCTGGATGGCAGTAATGTCTGCTTTGTAGCAGTTTACGGCTTCCGCTTGTTGTTCGCTTGCACCTCTCCTATTCAATGTTCTCACATTCCAGGTGCTGATACAAACGTCGTTGTCCTTTTTTCGTTTATCCGGGTCATCAACAATAAAATCAGTCCTTTCCGAGGCTAATGGTTGCTTCGTAACCGTTAGATTTTTCCATGGTTGGGTATTTAACCCAAAGCACAACCCCCAACCTGGAGGGCCAGTTCCTATTTATTCGATACCCCTAGGACACGGGGCCATCAGTATCCACTACGGGATTGAGCGCTGCCGTTGGCCTTTCGGTTCATCCGCCACCAGCTCTGTTCAAGGGGCCTGATTAAACCTTGATAATCCTAGACAACCTGTTGTCCGAATATGTCGAATCAGCTTGTCTAGGTTCGACTGGGACAGCAGGCCGGGTAATCATTCCGTGCCATTCTGACCTGGCTGTTTATAGTGCTGCTGTTTTTCGTCGTGTTATCAACACTCGCGCTTATCGTTAAGCAAGTCAAATCCGGTTGGATGAGACCAGTACCCGATGGTTACCACTTGGAGGTTAAAAATAAGCACTTGATGTGTAGCCAGAGTTACAACCACTGGGCATTGCCAAGTTAAAGCCAATCAGAGTCTACCCTCGTTCTACAGCGCCCAACCATCACAACCGGACAACCACTGGCGAGTAAAAGTGTAGTCAACTACCTTGGCATCTGGTTGGATCAGTATCTACATTCCGGAAGACATGTAAATGCTGCCCTGGCGAGAGCTAGGAGAGCGTTTGCCCCGACAAGACTATTGTTTTATAGCAGACCTTGATCATCCCAGTCCTGCTCTAAGACGCTGAAGCATAGCGGATGATCAAAAGCGGATGAAGAAATTCTTGGTCAAAAAGTACAAGCAAACAAAATCTTAAGCATAAAGGCCCACACATTAATGACATAACGGCCATTCAAACATAGCTTCTCCTTACCTACACTCTAACGGAGATTCCGAAAGGCAATCTTAAGGAGCTTCTCATGACAATTCATGGGCATTTGTCAGACTTCCGCAAAGGGGAAATTGTTGTGTCCATACTGAATGACCAAATAGTTCGCATTCCATGGCTTTATTTCAATGTTATCATTCCCCTATCCGTCGCCCAAAATGCGCTTAAATACACGGGATAAATCGTTAATTTTAAAATAAGAACTGTAATCCAATTCAATCCAACTAAAGTTTGTAAGATACCAGTGCAAAGTACACCAAGTAGAGCTAACAACAACTCAATTGAATATCTACAGGATTGACAACCTCTTCTACCATAACAAATGCTGTCAAAAGGACGATTTTAAGCGAAGCATTATGCATATATGACATCTTCCGCACCGCCTGCATCCAAGCCTCTTGTTAACCAGTCTAATGGCCTGAATAAAGGAGATAAAATCTCATTCAAATCGCTTATAGAATAATTCTTTATTCCTTTCGTTATTTTTTCCAATTTTTTTTTTTTGTTTCCTTTGCTTATTCACACCGAACGAATGAAAGGACTTGTTTTCCACTCGAACAATCCCTATTATCGTTATTGTCGTTATTATAATGCGACGGCATTAAATTGAATCAATTCTTCGGCATTATACAATCAAAGCAAATGTAAGAAGATAAGACGAAGGACGAAAATTTAGTTCACTCTAACGTCGTCCAGTCGGTCGGTGCGACCCATACACAAAAAAAGGATAATAGGTGTGTAGTGCAGAGCAGCAGAGATACCCAACGCTTCTGGTATATAGCTGCATTCAAGTGGAAAATCCAATGGCAGGACTCAAGCTAAAGGACATTTTGCGCACGCACTTTTTTTTCTTTTACAATTTTTTTTTTTTTAAGGATGTTTCCTAGTTATCTGGGGTGTTGTTGTCTCACGCCATACACCACCCGGTGCTTTTCCAATTTGTTACCTCTGTGACATTCAATAACTGAATCATTAATAATTTTCTTCTTCGTCCTTCTTGTGCGACAAAGTGTGGTGGGAAAATTGTCATAATCTTTTGGCAGGGATTCGGTGAACAGGGGTCTGTATCTCACATTGGTTTGTCTTTTTTTTTTTTTGTTAGGTTAACTGCTAGGGAAGAAATTGATGACAATTATTTTGGAAATAAGGTTGTGGGAGGATTATCCTTGAAAGTAAAAGGCGTATCATGTGACTCATTATGTTTTTTGGAAGCTTTATGTTGTTAAGTGACACGCGACTTTTAGCAAGTGTCGAATTCAGATACTTGTTCGATTGAAAGTGTGGCAGTAATTAGTAAAGTTTGACTGGTGGCTGAGAGGGGTATCAAATAAATTCGGTAATTGTCAGATCATTAATCATCAATCGGGAGAGTTTTAAAAGAATATTAAGGATGTTCCAAGTTTATCTCCTCAGTTTGTCGTTTGTCAAATGAGGGGATCTGGGGCAACTGATAATTCCACACCTTTGAACATTATTCTCGCGAGAAATGTTTCTCTGAAAAAAATTGCATTGAAACAGGAGCTGTGAGTGGTTTCATCCGGGCCTATTGAAATTGCATGTAACTATGGCGATTACAATTTACTTTTGCAAGGAAACACTCTTTCATGATACAACGCGCGTTGTAAAAAACGGTAGACATTTATACAAGGTGGTGCAACAGTAATCCTCCTACCAGAAAATGCTATAAATTTTGCGATTGGCCCCTTATATCAGTTCTGTTGTGACATTTGTGTAGTAAACACATGCGAAATACACGTTAATAAACAATGTTACGCCACACTGCTCCAGAACGCGAAATATTGGCGACTATTTATTTGAAAAAAAAAACATCGGCGCCACCTTGTTATTTATTTTATAATAACATCAGGTCTGCAGCGCGAGCTTAGTATACGCAGGACCTATGAGCAGAGATTTGCCATAGTATATAATATACATTCACAGGCTCATCAATTAGTGTAGATGTTAGTGGGGCAAAACAGAACATAGAAATTATTCACTCCTATCGATGTATCCGTTTGGGACAAAATTTTCTACGATTTGTTCGATATCGGAGAATTTTGTACCGAGGTAATCCTTTGGATTTGCATTCCGAGTAAATCTTCTGACGAAATTCAAAGCAATTGATCACGCTACGGATTAAGGCAGCGGTTACGACCAACGCTAGTAAGCGTTCGCGCTAGTGCGTTAGTAAATTTAATTTATGGATAAGCAATATCGTGGTCGAAGATCACGCTTTTTGCTCTCGCGTTAGTCTGCGCTTGTAGTTTTGTACATCAAAACTCATTTGATTTTCAAGGTTACTAGCTAGAACCAGCTTGAAAAAACGTCCATCGTTTTTTTAATAGTGCACTAGCGCGGACTATCTTGGACTAACGCGAGATTGAGCGAACTAGCGCACTCGCTTACTAGCGCACTCGCTTATTAGCGCCCTAATGCGGTAAGACAACAATTTTTGATTTTGGCAGCTACTCGTTGATGCAAAATTAAAATGGAAGTCGCATGTAAGAAATAAATGCTTTCTTACTTAAGTGGCGCTACAGTCCGGAATGAACCTGCGCCTCAACCAACATGCCTCTCCATTTAGCCCGGTCCTTAGATAACTGCCTCCAGTTGCGCACTCCAAGTTGGTTGAGGTCGGTTTCTACTTGTGCGCGCCACTTAAGGCGAGGTCTTCCTCTACTGCGTCCGACGTCTGGCTGGGAATCGAAGACTCTGCGAGCCGGAGCATTGGTGTTCTACATGTCCTAGCCATCTTAAACGTCCAATGCGGAGTTTTTTGACCAGGGGCATGTTGCTGTACAGCTCGTATAGTTCTTGGTTGAATATTTGTCTCCATATCCCGTCAACGTAAACGGGACCGAAGATTTTTCGAAGAATTTTCCTTTCAAATCGACCAAGGATTTCTTCATCCGCTTTTGAGACGGTCCATGCTTCAGCGCCGTAGAGCAGGACTGGGATGATCAGGGTCTTATATAAGATCTCCTTAGTAGTTGGAGTGAGGGCTTTACTACTGAATTGCCTTCGTATCCCGAAGAAACAGCGGTTGGCTAGAGTAATTCTTCGTTTAATTTCTGACGAGATGTTGTTGTCAGAGTTAATATCGGAGCCGAGATAGATATAGTCCCGTACTACCTCGAAGTTATATCTGTCAATGGTGACGTTCTGCCATATTCGTCGATGTTGTGTGACCTTTCGTGTTGACAGCATATACCTTTTCTTGCCTCATTTACTGCTAAACCCATTTTTGTCGCTTCCTTCTCTATACTAGTGAACGTGGCTATGACATCACGTTGGGTCCTACCAATGATGTCATTATCGTCGGCGTATGCTAGTAGTTGTACAGATTTTTGGAAATATGTGCCTCTGTTGTTGGCTCGTGAGTTTTGCACAATCCTCTCAAGAATCAGATTGAAGAAGTCACATGACAGCGCATCGCCTTGCCTAAATCCTTTTTTGGTATCGAGTGTGTCAGTGAGGTCGTTTCCGACCCTGATGGAGCAGCGAGAATTCTCCATCGTCATCCTACACAAACGGGCGAGTTTGGGCGGTATACCAAAACTAGACATGGCTCTGTATAGTTTGTCTCTATAAATGCTGTCGTATGCGGCTTTGAAATCGATGAATAGGTGGTGGGTATCGATTTGGACTTCTTGGGTTTTTTCCAGGATCTGCCGAAGTGTGAAGATTCAAACTTAACTAGCCTGTCGGAAATAGAGCACTATCATACATTTGGTTTTGTATGTACAAGGTGGGCCAAATGAAGTCATCCGATGTTGTTTGGCCTTGAGAATATCGGTTGTGGCTCATGCAGCGTGTGCCGTTGCTCCGTCCTGTTGGAATCACATGTCCCCCAGTCCTAATTCGTCAATTTGCGGCAAAAACGTGTGGTTAACATGGTCTCATAGTGCTCACCGTCCACTGTTGTCGTTTGACCAGCGGCGTTTTCGAAAATGGCCCGATGACTCCTCCAGCGTGAACAGCGCACCATGTAGTAATTTTGAGCGGCTGTTATGGCTCCTTGTGTATTACTCGTGGATTTTCGGTGCCGCAGAAGCGATAGTTTTGCTTGTTCACGTACCCGCTGAGCTTCATCGCTGATTATGATTTTGGTCGAAAATTCTTCCACTTCGATTATTCCGCGTTCTTGGGGAGTGTATCGCTTCATGGCTTGTTCACTTGTGTTCTACATCTGTCTAGTCCACATATGTCAAAACAGATTTAACATTGGCGGCCATTTGCAAAAATAAGAGCATCTTCCAATAGCGTGATCTCTTTTGGCCTACCTGGGACAAGATCCGATTGTATTTCTGATGGGCACGATATTTGTTTAAATGTTGGTTTTTTCGATTCTAGCCTGCTTTAACCTTGACGTAAGCTTAGGTGGAATTTTAAGCTTTTGCTTAGGTAAATTTAAGTTCTGTGAAATTTTGCTGGTAGATTTCGTCCGTCTTTTTGCAACTCCTTAGCTATAATTTGCGGTGTGATTGCCTTCACAACTAACGCAAATAGCAGGACTTCGTTCATCTAACCTCCAGTCTACTGTCAGATTTCAATAGATCTAACATTTTCATTTCTAAAGCTGTTTGTGGTTGCAATAGTAGAAATTCAAAGACTGTACAAAATGGACATAACTAAATCCTGTTAAGATGATGTGGATGAATATTATATGCTGTGGCAAATCTCTGCTCCTAGACGCAGCTTGTAATAGGCTCACTACGACACAGATCTAATAAGGTTAAGACAACAAGAAATACCAGCATTCTGATACAAGTAAGAAAATCCCTCATACATATCTCCTGACATAATATCCTGCAACTTAATCCAATTAATAATGAAAAATCCAATTGCCGCAATTACTATTTTGTTAAATAAATTAAATACCGATAATTGAGTTCAGATAACCGTACATCAAAGCACAAACTTGTTCGCTTCACATCATAACATCCATTACGAAGGCCTAAGTGTAATTGATATCCTTCATCAAAACTGATTGAAATCCGACACTCCCTCAAGTTGTGAAAATATTTTGACAGATTTAGGACATGTACAGCGTCAGGCCGCCGTTTCACACCATTTCAGCCTGTTTGACAAATTAATTTTTAAAAATTTGATCCTTACCCATTAGAATAATCGCTAGACGCATTTTGATTACTCAAAAGTTTATCTATGTATACACATCCTAAGGGATTTCCTCTGCATTGTCTCAACTCAGTATACACAATGAGCTGAGTGAAATCAATCCCTGCCTACACTCAGCGAATGACAAATGTTTATTCCGCTGAATTTTATTTTAATTGTTCCACATCCTTTGCAGGATAAATGTGATACCCTCAAGGGGATGCCCTCTCGCTCTTCCCACATAAAAACCATCTAATATCATTGATGATGCGTTCTCCAAGAGTCCTTTGAAATTATCAAATGGGAAGGAAATGACAAACACGAAATCCTTTCGCTTTTTTTTTTTTGTATTTTTTGTTTGTTTTGACAAACGTGACATTGTTCGAATGTCAAAATATTTAGACACGAACAAAATAGCACACAACATTAAAATGGTTGATTTAATCCTTAATCGGAGGAGCACCAGTCCGGAAGGGTTGTTGGCGGTTTTGTTTTGCTTTTCCTTTTTTGCGCTGCAAATTGAAGGGAAGAAGGGTTCGCGCTTTTAATTTGAACATCAATTCCGCAAATTGAAAATGGTGGCTTGCCTTTGAAGGGTCTCTGAACAGAGCTTATATATAATTGTTATCGTTTGACTTGACGTTTCGTTTTTTTGCTTCCTCCTTCGGGAGTGGGAATTGAGTTGCAATTATCGGATTGGATGGCGATTAAATGGAGGCTTTCAAGTGGTGAGAGTTTATTAATTCCGAAATGTGGTTTATTTGAGAAGATATTGAATTTGTGACATTTGTATGGGTTTCGGTAAGCTTGTGTCTTCTGAAAACATGCTTTACAAAAATTACTGGTACGAATATTTCCAATAAAAAGTTTTTCAGATTGGCAGCACTGGTTAGTAATGGCGTCCAAACGTCATCTGTCAAAGTGAAAATTGACTGTCAGGCCTTGTCAATAATTGGCAACGAAAGTGGTAGCCGAAAATTGACGAACAAAACGTCACTTGGTCATGAACTGACACAACAAATTTATTGGCATTGTGTTGAATGTTTTGTCAATTGAAAGGCAAAGAAAATACAAAATAGTTTTTGCTGCGGAAATTAAAAAAAAGTATTAAGTGACATGTCAGCTGCAGAAACAACTGGAAACATGGTAATGTATTTCTACTTTACCATATTTTCTAATCTTTTAAAAAGGAGAATATACATTCGATTACATTTAGGATGATGCAGTAGAAGAAGGAAAAAAACGAGTGAGAAAATCAAGTATGGAATGGAGTGTGCAGTCCTCGCTTGATCTCATTCACAGCGTTGAAAAATTCGACAACATTTGGGACTCCAACAGCAAGCTTTATAAAAATCGAGAAATAAATAACAACTCGTGGGAAACTATTTCAAAAACGCTTTCCGTTCCCAAATGTGAAATTATGTTACGATGGAATGCTCTTCGTAGCAATTATCAAGTGTAAGTAAACAATCTTTTCAATGATTCCATTTATTAAATTCAAATTATTTTATCTCATACAGACATATTTAAAAAAAAAAACGAATGAAACTAAAAGCGGACAGGCTGCAAACAAACCAAAGCGAACTAATCCACTATTCGCAGAGATGAAATTTTTGGACCCTATTTTAAAAAACGATTCTAAGCAACGCGAATCAAACACGGTACGTAAACATATTTTTTTAAGTGCTATGGGTTGGTTGTGTACCACGCATTACTGCTCTGTATTGCCATTCAAGCTCACCTTCTGGTAGTGAAAAATAATTTTTAAAAATTTCTCGTACTTCAACTGCTTCTACACTGTAACGAGTGCCACGATTTACCAGATTGGTATAGTTGTTCTGTTCCCGAAGAACAGAACGCCAATTTACTTCTGAAATTTCACGGCCTTCGATTTCTTGATCGATGTATTGAACTATTTTTATAGATCTGCCTACGGACATATCGATATTACGTCGAAGAATACGGAAGCGAGCGGCTGCAATTCCAAATGCATTTTCAATAATTCTTCGAGCTCTTGATAACCGATAATTAAATACGCGATTGGGTATCAATTGATCTCGAAACGCATATGGCTTCATTATGTATGGCTTTAATGGGAATGCATCGTCAGCTACTACTACGAATGGCACTGGTTCATGTCCATTTAAAAGTGGCTGAGGTGGTATAATGTTTGCTGAATTTTCCTTCAGTATTTCCGAAAGAATTATTATAGTTGAAATATTCGGATCCACAGTTCGGAGGTGCTTGAATGTTGATATGTTTCCCGTCAAGCGCTCCAATGCAGTTCGGAAAGTTCCATCGTTTTTCAAAAACGTCTGCAATTGATCGCCATTGGTCAACGGTACTTGTAAACTGTAGGAGCAAAAACAAATCGATTTCTTAATTTAATGTATATAATGGTTTTATAAATACAAATAATTTTTAATTTTCATTTACAGTCTGAGTCCAATAAAATCCACACCAGAATACGCACTGAAACTGCGAAAGCAAAATATAAAACATAATGTGTAAAATATTTGTTGAAACTAATAATTCATATTTTCTATTTACAGCCACAAAAGTTGAGTCCAATTCAACCAACAAGTTCGTTTGAAGTCATCGATTCTGAAAGCAACTATTCTTTGCCATCTCCATCACCGAACCGACCAAGAACAGCGCAGCAATATCAGAATAGCTCATTAGAACGCACTGCTATGAAAAACATGGTGACAAATGCGTACGATCTGCTGATGAAGAGTGGCCAGAACACAGATGAATGGGACGCTTTCGGAAGCTGATTGCTCAAACGCACGCACTTGGTCCTTGGACAATTTGGGATTTGCTAGGCGATGTAAGGCTGCTTTAAGCGCAGTGAATACTCAATTTGAGTTAGAAGCTGCAGAACTTGCTTCATGTGTGGAGTACGCTGTTGATGACCCCGATTTTTTTTTATAATTTACACGTACTCAAGCGGTTATGAATAAATACCCTTTATATGTTACCACAGTACGAGCGTTAGAGAAGGAGAAGAAAAGAGTGATAGGAAAGATTTTGGATGTAGTGGAGACTTAACTCCATGGGTGGTGTCCGAACTAGCTTCGGGGAGTCACTTTTTCTTGTGTTCGTTAAATTTGAAGAAATTCAAGATGGTGTGCATACTTTTAGGTATTACACCGACTTTTTTTTTTATTTCTTTTAAATAAAAGTGAAATGGATTTTGGCTGGGATTGAACGCACAACCTTCCACTCCAACAGACGAACACATTACCACTACACCGCGGCCACCCATGATTGACATAGGTGGAAATGAACTGGCAATATTGTCAATTATTGACATAAACGAGAACTGTCAAACTTTGTCAATTTAATTTATATTAAAAAAGGAAAAGAAAGAGAAATAAATAAAATAGTATTTATACATTGCCTACCTTAAGAAACTCGTGTTTTAACGTATCATAGATGACGGGACAAGTCTCATGAATAATCCTGAATACTGTTGTGGGTGAAAGGCGAAAGATATCAGACATCACCTGCATACTCGCACCCGTAGCCAAATACCGAATTGTTACTGCCAATCTTTCAGCTGGTCCGATTGCCATTCGCATAAATGTATCCTTTTTAGTTATGAATGGTTTAATCCTTTCCAAGATAAATTCGAAATCACATCTGGTCATTCGCATTTTTCTTTTGAAAAATTTTGACTCCATGTTGCACAGTTTTGCAAAATATCCACAGGGATCCCTATCAAGGAACAAATTTTGCACCCAAAAATCAGGTTTTTTTCTATTTTTGCGTTCTTCGTCTTTAGCTTCCTGCTCCAATGCGGATCCCATGAAGACAACAAACGAAGCAAGAGACATTTGTTTTCGTTTTAACATGTTCGGGACTTTTTTTGCGGCAAAACTGAAGGTGAGATTTTGATAGCTGGGAAAAATAATAAATTTAAAAAGTACGATAATTTTGTAAACAACAAATTAAACTTGATTTACCTACAATATTCACTTGAAGCTCAATCCAATAATACTTGCTTGTGGAAACGTTTGACAGATGACTGTTGCTGTTTAGTGCAAAGATGGAAGAAAATGTCAATTCGTCAACTGAAGTTAGAGGTGCAAATGGAAATAGCTGTCCATGATCTGACAAACGCATTTGTCAAAATTTTATTGTCAATGAAATGACAAACGATTTTGTGCCAATTATTGACATACTTGGAAATGAACTGGCAATATTGTCAATTATTGACATAAAAGAGAACTGTCAAACTTTGTCAATTTAAGGACATGTGGAAACCCAGCTTTACAAACGAGCAACGACTGCAAATTATTGAAATTTATTATTGAAATGCGTGCTCTGTAAAAAAAAATTTGCACCGTTTGTTACGACCATATTATGGTCGTTATAATCGACCTGGTGAATCAACTATTCGTGCTGTTATCACCAAATTTCGTAACAAATTTTACTTTTTTGGACATAAAACCATCGACTCGCATGCGTACAGTGCGTACCGAAGAGAATATTGCAGTCGTAGCATCCAATGTTAATGAAGATCGTGAAATGTCAATTCGTCGGCGTTCTCAGCAATTGGGCATGTGTTACTCAACCACATGGAAAATTGTGCGTGTCGATTTGGGTTTGAAAGCCTAAAAAATTCAACTTGCGCAAGATTTGAACCCGAATTACCTACCACAGCGTCTAATGTTTGGCGAATAGGCCTAAGAACAGCTCCATGAAAATCCGCTTTCTTATCGAAAAATTGTGCGATTAGGCTCATTTCTGCCTCAACGGATACGTAAATAAGCAAAACAATCGCATCTGGAGTGATGAACAGCCACAAGAATTACCGATGCATCCCGAAAAAACGACAGTTTGGTGTGGTTTATCAGTCCATTTTTCTTCAAAGACAACCGTGGAAGAAACGTTGCCGTCAACGGCGAACGATATCGAGCCATGATACGCGACTTTTTTTTTACCCCAGTTGGCTGAGATGAATTTGGTTGGTTTCATCAAGACGGTTCCACATGCTTCACAGCTCGTGAAACAATGGAAGTATTGAAGGGTGAATTTAGTGAGCAACTTATTTCTCGAAATGGCCCGGTGAGTTGGGCGCCAAGATCATGCCGCTTGATTAGTTGTTGTGAGGTTATGTAAATTCGTAAGTCTATGTAGACAAGCCGAACACAATTGAATCTTACAGGATAACATAACACGCGTAATTTGTGGAATTAACGCCGAAATGCTCGATTGGGTCCGGTAGTATCGTGGGCACATATAAGGCTGATGGTGTAAAACAATGCGGATCAGAGCCAGGCATAAGACATAAGTCGCCATCCCACAACGAATCCGCATCCTATTTTGTGCAGCCTTGGGTGTACTCCTGAACCCGTTCAACGTTTTTTCCTGGCTCGTGCTTATATCGACCCTGTACCGTGCGAGGTCCAATTCAAGTTTTTGAGTATGACCCGGGGTGTACATCGTGCGTACGTTCTATATATATACTCAGAAGTCGTTATCCTCGAACGTTCCGGGTCATTTGAGGGGATCTGTTATCCGGGGCTGTAATCTCTCTCAGCCTTTTTATGTGGTAAGAAAATTTCCCATACGGAACAACTTGCAACCTGGTCAGCCATTTCCAATTTATTGGATACCCCTAGGACACGGAGCCATCAGTAAACCCTATAGGATTGAGCGCTGCATACCTTTAACATTTTCGCCACCATCTCTGTTAAAGGGGCTTGACTTACCCTTGATATTTAAGAGATTAAAGGGGCTTGATTTACCCCTGAGATGCCTAGATGACTTGTTGTCCAAATATGTCGAAGAACCTCATTATTCACTTTGTTCATAATAACTGGGACTGTAGAGGCCACCAAAAGAGGAGACCCTCTAAACTGCGCCAACTACAGAGGCATAAGTCTCCTCAACATCGCCTACAAGATCCTATCTGCAGTAATATGTGAACGCCTGAAACCGTATACCAACAACCTGATCGGCCCTTACTATTGTGGTTTTAGGCCAGGAAAGTCCACAACCGATCAAATTTTTACACTTCGGCAGATTCTGGAAAAAAAAACCCAAGAAGTCCAAACAGATACCCCCCCCCCCCCCCCCCCACACCTTTTCATCGATTTCAAAGCAGCATACGACAGTATTTATAACGACGAACTATACAGAGCCAATGTCTAGTTTTGGTATACCGCCCAACATCGTCCGTTTGTGTAGGATGACGATGGAGAATTCTCGCTGCTCCATCAGCGTCGGAAACGACCTCACTGACACACTCGATACCAAAAAAGGATTTAGGCAAGGCGATGCGCTGTCATGTGACTTCTTCAATCTGATTCTTGAGAGGATTGTGCAAAGCTCCCGAGCCAACACCAGAGGCACAATTTTCTGTACAACTACTAGCATACGCCGACGATACCGACATCATTGGTCGGGTCCAACGTGATGTCATAGCCACGTTTGCTAGTATAGAGAAGGAAGCGGCAAAAATGGGTTTAGCAGTAAATGACGGCATGACGAAGTACATGCTGTCAACACGAAAGGACACACAATATCGACGAATTGGGAAGAATGTCACCATTGACAGATATAACTTTGAGGTAGTACGGGACTTTGTCTATCTCGGCTCCGCTTTTAACTCGGACAACAACATCTCGTCAGAAATCAAACGAAGAATTACTCTTGCCAACCGCTGTTTCTTCGGGCTGAGAAGGCAATTTAGTAGTATAGCCCTCACTCGTACTTCGAAGGCGATCCTATATAAGACCCAGTCCTGCTCGATGGCGCTGAAGCATGGACCGTCTCAAAAGCGGATGGAAAAATCCTTGGGCGATTTGAGAGGAAAATTCTTCGGTCCCATATGCGTTGACGGCCTATGGAGGCGAAGATTCAACCAAGAACTATACGAGATATACAGCGACATGCCTTTGGTCAATAAACTCCGCATTAGAGAAGACTTGCCGAGTCTTCGATTACCCGCCAGACGTAAGATGCAGTAGAGGAAGACCTCGCCTTAAATGGAGCGCACATGTAGAAACCGACCTCAACCAACTTGGAGTGCGCAACTGGAGGTAGTTTGCTAAGGACCGGGCTAATTGGAGAGGCATTTTGGTTGAGGCACAGGTTCATTCCGGACTTCACCGTTGACTTCATCAGTAGGTGCATTCGTGTGAGTACACGTCTTTCTCCCGCTCTCATCTGCTGTTGCCAAGACTTTGCACAGTAATTCAGACCCTATCTTCGGTCAAGTTACTAGGCACTCAGCGGCCGCAAATTGGAAAGCTGAGAGTCGGAGTTGGTATTCAACAACTAGGTAAGAACTCATGGTTTCAAATAATCGCATTGCCACACACTTCGTGATATCTGTGAATATAGAGTTTCGGTTTATATCTTGGACAAATTCGACAGACACAATAATCAAGTTAAGGTGGTAAGGGACTTTGTCTATCACAGTTTCACAATGACACCATGATGGAAATGATGATATTTCTGGTCGTTTTGGGCAATAATTCTTCGGAACCGTTTGCTTCACGGCAAAGATGGAAAAAATTTTAAAAAGAATGGACAATAATCCTCTAGCTTACAGAGTCTTCGATTGCCAGGCAGACGTCACATGCAGTGGAGTAAGAACTCGCCCAAAGCAAATCGCACCAATTGAATCCCAATTTCGCTAAAAAAAAGCATGACAATAGCATCAGCAATTTGTTGAGATCTATAGTTGCAGTGTCGTCGTGCTTAAAATATAAGGATAGCCAAATCCTCTCCTTTCGCAATCAAACCAACCACAACCTCTGCCATCAACATCGGTGACCGCAAATTGACAACATTATCCTTTAAAATCCTCGCTCATAATTATTATTTCCAATAAGGGATAATCATCAACGAACCAAAGTTAATCACTTTCTTCTATATTCCTCCAATCAATCAAATCCTTAATCATCCCATAATCGCCGGCCATAACTCCAAGACCAAGTTCTTCATCGATGGTCAGCAGGGATAATAAAAAAAAAAGTTAGACGAAGTATAAACACAACCGAATTAGAAGTCAGGATAACAACCCTTAACGATGTTGCAAGAAGTCGTTATTATAACAAATTCATCGATAGGTTATGCGTATGATTGACGTAGGGTGAGTATGTGTTCACATGGGGTTGGGGTCTTGCTTGTGTCATAATCAATTCAATCTGCACGCTCTATTTGCCCGTCGGCAGTTAACATCGCACATACGGAGTTTCGAATAATTTTTCGAACACGAAAACAATGTGCGTGTGTTAATTATGTCGAACAGGCAAACTGTTTGCCACTTAGGATGGTCGCGCGTCATCGTCAATGGTCATATGCATATGCCCCGTAGGGTGGTATCCTGCCGTTTATTAACAAAACAACAAACACCTCGTCCTTAGGATTATTGTTTAAGTTTATTTCGAAACTGTCACGAATTTATCACAACTTTAGCACTTGGGAATTTCTGTGGGTGTGTATGCGTGCGCCCATTAAAGAGATGATGCCACCAACACTTTTCTATGGCACGCATTTCCTAACTGATTGACAATATCCGAAAATGAGAAAATTCCATATCCCCAATGATCTGGCATATCTGGTAAATTTGGCCAATTAGCCATAGATACAAAGTGCAGAGGAAAAATCACTGACAACACACACGAGCATAGCAAATTGGATGTGAAATCTGAATTTTCCAGAGGACGAGACACTGATGATGGCATCAGTCATTTGTCAGTCAATGCAAACAGTTTTTGATCCTTTTTCGGCACGTATACGTAGTTTACGTAGATATGAGCAGTAGCTGTGCTCTGTGCACTTGTGCTGAGTGACAGCGCTCCTCTCGATGTGTAGGTTATATGTGCAGGAGCAATACTCGTCCTACCTACTGTCGTAGTTCGATATTTTATTGAATCAAGTTTATTTCGAAATGATGCCACTTAAGTGAGTGTCACATCACCCTTGGTGGTGATGTGACATTTATGGGGAACATAAAGGATGTGAGCGCGGATATAACTGACAGATAAATTCGAAAATAACAAATTACTTTCGTATCGTGCTGTGTTTGTGACGTCAAGTGTCAAACAGTGCTATTTAAATTATGTATACATGTAGGCAGAGGTAAGGTAGGTGTCCGGACGTATTAATATAATTGGAGGCTTAACGTGTGTGCCCGTTGAAGAAGAAGGGTGTGAAAATGATAAAGTGGAAGAGTATATTTTCATTATGAATCCAAGGGAATCAAACAAACCCTTATGAAGTTAATAGTCTAGTTGGCAACTTTGTCATATTTCGTAAGGTGCTGCAAGAAATTTAAAAGCGTGTTTTCACATCGTCGTTCCGATTACGAAGTGACGTATGTACAAACACAATAAAATCATTTGCGTCAAAAATGAAATTTTAAGGGTTTTTCAATAAAAGCGCTACAAAAGTTTTTTTTTTAAATAAAACAAAAACGGGTTTGGATAACAATGAAATTCTATATTCCTGTGAAAGTACGTTCGATGCCATTATGTATGGAACTCGATTTCTTTTGCATGGCCACCACGGGCACGCTTGCAGAAGTCCAGACGCTGAACCCAATTTTCGACGGTTTTCAAGCATAAATCGGCCGATACTGCTGCAATTTCACGTTCGATATCCGTACGAAGTTCATCAATCGTCGCTGGCTTGTTGGCATATACCATGGACGTGACGTAGCCCCACAGGAAATAGTCTAACGGCGTCAAATCGCACGACCTAGGTGTCCAAGCGACTGGTGGATTTCCTGAGATAACACGTTCTCCAAACTTGGTTTCCAATAAATAGATTGTGGCATTCGCTGTGTGGCTTGTGGCGCGGTCATGTTGGAACCACTTGTCCTCCAAGTCCATATCATCCAATTGGGGCCAAAAATATTCGGTTATCATTGAACGGTAGGGATTCCCACTCACAGTAACGTGCCGGTCTTGATCATCACGGAAGATGACGCCGCCGGCCCATAAACCACACCAAACCGTAATTTCTTCGGGATGCAATGATGACTCATGGAGTACGTGTGGATTGCTGCCTGACCAATACCGCATATTTTCTTTATTGACGAAGCCATTCAGCCAGAAATGAGCCACATCGCTGAAGATGATTTTTCGATGAAAATCCGAATCATTTTCAAGTTGTTGCTCAAGCGGCTTCGGTTCTTGCGTCAATTTAATCTTGTAAGGATGTAGGCCAAGACCTTTTCGCGAAATTCGCCACAACGACGTCACAGAGATGCCCATTTGGGCTTTCTTCAACTGAAGCATCAGCGGCAGCAATATTCTCGACACTACGGGCACTTCTTTGTCTCACTGGCACGGGAACATTTTGTACTGTGCCTGTGGATTCAAATTTTTCCACTAGACGCTCAATTGTTGATCTGCTAGGACGATTATGACGACCATAAATTGGACGTAGAGCTCTTAACGTTGAGGCCACTGACTCCGAATTTCGGTTGTAAATTTTAATATTTTCGACTCGTTGTTGGACCGTATATCTTTCCATAATGAAATGGCAAACCTTATTGAAGAGAAATGTCAAAAGAGCGGCAAGAAACATGGCGTCGTTTGCTGTCCCTGTCGCTCAACTTTTGTAGCGTCCCTGTTGAAAAACCCGATAGTAAACAAACATTTTTTTTCGTAGCAATGGATCGTCGAATTACCCATAGGTTCTCTGTTATGACAGAGGAAGTAATACGGGAAATGATGGAGTCGCTAGATTCTGATGTCGAAACCGATGGGGAAGATCAATTTGATAGTGGACGACAATATAGGAAGCCCAGATTTGGAGATTGGATGAAGAAACTATTGATAAAGTCTTAGCTATCTTAGAATCAAGACTCTTAGATGAATTCATTTTGGGTAAAGATTCATCATTCGCTATTGACAATATTGAACCCACTCAACCTGAATGTTCTCAATTGTAACAAAGCAAAGATTATGATAAACAGATAAGGAAAGATCGCAAACAAGATCCTCCTAAGAAACGATTCTAAAGTAATAACAATTCTAAGGATGTATTGTAGATGTATCTCCTGAATCGACTGTGTTGATAAATGCAAAAGCAAAAGAATCAAAAAAACAGTGTGGAGGCAGTCAAATCTTATTATTCGCGAATCTGATGTATCTTTTCTTGGCAACGAAATGGGGGAACATTTTTCAAGTTTCGATTCTCCATTCAAATGGTTTTCATATTTTCTTGATGATGATATTTTGAGTCTCCTTGCGCACCAAACAACTTTGTATGCAAAACAGAAAAACATAAAAAAAACTCTTTTTCTGTAATACCAATTGAGATACGGAAATACATTGGCATATTGTTTTATATGTCCGTGTATCGATATCCCAGCGTTCGATCTTCCTGGGGTCAGCATGCTTTCAAAGCAATTCAGGATACAATACCAAGAAACCGATTCGAACAAATTCGCAGTTATCTACATTTTAATGATAATTGTAAGATCCCCACAAAGGATCACCAGGTTATGATCAGCTTTATAAAGTTTGGCCACTTACGAAGCACTTTAATGAAAAGTTTCAGTCTATACCAATGACTCAGCGCATTTGTGTCGATAAGCAAATGTGTGGAACTAAAATGAAGACGTTCCTTCGTCAATACATGCCTAATAAACCACATAAATGGGGTATGAAACTTTTCGTTTTGTCCGATTCGGGAGGATTTTCATATGGTTTCGAGGTCTATTTCGGTGCAGGAGATAATATTGTACCACCGAATTCCCCAGACTTAGGCGCATCATCAAATGTTGTGGTTCGACTGAGCCAAATAGTACCAGATTTTAAAAATCCTATTATGTATTTCGATAACTTTTATACATCTTTGCCGCTCCTCGTTTACCTTCGAACTCGTGGAATCCATTCCCAGCCGATGGCCTCAGTCGCCAGTGCAGTTACGTGTCTGTAGTTCGTTGCATTCATGTGCGAAGTACTGTGATGTCCAATGTCCAATTCCATTCCTTGGGGACCATTCGATCTAATCGGATTTCAAACTGCAAGCTGCCCACGGATTCTGAAGTGAGAAAAAAAGAGCGTGGGTTCCCAATAGAGTTTGTTGGTTCTGCTTTTGGTATCGATATCAGCACTACATTATGGAAAGACAATAAGGAAGTTCGCCTGACTTCAACATACGTAGGTACACAACCCTTCGCAGACCAAACGGATTTTAACCTAACTGTTTCGCGGTTCATTCGTTCCGAAAAACGGTACAAGGAAATTACTTACTTAAGTGGCGCTACAGTCCGGAATGAACATGGGTCTCAACCAACATGCCTCTCCAATTAGCCCGGTCCTTAGCTAACTGCATCCAGTTGCGCACTCCAAGTTGGTTGAGGTCGGATTCTACTTGTGCGCGCCACTTAAGGCGAGGTCTTCCTTTACTGCGTCCGACGTCTGGCTGGGAATCGAAGACTCTGCGAACCGGAATTTTTGACCAGGGGCATGTCGCTGTACAGCTCGTATAGGTCTTGGTTGAATCTTCGTCTCCATAGCCCGTCAACGCAAACGGGACAAATCGACCAAGGATTTCTTCATGCGCTTTTGAGACGGTCCATGCTTCAGCGCCATCTAGCAGGACTGCGTCTTATATAGGATCGCCTTCGAAGTACGAGTGAGGGCTATACTACTAAATTGCCTTCTTAGCCCGAAGAAGCAGCGGTTGGCAGGAGTAATTTTTCGTTTGATTTCTGACGAGATGTTGTTGTCAGAGTTAAAAGGGGAGCCGAGATAGACAAAGTCCCGTACTACCTCAAAGTTATATATCTGTTAATGGTGACATTCTTCCCAATTCGTCGATGTTGTGTGTCCTTTCGTATTGACAGCATATACTTAGTCTTACCCTTATTTACTGCTTAACCTATTTTTGCCGCCGCTTCCTTCTCTATGGTAGCAAACGAGGCTATAACATCGTCGGCGTATGCTAGTAGTTGTACAGATTTATGGAAAATTGTGCCTCTGGTGTTGGCTCGTGTGTTTTGCACAATCCTCTCAAGAATCAACTTGAAGAAATCACATGATAGTGCATCGCCTTGCCTTAATCCATTATTGGTTTCTAATGTGTCGGTAAGGTCGTTTCCGAACCTAAAGGAGCAGCAAGAATTCTCCTCTTCATCCTGCACAAACGGACGAGTTTGGGCGGTATACCAAAACTAGGCATGGCTCTGTATAGTGTTCGTCTCTATAAATACTGTCGTATGCGGCTTTGAAATCGATGAATAGCTGCTGGCTATCGATTTGGACTTCTTGGGTTTTTTTTTCAGAACCTGCCGAAGTGTGAAAATTTGATCGGTTGTGGACTTTCCTGCCCTAAAACCACACAGAAAAGGGCCGATGATGTTGTTGGAAAACGGATTCAGGCGTTCACATATTACGCCAGAAAGGATATTGTAGACGATGTTGAGGAGACTTTTGCCTCCGTAGTTGGCGCAGCTCAGAGGGTCTCCTATTTTGTAGATCAGACAAACAATGCTGAGGTTCCATTCTTCAGGCATACTTTCTTCCGACCAGATTCGGCTTATGAGTTGGTGGATGTTACTTACCGAGTCATCTCCGCCGGTTTTTTAAAGCTCGGTGCTCGGGGGGAAGGCCGTCATTTCCGGTAGCCTTATTAAGTTTCAGTTTAGATATTGCTATCCTCACTTCACGCAGGTCGGGTGGTTGGCAGCTTTCGCTGTCGTTGCCAATATTGATTGATTCGTTCTGCCTGACAGCCGAATGTTGTTCGTCATCACCGTTTAATGGTCTGCAGAAGTGGTTCTTCCATATGCTCAGCATCGACTGTGTCTCAACTACGATATTTCCTTGTTCATCTCGACAGGATTCTGTTCGGGCATTGTATCCTTGGCTTTGACGTTTTACACTTTGGTAAAACTTGCGAACATCTTTCCTGGAGTGGCACCTCTCTATATCCTCGATCGCGCGCTTTTCTTCCTCTTTTTTCTTCTTTCTAAAAAGCCGGTGTTCTTCCCTTCTTCTCTGCCTATAGAGCTCAACGGCAGCTCTCGTCTTCACCTGCAGCTTAGCCTTGTAGGCCTCGTTCTTGGCTGCGAGCATCTGTCGGCATTCCTCATCAACCAGGGGCTTCTTGCTGGTGGGCGCGAGAAACCTGGCACATCAGTTGCGGCTGATCTAATGGCTTGTTGGCATCGTTGCCATTGTTCTTCGAAATTCGATGCTGGTGGTATGGTGTTAGTCGGGAGGTTTAGGGATACGCGTTTCGCGAACGACTTTCTGGTATTTCTGTATTGTTGTTGCATGGTTGATATCCGCATTCTAACCTTGGCTAGTGGTCCGAGTCGATTTTGGTTCCTCGGAATGTTTGGACATCCAAAATACTGGATGCGTGCCTCTTGTCTATCGCTATTTGATAATTTGATTGACCGTTCGTTGATCTGGAGACCGCCATGTCCCCTTATGGATATCGAGGTGATGAACCCGTGTGCTGGCTATAGTGGCATTTCGTTCCGTAGCGAAGTCAATTAGCCTAAGTCCATTGCCAGACGTGTTGTCGTGTAGGCTATGTTTCCGACAATACTGCTTAAGATGTCTTCTCTTCCTACCTTTGCGTTAAAATCTACCAGCATGATTTTAACATCTCACTTCGGTAGTCGCTCATAGGTTTTGTCAAGGAGCTCGAAGAAGCAGTCCTTAGCTGTATCAACTTTTTTCTCCATTGGGGCGTGAGCGCGTATAAGGCTTATGTTGGCGAATTTGGCCTTGATGCGGATCGTTACAATGCGTTCGCTTATGTTTTGGAAACATAAGACTTCTTGCCTAAGTCTGGCACTTATAACAAATCCGCATCCGAATAGTCGCTGTTTCTGCTCACTATAACACGGTCCGTAGTAGATGTCACAGTTTTTCATCCTCTTTTTGCCCGGCCCATTCCATCGTATTTCCTGGATGGCAGTAATGTTTGCTTTGTAGCAGTTTAGGGCTTCCGCTAGTTGTTCGCTTGCAAATCTCCTGTTTATTGTTCTCACTTTCCAGATGCAAATAAGAACGTCGTTGTCCTGTTTTCTTTTATCCGGGTCGTCAACAATAAAATCAGTCATTTCCGAGGCTATTGGTTGCTTCGTAACCGTTAGATTTTTCCATGGTTGGGTAGTTAACCCAAAGCACAACCCCCAACCTGGAGGGCCAGTTCCTATTTATTAGATACCCGTAGGACACGGGGCCATCAGTATCCACTACGGGATTGAGCGCTGCCGTTGGCCTTTCGGTTCATCCGCCACCAGCTCTGTTCAAGTGGCCTGACTAACCCTTGAAATTCCTAGACAACCTGTTGTCCGAATATGTCGAGGGAGCTTGCCTATGTTCGCCTGGGACAGCAGCCCGGGTATTCATTCCGCGCCATTCTGAGCTGTCTGTTTAAAGTGTTGCTGTTTTTCGTCGTGTTATCAACACTCGCGCTTATCGCTTAGCAAGTCAGTTAAGGTTGGATGAGACCAGTAATCGATGGTTACCACTTGGATGTTAAATATAAGCACTTGATGTGTAGTCACAGTTACAACCACTGGGCATTGCCAAGTTAAAGCTAATCAGAGTCTACCCTCGTTCTACAACAGCCAACCATCAAATAACCTCGCGTCTGCAAATGATGCGGTTGCCAGCGTTTCGGTTAATGAGTACCGCTACAGAATAATGCTTAAGGACTCACTTTTTCCACTTCAGCAAGATGGAGCTACCACTCACACCGCTTATGAGACAATAAACTGTTTGCGCAAACAACTCCCAAATCGCATTTTTTTTTCAGACACGTTAAAATTGAATGGTCGCCGTGGTCGCTTGATCTGTCGGCTCAGGATTTTTTATAGGGTTATCTGAAGTCAAGGATTTACATTAACAAGTGCACACTGAACACGAGCTGAATGAAACTCAGCATTCGCACAGAAATCGCTCAAATTACGCCGGCTACACTTCAAAAGTAATGCAAACAGGACCCATGAGTTTAATATTGAGTGAGTAATACTTCCAAAGACACGAACCCATTCTAAGCAAATAAAGCAACACTTCATCAGAGCCCTCTATTGCAAATGCAAAAAGCTTTCTATCGAAGCCACCAAACATGGGAATTTTTCCGGATAAATTCACCACACGAAAAATTTATTTATTCCCAAAAGGACATTTCACAATCTTGCGAGGTAGGATATGAATAAATTCATCCCTTCATTTTACATCGATGTTTCATGGCTTGTCTTTTCGATAACTACCCTTCGCAGAGATGTGTAATTACTACGCTTAAGAGTCGCAGAACATTATATTGGCATTTGTTGCACTTGTAACTTTTGAAAATTACTGCAATTTGCATCCCTCTCATGGTGCAGTTTTAATGTGTACGTGTGGTGCACCCCCAAATGGCCATAAGATGAAGGAAGTCGGTTTTTTTTATAGAGCCATTTATTTCATATTGCGACGAGTGATGATAAATCATTTCAGTTCAGCTCTTGAAATGCGATTTCAACTTGTAACATGCGCTCCTTCTCAAGGACTTTTGTCGACTTTTGCGATTGTGAAGATTTTCTAATTTGAGTTTGGCATGACGGAGTATTCCATAGGGTTTTTCGGATTTATGAGTTCGCTTTTGTCTTCCGTGTCGGTGTAGGTGAGTGGGTACTTTTAAGTGAATGGAAGATTTCATTAATTAAACCGCTAACCGCATGTAGGTATCATGCTGGCATGTGACACTTAATTTTTTTGAATAGATTCGAGTTTGATATGTAATTGGATAAATATAATAAAATGGAAGATGCGAGAGAGCACTTTTGGTTAAGGAGAAGAAGTGCTTTGGGAGATGTCCATGTCAGAAGGGCGGGGAAATTTTTAAGTGCTTGGAGGTTTAGAAATAATTTTTCATCATGGAATGGCTCATATAAGGTAAGAAAAACTAAATTAAATGGAATCATCCATACGTAGAGGCCTTCAATACAAATTAAGACAACTTCTGCCTGAACAATTATATAAAATCCTCGTATCGTATCTTGAGCAAAGACTCTTCCGTATGAAACTTGGAAATGAATCTTCAGAATTTAATGAAATAATAGCGTGAATACCACAAGGAAGCGTCATTTGACCGCTCTTGTACCTCCTATTTACACGTGATATCCCACAAACAAACGATACAACTGACGATACAGTTACAAGAGCAGTTGGCACAACAATAGAGGAAACAAATATGAAATTACAAAACGCTCATAACGAGGTTAATGAATGGACGAAATCCTGGTGGATTGCACTAAACGGGAGCACCACGATTCATTTAGATTTTTCGTATAAACGGACAAGCAATTTGCCAGTATTTCTCAATATGGTTCGAGTCCGTTTTGCATATGAAGCAAAATATCTCGAAATGACAGTCGATGCAAAATTATAATGAACGTGGCATGTGAAAAAGAAATTTTTGAAGAACTCAAAAATAAATACGGCGAACTATATAAATAAAATAAAATATTCGAAGCTAAACTTTGATAATAAGCTGCTATTTTACAAGCAAGCGCTTAAGCCGGTCCGGACAAATGGTATTACAACTATGGGATTGTAACGAGTGGTTTAATTTTAAGTACCGATGTTGAATGTGAACCACACCTAAACGTCAATTTTTTTTCTGCATTTCATTTGTCATTTCTGAATTTCAGACGAACTCGATTTGAGCCGTGAAAAAATGACATCGAGCAACGCGTTAATGTTATTCAGGCTTATTATGAAAATAGGCGTTCAAATCAAAATGCATATCACGCACTTCGTGATTTTTTCGGTCAATTTTATCGTCCAAATGTGCGTACAATCGGAAAAATCGTGCAAAAATTTGAGAAAACCGAATCTGTATGAGATGTGAAAACACCAGTGCATGCTCGTACGGCTCGTACTGCAGAAAATATTGCTGCTGTTCGCGATAGTGTTGCTGATGAGCCCTAAACCGCAACTCGTCGTCGTACTCAAAAATCGCACCTCTCACGCTCGTCGTCGATGTAAAGGGTGATCCATTTCGAGGTTCCCTACTTTTTTAAAGAAAAAAACACAGAAAATTCAAATTTAATGGAGAATGTTTATTACCATTTAAAAGAACATTCTTTGGCATTTATTTTTTGAAGATTATGTCTATCAAATGTTGGCCGTTGATAGCGTCGCAGATGGTCCATCCGTTGAGTCCAATTTTCGATCACTCGTTCGAGCATTTCGACTGGTAACTGGCGAATGACACGCGTGATGTTTTCCTCCAAGGCCTGAATCGAAGCGGGTTTGTCGGCATAAGCTTTTGACTTTACATATCCCCACAGGAAAAAGTCTAACGGTGTGATATCACACGATCTTGGTGGCCAATCGACCGGCCCAAAACGTGAAATTATATGCTCACCGAAATGTTCTCTCAATAAGTCCATTGATTGATGCGATGCGTGGGAAGTGGCGCCGTCTTGCTGAAACCAAATGTCGCCGAGATCACGAGCTTCAATTTCAGGCATCAAATAGTCGGTTATCATGGCACGATAACGGTCGCCATTGACGGTTACGTTCGCACCGGCATAATTTTTAAAGAAATATGGACCGATGATTCCACCGGCCCACAAACCACACCAAACCGTTGTTTTTTCTGGAGGAAGTGGCAGTTCTTCAATCTCTTCAGGTTGCTCTTCGTCCCAAATGCGGCAATTTTGTTTGTTTACATACCCATTGAGCCAGAAATGGGCCTCATCGCTAAACAAAATTTGCCTCGAAAACGTCGGATCTTCTTGGAACTTTTCAAGAGCCCATAAAGCGAAGCGATGTCGCTTGGAAAGGTCGAGCGGCTTCAGTTGTTGCACAAGCTGTATTTTGTACGCTTTCAATTTAAGATCTTGACGTAAAATGCGCCAAGTCGTTCCATACGTCAGTCCGAGTTGCTGCGAACGACGCCGAATCGACTCTCTACGGTCTTCGTGTACACTCGCAGCTACGGCCGCTATATTTTCTTCACAGCGTGCTGGACGTGGTCTATTCGGTCGAATATTATCCAATAATGGAATGCTGGGTCTCAAAATGGGTGATGGTGTTGCGAATAGTATGCTCAGTAGGCCGATTATGTTGACCATAAGTTGAGCGAAGTGCACGAAACACATTCCTCACAGAACGTGAATTTTCATAATAAAGTTGAACAATTTGTAAACGTTGTTCACGCGTAAGTCTTTCCATTATGAAATGCCAAACAATACTAAACAAAAATAACATGACAGCATGACACGACTCACACGTGATCCGTCAAAAAAGGCTATTGAAAAAAAGTATCTCTACTTGGACCACCCGTTATTATGCATAAAGAATTGCATTTACGCGCTTCCAAGGTGCAATTGACTCAAGAACTATAGCCTCTTGACCATATCAAGCGTCGTCAATGGTCAGAATGGTGGCAAGAAATGGCAGTGGATGTTCAATTTTCGAAGATGATTTTCTTCGATGAGGCAGTAATGAGGCACATTTTCACCTCAGTGGATTCGTCAATAAGCTGAATTTCCCCATTTGGGCGAATGATAATCCAAGAGTGATTGTCGAAAAACCAATGCGCCCACAAAGAGTGACTGTTTGGTGAGGTTTATGGGCTGGCGGCATCGTCGGGCCGTATTTTTTCCAAAATGAGGGCGGTCAGGCAGTCAGGTGTTCGCTATCGTGAGATGATAACGAACTTTTTATGGCCCGAATTGGAAGATATGGATGTGGACAATATGTGGTTTCAACAGTATGGTGCCACTTGCCACACAGCTAACGAAACAATGGCTCCTTTGCGCGACGTATTCAATGGCCGTTTTATCTCACGTGGTGGCGATGTCAATTGGCCGCCAAGATCATGTGATTTGACACCGTTGGACTTCTTTCTTTGGGGTTATTTCAAAGAAAAGGTGTACGTCGATAAGCCAGCAACAATTCAAGAGCTAATGGATGAGATTTCTCGGCACATCAACGTCAGAGAACCTTAATTATGCCTCAGCGTCATCGAAAATTTGGACCATCGGCTGGAGGTGTGACGCTGAGGTCACGGCGGCCATTTGGCCGATATTTTGTTCCATTAATAATTGAACCATACCAATACTATCGTAATACAAAGAAATGCCAATAATTTTCTAAAAAACTTAAATTTTTAACCACCCTTTACCAGTGAAAGGAATCTAAATATTTTACAAACTTTTCAAAACAAGATGTTAGGATCATCCGTCAATGCGCCGTGGTATAGATGGATCGAAGATCTACGCAGAGATCTGGGTATTCCCGCGGTTAAAGATGAAGCAAACAATTTTGCACGAAAACATACAAAAAAAAAACGCCCTGACTCACAAAAATATGCGATCTTAGCCCTATAGAACTCAATGCAATGGATGATATCATACACAGCCTTGAAGTCATTGAATATGTGCTGGCTCTCGACTTGAAATTTGTTAGATCTTTTAAAAACTTTGGTCTATCTAATGTGCTGCAACGACACTGGCACGTGCTGCTAATACATGCATTGCAGATAGACAGATTAGGTTATCTCTTCATGGAACCAAGGTTGGCGGTCTTCATTTTATTCTAGACCTTCACTCCGTCGACATCATTGACATTTTTAAAGAATTAAAATTGTACTTGAAAGCATCTACACATGTCTGCGACCAGTATCGCTATATAACTGCCTTTCTTGTACAATTTCGGCCGCAAAAGCTTTGATCTTTTTCTTCTGAATTGGGTCAAACTTTAACTGCTCTTGCTTGGCACTTCATCTGCGATGAACTTGTCTTGCATTCTATTGGTTTATTGGGACACGTTAACACAGCGGTCCTCCAAATTTTTGACGAAACAAATTTATTGCGGCATCTTTCAAGAACTAAGCCCTCAGATTTGGCCCGATTATCACAAACCGCGCTATGAATTGCGGAAAAAGCTGGAACTCTCAATGTAAAGTTACCTGCCAAGCATTTATTGCTCGTTTTAAAAAAAAAATCCCCGATAAGTCGCATACTAAGTTGCAATGCAAATACAAAAAGGGTGGTGGTTTCAGTGAGTTAAAGTCTCACACTACTTTGTGCACGTGTTCAACGCGTCTATAAAGATTTCCAACAGCTCACACAGAAAAAAAAATAGCGAATTGCTTGTAAAGCGCCTCTTCTCTTACCTCCTTGAAGGTAACTGGTAACTGATAATCTTAGGTGACTTTGGCTACCTCATTGGTAGGATCTTAAACCACGTCCGTCATGTATATACAAATAAGGATTATAAATTGCGGATCCTGACTCGAATTACTCTCTTTTTCTCTTCTCTTAAGTGGCACTACAGGAATGAACCTGATCCTCAACCAACTTGTTTCTACGATTTGCCCAGTCCTTAGCTAACCGCCTCCAGGTGTGCTCTTCAAGTCGGTTCAAGTCAGTTTCTATTTGTGCGAGCCACTTAAGGCCGGGTCAGACGGCTGGGAATTGAAGACTATGTGAGCCAGAATATTGGTGTCCATTCGTTCTTCACGTTCTTGGCAACTTAAACGTCCAATGAGGAGTTTTTTTCTTACTAGAGACATGTCGTTGTACAGTTCGTGGTTGAATCTTCGTCTCCATAGCCCGTCAACGCAAACGGGACCGAAGATTTTTCGAAGAATTTTCCTCTTCATCCACTTTTGTCAGGGTCCATGCTTTAGCGCCGTAGAGCAGGTCTGTGATGATCAGAGGGTCTTTTACAGGATCTTCTAAGTAGTTGGAGTAAGGGCTTTACCACTAAATTGCCTTCTTAGCCCGAATAAACATCGTTTGGCAGCGGTTAAATTTCTGACAAAATGTTGTTATCGAAGTAGGATTGGGATGCCCAGGGTCATATATTGTATATCCTTAGTGAAGGCTTTACTACTGAATTGCCTTCTTAGCACAAAGAAACAGCGGTTGGAACGAGTAATTCTTCGTTTAATTTCTGACGAGATGTTGTTGTCAGAGTTAATAGCGGAGCCGAGATACTCCCGTACTACCTCAAAGTGATATCTGTCAATGGTGACGTTCTGTCCAATTCGTCAATGTTGTGTGTCGTTTCGTATACTTAGTCTTGCCCTCAGTTACTGCTAAACCTATATTTGCCGCTTCCTTCACTATACTAGCGAACGTGGCTATGACATCACGTTAAGTCCTACCAATGATCTCAATATCGTCGGCGTATGCTAGTAGTTGTACCGATATTTGGAAAATTGTGCCTCTGGTGTTGGCTCATGAGTTTTGCACAATCCTCTCAAGAATCAAGTCGAAGAGGTCACATGACAGCGCATCGCCTTGCCCAAATCCTTTTTTTTTTTTGGTATCGAATGTGCCGGTGAAATCGTTTTCGACACTGATGGAGCAGCGTTTATCCATCGACATCCTACACAAACGGACGAGTTTGGGCGGTATACCAAAACTAGAAATGGCTCTCTATAGTTCGTCTCTATAAATGCTGCCGTATACGGCGTTGAAATCGATGAATGGGTGGTGGGTATCGATTTGGACTTCTTGGGTTTTTTCCAGGATATGCCAAAGTGTGAAAATTTGATCGGTTGTGGACTTTTCTGGCCTAAAACCACACTGGTAACGGCCGATCAGATTGTTGGTAAACGGTTTAAAGCGTTCGCATATTACGGCAGACAGGATCTTCTAGGCGATGTTGACCTATGCCTCCGTAGTTGGCGCAGTTCAGAGGGTCTCCTTTTTTGTGGATCGAGCAAACGATGCTGAGGTTAAATTCTTCAGGCTTACTTTCTTCCAACGAGATTCGGCTTATGAGTTGGTGGATGTTACTTACCAAGTCATCTCCACCAGATTTTTAAAGCTCGGCGGGAAGGCCGTCATTTCCGGTAGCCTTATTAAGCTTCAGTTTAGATATTGCTATCCTCACTTCACTCAGGTCGGGTGGTTGGCAGTTTTCGCTGTCTTTGCCAATATTGAATCGGTCGTTCTGGCTGACAGCGGAATGTTGTTCGTCATCACCGTTTAACGGTCTGCAGAAGTGGTTCTTCCATATCCTCAGCATCTACTGTGTCTCAACTACGATATTTCCTTGTTCATCTTGACAGGATTCCGTTCAAATCTAGTATCCTTCGCTTTGGCGTTTTACTTTGGTAAAATTTGCGACCATCGTTCCTGGAGTGGCATCTCTCTATATCCTCGACCATGCACTTTTCGTGTTCTTGTTCTTCTTTCTGAAAAGCCGGTGTTCTTCCCTTCTTCTCTGCCTATAGAGCTCAATGACAGCTCTCGTCTTCAACTGCAGTTTACTCTTTTAGGCCTCGTTCTTAACTGCGAGCATTTGTCGGCATTCCTCATCAAGCCAGAGGTATCTTATATGGATTGCTATCGTTAAAAATCTGCAAACATTGCTTATTCATATATCTATTCATGTAAAAATGAACCCAGTTGCTAAGAACGTTTTTTTTTTGGCGAAATTCTGACCAACTTCCAACTGACTAGGGTCGATTCAGCGAACACATGGCCTTGTCTACGCTGGTTTAACTTGTGTTTCTTGATATTTTACATGGGTGTTTATAACAAGGTTCTACTCAAAATAAACACCGCAAGCAGCTGTTTTCAGTTGACCTTACCCAAGGCTGTTGGCTGATTATTTAAATTTTTGGATTCAAATTTGGCCACCTGGCGTTTTAGTAGACTTGGGGAGACGTTTGTGGGGATGATACAAATCATGTAGGTTGCGAATTGATGATTTTAAAAAAAATTACAAATGCTGCCTTAACACCATGTACGCTGTAACCTATAGAATCTAAAACTCTACAGAATCTATTACAACCAAACCATGAATCAAATTTAATTTCTTGTCAATTAAGTTAAGCCTAACATTTGAACTTGTTGCTGCCATTCGAAGAGCAGATGTCGCCTTTATCATTCGGAAATAAAAAATTATTTACTCACGATGATTTTCGTTGAGATTAGTTATTCATTTACATACCAAGCTATACTTCGATTTAAAGTGTGTCAGCCTTCAAGAATGTATGGAACCACACATTGTTTATCTCATTTTTTACCAAAGACACTCTTATCACATCACCGCAGTCTTTATAGATACGACTATACGAGCGCTTAACACTTACCACAAACCTTCAACAGCCAGAGACTAAGGTGTCTGCCATATTATCAATCACCCCCATCTTTCCAATTCATATACTCTCTGCTGATAACGGTTTATTTACGTTTCCACACCCCGATAGTAGAAATATTTCATAACTTCTGTCGTCTTAATTAGTTTACGCTTAAGCTGGAAGCCGAAATGAAGTCATTCTCGTGCCTCAGTATTTTATTAATCATTTCCGTTGCATCTTGTCTGGGTGCCATATCTTCTGGATATTTTTACAGTTCAAGTGAGTGATTCACAAAATATATCCTCTGTTCGAAGTGTAAGCTTATTGGAAATTTCTGAAGGATATCCTGGCAAATGTAAAATCAGTGAGACTCTAATACTTTCGCCGGGGGACATTGTTCAAGATCCGAATCAAGATTGCGGGAGAATTCTTTGCGGAGGCAGAGGATATGCGGAGTTTCACACGTTAGTTGGATTTTTAAAAATATCGGATTTTTTTTTTATATAATCGGAATCGATGTTTTTGTTTTTAGTTGTGTGACCCAGTCAGTTAAAGGTTGTACCTTGGGAGATTATATTGACAAGAGCTTGCCGTACCCAGGATGCTGTAAGCGTCGAATTATTTGTTGATATAATGGAGATCCATTCGAAAGTGTTTATACAAGGTGGCACAAAAATAACCTTCCGATATTTTTTGGCTGTAATTTAAAAAAAAAAGAAAAACTTTGATTCTTCTTGCGGATTATTTTTATTTGGTCTTTTAACTTTTTTTTCATCAAGTCGAGAATATGATGTCACGTAAATGGCCGCCGCCACAGTTGATTGTCATTTGAGCCCTTTTTATGGCATTTTCCATCACTTTGGCCAAAACTTCCGGCGATAGGTCCTCACATTCTTAACGGATATTGTCTTTAAGAGCTGCAAGAGTCTGAGGCTTGTTGACATAAACCCGCGACTTCAAAAAGCCCCACAAAAAGAAGTCTGGAGCGGTCAAATCAGGCGATCTTGCTGACTAGTGCAAATCGCCAAAATGGGAGATTAGGCGCGCGGGAAATGCATCCTTCAGCATATCGGTTGTGGCACGTGCAGTGTGTGCCGTTGCACCGTCCTGTTGGAATCACATGTTTTCCAATCCCAATTCATCAAGTTGCGGCAAAAAGAACTCGTTGATCATTGCTCTGTAGCGCTCACCGTTCACAGTAACCGTTTGGCCCGCGACGTCTTCGAAGAAAAAAGGTCCGATGACTCCTCCAGCGAAAACAGCACACCATACAGTGACTTTGAGCGGGTGTAATGGCTCTTCGTGGGTTACAGGCGGATTTTCAGTGCCCCAGAAGCGTAAATTTTGCTTTTTTACGTACCTGCTGAGATGGAAATGGGCCTCATCACTCACTCATGATTATTTTTGATGAAAAATCATCTTCCTCTTGGGGGTAATTAAGGATGGCTTATGGCTTGAGCGTATGTTAGACGCGATTGGCTGTCAGCAGCTAACAGCTGATGCCCCGTCTGCACTTTGTACAGAAACATCTTCAAATCTTGTACCAAAATTCGCTTCGGCTACGAGGTCAATCTGAAAATCTCGACGGAAGTCACTATTTCTCTATACCATGTCGCGTTGATTTTTCTCCGCAGAACCTAAGGCTCTAACTTTATGTTTAAAAATGATTGGCAATGTACTTAATTTGATGGTTGAATGTTGCAGAGCGGTTGCGAACCCTAATCGGCATGAACTTGACAACTTGGCAATAATTACAACGATTGGACCGCGGTGATAACCACTGCTTTCCTCAGGTAAACACATTGGCCTGTCCCTCCAGTTTGGTGTTGCGACTCGGGATAAGTACCCACTCACGGAAAAATATGACAAAAGTACAAAGGATAGGATGAAGAGCAAAACGTTCTTGGCTTCCAACATAATGCTAAGCTCTGCTGGGGTCCCCGGACACAGAGGTATACAGATGAAATGGCGAAAAAAAAAACTTCCAGCGCTTATCAGGCAAACCGATCTGTCAAACCGCCATCTCAAATCACGTGTGTGACAGAAAATACTGAATACAACCAAAAACATGTGGAACTCCATTGATCAGGCAAATCAGTCCGTCAAACCTCCACTATGTGACCTCAAATCAAGGGTGAGACAGAAAACACTGGATATTGCCAAAAACAAGTGGAACTCCATTGATCAGGCAAACCAGTCTGTCAAACCACCACTATGTGACCTCAAATCAAGGGTGTGACAGAAAACACTGGATATTGCCAAAAACAAGTGGAACTTCATTGATCAGGCAAATCAGTCTGTCAAACCTCCACTATGTGTCCTCAAATCAAGGGTGAGACAGAAAACACTGGATATTGCCAAAAACAAGTGGAACTCCATTGATCAGGCAAACCAGTCTGTCAAACCACCACTATGTGACCTCAAATCAAGGGTGTGACAGAAAACACTGGATATTGCCAAAAACAAGTGGAACTTCATTGATCAGGCAAATCAGTCTGTCAAACCTCCACTATGTGTCCTCAAATCAAGGGTGAGACAGAAAACACTGAATACAACCAAAACATGTGGAACTCCCTTGATCAGGCAAATCAGTCTGTCAAACCTCCACTATGTGACCTCAAATCAAGGGTGTGACAGAAAACACTGGATATTGCCAAAAACAAGTGGAACTCCATTGATCAGGCAAATCAGTCTGTCAAACCTCCACTATGTGACCTCAAATCAAGGGTGAGACAGAAAACACTGGATATTGCCAAAAACAAGTGGAACTCCATTGATCAGGCAAACCAGTCTGTCAAACCACCACTATGTGACCTCAAATCAAGGGTGTGACAGAAAACACTGGATATTGCCAAAAACAAGTGGAACTTCATTGATCAGGCAAATCAGTCTGTCAAACCTCCACTATGTGTCCTCAAATCAAGGGTGAGACAGAAAACACTGAATTTTACCAAAACCAAGTGGAACTCCATTGATCAGGCAAATCAGTCTGTCAAACCTCCACTATGTGACCTCAAATCAAGGGTGAGACAGAAAACACTGAATATTACCAAAATCAAGTGGAACTCCATTGATCAGGCAAATCAGTCTGTCAAACCACCACTATGTGACCTCAAATCAAGGGTGAGACAGAAAACAAAAACAGGTAGAACTCCCTCCCCACCTGTGAAACATCCAAAAGTATGTGGCCTTAGTATGACAAAGCCAGAACCCATAAACTATTTCAAAGAATCAGGAAATCCTTATTCGGCAGGGATTAAGGACACTGGACATAACTTACTTAAAAGCAAGAAACTAAAAATGCATCTTATAGATGATGACCTTTGTAAGGGCTGCGCTGATGAAGAAACACACGAGGATACCTTTACTTTCGATCCTACTGAACAGGCCTCAGCTATTAAACATTGCGAACCTTAGGAAAATACTTTCTATATGACCTCACGGATCTATCCGAAATCACTCTCTCTTATCTTTTCATGTTTGCAACAATATCTTAAGGGCTGGAAAGGGACTAACAAGAATGGACAGTAACGGGGTAATGAAGGAACCAACCACACACGTGGATCACACGTCGATCCCCAAAGGGCATCACAATGGGTCTATGTTGACATAAATGGGATGAGGGAAGACGCACGCCACCTACTTCATCAACCAACCAACCTAACCTTACCTCTCCAATAACACCATACCAGCATCTAATTTCGAAGAACAATGCCAACGTTGTCAATAAGCCATTAGATCAGCCGCAACTGATGTGCTATGCTTCTTGGGCCCACCACCAAGAAACCCTTGGCTTGATGAAGAAGGCCGATAGATGCACGAATCCAAGAACGAGGCCTAAGTTAAGACTCCTGGTGATGAATAGTGCTACCATTGAGCACCTGCTTTTAAAAAAGACGAAGTTCAAGAAAACCACGCTATCGAGGAAAGCGGGCTATCGGGGATTTATTAAAGTTCACGACCCATCAAATCTTCAAACTTCAAGCCACCAGAACTCCAAATCGATACCCACCACCCATTCATCGATTTCAAAGCTTCATACGACAGCATTTATAGAGACGAACTACACATAGCCATGTCTAGTTTTGGTATACTGCACGAACTCGTCTGTCTGTGCAGGATGACAATGGAGAACTATCGCTGCTCCATCAGGATCAAAAACTCCCTTACCTGAAGATTCGATACCAAACAAGGATTTAGGTAAGACGACGCACTGCCAAAAGACTTCTTTATCATCATTATTAAGAGATCTGTACCAAGACGAAGTGCGCAACGTGGGGCAGTTGGCTAGGGACCGGGTCAATTGGGGAGGCATGCTAGTTGGGGCCCTGTTACATTCCAAACTGTAGCGCAATGGAATTAAGTGAGTTAGAAACATATTTTGCTATCTTTGGTGCACGGCTGAGGGCGTAGTGCATGATACGAGAACGAATATGTAAAGATTAAGGTACTGTCGTCATCAAAGGAATGAATTGGATTGGAAGTTGCAGACAAGAAGTCATTAATAGGAACGAGAAAGACTGTCGGAGACAAAACGGAGATTTGAGGAACACGAGCATTTTTATTGCTGATTAGCTTCAAGTCTGCTACTCCTCAACATTTGCATTTTGTTGGTGAATAGGAGATCTGAAGCTGCTCACCAATTTTATTTTAATTCATCGTAAAACTAACTTACATGCTAGACAAAAATTCATGAAAAACTAAACTACTTATCATCTACAGGGTGGCGCACGAATCGTGCTACAAAAATAAAACGTAATAACTTTTTTTCTGTGTGAGTAATCGGCTTATTTTTTTTTTTTTTTGTAGGTTACTATTTAGATTTATAAAAATGGATGCTTGGGATACGGAGAAGAGAATTTGGATAGTGCAACGGTACCATGCTTTGCAGTCCGTCATTTCCGTCCAAAGGGAATTTAGGCGGGAGTTTGGCGGTAATCCCCCGAGTAGATGGGCCATTATGAGGTTTGTAAACATGTTTGCCGAATCTGGAAGCATCGCACGAAGGCCGTACCATCGAGATGCCAATGTTCGGGTTCAGGATACAACCGCAGCAGTAGCATCTGCAATACAGGCCAATCCGAGCGTTTCGACCCGAAACTTATCGGGGCAAATCGGAGTTAGTAGACGGTCATTACAACGGATACTTCATGACCATTTTAAACTTGTTTTCGTACAAAGTCCAAATTACTAGCAAGTTAAACCCTCAAGATTTGCCTGTTCGCCTGGAATTTTGCCAAAAAATGATATCAATGGCCGAAGAAGACAACACATTGATCAATTGTTTGTTCATGTCTGATGAGGCCCATTTTGATCTTAACGGCAATGTAAACAAGCAAAATTGCCGTATATGGAAAGAGTCTAATCCAGAAATGCTCCATGAGACGGAACTGCACCCAGAACGAGTCACTGTGTGGTGCGCAGTTTCATCAAGGTGTATTGTCGGGCCGTACTTCTTTGAAGAAAACGGTGTAACCGTTACTGTCAATGGGGACCGTTATTTAAAGATGTTGAAGGAGTTTTTTTTTACCCAGAACTGCGCCGAAGACGTTTACCATTCAATAGCGTTTGGTTTCATCAAGATGGAGCAACTGCACATATAGCCAGACCAGTTATGGCGGAGCTAAGCAAAAAATTCGCAAACAAATTAATTTCTAGGAACTCCACTCTTCGCTGGCCCCCAAGGTCACCTGACCTGACTGCACCAGACTTCTTTTTATGGGGTTATGTCAAGCAAGAGGTGTATAAAACGAAGCCCAGGAATTTAACTGAATTAAAGCAGTCCATAACGACAATAATTGAGGCGATCCCAACTTCAACTCTTCAGGCCGCAATGAATAATTTTTTGATCAAGTGCCGCATATGCGTGGGAGAGCGTGAAGGTCATTTGCGATCTATAATCTTTAAAAACAACTAACTGTTTAAAATAAAATTTAATTTTCTAACCAATAAAAAAAAATAAATGAAATACCTCGATTAAAAAAAAAGTTATTTGAATTTCTTATTGTAGCACAATTTGTGCGCCACCCTGTACTTAACTAACTTACTGGCCACTGGCGGGCGTCCTAGCCTTCATTCTAATGCCTTTCGGCTTATTATCTAAGAAGCTACTCACAAAGAAAATGCAGGTGTTCCGCAACGTTCCGTCGCCCAACACAACTTAAATTGAACTGGAGATAGTTTCCAATCCATAGAAGAAGAGTTTTATCGATTCTAAAAGAACGCATTTTCGACAAAAGGGCTTTATGCCATAACCTGTCAAATGCCTTTCAAGTTTTTAATGTTCCGTTCCGCAATCGTGTTTTCGCCACCAAGATTGAATGACTTCTTCCCTTTTTCGGTGAGATATGACATCAAATCACCAGTGGACCTATTTCTATACGAAAGCCGTATTGTCGGACATTCTCGTGAGTCAAGGCATTTCATTAGCTGAAGGCCTATCAGCATTTCCATAACCTTAGATGGAATGGTGGCACTGTTGATGGGTAGTTGGTCACCTCGACAAATGCGCTTAAGCTGAAAGATGGAAAAGCTAACCAGCTAGTGTGGAACAATACCTCTTCGGTTCTATGAGGGAAATGCCATCTGAACCACCCAATATGTGTATGTCAAGATCTAACAAAAGTTTTACTACCTTCTGAAGTCAGTTGGTACCAAAGCATGTTCTGCGTTCTCAAGTACAGAAGGAGACTGAGCACAATCTGGCAACGTGCCACTGGCTGCGAAATTAGCAGCAAGAAGATAGCCTTCGCCTAGAGTGGTAAGAGTTGGAATGCCATTCTAAATTATCGTTGGGAAGGCTAATGAAGGTCGAATTCTTAAAGCACAGGTGCTTGTGGAAAGCGTTTCATAAGACTCGATTGATTTTTCCAGTGATTACGCCCATCACTTCTGTGGATGCATCTGACACTAATCTCCGAGAATTGCATCAAAGGTCTTGGAATTCAGCAGAAATCACTGCAGGGTGTGAAATTTCTTCCGCTGGGATGGTTATAAATACAAATTTTTGGCGCAACAGGCTCGTTAGTATACCCAGGGCCTTTTTCTCACAACCATTCATGTCTAGGAGTGTACTTCCTGAACGATGGCGCGATCTCCTGCTTTATGCCAAATCGGTACGGCTAAGTTGAGATAAACTTTTCTTTACTACTCGAATGTTTTGTCAGATCATGGTGAGTGGAGGGCCAGTGAAAAATCATTTAGGTGTTGCTACGCCTGGTAGTTGAGCGACACTGATTGTTGGTTTCTGAGTTTTTGAAAAAGATGAGGTCCCAGTGACAGAGAATTCAGACAAGACCAGATTCTATTGGAGGAATTTTTTACCCACGACGTTGAATTGGACTCAATAGATATTTGGTTCCAACAGAAAGAAGGGAGCAACGGCTCACACTTTAAAGGTATCGATGATGGTTTTGAGCAACACTTCCCTTCTTCGGTTTGGTTCGTTTATTGTATTTTTTGGAGCGTTTATGCCAATAGTTTAGTTATGCCATAAGTACCCTCCCAGGGGCTTGGGCCCCTACTGGGCGCTTCCTCAATTGGTGCATAGAGGAAGCTGCAGAAAGCTAAATATTCTGTCTTTCGATACTAGAGATATGCGACTAATGGTGTTATATCGGGTTTTGCTTTTTTTTTTACTTCCCGAGTTGCTGGAAAATATCAAAGGTGTTTCCAATAATTAAAAAGAAAAAGGATCCTTCTGATCCTTCTAATTATAGGCCAATAAGTCTCCTGCCTAATCTTTGAGGAAGTTATTCGTAAGTCTATTTTGTTCGTCTGTAATGAAAAGGAGATTATACCGCGGAATCAATTTGGGTTCAAAAGAAATCACTCGGCAGTGCATGCTATTACGAAACTGATTTCGGATGTTAACTGGAATCTTAACGCCAAAAGATGTACAGCTGCCTGCCTGGTAGATATCGAAAAAGCCTTTGACACGGTTTGGATCGACGGATTAATTTATAAACTTATTCGATATGAATTTCCTTCTCATCTAACAAAGATGATAGCATCCATGATACACGGAAAGAAATTTGTCGTAACAGATAGAGAATACACGACAGCTGAAGTTTTTAAGGTCACTAATGGTCTTCTGCAGGGAACAGTTACTGCTCCACAGCTTTTTAATAAATACATTTCTGACATACTTAGGGAACTCGACAATTCGCTGGCATTTGCCGACGATGCTACACTGTATGCAAGCGGCTCAACAATTGAAGACATCCAAACTCAACTTCAAAGCAAGTTTGATAGGTTTCAAGCTTTCTGCTCCGAATGGAAACTTAAAATCAATTATACGAAATGTGAAACCATACTGTTCCGCACCCCAATAAGACGTGGTAATTCAGACTTGAGACGCAACTGGAGAAATCTAAAAATAACGAGTTCAAATGGTCTTCCGATCGAGTCAAGGACCGTTGTGAAATATCTAGGGTGTTCATTTGGACAAGTTTTTGTATTATAATGAGCACCTAAATATTCAATTAGAGAATGCAAGAGCGGCATTCATGTCGCTAAAAAGCCTTTTTTATTCCAACTATCTAAGATCCGATGTGAAGGTCATTTGTTACCAAGCATTCGTTCGTCCAATTCTGACTTATGCGAGTGTGGTGGAACATTAACCCATCGTATATGGAAAAGCTCCGAGTGTTCGGGCGCAAATATCTCAGAGCCTGCATGCAGATATATAGGAGTGCACATTCCGAGTTTAGGCACTACGTCTCTAACAAAAGACTTCTGCATGCTTCCGGTGTATCTAGAATTGACAATGTCATACTAGACCTCGTAATGAATCACTTTGCTCGTTCGGCAAATGTTAGCGAAAACGAATTAATCTCTGGATTATTCTATCCGAATCCTGGGTATTTCAGAAATGCCTTAGAAAGCGGATACATTCCGCCAGAGACATTCCTGTTTCTGGATGCCTATGGCTACCTATCGGACTCAACGAACGTCCCAATCATATACCATGCTGCAAGGAGAGCAACAGATAAAAGGATCCTTTACGAGCCTTTTCACAGTTCATATGTTTAGCTTTTAAGTTTACTTAGGCTATTAATTAAGTAAAAATAATTTTGTGAATAAATAAACGTTAAAAAAAAATCGTGTTTTGCAACAGGAACGCTACAAAAGTTGAGCGACAGGGACAGCGTTTCTCTTCAGTAAGGTTTGTCATTTTATGATGGAAAGATATACGGTCCAACAACGAGTCGAAATTATTAAAAATTTACAATCGAAATTCGGAGTCAGTGGCCTCAACGTTAAGAGCGCTACGTCCAATTTATGGTCGTCATAATCGTCCTAGCAGATCAACACTTGAGCGTCTAGTGGAAAAATTTGAATCCACAGGCACAGTACAAAATGAGAGACAGAGCCAGTGAGACAAAGAAGTGCCCGTAGTGTCGAGAATATTGCTGCCGCTGAGGCTTTAGTTGAAGAGAGCCCAAATGGGCATCTCTGTGACGTCGTTGTGGCGAATTTTGCGAAAAGATCTTGGCCTACATCCTTAAAAGATTAATTTGACGCAAGAACTGAAGCCGCTTGACCAACAGAAGCGTCGTATGTTCGTGAATTGGGCTGAGCAACAACTTGAAAATGATTCGGATTTTCATCGAAAAATCATCTTCAGCGATGAGGCTCATTTCTGGCTGAATGGCTTCGTCAATAAACAAAATATGCGGTGTTGGTCAGGCAGCAATCCACACGTACTCCATGAGTCATCATTGCATCCCGAAAAAATTACGGTTTGGTGTGGTTTATGGGCCGGCGGCGTAATTGGGCCGTACTTCTTCCGTGATGATCAAGACCGGCACGTTACTTTGAATGGGAATCGCTACCGTTCAATGATAACCGAACATTTTTGGCCCCAATTGGATGATATGGACTTGGAGGACATGTGGTTCCAACAGGACGGTGCCACAAGTCACACGGCGAATGCCACAATCAATTTATTGGAAACCAAGCAGGTGATCTGTGAAGGCCCTTGAGAAACCAATCCAAGCCGGCTTCATGAAGTTCCGCGTCTATATGGTAAATGACTACTACATTATGAGAATAAAGTTAACAATTCCATGTTCGATGACAATTGTAGTCATTAATGGCAGGTGGCATTGGCAAACGTTGCTCTGTCCCAGCCGATGGCCTCAGTCGCCAGTGCTGTTATGTGTCTGTAGTTCGTTGCATTCATGTGCGAAGTACTGTGATGTCAATGTCAATGTTAGTCATTTATAAAAACAAAACTAACCATATACTCATGAAGTTGTAGAGTTACTTGGTATTGCTGCTGACCACATACCCTTACATCGGTTAGTAGTGATGGCAAGATTCTGGGTTTGTTAGGGACTTATAAAAAGATGTGGAGCCTGACCAGAGGCAATAGTCTGGTACCACGGGAATCAGGGGCTCCTCAGACATGTAGTCCTTGGACTGCCTTATTGAGAGATAGGCCCCCTTGTGGAAGTATCATAGTGGCTGTGGTAACCCGACTTCCTAGGAGCGTATGGTATTCTAAGATCAATTCGTAATAGATTTTAACCCTTCCGCCCCTACTGGGACAATACGTCCCAGCATAATTGAAAAGAGTGTATAAATTTTATTTTAAGTGAAAATGCTATTCTAAAAAGTCCCAATAAAAGTTTAAAGGCTTTTCAATGGATTTGTGAAGTGTCCCGTTACTTTTTCGGAAAAAATATTCCGTGTATACTTGTTTTGCATGTGCGTGTCGTTAATTTTTTTCAGTTGCGCGTCACATTTAGCCACGCTAAGGACAATTCACTCGGTTTTTCTTGGGAATAGCTGCTTTTTACATGGTATTTAGTAGTAAGGAAGTTATTTTTGTGTAAATCTTCGAGAAATTGAAACTGAAAAGGTGGGTTTTTTATTTTTTTTGTTACACTGGGACCTATAATCCCAATAATGATTTTAGCTGGGATAAATAATCCCAATATGCAAATATGTCCTATTTATTTACATTTTTTATTTAGATGTCTGGAAAAAGAGTGAGAGAACAGGAGATATTAGGCTATTTGTTGGATGATGAAAGTGACGGCGACGATTTCAGCGCTTCAGAATCTAGCTATGAACCATCGGATGATGATGAGGATTCCGTAGAAGAAGCCGATAAAATAGGAGTTTCAGGAATTATTCATGAATCCTCTGCTGAATCAGAAATGGATTATGACATAGTTGGCTATTGGTGACGAGGGATCCCGTAATGGAAAATCTGGCGGTGGATAAAGGGCAGAAAACAGGTAACAATTACTGTGCTTGGACCAATTATACAGAAAATGTCAATTTTGAACCTAAATTTAAAATGCCCTTGAAGAAAGAGGCTGAGGTACTTTTTGATCTTCTTCGTGGAGCTTCGGAGTTTAATATTTTTAGAAAAATCTTCCCGAAAAGTTTATGCATTCGTATTGCAGAGTGGACTAATCAAGGAATAAAGAAAATGAATCGAGATAAATCAATGAAACGTGCCCTTACCGATGAGTTCGAAATTCTTGTGGTCCTTGGAGTATCTTTGATAATGCATTACCATTTACCATTTACCATCGATGGCTGATTACTGGAGTAAACAGTTATCGTTGGGCAATGGGATGATTAAAAAAAGCATGTATTTCAATGATTGCGATAAACCCAATGATGCTCAAAGGGATTACTATATAGCGGAAGTTGTGTCATGTATAAAAAAAACATTCCCAGCAGAACGAAGTGAAAGTAGTGCCCAATCCATAGATGAATGTATGGCAAAATTCAAAGGTCGCTCGAGTTTGAAGCAGTATATGCCTCTGAAACCAATAAAACGAGGGATTAAATTATGGTTGCGTTGCGGTGCCGAAACAGGATATACATATGATTTAAATGTTTATACCGGTAAAGAGACACCTCCGTCAATCGGCACTCTTGGAGAAAGAATTGTTCGCAGTTTAACATCATCTATTCGAGAAGAAAATGTTGTCCTGGCATTCGATAGATTTTTCACATCAATAACATTGCTAAACACTTTATCGTACCCGCTATCGGTACATACATAAGAACTCGCAAAGGAACTCCTGCGTTCAATGGTGCCTTGAAACGTTCACAAAGTCAATTTCAAATACAGGCCGACGGAATAATGGCCGCGCGTTGGATGGATTCAAAAGAGGTCCTTCTTGCATCAAATTGTCATATGCCTACCATAACAAAGGTCCAAAGAAAGCAGAAAGATGGCTCAAAGTTAGAAGTGGATTGCCCTTTGGCTATTGCAGATGAGTTCGAAATTCTTGTGGAAGGCAGCCATATACGATATAAATCGAAAGTCACAAAAGTGGTGAAAAAAAGTATTTTTAAAAATTTTTATGTTAGCCGTAGTAAACTCGTGGATTATATTCGCACAATCACAACGTCGTAAGACACCACTCATTCAATTTATTGTACCCCTGGCCGAAACATTGATAGCTAAAGGTATAAAACACAAAAAACTCACAACTCGTCAATTTGGTGGAAGGCCAGCAAAGAAATCACGCACAGAGCGTTTGTATATTGGTGACCATTTATCAATTGAACAGTCTTCTCGTCGTCGGTGCGTGCATTGCACTTTCCAAAAAAACGAAACTCGGACCAAGTACGTATATTCTGGATGCAACAATGCCTTATGCTACAAATGCTTTGCCCCTTTTCACAAATAACTTGATATAAAAACAAATAAAATCTTTTTTTCAATATATTTTCTTAAAAAACCTTGTCTTATTTATTTTTGTTTTTGAAGTCGTTATTGGGACCTTAAAATATTATTGGGATTATATGTCCCAGGATAACGAAACACACCAAACATTTTCTTTCCAATTATACTTTCAGAATTTGCACAAAAGTTGATATAATTGTTTCTGGTTCTCAAATAAAAACTCAGGGGCGAAGGGGTTAAGATACAAGAGGTGTCAGATGGACCTCGGTCGATCGCCAACATATCCTCTACTATGCTGGTACAAACGCCAGAATTCGTCTTATCAAAGATTATAAAGTCATACAGATGACGCACTGCATACAAAAAAAAATTGTACTGGCACGGCCCGCCATATATTTGGATCTCGTTTCTCATGTGTGCAAGTGCACAACGCCCGCTCATACCATGAAGCTGGTGAGCAAAAGTTTCTGTTTTTTGTTCTTAATGCGTCATCTTGGCAATTGGGGTGGCGCCCCTGATATTATTTTCAAAAGTGCGTACATGATATTTTTTCAAAGCCGGTAGAATGGATGTTAGTACCCTTGCTACATCAAATGTGAGAGAACGGTTTGTCAGGGTCTTGTCAGCGTCTTCGTCGTATCTCCAGTATGGTGTCATTCGTAGGGTTTATTTTGACCCCGAGGTAGATGAACTCTATAACATGTTTTCCTTACTGATTTTCACATTGAAGTCGCCAAATTGTATTCCGGACGGGCTACGAAGCCTCCTTGCAGCAGAAGCTCGTAAGATTCCTCCTGGATGGCTTCAGTCTCATCGGTAGGGGCGTGTTTACATATAAGACTGTCGCTAAGTAAAATTTTCAAATTGTATTCCCAACGGGCACCGAAGCCTCCTTTCATAGGTCGTGAAATTCCTTCTGAATAGGAACTTCAGTCTCATCGTTAGGGGCGTTTGCACATATAAGACTGCAAAAGGTTGCTCTGATGCGGATCACTGCCAGGCAATCACTTACCAACTTTAAGTCGATTAATCTTTCGCTATCCGCACAATGCATCTGGATCCCAAAATGTGCAGCCATGGTTGGCAGCTGTAATAAGTGTCGCATTTTTTTTTCTTGTATTCCTAATCCTGTCCACTTTATTTCCTGAATCGATGTAATGTCTGGACTGTACCGCACGAGTAAAGATTCAAGTTTTTGAGTAGCACGCGGGGTGTGGATTCTATTGCGTATTTTGAAAAGCAAGTTATGTTGCCGCACTAGTATTAAGTGAACCCGGCTGGATTATACTCGTAAATGATTAAAAAGACTGTCGATGTGTTATAAAAACCTTCACTAAGTATTTTACTCTTCATAAACATCTAAATTTGTCAGGTTCAACCGCTTCAATGACCATAACGTGTGTGCTGAGGTCGAGCGTCATTATAACTGAAATGCATGCAGGTCTTCATAAAAAAGTGCTGATGGTTCTATAGATCAGTGACTCAGAATTCCGAATAAACCAGTACAAGTAAAGATTCCATCACTTGTATACAAAATACAACCGTCAACATCCGCCACAAGAATTGCTGTTTGCAGAGATCCCCGTTGAGACTTCATTGACTGCAAGACCGCAGCTCAATACCGTTTCAACTTAATCACCCAAAGTGCATGTTTACCAAAAAGTCGTCCTCTATAATTAACATACCATGCCAACTAATTACAGAAAAAGGCCTTAATACCTCCAACACATAAACACCTCTCCAGTATAGTCCTTGTTCGAATCCACCGATGAAGAAAACCTCGAAGTCATTGTTGATTTGTGGTCTTTGCGTGCAAACCCATGGTATTGCCTCATAAACAATAGAAAACATAAAACAAAAAAAAACGTCCTTACTGTTAATTTGTCCTTATGTCGAGACCAGAATAAGCTCCATTATATCCGAACTGTTAATGTACACGCGCATATTGTTGCATCCTGGGAATTGGGTTCCGTTTGCCTTTTCCTATGTACGTTTTGGCGGGTCCTTTTCTTCTGCTTCATCGTATTTTCGAATGGGATATATAGGCATTGAGGTGAAAGAGTCACATATTAGCTCATAGAGAGGGTCCTTGGGGAATTCATGTGCAATTCTATCGAGTGTCGAGTGAATATTTCATTTTTCTGAGTGCTTTCGATGAGTAGTGGACTGGGCAGGCGAAGTAATCAGAAAAAGTGAACCAAATGTTGGAAAAAAGGATTCCTGTGTTTCTTTTCATTAATTGGGATATTTATTGAAAATTTTCAAGTGCATTAGATGGATGAATGAAAATAATTGAATTCCCTTTTGGGACTTTTAACTCAGATAATGCAGTTGAGTTATGGGAATTGGATGCCCCATGCAACGCATTGTAAAGGTTTTAAGTGGCTTATTCTGGTGGCTTATAGTCAAAAGTTGGAGATGATGATTGAAAAAGGCTTTTGGAGTAATAAGCAATCAGGAGAGTAAAGGGTTTAGTCAACATGTACTTTAAGGGAGTTATACGTAGTCTAATGGAACACAGCTTTCATTTAGTTACAGCTTTGTTCAGTTGATGAAATGACACGCTTTGACAGAAGTACCATCAGATTTGATAATGCAAAGCTGTCTTCATTTCCATGAAGGTCTACCAATACCCTCAAATAATTTTTGGACGTAGATTTCGAATTAATCAGGTCCTAAGACGTGGCGGTGCGAAACAAAACCTAGCGCGGGAAGAGCATCGAACCGAAAGAATCGAAAAGAAGTAAATCCTACGCAGAAACGCTATAGCTGATAGACATTTTAAGGACCTACCTACACAGAGATTGGACCTTTAATCAATGAGCATCAAGTCACCCACCCAGTTCAGATCGAGTCTTTGGAAATATTACAGCTGACGAGCAAGAAAACCTCCAAAAGTGAGGAAAGTTTATGAAACAAATAAATAAATAAGGGTGGTCCCAATAATGACTGAACCCGGTGGAACTCCATAGAAATTTTTTTCTTTCCTTGAGATAATTTATTATTATTCCGTTAATTCACTCTCCTTAATCACAAGGGATCTCATAATGGAGATCCAGCTTAAGGATTAAAAAGCATTTTTCACGTCGAGTGTCACAATAGCGCATTTCTGCTTTCTTCATCATTTCCACTTAGTTACAGATACAGTTTCCGGTGATATGTCATACACACGTTGGTGCTTCATAAGGAAAATCTGGTCGGAAGAAAGTATACCTGAAGAATGGAAACTCAGCTTCGTTTGCCCGATCCACAAACAAAAAAAAAGAAGACCCTCTCCTAAGTCTCCTCAACATCGCCTGTAAACGTCCTATCTGCCGTAATATATGAACGCCTGAAATCGTTTACCAACAACCTGATCTGGACCCTTATCAGTGTGGTTTTAGGCCAGGAAAGTCCACAACCGATCATATTTTCATACTTCGGCAGATCCTGTAAAAACCCGAAGAATTCCAAATCGATAGCCACCACCTATTCATCGATTTCAAAGCCGCTTACGACAGCATTTATAAAGAGGAACTATAGAGAGCCATGTCTAGTTTTGATATACCGATCAAACTCATCCGTTTGTGTGGGATGACGATGGAGAGCTATCGTTGCTCCATCAGGGTCGAAAACGATCTCAACGACACATTCGATACCAAAAAAGGATTTAGGCAAGGCGAAGCGCTTTCATATGACTTCTTCAACGATTATTGAGGGGATTGTGCAAAATTCCCGAGCCAACACCAGAGGCACAATTTTCCAAAAATCGGTGCAACTACTAACATATGCTGGCGATATTTTTCATTAGTAGGACTTAACATGTTGTCATAGCCACGTTTGCTAGTATAACGAAGGAAGCGGTAAAAATGGGTTTAGCAGTAAATGAGGGTACGGCTAAGTATATGCTGTCAACACGAAAGGACACACAACATCGATGAACTGGACAGAACGGGACTTTGTCTATCACGCAACAACATCTCGTCAGAAATTAATCGAAGAATTACTCTTGCCAACCGCTATTGCCAACCGCTAAGAAGGCAATTCGGTAGTAAAGACCTCAGTGGAACTACTAAGGAGATCCTATATAAGACCCTGATCATCCCAGTCCTGCTCTACGGCGCTGAAGCATGGACCGTCTCAAAAGCGGATGAAGAAATCCTTTGTCGATTCTTCAAAAAATCCGTTTGTGTTGAGGGGCTATCGAGACGAAGATTCAACCAAGAACCATACGAGCTGTACAGCGACATGCCCCTGGTCAAAAAAAAAAAGCTCTGCATTGGACGTTTAAGATGGCTAGGACATGTAGAACGAATGGATACCAATAGTCCGGCTCGCAGAGTCTGCAATTCCCAGCGAGACCTCGGACGCAGTAGAGGAACCCCCAGAACAAGCAGATACCGCCCTCAACTAACTTGGAGTGCACAACTGGAGGCAGTTAGCTAAGGACCGGGCTAATTGTGGAGGCATTTTGGTTGAAACCCGGGTTAATTTCGGACTGTAGCGCCACATAAGTTAGTAAGTAAGTTTGTTACTTTGATGATTATTGCTGTTTCAAGGACTTCTTCAGTTCATCAGTTGTACGTTGTTGCTTCTATGGCAAAGCTAGGTGATACTTTGAGTCATCTTATTCTGACATTAACTAGTAGCTGACGTTCCACTATTTTGTCTGTAAATCCTATGACACTCTGTCGCCACTGACCGGGTTAGGTCGTGGTTAGTTTGTTGGACTACTAAACGTCGCCGCACCTTTTTTTAAGTCCCAGAAATAACAGCACCCAAGATTTTGTTACTGCCCAACCATTTGCGAAAGTCTGACAAATATCCATGTCATGAGAAGCTTCGGATCAGCTTCGGCGTTAAGCAGGAAGTCCTCTTCTTTGTGCCAACAACAACTTCGAACACACAAATACAGGTGGGAACTGGGTTTGAGGTCCTGTATTGGCCGTTAATGTCAGATATTTCGTTTCGTAACTTTCTCTGCGCCCCAATAAACCTAGAGATGCTTTAACTTCATTAAAATAGCACGCACTGGCCTGCACCTAGCCACCATCATGGTGAAATATTTCACCGTCCTGGAAAATTCAGCTGTAGTTCGGTAGTCTGATTGTCTCTGGTGATATCGAGAGCTTGCACAATACTCTCAAGAATGAGATTGAAGAAGTCAGATCGAATGAAGTTGTATCGAAGGTTTCGGTGTGATCGTTTCCGGCACTGATGGAGCAGCGAGAATTCCCCATCATCATCCTGCACAGATGGAAGAGTTCAGGCGGTATACCAATGCTGTCGTATGCGGCTTTGAAATCGATGAATCGGTGGGTATCAGTTTGGACTTCTTGGGTCTTTTCCAAAATCTCCCAGTTCTGTAGTCTGATTGTCTCTGGTGTTGTGTCGGGAGCTTGCACAATACTCTGAAGAATGAGATTGAAGAAGTCAGATCGAATGAAGTTGTATCGAAGGTTTCGGTGTGATCGTTTCCGGCACTGATGGAGCAGCAAGAATTCTCCATCATCATCCTGCACATATGGAAGAGTTCAGGCGGTATACCAATGCTGTCGTATGCGGCTTTGAAATCGATGAATCGGTGGGTATCAGTTTGGACTTCTTGGGTCTTTTCCAAAATCTCCCAGTTCGGTAGTCTGATTGTCTCTGGTGATATCGAGAGCTTGCACAATACTCTCAAGAATGAGATTGAAGAATTCAGATCGAATGAAGTTGTATCGAAGGTTTCGGTGTGATCGTTTCCGGCACTGATGGAGCAGCGAGAATTCTCCATCATCATCCTGCACAGATGGAAGAGTTCAGGCGGTATACCAATCCTGTAGTATGCGGCTTTGAAATCGATGAATCGGCGGGTATCAGTTTGGACTTCTTGGGTCTTTTCCAAAATCTCCCAGTTCGGTAGTCTGATTGTCTCTGGTGTTGTGTCGGGAGCTTGCACAATCTTCTCAAGAATGAGATTGTAGAAGTCAGATCGAATGAAGTTGTATCGAAGGTTTCGATTAGGTCGTTTCCGGCACTGATGGATCAGTGAGTATTCTCCTTACTCATCCTCCACAGACGGAAGAGTTTGGAAGGCTTTGAAATCAATGAATCGTTGGGAATCAGCTTGGAGCTCTTGGCCGTTTTCCGAAATCTCCTATTGTGTGAAGATTTGTTCAGTTGTGGACATTCTGGCCTAAGACCACACTGATAAGCGCCGATCAGTTGCTGGCACACGGTTTCAGGCATTCGGGTTCGATGTTGAGGATACTTATCTATGCCTCTGTAGTTGTTTGAGCTCAAGGGTCTCTTTTTGTGGAATGGGAATCCATCCGATGAAATGGTTCAATCTGTCCATCCACCATCCGACCAAATTCTGCTTATGACTTGTTGAATGTAACTTACCAAACAATCTCCATCGGTTTTCTAAGGCTTGGCATGAAGGCCTTTATTTCGGGTATCATGGTTATGCTTAGGTCGGGTGGTTGGTAGCTTTCGTTGTCGTCGCCGCTATTGAATGGTTCGTTATGCTTGAAAACGGAAGATTGCTCATTTGCGCCGTTTAACAGTCTACAGAAGTGGCTGTTTAACCAATCCGTGACTCAACTGTTTGGGGCTTGTATACCTGCCTTTGACGTTTTACGTATGGTAAGACTTTCGAAGACCAACGAATTTCAAGTCGAAATTCACCACATGTTCATCGACTTCAAAGCTGCGTATGATAGCATACATCATCAGGCGCTCTATATGGCGATGGGTCTTAGTCGGAGAAACAGCGGTTGGCAGCGGTTAAACTTCTGACGAGATGTTGTTGTCAGAGTTAATAGCGAAGCCGAGGTAGACCAAGTCCCGCACTACCCGCATTAAGGAAATTGAGGAGAAGAATAGAGGAGATACCGATGTGCATTGGTTTTAAATTTTTGTGAATTGTAATGGGGAGGAAAGACTGAATTTTGTAAAGCATTCCACATTCTTGTGGTTCGGTTAAGGAATGAATCCCTATATCTCATAGTACGCCCGAATGTAGGCTTGAGAGGGTGAATTGATTAGCATTCATGGCATGGCGAGTATCACGGTTGAATGTTTGAAGGTGCGGAATGCTATTTCGATTGAGCATTTCCTGTTAAAAAAGCGGTAAAAAGGTGTTAGGCAGGAGATATTCCTACGATGTTCAAGCGAGACTATAGAGTTCGCTACGGTTGGATCTCCCATCAGTTTTATCGCAAGCTTTTGTATCCTATCCAGTAGGTGCAATGATGTTTTTGCTGCTCCTGACCAGATGTGGGCGTTGAACTCAAGTTTGGGGCATACATACGTCTTATGTATTGAGGACAGATCAGAGGGGGTGAAATATTTTTTGCATCGATTAAGGAAACCTAGACATTTCGCTGCGTTTTTAGCGATTTCGAATACGCGGTCGTTCCAACGAAGGTCGTTACTAGCACACATACCGAGAATGGAAAGTTTTTCGGTTTCGGCGATGCAAGTGCCATTCATGGATAATGGGTGTAAATTTTGGTGCGCTTAGATGACAGAAGACAGCATTGTGTTTGGAAGCATTAAATTCCACTCTATTCGATTTACCCCATTTAATTATGCTATCAAGATCGGAATTTAATGAGCTTAACATATTTTGCCGTTTCTGTTCCACGTCCGAAGATTAAGGGCGTGGACTAGAGAATGAACATGAAAAGCTGAGAGTGCTGTCATCAGCAAAGGAATGGATTGGATTAGAAGCTGCAGACAAGAGGTAATAATAAAAATGAGAAAGAGTGTCGGAGACAGAACAGAGCCCTGGAGAACACCAGCATTGATTTCGTGAGAAGCAGGCTTGAAACCGTCCAAAACACCTTGAATTGAACGTTTCGAGAGATGGTTTCTTATCCATAGAAGAAGAGTTTCATCGATTCCAAAAGCACGCATTTTCGACAAAAAGGCTTTATGCCAAACCCTGTCAAATGCCTTTGAAATATCAAGTGCAACGATCTTGTTTTCGCCACCGAGGTGGATAGATTGGTTCCACTTTTCGGTGAGATATGTCATCAAATCACCAGTGGACTTGTTGCAACGAAAACCGTATTGTCGGTGATTTAGAAGTTTTCGTGATTCCAGATATTTTATAAGCTGACGGTTTATCAGCGTTTCCATGACCTTAGAAAGAAGGGACGTACGCGCAATTGGTCGGTAGTTGGAGAAAGAAGAAGATTCGCCTTTTTTTTGGGACGGGCTGGACAAATGCTGTTTTCCATCTAATCGGGAAGAGTCCTGATGAATAGGACAGATAGAAGAGCTTACGCAGTGGTTTTGCCAGCGTGGAAGAACACCTCTTTAGAATTATGGAGGAGATACCATCTGGACCAGACGATTTGTGAATGTAAGGATCTAGTAATACTCTTGCGACTGTACGAGTACGGAAGTGGATAAGTCCCATAGAATGTTTAACGTTCTCAAGTACAGGAGGAGACTGGGCACATTCTGGTAACGTGGAACTGGCTGCAAAATGGGCAGCAAGCTGATTGGGTTTCTCTATAGAGGTAACAGCTGGAATGTCATTGTAAATGACCGTTGGGATGGAAGATGAGGTCGAATTCTTAATGTTTTTGACAAATGTCTTGGCAACATAAGACTTCTTGCCTAAGTCTGGCACTTATAACAAGAAATCCGCATCCGAATAGTCGCTGTTTCTGCACACTATAATACGGTCCGTAGTAGATGTCACAGTTTTTCATCCTCTTTTTGCCCGCCCCATCGCATCGTATTTCCTGGATGGCAGTAATGTCTGATTTGTAGCAGTTAGGGGTTCCGCTAGTTGCTCGCTTAAACCTCTCCTGTTTAATGTTCTCACATTCCAGGTGCAGATTCGAACGTCGTTACCCTTTTTTCGTTTAGCAAAGTCTTCAACAATAAAATCAGTCCTTTCCGGGGTTTTTGTCAGCAAGAATTTTTCCGTGAATGGGTTGTTAACTCAAAGCACAACCCCCCAACCTCTAAGTCCATTTCCAATTTGTTAGATACCCCTAGGACACGTGGCCATCAGTATCCACTACGGGCTTGAGCGCTGCCGTTGGCCTTTCGGTTTATCCGCTACCATCTATGTTCAAGGGATCTGACTAACCCTTGAAATTCCTAGAAAACCTGTTGTCCTAATATGTCAAAGCAGCGTGTCTCGGTTCGCCTGGGACAGCAGGCCGAGTATTCATTCCGTGCCGCTCTGACCTGGCTGTTTATAGTGTTGCTGTTTTTCGTCTTGCTACCAACACTCGCGTTTATCGTGTAACAAATCCGGTTGATTGAGACCAGTACCCGATGTTTACGATGGTTAAAAATAAGCCCTTGATGTGTTGTCAGATTTACAACCACTGGGTATTGCCAAGTTAAAGCCAATCAGAGTCTACCCTCGTTCTACAACACCCAACACTCTAGAGATCTTCCAATGCAAAAAAAAATGACTAAACACCAAATCAGTGTCGATAAAAAGTCCTTAACCACTCAAAAATCAAAATATCCTTGAATGTATGATTCATATTTTGTTCCCTCCTATCTTGGCACTTCCACTCGCCACTATCTCTCCGAAAAATGTTTGATTTCGAACCCAAACTCGATTTGACATCTGATGAATAAATTCTTCGATTTCTCACACAAAACCGAAAAGGACGAAAGTGAATTTTCGCTCGATTTAATTCCAGCGGTGTCATAAATTGGCAATTGTTCCAGACCTTGTTCGTTTCACAGGACAATAGTTCATACACCAATATCCCCAGCTATATAGATGTTTCCGTTCCGTATGACTTGGTCGCATTGGAAGAACATAACTTTGCGAAAACAACGCAAAATGGTGTGGCTTTTGCGAAAAGGATACACCAGACAACTTATTAGAAGGAGCATCTCTCCTAAAACGTAGGAACAAAGTGATTTCAGTGCAATTATGAAATTATCCGTTCATCTTCAGGGCATCACAAATACTACTACATCCACCACGATGAATGTATTAGCAAGACTGACATTTTGTATACGATATTCGAGTACGGGGGTGTCCTCTACACCTCGTAATGGAATAATAGTCAGAGTCACTTAGCTGCTTAAGAGGTACAAGATGAAAACCGTTTCAATTTGAATCCGCTTTTTATGATATAATTATTAATAATTACAACTTGTGCTTGCTCTAGGATAAGGGGGTGTGCGTGCATGCTTACACCTAACTGGATAATTTCCACGACGAGCGGAATGGGTAATTATGGGTTTCATTGTGTAGTTGAAAGCATGCAATTAGACTTACAAAGGCGCAAGACAGAAGACTTGCGGTAGATACTTGAAGAAATCAACATTTTGTTGAAAGGTATGGGTACCTACCTATGAGTGTTCATTTGGCGGAAGAGTTAAATGATGAATTAATGAAGTCGTTAAAATACTCGTACCATTGGGAAACAGTCATGATGCGATCATTAAAAATCTTGTTGTATACCATCATTCGAGAGATTTTGGTATCTATAAGTCGCAAGATGCAATCAAAATGTCGATTGAGGTGACAGTAGAGTGTATGTTCCTTTGAAACGGGCTTTGGGACTTATTTGAACAAAGCATCGTTGTTACGTCGTCATGGATAAAACCTCTACCACTTTGATAGAGTTGTGGAAGAAACTTAGATTGAATTGTTACGGCTAGAACCTTCTCATTTTTTTTTAACTTCTGACTAATGGTCATATCTTGAAACCTTGAGTTTTCACATACCTGATGCCTACCAACTCCGACTCTCAGCCTTCACGTAACACCCGCTGAGTACCTAGTACCTTGACCGTGTCGTATCGATAGGGTCTCAATCCCAGTGTGACGTCTTGGCGGAAGCAGATGACAGCGGTGGGAAAGATGTGTACTCAAACTAATACACAAATTCCATTAAATTCGGCAGCTAACGAACTCCCAAGATGGTGTCAAAAGTGTCGTCTACAGTCCCGCTTAGGGTGGACAAAGTGAATAAAATAAATGAATCGCTTCGACATATTGGGACGCCAGATCATAAAGGAATCTGAGGGAAAGGCCCCATGAACAAAGATGGTTAGCGGATGAGCCGAAATGCCAACGACAGAGCTCACTTCCGTACTGGATACTGATGGCCACATCTATCTCATAAATTGAAAGTGGCCTTCCATGTTGGCAGTTGTCTCTTGAGTTAACAACCCATCCACGAAAAAAACTCCTGTTGAGAAGCAACAACAAAAAAACCTCTGAAAAGACTGATTTTATTGTGGACGACCATGCTAAACGAAAAATGGTCAACGACGATCATATCTGCACCTGGAATGTGAGAACATTAAAAAGAAAACCTGCAGCTGAACAACTAGAGGAAACTCTAGGCTATTACAAAGCAGACATTACTGCCTTCCAGAAAATACGTTAGAATGGGACGGACGAAAAGAGGATGAAAAACTGACATCTTCTACGGACCCTGTTATAGTAAGCAGAAACAACAACTATTCGGATACGGAATTGTGAAAAGTGCCAAACCTAAGCAAGAAGCTTTATGTTCCCAACACATAAGACAACGCATTGTTACAATCCTCTTCAAGGCCAGATTGGCCAACATAAGCCTTATCTGCGACCAAGCTCCGACGGATGAAAAGTATTAAAAATGGCTGCTTCTACGAACTTCTTGACAAAATTTATGACCGACTACCGAAGGACGATGTTGAAATCGTGCTGGGCGATTTTGACGCCCAAGGTAGGAAGAGAAGACATCTTTAGCAGTATTGTAGGAAAAAGCAGCCTATACGACAACACGTGTGGCAACAGACTTAGGTTAGTTGACTTCGCTACGGAACGCAATGCCACTGTAGCCAGCACACGGTTTCCTCACCTCAATATCCATAAGGGGACATTGCGGTGTCCAGATCAACGAAGGGTCAACCAAATTGATCACATTGCGATAGACAAGAGGCACGCATACAGTATTTCGGATGTCCGAACATTCCGAGGAGCTAACATGGACTCGGACCACTACCTTGTTGCAGCCAAGGTAAGAATGCGGATATCCACCACGCCACAACAACTCAGAAATACTGTGAAAAAATTTAATGTCGAAAGACTGCAATCGCAAAAGACAGCCAAGACCTTCGCGTAACGCGTATCCCTTAACCTCTCGATTAACACCATACCACCAGCATCGAATGTCGAAGAACAATGGCAACGATGCCAACAAGCCATTAGATCAGCCGCAACTGATGTGCTAGTTTTCTCGCGCCCACCAGCAAGAAATCCCTGCTTTGATGAGGAATGCCGACAGATGCTCGCAGCCAAGAATGAGGCCTACAAGACTAAGCTGCAGGTGAAGACGAGAGCTGCCATTAAGCTTTATAGGCAAGATTAACGACCTAACAGAAAGAAGAAAAGAGAGGAAGAAACGCCCACCTTCCAGGAACGATGTTCGTAGGATTTACCAAAGTGTAAAACGTCAAAGCCAAGGATGCAAGGCTACGAAATATCGTAGTTGGGACACAGTCAATGCTGAGGATATGGTAGAACCACTTCTGCAGGCTGTTAAACGGCGATGAAGAACAATATTCCGCTGTCAGACAGAACGACCGATTCAATATTGGCAACGACTGCGAAAACAGTCAACCACCCGACCTGAGTATAGTGAGGATAGCAATATCTAAACTCAAGCCTAATAAGGCTGGCGAAAATGACGGCTTTTCCGCCGAGTTTTGTAAAGCTCGCGGAGATGACTTGGTAAGTAACATTCACCAACTCATAAGTCAAGTCTGGTGGGATGAAAGTATACCAGAAGAATGGATCCTCAGCATAGTTTTCCCGATCAACAAAAACAGGAGACGCTCTGAACTGCTCCAAGGTAGGTAGGTAGAAGTGGCAGTTCGGCATGAACTCAAGTAGCATTTATGTGCCTTAGAAGTGGAGGTTCTGCATGAACCCAAGTTGCACTTATGTGTCTTTTTGTTACCACGACTCGTGTGACCTATATTATGATTGTTATTGTAGATGTGATACAGGCGGTCTATAGATCTAGCCTGTGAGATTTAGAAAGTGGAGAAGATTTTGTGTCCGTTTGCCTGAGATGTCGCTAAGGTTACCGAAAAATGGTCTAACGCACGCAATCTGGGTCTTGTTAGTGCCGGATATTTGCAGATGAAATGGGAAAGGGCTTCTCTCTCATTTGTGTTGCAGCAACTGCGACATGGAGGTTTGTATGGGATCACTAGTTTCCCCGCAAGGTCTTGGCCAGTGCCCAGTGACTGTCGCCGTAATTCTTGCGATGTCTGGTAGTTTTCTATTAAGTTGGGCGTTTGCTCTGTTTGTTTTTTTTTTTTTTTGTCATAGGAGGGACAATATCATCCTCGATTCTCCTCAAAATCGTCCACATGTTCCTATCTGCCAAATTATGTGAACACCTTAATGGGTTTACTAATAACCTTATCAGTGTGGTTTAAGGTCAGGAGACTCCACAACTGATCTAATCTTCACACTTTGGCAGATCCTCGAAAAATGTCCTAATTGATACTCACCACCTATTCATCGATTTCAAAGCCGCATACGACAAAAATTATAGAGACGAACTTAACAGAGCCATGTCTAGTTTTGGTACACCGTCTTTGCAGGATGACGATGAAATTCTCGCTGCTCCATCAGTGTCACAGATACTTTCGATACTTAAACAAGGACTAAGGCAAGGCGACGTGCTGTTGTATGATTTCCTTAACCTCATTCCTGAGAGGATTGCGCAAAACTCTGAACCCTACAGCAGAGGCACAATCTTCCATAAATCGGTGCAACTATACCTACCAGCATACTCCGAGGCGACGTGCTGTTGTGTGGTTTCCTTAACCTCATTCCTGAGAGGATTGTGCAAAACTCCGAACCCTACAGCAGAGGCACAATCTTCCATAAATCGGTGCAACTATACCTACCAGTATACTCCGAGGCGACGTGCTGTTGTGTGGTTTCATTAACCTCATTCCTGAGAGGATTGCGCAAAACTCCGAACCCTACAGCAGAGGCACAATCTTCCATAAATCGGTGCAACTATACCTACCAGCATACTCCGAGGCGACGTGCTGTTGTGTGATTTCATTAACCTCATTCCTGAGAGGATTGTGCAAAACTCCGAACCCTACAGCAGAGGCACAATCTTCCATTAATCGGTGCAACTATACCTACCAGCATACTCCGAGGCGACGTGCTGTTGTGTGGTTTCATTAACCTCATTCCTGAGAGGATTGTGCAAAACTCCGAACCCTACAGCAGAGGCACAATCTTCCATAAATCGGTGCAACTATACCTACCAGCATACTCCGATATTGATACCAATTGTGGGTCTCAATGTGATGTCATAGCGAACTTTGTTAGTATAGAGAAGGAGGCGGCAAAAACGGGCTCAGCTGTGAATGAGAAACTACACACAACATCGACCAATTGGACCGTCACCATTGACGGATATAACTTTCAGGTAGTACGACGGGCTTAGTGGAGCGATGGTTAGTGCGTTGAACTGCCACGCAGAAGGTCTGGGTTCGATTCCCAGCCGTAGCAACGCCTAAATGATTTTTCACTGGCACTCCTCTCGTGATGATCTGATGGCGCGCACAAGTAAGTAATTCCAGAGTCTTGTATTCCCAGCCAGACGTACTCCAGAGGAAGGAGAGGAAGACCTCGCCTTAAGTGGTGCGCACATGTAAGTAATTCCAGAGTCTTGTATTCCCAGCCAGACGTACTCCAGAGGCAGTAGAGGAAGACCTCGCCTTAAATGGCGCGCACAAGTAAGTAATTCCAGAGTCTTGTATTCCCAGCCAGACGTACTCCAGAGGAAGGAGAGGAAGACCTCGCCTTAAGTGGCGCGCACATGTAAGTAATTCCAGAGTCTTGTATTCCCAGCCAGACGTACTCCAGAGGCAGTAGAGGAAGACCTCGCCTTAAGTTGCGCGCACAAGTAAGTAATTCCAGAGTCTTGTATTCCCAGCCAGACGTACTCCAGAGGCAGCAGAGGAAGACCTCGCCTTAAGTGGCGCGCACAAGTAAGTAATTCCAGAGTCTTGTATTCCCAGCTAGACGTACTCCAGAGGCAGTAGAAGAAGACCTCGCCTTAAGTGACTCGCACAAGTAAGTAAAGTAAGTAATAGCCTCGACCAACTTGAAGTGCGCAACTGAAGGCAGTTAGCTAACGACCGTCCTAATTGGATAGGTGAAGCCCAAATCCATTTCGGACTATAGCACCACTTAAGTAAAAGAATTAATTGACTGAAATCAGATTATAATTCTGTGCACCTTTTAAGTAGAGAAGTTCATGTGCGTCTATCATCTGGCTATAGGAATCAAAAACTCTTAGCTAGACTGCTAGTCATTAACCAAACCGTAAGAAAAGTTTTCGAAATCAGACTTATGAGATTGTTGCGTCAATTTTAATTGCGACCCGAACGCAGTTATCTCAATTTCTAATCTCTTACAGGATCATCCCTCTATTTGAAGGTGGCTGTGTATGGTTCGTCTTTATAATCAAAAACCAAACATCTCACATAACCTACACCAATTTGCACTCATCACTCAAACTTGTCACACACCATTCACTGCATTTATCTGAACACCGCTTTTCAGCATCGAAGGTTAGAATCTTCTTCGCCACACCGATCCTTTAGAAAGCCCCACCATTGAAAACAGTTTTTCTTTCACAGATCTTACACAAAATTCGACCCATTTCATGCAGTTTGCTCTCTCCCATGCACGCGCCTTTGACGTTTTTCCCTTTTTAATTTTTTAATTATAATTTGTTGCAGCAATTATGCGCCATGTTGCTCACAAATAGCATTCACAATCCATTTCACTTTTTTTTTCGCCATAATTCTATGCCCGTCCAAAGAAATGAAAAAAAAAAACCCCATCCCCCCAGCTTGACGGAGCATTAAAATTAAGTTATTTCCTCATTTCTTCCTCAACATTTCCGCCAGCAGCATCAGTGTCGTCCTGCACATCCTAAAAGAAAAGAAAAAAAAAAAACTGAAAACCCCAGTGCCTTGCGTTTTGCATTTCTTTGCCAAATTGGAAAAATATTCAACAGAAAAATTAAGTTGTTTATTCAATGAGGATGATGAGTCCTTATCCAACTTTGTGGCAACTGTCTAAAGTTGAATGTTTTAATTGTGTGTTGCGAGAAAAGGGTGGTGCAAGGACACACCGCCCGAATGTATGGTGAAAAAAAAGAACGTCCTCTGCACCTCCCAATGGATGGGGACATATTTTTTTAATTAAAATTAAATCTCACACATGAGTTCAGCATGCCACTATACTGTGGAATATGTGCAAGTGGGAGTAGCGGAAAAAATCATGTTCCAGGAATATCCTGAAAGGGTTTTTTTTTTTGTTTTTTTTTTGTATTTCGTTTGAAAGTCTTTGAGATTTTTTTTGTCGCTTTTCGTTGTTGAGCTGGACCTTGCCATCTGCTGAGCACAAACTTCGTCGTTTATCTTCTTTTTTTTTTTATAGTCAAGTGTTGAACTTTTATTGTTGTTTTGTTGTTGTAAATGTGCTGGTACCTTGTTTTGTTTGAAAAATTATTTTATTCCAGAAAAATGGAATAGAAAAGTTTCGCACATGTGTGAATGGGAATTGAAATTACTTTTTGGGATTTTCGCGGTCAGTTTGGACGTTAGGTCCTTCTGAAGTTGGGTCTTAAAATAGATCCAGGCGGTGATTTTGAACAATTCGTGGTTCTGAAAGAAATCTCCCCAAAAAGATCGAGGTGGTTAATGATCACTTTACATCTGCCTGTTGTCAAGGGCAGTGGCTTAGTGTTTATAGTGTGATGGACTGCTAAATCGATGGGTCTCTGGTAGTCTTAATTCGAAAGTAGCAACACCTATAGTTTTTCTTCTGCTTGAAGAGTATGGAACTGTCTTGAAATGATTCTCAAACTTACCGTTTGTGTGTATCAAATATCTAACTCAGGGATGGAAAAGTCGATACAATTGTATCGAATTCGATACAAATGAGTTTGCTTGAGTACAAAAGTACATTTCGCCTTAATTCGATACAATTTATCTTTCTCTGTATCTGTATTGTTCCAAAAATAAAAAATAAAATTAATTTACGTTGACTGGATTCTACTTTTCGCGACCATTTTCCGTTCTTGACCACCTCAATCTTTTACTTAAAAAAAAACATCAACGATTCAGAAATCATACAAAAGATGTTAGTTAATCGGCACAAGGGACAAAAAATTATAAGAAATTTGACAGCGTCAGAGAACTCCAAAATTATTTCCAGCATTGCTAATCGCCAGTACTTTTCAGTAGTAGTTGATAAAAGTACTGATTCTACTATTTGCAAGATTCTAGCTATTGTGATAAAGAGTATTTAATGTTAAATGCCAAAGATATGTTTCTCGCGCTTACAGAAATAGAAGACGGGTCGGCTTTAGGCATTTTCAATGCAATACAAAAAATTTTTGAGGAAAAATGCATACCATTCAAAAACATGGTGGGATTTACAGCTGACAACTGCTCAGTCATGATGGGAAGGCTTAATGGCGTTCAAGCCAAAATTAAAGATGTTGTCCCTAGTCTCATTGTTAATGGTTGCATCTGTCATAATTTGAACTTGTCTTCAAAAGCTGCATCTGTTGAAATCCCAGCTACAATCGACAGTATAATTCGAGCAATATGCCATCATTTTTGCAGCAGCGCTTCAAGGAGGCAAGATTTTAAAAAATTTCAAGAATATTTTGGAACATAGCTTCACGTTATTCTTAGCTATAACGCAACGCGATGGCTTTCCCGTCAGGTATAACAAAAGTTTCTTAAATTGATACTGAATATTAGACAAAAATTACTATGATGTCGTAACTTATTATATCTTTCTTAAATAGGCTGCAATTGATCGAATAATCGAACAATGGGACGCGCTTCAACATTATTTTAATTTGGCTGACTTTGAAATAATACAAAAGAAAAATTAAATTTTATATCCACTTATCTCAATAGCATAACAAAACTTTATTTTTATTTCCTTTCATATGTCTTGGACATGATCAACAAATTAAATTTAGAAATGCAGTCGGAAGATGCAAGAATCCATATAATTATTCCTAGAGTTAAAACGTTATTCAAGCAACTTTGCAGGAATTTTATGTTAAAAAAATTTATCGACGAGCAGGACATATTTCAGGCTGATTTAAAAGAGAATAATATTTCTCTGGAAAATGTATACTGTGGCGATTTAGCAGAAACTTAGAAAACAATTTAAATAATCAAGAAGTCTTAAATTTTAAAGAAAACGTAAAAAAATTGTATATTAACTCTTTGGAAGACATAAGGAAAAGAATCATTATTCAAAATCCCTTTCTAAATTCAATGGAATATTTTACACCAGAAGGAGTTGTATCAGGAAAATTTAATTCAATATTGACATTTGTTTTTGAATTTTTTCCTAACGAAAAAAAGAATATTCAAAAAATTAACAATGAATATAGAGCACTTGCCGACTTTGAAAAAAATCAAAAATTTAAAAATTATTCAATTTCAGAATTTTGGGCTGAAGTTAATTTAATTAAAAACGAGTGTAATGAGCTGATGTTTTATAATATTTATAGAATTGCTCAAGCCGTCCTTTCTATTCCACACGCATCAGCGAAAGGATTTTTTCTTACCAAACATTATTAAAATCCAAATGTCGAAACCGACTTCAAGTCGAAACTTGCTCGGCTTTAATAGAAACTAAAAATTTGATTAGAAACTCATCCTGTCATGAGTTTCAAGTACAGGGCAATATTTTGAATACCAATGTGCAAAATGATAATATTAAGCCTGAAGAGCTAATAGAATAATTTATAAACATTTTTTTTGTAGGTAGGTATACGTATAGTTTTGTTGTTATGAAGTCAATAGTTTATGTTTATTTATGTTATTGTTTTGTTAATTAATTGTTTGCTATGTTTTTGAAAATAAAAAAAATTGAATTCTCATTTTTTATACGAAAAATTGTTTTCAATACAATTGGCTCCATTTCAGTACAATATTACAACAGTTTTCAGTACAAATCGAAAATGGCATTTTCCATCCCTGATCTAACTTCGCAAATACCAATGAATTCAGAAACTAGGTTGATGGACTTGGGATCCGACTCAGGTCGTGAGTTATTATGTTTAAGTTAGTGATCCGTATCGGGACAACGTTTTCAGCCTAATATTTCCACACGACCCTACCAATTAGACTTAAGATCCTATCAAGCAGGAATTTTAGGAACGCCTAAGGAATTGTATGAGCTAATGGGATTTTTTCGGAATACGATGTGAATTTTGTACTGGGGAAAGTTGGAAGGCACACCCTCAACAAAAAAAAAATTAATGGCCGTGTTCCGGATTTCAGATTGAGTAAGATATCCTAGGTGAAGCTCTAATCTCATTGATCACATGGTTGAAAGGCCAAAGGCAACAGTACTTCATTATAGATATCTTACGAAATCTGAGATCCGGAACACGGCCAATGTCTTCTTACTAACAGATAAAAAAATGTTTGATGTCTGGCTCGAGGCATTTGCTGTTGGTGTCTCAGATTTTTTGCTTTCCATTCGACTGCTGGTGGACTGTTTGGCAGCTGTAGGACTATATGACAGCTGCCTTTGGACACATTGACTAACCTACTTACATACTTAAGTGGCTCTGCAATTCGAAGTGAACCTGGGCCTTAACCAACATGTCTCTCCAATAAGCCCGGTCCTTAGCTAACTGCCTTATGTTGGCGCACACTAAGTTGGTTGAGGTTGGTTTGTACTTGTGCGCGCCACTTAAGGCGAGGTCTTTGCGACCGACTTCTGGCTGGAAATCGAAGACTCTGCAAGCCGGGGTATTGGTGTCCATCCTTTCTAAATGTCCTAGCCATCTTAACCGTCCAATGCTGAGCTTTTTTTTACTATGGGCATGTCGCTGTATAGTTTGTATAGTTCTTGGTTGAATCTTCGTCTCCATAGCCCATCAACGAAATCGGGGCAGACTATTTCTCGAAGAATTTTCCTCTCGAATCGACCGAGGATTTCTTCATCCATTCTTGATACGGTCCATCCTTCAGTGCCTTAGAGAACGAGGGTACAGTTGTTGCGATTACCTCACGGACATCATCTTCTGTTTCTCATGGAACAGATATGCTTTGGTGATGTCACGTGTGTTTGGTGTCCGTGTCTTGTGTCCACGTTTGAGTTTTGGTTGTAGCGAGTGTGTTTACACATGGTCGTCCACCTCGGATGCTCCTCCGTTGCTTCATCGTGAAGAGGAAGAGACCATCGTCTATTTGCTTTCAAAGTTGCGACTTTGTTGAAGGGGTGTCTTTTGGCCTTTTGGGACGTCCTCACCCCGCCTCTGCTGCTCCGCCGTTGATCCATTGTTGACTGAAAAGGAAGAACGTCTTATCATCGAAGCTTTTGCGTTTTCGTCTGTTGGGGTGTGGATTCCATTCAGCTTCAGGAGTTTGACTAGTGATTCGCAGCATCAGGTTTTATCGACGCCGAATAAAAAAATCAACCTGGCTATCACCAGATAGTATAAATACCAACTAAATCGACTATCGGCTCATAGATGCAAGGAACACATTCTACATCCTGGATTTGCATACATAAATAGGGGCACACAACATCTCTGACGTTTTCTGAGCTCGAAAGTTCAACTATATGAATCTACTAATGGTACCGAATAAAAGACTTCATGTGGAGGTGGCCATGGCTCAGATTAATGCGTAGTTGACTGACTGCTAAGACAAATGCTGCGGGTTCAAGCTCCAGCCTCGGCAGCATTTTTCTACAAAAATCGCCAGCTTATCTGAGGCCACATGTGCTATAATATGAGACAATATAAGAGTGTGTCTCCTCCTCTATGCCACGTAGGCTTATGTTATATGGCTTTCCTTCTATGTGTCTATCTCTCTCTCTCTGTTATATTAATGTCTTGCTCTGTCCCAGCCGATGGCATCAGTCGCCAGTGCTGTTATGTGTCCGCAGTTCGTTGCATTCATGTGCGAAGTACTGTGACGTCAATGTCAAAAGATTTCATGTTGGTCTTCATAGAGCAACGAAGATCGCCAGAGTCTACAAGGATTAACTGGATTAGAGACTCCTCTGACCATCTACCAATATCAACATCCAGTGGATGAAGTATCACAAAATTATCAAAGGGGTATCCAAATCCGACGTAGGCGCACCCAAAAAATTGCCCTTGGTATGATGCTATAGAGGTGGCTGAAGATGTGCAGTAAGATCATCTTACCTTCTTAAAAAGCGCTACAGTCCGGAATATACCTTATCCTACGGCCCATGCAACGGCCGACGTCGTAGAGCAGGACTGGAATAATCAGTTCAATTTTTTATAAAATTAAAAGTTAATAACGAAGGCGAGGTGTATCCCACTTCTGTCTGTAAATGGTGTTCAATTCGTCGATACTGCGTGTCTCTTCTTGTTGACAGTTAGACATTTACAGTTACGCACATTTTTGTCGCTTCATTATCTATACTACTAGGTGTGTGACCTTTAGTTCAGTATGACCTGATTAAATTTATTCAAATGGTGCCACAGCTATCAGGGATTTTGTTTGACTAAGTCTATGTCCTTGCATGGCTTTTAATGTTTTTGGTTAAATCTTTGTCTCCATAGCCTGACAATTGGTGATCCGGGGAAGCCGTCTTCGACGATGATTTCTATATTATTGAAGATCCTCAGGAGAAAGTGGAGGCAGTGGGGGCTATCTTTCAGGAAGTGTATAAGGTGAATGATAGCATTCGCCCGAACTGCGTCTGGAAAACAATGCCCTGCTCCATCATTTCTATCTCTGAAGCGACATAACGAAATGGCGATCTGAGAACCGTGGTTTCACCCGGTTTGATGACGAAAACTTGGCAAATGCCCTAATCGCCGAGCGAAGTGGGTCTAGTCCCCTGTTAATCTCGAAGGTGGAACTCCAGATCATCTTCGATTCCATAAAGAAAAAGAAGTCAGCGGGAGTAGATGGTATATCCACCATTGTACTGCGACACTTACCCCCTAAAGCTGTGGACATTTACTCCACGCTGTTCAACAACGCGCTGAATAATGCGTATTATCCAGTGCGTTGGAAGACGGCGGTGGTTCATCCTCTCCCGGAAAAGGGAAAGGACAACTCCAATCTGGCGAATTTCCGGTCGATAAGTCTCCTTCCGAGTATCAGCAAGGTTTTCGAAAAGATTCTCAATCGAGCACACTGTTTAAGTGGTCTGAGGACAATAATATTATACCAGAGAACCAGTTTGGTTTCAAGGCTGGACATGACTGTATTCATGCCGCCTCCAAGCTCGTCTCTGATATACAATGGAACAAAGCCAAAAAACAGTGCACGGGTGCATGTCTGGTTGATTTAGAAAATGCTTTCGACACCGTATGGTTAGAGGGCCTCTATCTAAAGCTGACCAGACTTGGCATAACTAAACCACTGCTGTATATGCGTCATGACATGCTGACTGGTAAAACGTTTGTTGTCAAAAGTGGCAATGTAACTTCTACCACAGAATTTTTCATTAAGAATGGTCTGCAACAGGGAGCGGTAAACTCGCCGATACTCTTCAGCATTTACACCAGTGATATGACAGGTAGTCTAACTCAGGTAATTGCGTATGCGGACGATCTTATCGCGTACAGAGCAGCCTCTACTGTCGAAGTCATTCGAACTCTTTTGCAGCGGGACTTCGACAAGATCCAGAGATATTGTGATTACTGGAAGTTGAAAATCAACTTTCAAAAATCAGAAACTATCCTGTTTAGGATACCGTTGTCTAGGGCCTCTAGGGATACGAGAAATAACTAGCGAAAGCTGGTGATCGTTGGACTAAACGGACAGCCCCTGGCGAGTAAAAGTGTAGTAAAGTACCTTGGCATCTGGTTAGATCCGTATCTATATTTCGGAAGACATGTAGATGCTGCTCTGGCTAGAGCTAGGGGAGCATTTGCCCTGACAAGACGATTGTTTTATAGCAGTCGTCTTGACTGCAGGGTGAAGGTGATTTGCTACATGGCCCTCATTAGGCCGATGATTGAATATGGGTGCCCGGTGTGGTTCAACGTTGCCCCATCTCAAATGGAAAAGATACGGGTGTTTGAGAGGCAGTGTCTGAGGAGCTGCCTTGGACTCCACAGAACACCAGTATCTGACTAGACAAAATAGTACAACCAGGTCCTATACAACGGGGCCAACAGACCCAGAACAAACAATTTTCTGGTGAAACTCATTCGGTTTCACGCTGCAAGAGCGATGGCTTCGAACAATAGTCTCATCTTTGGGGCCTTCTATCCCAATGATGAATATTTTGTGAGTGCGCGTTTAAGCGGCTTTATTCCGCCTGAAGCTTTCCTATATTTGGATAGTCGAGGGCTGATACAGGATAGATTGGCGGTTCCGCTAATCTAACACGTCTTCCGACGAACTGTGGATAGGCGGCTCCTATACGACCGAGACGTCGTCGCTCAGGGCGGAGGAGAGCGCCTGCGGTTCAGCAGGAGTGTGTCCGATTGGGACCGCCGCAGTAGGTTGCAACAGGAGAACCTGTTGTGGTGGTTAAATTAGGTAAAGATAGTTGACTTAAAATTTTAATTTTATGGCCGACTTAAATAGTTTTATTCTTAAGGTTTAGGTGTATAACAGTCATGGTGGCACAAAAAAAAATTAAAAAGCTTGCTGTGGCTTTTCTAGTTTTGAGGTTATTCTTAGGTGGTTTTAATTAATTTTAAGTAGTTTAAGTTAGTCGATAAGTAGTTTTAATTAGCATGTAAATTTAAACAAAATAAAAATAAAAGACAAGGAGTCAAGTTTTTCAAAGTTTTCTTGGTAAAAATTGTGTTACTTTTATATTTATATGTTAGATAATAGTCCGAAAGGCATTAGAATTAAGTTATCGTATAATTTAGGGCGCCCGCATAGGGCAGGTAAGTTAGTTAAGTAGTTGATAAGTAAGCTAGTTTTCTCATGAATTTTTGTCCAGCATGTAAGTTAGTTTTAAGAAAAAATTAAATAAAAATGAATTAAAAAAAAAAACCTGACAAATGGAGGACCGAAGATTTCACCAATGACATTTATTTCAAAACCACGAAGGGTTTTCTTCATTCGCTTTTGATATGGTCCATGCTTTGCTGCCTTACAGCAAGACTGAGATTTTTTTTTTTTTTTGGGAGTTCGCTGGAAGGAAAACTCATCGAAAGACATTGCAGAGGTTTTATCGCGAGGGAACTTTCTGCAATAGTGAGGGACTTTAGCCTGATCTAAAAAACCTCCCGAAGACTGACTTTTGTATGTCTTCAAGGAATGGCACCTAGTGGTTGGACTAATCAGCAATTTACTTTCACATGTATTATATTTTATAAAAATATAAATTTTAAAAGAAATTCCGACGTTGGTCGGATTTCTATGAGTTTTGTTTGAAATTGTACTTGAGTTTCAGTATTCCTTTTTTTTTCATTATATGTCTTTAGCTACATGGGTCAAGGGGTTTAACCCGTCTTAATCTCCTGACTATATTGTCGGTTCTTAAAAGCCGTGCTATTTCTAAATTGACATGGCTGAGAAGCCTATCTCTGTGTCTTAGAGCTACTTTTTTAGCTTCATCTTCAACCATTGCAATATATAGATCTCTGTGTAGATCGGTGTTACGTATGTACCACGGTGCGTTAACTATGCTCCGTAGTACTTTGTTTTGGAAGGTTTGTATTTTTAGTAAGTTTGTCTTGCATGTGCATGCCCACAGCTGGAGCCCATAGGTCAATACTGGCTTCAGAATTTGCTTATACAGCAATAATTTATTGTAGTTGGACAAGGGTGAGTATCTCCCAATAAGCCAATACCTTTTACTCTAGCGGATGTTTAACTCATCTCTTTTTTTCTTTACATGTGCTTTCCAGCGCAGTTTGGCATCTAGAGTCATCCCTAAATATTTAGCTGTATTTGAATATTCCACTAAAAACAAATAAATTGGACACTGGCTCGGCGGCATTATTGACCTTTTAAGAAAGTAAAACAACAGTCTTGACTAAAAACTAATGTTTCCGATCAAAAACCGTCATTTTCATATTTTAGCTGTTCGTAATGTGGTAAGTAACAGATGGGCGTCTTCCTCCCCATCAAAAGGATACTAACGGGTGATCCAAGTAGAGATACTTTTTTCAATAGCCTTTTTTGACAGATCAAGTGTGAGTCGTGTCATGCTGTCATGTTATTTTTGTTTAGTATTGTTTGGCATTTCATGATGGAAAGACTTACGCGTGAACAACGTTTACAAATTGTTCAACTTTATTATGAAAATTCACGTTCTGTGAGGAATGTGTTTCGTGCACTTCGCTCAACTTATGGTCAATATAATCGGCCTACTGAGCGTACTATTCGCAACACCATCACCCATTTTGAGACCCAGCATTCATTATTGGATAATATTCGACCGAATAGACCACGTCCAGCACGCTGTGAAGAAAATATAGCGGCCGTAGCTGAGAGTGTACACGAAGACCGTAGAGAGTCGATTCGGCGCAGTTCGCAGCAACTCGGACTGACGTATGGAACGACTTGGCGCATTTTACGTCAAGATCTTAAATTGAAAGCGTACAAAATACAGCTTGTGCAACAACTGAAGCCGCTCGACCTTTCCAAGCGACATCGCTTCGCTTTATGGGCTCTTGAAAAGTTCCAAGAAGATCCGACGTTTTCGAGGCAAATTTTGTTTAGCGATGAGGCCCATTTCTGGCTCAATGGGTATGTAAACAAACAAAATTGCCGCATTTGGGACGAAGAGCAACCTGAAGAGATTGAAGAACTGCCACTTCATCCAAAAAAAAAACAACGGTTTGGTGTGGTTTGTGGGTCGGTGGAATCATTGGTCGATATTTCTCTAAAAATTATGCCGGTGCGAACGTAACCGTCAATGGCGACCGTTATCGTGCCATGATAACCGACTAATTGATGCCTGAAATTGAAGCTCGTGATCTCGGCGACATTTGGTTTCAGCAAGACGGCGCCACTTCCCACACATCACATCAATCAATGGACCTATTGAGAGAACATTTCGGTGAGCACATAATTTCACGTTTTTGGCCGGTCGATTGGCCACCAAGATCGTGTGATATCACACCGTTAGACTTTTTCCTGTGGGGACATGTAAAGTCAAAAGCTTATGCCGACAAACCCGCTTCGATTCAGGCCTTGGAGGAAAACATCACGCGTGTCATTCGCCAGTTACCAGTCGAAATGCTCGAACGAGTGATCGAAAATTGGACTCAACGGATGGACCATCTGCAACGTAGCTACGGCCAACATTTGATAGACATAATCTTCAGAAAATAAATGCCAAAGAATGTCCTTTCAAATGGTAATAAACATTCTCCATTAAACTTGAATTTTCTGTGTTTTTTTCTTTAAAAAAGTAGGGAACCTCGAAAGGGATCACCCTTTATTTATGTATACTGGAATGTGTGGTACATTTTTTAACGTAAAATTTATATGAACTGTCTTCAGGTCATTTAATCTGATCTGCCAATTTTTAGTCCATTCTGAGATATTGTTTACTGCCTTTTGAAGCTTTTTTGTAGCTAATTCGACAGTTTCTCCTACAGAACGTATAGCAGTATCATCTGCAAAGGTAGCTGGAGTGATTTCGTCACTTTCTGGTAGATCACTAGTGAATAGGAGATATAGTACTGGACCTAAAACACTGCCTTGAGGTACACCAGCCTTAATTTCTCTTAATGTTGAGTACGTTGTTTCTTGTTTAATTCTGAAAAATCGCTGTAGAACATACGACTCCAGTATTTTTGAATACTGCTTCGGCAGTTGCTTTTGTAATTTATGGATCAATCCTTTGTGCCATACTTTGTCGAAAGCTTGTGATATATCAAGAAATACTGTAGAGCATACTTTTTTCTCTTCAAAAGCATTTTCAATTTTATCAGTGATTCTATGCACTTGGTCAATTGTTGAGTGTTTATTCCTGAACCCAAATTGATGGCTCGGTACTAGCGATTTGTCTACAATAATATTTTGCAGGCGTGAGATGATAAGTGTCTTCGAGTAGTCGAGTAAGGAATTTCCTACTAAATCGCTTTTCTCAGCTCGAAGATAAAACGGTTGGCAAGAGTAAGTCTTCGTTTAATTTCTGACGAAATATCGTTGTCAGAGTTCAGTGCGACCAATGATGGCAATTTCGTCGACGTATGCTTGAGGTTGAACAGATTTATGGAAGATTGTGCATCTAGTGTTAGCTCTGGCGTTTTGCACAATCCTCTCACAATTTTTTTTAAAGAAGTGACACGACAGTTCATCTTCTTTTGTAAATCCCTGTATCGAACGTTCCCTTATGGTAGCTGCTAACCTCGATGAGGTCGTGAAAATTCTCCATCGTAATCCTGCACAAAAGGACGAGTTTTGTGTGGTTTACTAAAACTAGACATGACTCGGTATAGTTCGTCTCAATAAATGCAGTCGCATGCGGCTGTGAAATAGACGATTATCGATCTGGACTTCTAGGTTTTTTTTTCCTGATCTGCAGAAGTGTGGAAATTTGGTCAGTTGTAGGGTTTCCTGACCTAAGACCATACCGTTCCGGGTATTGGCGAACGATTTCAGTCGTTCGCTAATTATGACAGATAGGATCTCGAAATTGATATTTCGGAGACCTGGGGCAGAACCTCCTTTTATGTGGATAGGGATGACAATAAGCTGAGATTCTTTTCTTCACCAATTGTTGAATATTTTTGAAATATGGGGGTTTTCGATTTAAATTTTTGGGGATTTTCTTATTGAGGATTCCTATGGGTTTTTCCAGTTTTGTTTATTTTAATTTGGGGGTAACTTTATCAGGTATCGTGTGTTTTTTTAGTGGTAAAGAACTTCTGATTGAAATAAAACACAAGAAAATCGTTTTAATGTCCATAAATTTGGCTTCGTTGAAAAAATAATTTTATCCCAGTAATGTTTAAATATGATTTCGGGCATGTGACCGCCGCCGTTCGAATAAAACCAAGTCTAGAGGTCCAATTTCCAACCTCTTTTTTGAGCATTTGAGGCCGTATATCGGCAATAACGCCACGAATGTTGGCTTCCAAGTCGCCTAAAGTGTCTGGTGTTTTGGCGTAGACGAGCAACTTCACATATCACCAAAGAAAATAATCCAATGGTGTCAAATCAAACGATCTTGGTGGCCGATGGACAGGTCCATTTCGCGAAATTATGCGCTCATCGAATTTTTCCTTCAATAAATCGATAGTGACGTGCGCTGTGTGGCATGTTGCGCCGTCTTGTTGGAACCACATTTCATCCACATTCATGCCATCCGATTCGGGAACAAAATAGTCGATTATCATGGCTCTATACCGGTCTCCATCAATGGTAACTGACTCTCCAGCATCATTTCGGAAGAAGTATGGCCTAATGACTCCACCAGGCCCATAGTCAGTTTTTGTGGATGTGGATTTTTAAAGGTCTCATGTAGATTTTCTTTCGCTCCAAATGCGGCAATTTTGCTCGTTGACGTAGCCATTCAACCAAAAATGAGCCTCACTGAACTGAACAAAATTTTGCGATGAAAATCAGCATCGAGATCAATCTTATTTTCGGCACATACAGCACAATCACGACGCATTACATGGTCTCGCGGCTGGATCTTACTGAATCTTGTAAGGTCGGTAGCCAAGATCTTTGTGCAAAATCTTTACTAAAGTTGATGGACAAAGCTCCAATGGCTGTGCACGGTGGAGAATCGATTCATTCGGGTCCTCTTCAACACTTTGCTCTACAGCGGCAATTGTTTCTTCGGTGCGCACTGTTCGACGTCTCTTTTTTTTATACTTTTAATCGCCACCAGCGCCCCCTGTTGCCGGGGGATTATTTATTTATTTATTTCATTTCATCATTTAAGAACAAAATTCTCTTATAGACTAATAGATAACAATATTTTATTTAAGTTACATTAATATAGACAACAGAAGATAAATATATATACAGTGCGGTTCACATGGTTAGCCGCACCATTTTTCTCTCAATAAATTGCAGTTTTTCTGTTTGTTTTTTTCATGAACTACCAAACAATGCATTTATTGGAAAGGTTATTAAATTCTCTTCGAAAAAAAACTAAATTCAAGATTAGTGAGAGACACTTCACGGTTGTTTTGATCTCTTTCTTCCCACTAGTGCAAAAAAAGCTCAAATAAATCGGTTCACTTGGTTAGACGCACCTGTTAAAAGTTTGAAAAAGAAGAAGTTGATCGAATGCCATCATTTTTTTTTTTGCTTTTTTATTATTATTTTAATTATTTTGCACAATTTCAATACTTTGTACAACCTCCGCGACTTGAAATGACATCAAAAATTCTACTTTTAATCGATTGATATAATATTTTTAAATAGTCTAATGAAATCTTAGACCAGGCTTCTTTAATTGCTGCAATAAGCTCCTCACAGCTTTCATACTGCTTGCCTCCTTCATAAATTTTACGGGTCAGCCATCCCCAAAGGTGTTCAATAATGTTTAGATCAGGTGAGTATGATGGCAACAATTCCACATTTTCACTAGCGAGAAATGCTTTTACAACGTGCGCGTTGTGGATCGGAGCATTATCTTGTTGTAAGATCCACTGGATTGGTCCAAAAAGCTCTCTTATGGCTGGAAAAGCTGTTTGCAAAAGAGCTTTATAAGACATTCCTGTCATTTTGTGAGACACAAAAACCAACTCAAAGGCACCATAGTATGAAATGGCCCCCCATACCATTACTCCTCCTTTCTTGGAATGGTTGCGATTCAAAAAGCATTCGTCTTTGCGGATATCATGAAAATAAAAATTATACCCATCAGGACCATCTAGGTTGATTTTTTTTTCATCCGAAAACACCACAGTTCTCCAATTTGAAACACTCCCAACCTGAGTATCCCATGCCATATGAAGACGCGCAAATTCCAACCGAAGCTCCTTTCTTGCAGCGTTTAGTGGTGTTTTTTTTTTGTCACTTTTTGAATTTCAAGTGTGGAGCACCTAAAATAGCTCGACGAACCGTTGATTTGCTGGCACTTACCCCCGCTAATTGTCTGATTTTCATCGTGGAGTGTGCTGAATTTCAGGCAATTCTTATTATCTTTCGCTTCTCGTGCGGTGTTAAGGCTGTTTTTGTTCTTCCATTGTTATTTTTTCCATAGGTAGCAGGGTTTGATAAAAAAATTCGAACTGCTTTATCACTTCTTCCTATTTTGCTTGCAATTTTCCGCATAGAAAAACCTTCTGAGTGGTAGGCCTCAATTTTTGCCTTTTCCGCCACCGTCAACATTTTTTTTTTTTACCCATATTCACTTTAAACACTCGGAAAAACTTTAATAACGTTTACTCATTAACAAAATTTAATTTGCATTACCCCGCATTAAGAAATAACTGTATAAATTCGTGCGTCTAACCAAGTGAACCGATTTATTTGAGCTTTTTTTGCACTAGTGGGAAGAAAGAGATCAAAACAACCGTGAAGTGTCTCTCACTAATCTTGAATTTAGTTTTTTTTTCGAAGAGAATTTAATAACCTTTCCAATAAATGCATTGTTTGGTAGTTCATGAAAAAAAAAACAAACAGAAAAACTGCAATTTATTGAGAGAAAAATGGTGCGGCTAACCATGTGAACCGCACTGTATATACAAACATCAAGTAGATCTTAGTACATTTAAAACATAAATTTTGAACGTGTCTCTATTACAAATTCTTGGAGCTTTCCGCACTACACCCATTAAAAATATTTTAACCGAAGCTGGACTTCCTCATCTACATGACAGAATCGAATTTCTTACTTGGCAGATAATACGAAATATAAACTCATCATTTACAACACCTATACACGACGAAGCTAAAAAAATACTTAAACGGAAAAAAACACCAAAATCCCCATCAGCTCTCTATAAATCCCTGCGCTCAGCTATTTATCTTAATGTCCCAATCGTGATAGCAAACAAGCGTACGACTAATTTTCCTCCATGGAACTTGCCGAATAGCTCTATCATTTCTCACTTGTCAGAGTATCCAAAATTATCCACCAGCAATGATATATACAAAAAAATGTTTTTAGAAATAAAAGTCAATTACGAAAAGCAAGGTTGGCAACTATGGTTTACTGATGCCTCAAAAACTACCGAAGGAAGTTCCTTTGCAATTGTCAATGAAAATGGAGATATTATCAGTAAAGGCCTGCTTTATCTTACATCTTCTATCTTTACGGCTGAAGCTCTTGCTATCCTAAAAGCAATCCAAGCTACAAAAAACAAAAAAACTATTATATTCACTGACAGCCAGCCTGTCATCAATCAACGCAATTAAAAACAGAAATAACTACTCCAATATCATTTTAGACATCCGTGACAAACTGATTGCAAAACAAAATAACCTAAAATTGGCCTGGATACCGGGACATGCAGAAATTGTTGGCAATGAAAATGCAGACGCAGAAGCTAAATTGGCATTTAAGCAGCCCCTTATCTCTTTTTACCATTTTAGTAAAAAAGATTTTAGTAAGCACTTAAAAACGATTATGGACACGAACATGAAGAGCAACTGGACTTTATATCAACACACATATACAACGTTCAATCCGACTGCCGAAAAATCTATTTACTCATCCAGATTACCAAAGTCGATGATAAAAGCTTACATAAGACTTAGAATGGAACATACTTATTTTACACACAATCACTTGTTCAACAAGGAACCAGCCCCAGTCTGTCAATTCTGTGATACAAATGAAAAGTTTGACGTGAAACACATGCTACAATGCGCAAAAATAAAATCCATAAGCAACACAGTATCTTTAAAAAAACCTAAAAGAATTACTAACTTTCAACACCGATATTAATATTAGACATACACTCCCGTTCAACTGAATAGGTACACGATTTTCGAGAGCGGTTAACCGTTATTGCTCTTAACTGGATGACCGGAATACATTTTTGTAAATGACATTAAAAAATGCATCAAATTTAAGAGAGAATAACAAGAACACAAACATAATATCACCGTTATTACTCGTTTTATTATTAATTTTATATTTGCATGTTTAAATCGTGCCTATTTTTTTTTGGTTCATCTGAATAGGTACATGGGCTGTAATAGTAAAAATATCTTTAGAAAAATAAAAAAAAAAACAGTTTTGTTTTATAGGTTAGTATTCTTAATTTATTTAGTAATGTGTACTTCCACCTTTATTTAAAATTACTTCATAAGTTCTACTTGGCATTGAATCGTACAATTGCTTGAGGTAACCCAGAGAAATTTCGCTCCAAGCTGTCCTAATCGCAAGAATTAATGATTCTTTTTCCTCGAACTGCCTGCCTGATTCGTAGACTTTTCTTGCTAGTAACCCCCACACATTTTCGATGATGTTTAAATCAGGTGAGTAGGGTGGCCACTGTAAAAGCCCCACATTTTGATGGTCTATCCAATTTTTACGACCCGCGCAGTATGGATGGGAGCGTTATCATGTTCAAAAGTCCACTGAATAGGTCCAAACACTTCCAAAAATTTAGGAAAAGCCCGTTCTAAAATATTTTTGTAAGTGTTTGATGTCATTTTAGTGGAAGGAAACTCTAATTCAATAGTTCCATAATAAGAAATCGAGCCCCACACCATGACACCTCCGATTCTACTATGGTTCTGGTTTAAGAAACGCTCACTTTTTCTCGAGTCATGGAAAAAAAAGTCGAATCCATCCGGTCCATCGAAATTAAACTTTTTTTCATCAGAGAAAACGACTTTACGCCACTCTTCTTTCCAGGTCATATGACGTTTACAAAACTGCAATCGGTTTTCTTTCCTTTCTTTGTTAAGGGGTGGTTTCTTTTGAAGTTTTTTTCTTTTTATGTATGGAGAACTTTTAATCACACGTCTGACTGTGGAAATACTAGCACGTATGCTAGCTTGTTTCCGTATTTTAGCAATCGAAGCCGACGAATTAGATGCAATCTTTAAAATTGTTCTTCTATCACTTGCAGAAGTAGCACGAATTTTGCAACCTTTCATATTAACACCATATTTTTTTTTATTTCTTAGATAATTATAAACAACGTTAGAGCTTCTGTTAATTTTTTCTGAGATTTTATGTCCCGTTAGTCCTTGATCATGAAAACTATCAATTTTTGCTTTCTCAACCGCACTGAGAGCTTTTCCTCTACCCATTTTCTACTTTTTACAATTTACTTTGTTCTTAATTAAATGAATCGACAAATGAAAGCCAAACAAAAGTTTTACAGGTCTGACCTTGAATGAATTCAAAACAGAAGTGACGCTATGGGCGAAGTACCTATTCAGATGAACCAAAAAAAATAGGCACGATTTAAACATGCAAATATAAAATTAATAATAAAACGAGTAATAACGGTGGTATTATGTTTGTGTTCTTGTTATTCTCTCTTAAATTTGATGCATTTTTTAATGTCATTTACAAAAATGTACTCCGGTCATCCAGTTAAGAGCAATAACGGTTAACCGCTCTCGAAAATCTTGTACCTATTCAGTTGAACGGGAGTGTACTTATGCAATAATTTTACAACTTAAATTAGCTTTACTTATTTAAACTATATTTTCTATAAAAGTTAAGCCGAAAGCCCCGGTAGCTGGTGCTTCATATAATTATTGTTTCATAATTTATTTATAGAACAATAAAGTTATAATAATAATAATAAAAATTCTAAAAAAGTCTAACCTAGTACAAACTGAATTTGCTTCCCTGATGCAACGTGAAAACGGTTCATTACGACCATAATTAGATCGATGAAATTGCTCGTAAAAAAAGAACATAATCTCTAGAATCAAGGTATACAGAATACAAGGTAGTATATTCGCGCGCATTTTCTTGTGCATGTTCTGCGCATGACGTCACTCGAATAACAATTTTTAGTTCTGTACTGCAATTTGAGTAGGCAACCATTTCATTTGCTCGTAGAATAGGTGTACCGCGTGTGATTAAAAGTTGTGCTTGTGATTAAGTTAAAAATAAAACTATGGCAATTTGTTCAGTTTTTAATTGTGATACCCATAATAATAATAAAAGAAAAAACAATGCAACAGACGTGAGCAGTGTGAAAATCAAACTTTTTCGTTTTCCCAAAGACATGCAAATGGCAAAGATTTGGTTGAGCAAATGTGGCAGAAAAGATAAAATAAATGTGAAAACAGCCTACATTTGCTCAAAGCATTTTACCCGTGACCAATATTTACGCAACTTGCAACATGAGCTGCTTAAATACTCACCAAAGAGCTGCAAAAAATTAAAGGATGACGCGATTCCAACAGAAAATCTTCCCGGTTCCATAATAAAAAAAGACCAACAGCGAGGCGAACGCTTACAGAAAAGACATCGGCGATGTGAGGTGACAACATTGCTGGCAAATTATTTGGTTGACGAAGAGCAACCAGATGATCCCATGGCACATGAAGAAGTATATTTTGAACCAAGCACGTAAGTTTCTTCTATTTGCAATTAGAATGTGTTTCTATGTAAATTTCCAAAATCTCTAGACCAGAAAAAACTACTGTGGAGTTAAACGAAACCATTTCAAGACAGCAAGAGAAAATAGCATCACTTGAGGAGGAAAAAATGTCTCTGCAGTCCAAAATCCTTGAGTTAACGCGAGAAAACTCTAAGCTACAAAAAGAATGTAATGCAACTATAACTCCATTTTTACTCCCACGCAAAAAATTAAACTTGGCCGAGGTGATAGGCGTGTAAAATGGACCTCAGACGACATATCCAAGTGCATAGCAATACATGCCAGCGGACCAAAAGCCTACAGGTTCCTGCTACAAAACGGATACCCTTTTCCTGCTGTAATAACGTTAAAAAAATGGGCATCAAAAATAGATGTTGCTCCTGGGTTTTTGAATACAGTTTTCAATTTGATGAGGAATGCTAATCTTTCACAACGTGATAAGGTTTGCATGCTTATGGCAGATGAGATGAAGATTCGCTCTTGTTACGAGTACGACAAAAAATCAGATACGTTACTTGGCCCGGCTAATTATGTACAAGTAATAATGGCAAGAGGAATTTTCAGCAATTGGAAGCAACCACTGTATTACAACTACGACAAAAAACTTACAAAGAGTCTAGTAGATGCTGCAATCAGTAATCTCCAGTCTATTAGCTATCATGTTGTTGCGGTAACGATGGATATGGGTGGAGGAAACAGGGGTCTGCTGCGTGAATATGGAGTTGATGAAAATAGGCCGTACATTCAACACCCAACAATGCCAAATCAGAATGTGTTTATGTTTGCTGATGTTCCTCATATGGTTAAATTGCTCCGGAATCATTTCCTTGATGAAGGAATTTAAAATTTTAAATTTTAAAACCATGTAAAAACTACATACAAAACATGTGTTCTCTGTCAACTGAGTGTTCCCTTCATCCTGAAATCGTAAAAACGTTTTTCCGTTGCAAAATGTATTTTAGAATAAGAATAATACAAAATCAAAATCTTCAATATAATGCTTTTAAAAAAAACAATCAACTAAAAAGAAAATTAAATAAAATCTGTTCATAAAATTCTGCTATGCTTTTTATTATATGTGAGAAGTTTCAGTTTTCATTCTTTATTCTCCCAATTCAAGTGTTATTCACGTGACGTCACACATAGAAAGAGATAGGATAACAACATGCGCAATATATTACCTTGTATTCTGTATACCTTGCTCTAGAATTGTAACAAGGAACACGAATCGATACAAGTGAGAGAAGTTGTGCACATTTGATATGATGACTTAGTATATCTCTAATGAACATTATCGCAAAATATGTACGTCGAATTTCCAAAGTCTGCATACCAAATAAGAGACATCTAGTTCCGTAAGGTGGTCTAACATTACCCCAGTGGAGTTTATGATACATAAACCTTGAATTGTTTTTTTTTTAATTTTTTCGATTCTTATACACGAATTATTGTATACCGCGTACCAAAACAGTTGGCCATTCTACTGCGCAGGTCTCTTAAAATGTGTTTTACAATCTCTTAAAATTGCAAAAACAAGCATAAAGAGACGAAAATGGGAGGAGTCATAATAAAAAACGACGTATGCCCTGCCTTGTGTTCAAGATCGCTGTCGCGATCTCACTGAGGGTGGTTTCTTCATTTTCCTTCTTTTATACTGAAATTAGGAGCGGAGGAAAAATATAGACCATTATATGTCAACTTTACTTGGAGGAAAATATATTGTTTCGTTTTTTGTCTTGTCGGTTCTTTGTAGGAGTATGATGTGATCACGGTCGGATAGATTAAGCAAAACATTGCACATGAATTGATTGTGTGACTGTGTCTGTATGAAGGTGTACGGTTTTAGATTTAAACCCTATTTGCTCATTGTGCTTTCGTTGATCATTATTAATTGTGTCGTGCATATTGATCATGTAGGTACTGATATTGGCACGCAAAGTAAAGTAAATTACAGTGTCACACCAATTTTTTTTTGTTTATATCATTGAATTTGGGCGAGGTAGGTAAATTTAATAAAAAAATTACAATTTGGGAATTTTTTGGAAACGTAAACGATTTTATACCCAATAACAATAGGCACGATTTTCTGTCACAAAAAAGAGGATGGGGTATTAAGCGGTTCGTTAAAGACAAAATGGTGAATCATATCGTCAATCTTATGCTTGGGGTGGTGATTAGTCCGATGTCGCTTTATAAGGTCATAAAGTTCGACTTTGAGCATTTTTGAAGAATGCGGTATATTGTTGACGGAAAGCCATTCTAACATCTCCGATTTAACGGAAGCAGAAGTGAATTGCTTGTGTTCCCATTTGTTGTGATATGATGCGTTGTCCATTACAATAACCGATGGTTCCTCTAGGTTATTTAAAATTTGATCCTTCATCCATTTGGAGAAATTTTCAAAATTCATCTCATCGTGATAGTCTCCTGTTTTCGACCCAGATTTAAATAAAAGCAAGGCATTATTCACGAAGCCCTTCGCTCCATCTGCATGCGCCATTATCAGCCTTTGGCCTTTTGAAATTGGCGCCTTTAAACCTTGACTGGTGCCGTCAGTCCATGCCCTTGGCCTTGTGTGAGAGCTGTGAATATAGCTCTCGTCCAAATAAATAATCTCATATCCTTCTGACCTGTACTCCCGCACCTTCCTCAGATATTTCACTCGTAAAAGTTTGATTTCATTTCTTTCGCAAAGAAATTTACGGTTGTTCTCCGTTTTCCTATAAGAAAATCCATTTCTTTTTAAAATCCTATGTAGCGACATATTGCTTAGGTTCAGCTCCAAATCTTCCTGCACCCGTTGTCTTAACATTTTTAATGTTATCATCATTTTTTCTTCAATGTGGAAGTTGTATATAATTCGCCGAACAGCTGTGATATCAAATTCGCCCAATCCAGTTTTCCATTTTGTATGTGGTACTCTTTTAGTTGGAGATTCAATAGCGCCTTTCTTCTCATATTCTTTAATTATCCTTCTTATTGTTCGGGCCGAAATTCCCGTAAACTCCTCTGTCTGTGAATTTGCGTATGTGATGGGATTATCTACCTATACATAAATTCCTAGCTTCTTCAATTTTTGTGTAATATATCCTAACAACGATCTTACGTCCTAGACTTCCTATTGGTTTTCCTTTTCTTGAAAGATCCATGACATTTTATTTTATTTTAATAAACTTATGTCCTAGCAATGCTTTTGTTTTCGTGAAAGTGAATTCCAAATAGGAAATCCATAATATATATGCGTTATATTAAAATAAAAAACTCTAAAAAAAAAAAACTATAAAAAACCAGGCAACAAATTTATTCCTTGCCCCTACAGGTAACCAAATGCAAACACTAATCATGTCGTAAAACTTTTAAACTTAAGTCAAACAGGTAAAATCAAACATCATAAAATTAATGCTAACCAAGCACACCACCCATACAGGTACCTGCGCTAAACCACGAAATGTTCAACCATAAAAAGGGTTGGGAACCCTTTCAAATACAATCGGACTTCTAGGTAGAAATGTATAAAAGTCGACCTCATAATAAAAAATTAAGTTTATTTATATATTCAACAGCATTTTAGTTCTAAGCACTGTAAAGTTGGGTTACGCATTGTAAATTACACGCAAAAACGCTTAGTGATTAAATCTCTTTCGCGTCATTTTTGTTCTCTTAAATCCTCTCTCTGCGCAATCGACCGTTGGCCAACTGTTTTGGTACGGACTATAGTAAGGGTTCCAAACCGTGCTGCAGTATTCAAGCGCTGAGCGAATGAGAGAGATGAAAAGAGTTTTTTATAGTGTATGGATCTGTAAACTCCTTACTGTTTCTTTTAATAAATCCTAACATTCGGTTGGATTTGTTTATAATATGAGGAAGAAAGGAAAGTTTGGTATCGAGAATAACACCTAGATCTTTTTTTTGCACAACACGATCCAAAGAAGTGCTACCAATTCGATAGTCATAGTAGATCGGAGAAATCTTACGAAAACAAGACATAACTTGGCATTTTGAAATATTAAGATGTAAGAAGTTTTTAAACTACACCATTGTGCCAGTTTATTCAAATCATCATTTAGTGAAGTACAATCCTCGAAGCATTTTATACTACGGTATAATTTAAAGTCATCTGCAAAGAGAAGACATTGGGATTTTAAGAAGATTTTTGGAATATCGTTAATAAAAAACAAGAACAATAATGGGCCTAAATGGGCTACCCTGAGGGACACCGGATGGTACCAATATTTGATTTGACTGATGATCGTCAATCTTAACAACTTGAACTCTGGATGTTAAATATGATTTAAGCCAATCAAGAATTTTAGAATGAAATCGCAATTCCAAGAGCTTGTGTAAAAGAATATCATGGTTAACGCGGTCAAATGCTTTGGCGAAATCTGTGAAGATTATGTCGGTTTGACGATTTGATTCAAATTTGTTTATGATAAAGTTTGTCATTAGTGGAAGATTTGTGGATGTAGACCTTCCAGAAATAAATCCGTGTTGGGAATCTGATACAAAACCTTTTTGTTGAAAAGTAAGTTTATCACAAACTATTTTTTCAAATAACTTAGGTAGAGCAGATATTTTGCAGATTGGTCTATAATTCGTTATTTCTTGTTTCGATCCAGATTTGTAAATTGGTGTTATATAAGACAGTTTCCAACAATCTAAAAATTCACCATTCGAAAGCGATAGGTTGAAAATTGTCGTCAATGGAATAGCTAAAGATGAGGCACATCTAAACAATAGGATTTGTGGGATCCCATCAGGTCCTGCCGTTTTGTTTTTATCTAAACCTAATAAAGCTGATTCTACTTCAGAAGACGATATAACCATGGACCCTATATTAATGATAGTAGAAACTTTTGGTAAATTTACGAAAGTTGGAGTGGTTGTGGAGTATACAGACTGAAAGTAAACAGCAAAGAGGTTACAAATTTCCTGAACATCACTCGTTGATTGGTTCAGGTACTTCATGCAGCTAGGATACCCGTTGCTTTTACGTTTTAAGTTAATAAATTTCCAAAAAGCGGATGCGTATTATCACACTGGGTAAACGTAGTTCCAAAACGATCCATGGTTAACCGAATTGATTGCTCTGATGGACGATTTTATCGACCATAACATGAACGGAGCTAGCGGTAAACTTCGCGAACTGAACCATTATTTTCAAAAAAAATCTGATTTGCAAGCGATGTTCATTTGTCAATCCGTTCATGATGAAATGGCAAACCAAACTGCACATAAATGACATTAGAGTTGCCCGATTTGACTACAAAATCTCCGTTTTGTCTTAATTCGAAAAACCAACCTCTGAAAAAAAAAACACCCTATATATCGTACCCAATCTTTGATGACAATGAATTGATGAATGGATTTCGATTTTGTGAAATCTGCTAATCAAGCATTTTGATTTCAGATGTCAATTTTAACCATTTGTAGATTTTGCCCTTGGAGTTATCGAAACCAACCATTTTGTTCAAATTACATGTTACAATGACATTCAATAAACTTCCACATATTATAGGGAAGTAAGCATGAATCCTATTTTTTTTTTTTATTTTTTTTTTTTTTTATTTATTATTTCATCAATTAGAATACAATCTATTAGACTAAGAATAAATACATAATATAACTGCTGGTGGGTACCTATATGCATTCATATATTACATTACAAAATAAATATATGTTACATTGATTTTCATTAAGTTAAATATAATTAAGCACTATTAGAACATAATGTTGAAATATTATTTAATACCATAGATTAAAAGATATCTCTAGAAAGATTCGAATAAAAATCAACTGAATTACAAATTAAATTTGCTTCTCTGATGCAACGGGATATAGTCTCGTTTCGTCCATAATTGCTACGATGAAACTGTTCATAAATTAAAAATCGACAACGTGTAGTCCTTGATGGTGCATTGCCTTCACTCACTAATGCTAGCAACGGGGGACACTTTATATGATATGTTATAATATCTCTTATAAACATTACGGAAAAGTATACCCTGCGATTTTTAAGAGATTGCATTCCAAATAATAAACACCTACTGTTATAGGATGGCCTTGGAATTCTCCAATTTAACTTGAAGAACGCATATCTAGTAAATTTTCTTTGTACTTTCTCAATTCTTTCCATTGAATTACTGTAGTAAGGATTCCAAACTATGCTACAATACTCCAGAACTGATCTTACTAGAGAAATATATAATGACTTTAGAGTATAAGGATCCGAGAATTCTCTAGTGTTTCTTTTAATAAAACCAAGCATTTGGTTAGCTTTATTAATAATATAGTCGTAGTGTGGTAAGAATGACAGCGTTGTGTCTAATATAACCCCTAAATCTTTCTTCCTTCTTACTCGCTCAAGATTAATGTTATTGATATTATAATCAAACAAAATTGGATTTTGATTCCTGAAACATGACAAAACTTGACATTTTGAAATGTTAAGATGAAGCAGATTCCGTTTGCACCAATGATCAAGTCTCGTCAGATCTTTTAAGACAAGACAACAATCCGATTCACATCGTATCTTACGATAGAGTTTGAGATCATCGGCAAATAGAAGGCAAGTCGAATCAATAAACATACCGGGTATGTCATTGACAAATAACAAAAATAATAATGGTCCTAGATGACTTCCTTGTGGGACCCCTGACGGAACTGAAATGTTATTTGAGAGAGAATAGTCAATTTTTACTATTTGGACTCTACCCGTCAAATATGATTCCAACCACTTTAGTAAAGAAGAATGGATACCAAAAGAGAATAATTTACTAAGTAGAACTTTATGATTTATTCTGTCAAATGCTTTCGCAAAATCAGTAAAAATAATATCAGTTTGCCACTTTTTTTTCCATGTTTGATATGATGGCGTTAGTCATTAACGCTAGGTTTGTTGCCGTTGATTTGCCTGACATAAAACCATGTTGAGACACTGATATGTAGTTCTGAACCAATTGTGATAATTTATTACAAACTATTTTCTCAAATATTTTTGGTAGAGCTGAAATCTTACATATTGGCCTGTAGTTTGTTATTTCGTGCTTTCCCAGATTTAAAAATGGGAGACAAAAACGAAATTTTCCAACCATCCAAAAATTTGCCTTCTACAAGAGAAAGGTTAAAAATTATTGAAAGTGGCTCAACTATCGCAATTGTACACTTCTTTAAAAGAACAGCAGGAATTCCGTCGGGTCCTACTCCTTTACTAGCATCCAATGCTGATAAAGCCTCTTCTATATCCAATGGACTGAGAACAATCGAACCGATGTCGACAACTCTACTAACAGAGGGCATTTCTTGTATGGAGGGAGCGTCCAATGAATACACCGATTGGAAATAGTTCGCGAATAAGTTGCAGATTTGTGGCACCTCACTAGTCGTTGAGTCAAGGTACTTCATGCAACTTGGTATTCCATTTGACTTACGCTTTGAGCTTATGAAATTCCAAAAATATTTACTGTGTGATTTTAAATCACTCTCAATTGATAGCAAATAATTTCGATACATAAATTTATTCAAAACATCGAACTCACGTTGGCGAATTAAGTAATTTATGCGCAGATCTAGATTCTCTTTGTCGATTTTATAAAGTTTGAATGCTTTATTTTTCTTGTTTTTGAGATTATTCAACCTTTTGTTAAACCAGGCCGGACTATTGTTATTTTTTAAACGTTTTACAGGTACAAATAATTCAATTGCACCTTTTAAAATGCTAGAGAAAACGGAGTAAGTGTTTTCCAAACTCAAAGAACTCAGAATATTTTGCCACGAAAAAGACAACAAATAATCAACCATTGCATCAAAGTCAGCTTTTCGAAAATCATATATAGTCTTGTGATTGGATATCAATTTCTTTATATAATGATAAAAGTATATGTTGCCATCAATTGCAATATGATGAATTGAGTTTTTAATAACCGGGAAGTTTGACTTATCAAGACAAATGTTATACTCAATGTCCACAAAGATCAGATCAAGTATCCGGTTAATATTATTTCGTAGAGAATTTACTTGAATTAAATTATATTGACCCAAAAAATCTATAACAAAGGATTCTATTTCCGTTGAAACATTAAAAGGAACCAAACACCTGTCTTCCAAGTCCAACGTCCATTCAATGTTACAAAGATTGAAGTCACCCGTCAATAGAATATGTTGCGAACTTTTCAGATTATCTAATATAGACTTTAAATTATTTAAATGAGCGCTATACAAATTTAAATTACTCCTAGGTGGAATATAACTAGCAGAAACGAATAATTCTGATTGACCTATTTTAGCACATACTGTAAGTTGGTCAATGTCTAGATCCGAGTTAGAAGAGTTTGATTCCAAGCCAATCAAACTACATGCCAGTGAAGCACGAATTGCAACCAATACTCCTCCACCTCTTTCCATCCCTGTCATTTGAGTAGATCTGTCTTTTCTAAAAACAGTGTAATAATTGGGAAAACATTCAACACTTAAATGATTATCAGTTAACCAAGTTTCAGTTAGGATAATAATATCATACGTACATGAAGAAAACGATACATAAATATGATCTTATCTGGTCCTTAGCCCACCAACATTTTGATAATAGAAAGATACATTTTCAAAACTACTTGATGATGTCTTCGGCAATCCAGCAGGAACATTTTGTAGAAAGGGATTTCTATCTATATCGTCAGCAAATGATGTTATGTAAGATTGACTGATTTGGGAGCTCTGTCGTTTTTTGGATGATTTATAAATGGCTTTACTTAAACCATTTATTCTGTTTAAATTCGATAATTGGTTTCAATCACCACTGTTACCTACTTTTAAACAATTCATTGGGAAAAAAAAAGCATCACACAGAAGTGGAAACAAGATGGAAATTTAATTAAAAAACATGAATGGAATTACAAATCGAATTCAATATTTATATTTATTTAATTTGTTTCCCCTAAAGAAGATAATTACACGCAGTATACATTACCCCGAGTTGCATTAATGAGCAGAATAAAAAAAAATTGGAGGATTAATCCATTTTCGATTTTTTTTTTCAGTTAACAGTCGAGTTTCACCTCTGAAAATCCCATCGAACATCAAACAATCCCACCTGTGAAATGTAATTTTCTTTCTTTTTTTATAACGTTCGAATAATTGCAAAATCAATTTTATAAAATTTATTCAGCAACATGCAAACATGCTCACAGAGTGCAAATATACTGCTTGTGTCAACCAGAGATGCATCCGAAAAAACGCAGATATTTACACATACAGTTATTTAGGCCATACGATACACATAATTAGATGAACGGCTGTTAACTAATTGAAAAATTGTAGTAGTTACCCGGATCTATTTTATTGAAGCAATTAGCAGAAAAAGTGGCGCGCTAAATTAGTAGCTACACGTCATTGACTTAATTATGATGCGATTTTAATTAGAGCTATTTACTGTACCGTTACGATTAGTTGGATAGTACTAGATTGATGCGATGTGTTAGATGGAGAAAATGTTTTCACAATTTTTGATGATTTTTCATATGTAAGTAGGTGTACATAATAAATGGTTTTTGAGCGGAATACAAGTTCGCGTCTCGTTTGTATGCGGAAAGACTAGGGAAGTCCGAGGAAGTTTGTTTCCATAACAAAATTTAATTTAAAAACATGAATGGAATTACAAATTACAAATTTATCACTGGTGTAAGGCTCTGCAACTCAATGGTCGATTCTCACAAAATGCAGTTTACAAGTTGCGAGCTTTGAAGCGATTTCTGTACTTTACTGGCTGCGCAACGTCCACCTATGCCATAAAGGATTTTTGTTCTTTAGAATCGCCGAACTTCTATTCTCTAATATGAGTAGCGGTACACACGGCGTTGGAGCTCATCTAAGCAAAACCCAGCTTACAAAGCTACTAGTATCGAATAGCCGCTTTAGTTCTATGTGGCCCTTTCTTTCTCAAGCTTTCTGAAACAAAATGGCCGAAAACATCGGAAAAACCTGCAATATACGAGTGCCATGATGAATAACAACCGAGATATGGACTACATGGAAATTTTTTTGGAGGACCCTTTCTTTGAAAGTACGAGATTCTCAACATACTGAAAGCTGCTAAGGTCAATGGCATGGAATAACAACCGAGATATGTGGTACATGGGAATTTCTTAAGGACGCGGTCTTCGACGCAACGAGATTTTCAACACACTGAAAGCTGTGAAGGTCAATGGCATGGAATAACAACCGAGATATGTGGTACATGGGAATTTTTTTAAGGACGTGGTCTTCGACGCAACGAGATTCTCAACATACTTAAGGCTGTAAAGGTCAATGGCATGGAATAACAACCGAGATATGTGGTACATGGGAATTTTTTTAGGACGCGCTCTTCGACGCAACGAGATTCTCAACACACTGAAAGCTGCGAAGGTCAATGGCATGGAATAACAACCGAGATATGTGGTACATGAGAATTTCTTAAGGACGCGGTCTTCGACGCAACGAGATTCTCAACACACTGTAAGCTGCAAAGGTCAGTGGCATGGAATAACAACCGAGATATGTGGTACATGGGAATTTTTTAAGGACGTGGTCTTCGACGCAACGAGATTCTCAACATACTTAAGGCTGTAAAGGTCAATGGCATATAATAACAACCGAAACCCCCTCTTCGACACTACGAGATTCTCGACATACTAAAAGCTGCAAAGGTCAATGGCATGGTTGTAACTTTTTGTCGCCGACTACAGAACGAAAAAAATTCTATGTACCTTCCCAATTATGGCCTCTATTAGCAATGAAGCTCCTAAAGCCACATCCTTTACACAAACGGTCTATTTTAGGCCCATAAAGATTGCCATCGGGCGTCGGATGAAACTCTGTTCACCTGTCACAGTGCAGGAGTGCCACTACGATTCAAAACGGACCACAGAATGAACTGCCTTGGGACCAACAAGAACTCGGTTACAGGCAACATTTTTGATAGCGAAGCCATCAACGCGGAGTTGTCTTCTAAAGAAATTGAATTGATACCCAAACTCAAGGCAGACGCCAGATCCGATCGGCGCTAGAGCATTATGTCCCACAGGAAGCAACAGAAAGTTAGTCAACGTAACCGAAGAACCGATTCTGAAGAAGACTTAAATGGTTCGACATGGTTTTATCGTCATTGATTGGAAATCCGATCCTGGTATGCAATGTTGATGCACCATCAAGACAGTGGATCAGAGGAAGATTAACAAACGTGGTTTTAGGAAATGATGGACAAGTTCGTTGTGCTGAGATTAACAATGCTACAGAAATCCTGCGAAGAATAAAAAAAAATACAAATTTTTGACGTAAGAGGCTCGTTAGTACCCAGGGCCGAGCTTCCTCACAACCATTCATGTGCGCGTGTGTACTTCTTGCACGATGGTGGGACCTCCATGCTTTTAGGATGTTGCGGTAGAAAGCTTTTGCATTAACACTTTGCATTAATCTTCGGCTAGATCCCTATCTTCATAACCAGAAATAGACAAGAAGTCTTCACAACCTAATAAACTACTGGAGAGCTTCAAACGTGCACTCTTTTTTAGAACACAGATACATCCAATTAAATTTTGGCGACTCTACTGTAAACCCGAAGGCTTTTACGAATCCAAGAAAAAAAAAACTGCTCACATGAAATAGATTTTTGGTCCAATAAACTCCTCTCTGACACCTTGGAACAATCGATTAATAAGGTAGAACTGGATAGAGTTGTGGCAACTCTCTCACGATACAAAGCCATCAGCATGGCCTATCAGGAGGGCGTTTGTCCTTTGTGGAACTACATCCTCTGCACTCTTTGGAAAAACTGTAGACAATTATTTACCAAAGCCTTGAACTCCGAAGAAACAATTGATTGGGACCACCATAAGTCGTCTCTACAAAGATACGTAATCATGTTGAGGAAACAAAAGAGAGCGTCCTGGTGCACCTACTCTGGTAACATAGAAGAAACCTCTGTGGCTTCTAGACTCCTTGAAATCCCCTCCACCAATATCTAGCTACCTACACCAGACGGTCAATAGGCTACCTTAAGCATGGAAACAATTACCCGGAAAAAAACTATTACAAAACGGTCTCTCTGTACTCTCCAAATAAGATGTAGACACGGCGTGAACCCATAAAAAACCGAATTGGTCCTTTATTGCAGGAAACATGTTGATCCTCCTAAACTTAATGGCGTTAGTCTCAAGTACGAAGAACGTCCGAAGGTCTGATCTTGCAAAAGAAACTAAAGAAAAGCCATATTTGAGAACGCATAAGAAAGGCATTCTAGAACAAATGGGGTATGCAACCACATATCACTTCCCGGTGGATAGCTCTAAAAACAGTCTCCGACCGCAACTTTCTGAGGAAAGTTCAAAGATCAGCTTGCATATGCATAAGTGGATCTCTAAGAACCACCCCTCCGCTGACATCACTAGATGATATCCTAAATCTAGTGCCCCTAGATATTCTTGGAAAACAGACAGCAGCTTCTGCAGCTGCAGGGCTGAGAATCCCATTACAATGGACACCCTCTCAAAATGAACACAGAAAGACACTAAATTATCGTAACTTATAAAAAACACAAACCGACCGATTTCGAGTCAACTATTCCCAGTTACATCGAATGGGAGTCGAATTTGAATGGTGATAGCAACTGGATTTCCATCCATACGGATGGGTTTTAAACAGAACCTGGAGTGCGTGGAAGTGCTTCCTCTCCGAGATGCCCAACTCAATCATATCCTTTCGCCTTTCAGATCATTGAAGAGTTTTCCAGGCGAAAATCATGTAATTAAAGAAGACTTGTCCTGGCTAAGGTGTAATGAAATATTCATGAATAATAACAGCATCTTCACTGACAGGCATGAATCAATCTAATGCAAGGGATCCATTCAAATTCATGTCGAATACCGCCCACAAATGCTGAACATCTTTAAACGAGATGGCGGAGCACTATATCTCTGAGACTCGACACCCAAAAGAGCTGAATATCGTTTGAGTATCTGGTCTCAGACATAACCCAGGGAATTGTAAGGCATATGAGCTCGCCAGATTGGGCACTACTGGGAACTATCCCAAATATTCTAGCTCAAGTAGAAATGCCCCACGCTGTGTGGGGTATTGAATCAAACTTGATGCGATCAAGAAAGCAAACTACAGATGGATAAACGGCTCAAAAGACATACAAAGTAAGCCAAGCCCAGGACCAGGTCTCTTTAGCAATGACTTCTGCATAAGCTGCTTGTACTATGGAGAGGAGAAGTGTATTCCTCAAAATCTCTGCTTTTGTCCATCCATTTGCAACAAAAGAAATCTGCACCTACTTGACTTTCTAGGTGACCAGGCTAATACGAATGTCTGGAACTCCCTTCGCTTCAAAGTCAGCTCTGAATGGTTCACTTGGGCGAACGAATCTTTGGGAAAAGTCGTAAGAACCACATGCCGTTGAGCTCTATAGGGAGAGAATAAGGGAAAAACACCGGCTTTTCAGAAAGAAAAAAAAAGACCAAGAAAAGCGCGCGATCGAGGATATAGAGAGGTGCCACTCCAGGAACGATGTTCGCAAATTTTACCAAAGTGTAAAACGTCAAAGCCAAGGAAACAAGGCTCGAACAGAATTCTGTCGAGATGAACAAGAAAATATCATCGTTGAGACGCAGTAGATGCTGAGGATATGGAAGAACCACTTATGCAGACCATTAAACGGTGATGATGAACAACATTCCGCTGCCAGGCAGAACGACCGATTCAATATTGGCAACGACAGCGAAAACTGCCAACCACCCGACCTGCTTGAAGTGAGGATAGCAATATCTAAACTGAAGCTTAATAAGGCTGCCGGAAATGACGGCCTTCCCGCCGAGTTTTATAAATCCGGTGGAGATGACTTGGTAAGTAACATCCACCAACTCATAAGTCGAATCTGGTCGGAAGAAAGTATGCCTGAAGAATGGAACCTCAGCAACGTTTGCCCGATCCACAAAAAAGGAGTTCCTCTAAGCTGTGCCAACTACAGAGGCATAAGTCTCCTCAACATCGCCTACAAGATCCTATCTGCCGTAATACGTGAACGCCTGAAAACGTTTACCAACAACCAGATCGGCCGTTATCAGTGTGGTTTTGAGCCAGGAAAGTCCACAACCGATCAAATTTTCACACTTCGGCAGATCCAGGAAAAAACCCAAGAAGTCCAAATCGATACCCACCACCTATTCATCGATTTCAAAGCCGCTTACGACAGCATTTAAAGAGACGAACTATACAGAGCCATGTCTAGTTTTGGTATACCGCCCAAACTCGTCCGTTTGTGTAGGATAACGATGGAGAATTCAAACTGCTCCATCAGGGTCGGAAACGACCTCACCGACACATTCGATACCAAAAAAGGATTTAGGCAAGGCGATGCGCTGTCATGTGACTTCTTCAAAACTCACGAGCCAAAACCAGAGGCACAATTTTCCAAAAATCTGTACAACTACTATCATACGCCGACGATATTGACATCGTTGGTAGGACCCAACGTGATGTCATAGATACGTTTGCCTGTATAGAGAAGGAAGCGGCAAAAATTTGTTCAGCAGTTAATGAGGGTAAGACGAAGTATATGCTGTCAACACGAAAGGATACACAACATCGACGAATTGGACAGAACGTCACCATTGACAGATATAACTTTGAGGTAGTACGAGACTTTACCTATCTCAGCTCCGCTATTAACTCTGACAACAACATCTTGTCAGAAATTAAACGAAGAATTACTCTTGCCAACCGCTGTTTCTTCGGGCTAAGAAGGCAATTCAGTAGTAAAGCCATCACTCGAACTACTAAGGAGATCTTATATAAGACCTTGGTCATCCCAGTCCTGCTCTACGGCGCTGAAGCATGGACCGTCTCAAAAGCGGATAAAGAAATCCTTGTTCGATTTGAGAGGAAAAATCTTCGGTCCCGTTTGCGTTGACGGGCTATGGAGACGTAGATTCAACCTAAAAACTGTAAGAGCTGTACAGCGACATGCCCCTGGTCAAAAAAAACTCCGCATTGGACGTTTTAGATGGCTAGGACATGTAGAACGAATGGACACCAATACTCCGTCTTCGATTCCCAGCCAGACGTCGGACGCAGTAGAGGAAGACCTCGCCTTAAGTGGCGCGCACAAGTAGAAACCGACCTAAACCAACATGGATTGTGCAACTGGAGGCAGTTAGCTAAAGACCGGGCTAAAAAGGCATATTGGTTGAGGCCCGTGTTCATTCCGGACTCTAGCGCCATCTAAGTAAGTAAGTAATTACTTACGGATATGAAGTGTAGCTCATAGTTCCAGTGGCAAGTAGACCCATCATGGCAAAGTTAGACAATAGCGACTGCCAGACATTCGCCAGCATACCTAGATCAGTTTTTGGTCCATTCTGATACCACGTGGATCTTGTGCATTCTCCTTGTTGCGTGTAAGAAAACTAATCTGAGTAAAAGACTTCTCACTCCAATGGAACTCAAATAGCAGAGATTTCGAAAGTTGTAAGCTCCAAGATGAAACTTCCTTTTGTTTGATAGAAGATGAAGAACTGTTTCTTCTTCCATTACAGATCCAGCTGTTGCCTTGCACTCGCTAAGCAGAAAGCAAGGTTTTTGAGCGATTCATCTCTGCCGCTTGCCGCTGAATACGTGGCCTTAGGCCAAGGCGTAAACCTACGTTTGACATTCAAAAATCAGAATCTTCTCAACTGCAAGAAACACTTTCGTCCTGAAACTTTGACTACCCTAAATCTGTTTCTCTAATGCATGCACACTCCTTTCGAGGCAATGTTCTCTTTATAGACCATTAAATCATTTAAAAATCTCATTTTATCGCCGTTTAGTTGCATAGTATCCATCCTTTTAAGGACATAAAACACCATTTCGACAAAGAAGCCATTGATGATACCTATAAAGGAGAAATGTCTTAACACCCATCGAACGGAACTTAAAAGCATCCTCACTTTGTTCTCTGACAATATGTTCCCACCTGACGATGAAACGAAAACATGCCACGCATCACATCCACTAAAGGACCAAAATCCATTTACAGCCATTACACTTGGTAATTCTTCATAATCACTTCATTTCCTCTGATTGTGATTTCTCTTTCCATGTTCGTCCTTAATTTTCCAATTGCAAAAACACAAACAAAACGGAGAAGTGGATTTTTTTTCTTTCAAAAATTAAATTTCATCTCACGTAAGAAGGAGTGTTGTGACAGGACACCGCAACCAAAGCAAACGAAAGACAAATGGCCGCACATTTGTCGTTTGAAGGACCAAAAGATCTTAAAATGGAAATTAAATTAAAAAAACCAAAAAAAAACCCTTTGATTGTTTGATTGATTTTTTTTTGAAAGAAAAATACCGTAATTTGTAAATAAAGGATATCGCTGTACATAAGTGAATAATTTTTGTATTGCTGGCAAATATACACGCAGAATAAATCGCTTTACACATCCTTCAGCTCCATTAGTCGTACAGAAGAACTGTGAATGAAAATATCAAAAGGATTTATGGCGGTAAAATTTCAAAGAAGTTTTCCTTTTAATGCCGTAACGCAAGGATATTTCCATATGGCATTATATGTACCATTGCAAGAGTAGTAGGAGCACCAGCACACCTCCGTGTCGTCAATTGCGCAGCCATTATCAAACATTACACTAAAGGTAACGTGTAGTGTGTGCAAAAATCAAACAAAAAACAACGCACAAAGGACTACGGAAAAGGACATTTACACCGGCACTGCATATTTGCATACTGCATGTGCTTATGTGGCACACCTACTGCAGTTCGAATGGTAAGGGATGAAAACTTTGCTTTGGCTACATGGTGAGTGGTATGAGAGAGTCCTTGCACTAGGGGTGGGTTATACAGAATAACAAAGATCCCAGTCAAAGGTATCGATAATTGACTGTTGCCTTTCAAAAGCGTTTTTTTTTTTTCGGTTTTGACGAATGCCAACTTGCATAATCGTTTCGTTCGATTTGCCCTCATTAGGAGGAAGGTTTCTCGAGACGGGTCTACACGATTAAGGTCTAATTCTTGGACGCGGCTTTTGTGTGTGCAAAGTGCAAGTGCATCGATTGAAGATGAAAGGTGATGTTTGATGGACGATGGAAAAAAGTGTGCAACATATTTATTCCACTTGGGTGGAGAGGAGGCGCTGCTTTTGAAGTTTGTTTCCTTAAATTGGTTGTCGCACCTTTTTATTTCCTTTGAATAAGGATGTCTACTGCAATTGTGAATACAGAAATGTTCATTAGATGTTTTTGTTTTTGTGGATTTATTCAGGGGGAAAATATATACAAATGCATGTCCTTTGATAACATTTTAATGCAGAAATCGTGTTACAACATATTTTGGGTAGCACTTACTTTCCGGAGGACTTTCAACACTTAGCCGACGACTAATTGCATATTATAAATCAGGAATAGTCAAGTCTAAGGATTTGTTAATTGAATGGTGAAGGTTATACCAATTTACTCACACTTCGAGACACGTTTTAAGAATTTGTATGAAACATTCAACTTTCATACAAATTTTGAAAACGTGTCTCGAAGTCCTGTTCTGGGTGGCACACGAATCCTGCTATAAAAACAAAACGTCGTAACTGTTTTTCGGTGTAAGTAGTCGGATTGTTTTTTTTAAGTTGTAGGTACCTACTTAGAATTATTAAAATTAGTGCAGCGATACCTTCGTGCAGTCCGCCATTTCCGTTCAAAGCGAATTTAGGCGGGAGTTTGGCGGTAGTCCCCCGAGTAGATGGAACATTATGAGCCCGGTAAACATGTTTGCCGAATCTGGAAGCGTCTTACAAGAATTGAAACATTGAATTCCCTATGTTTGGTTTCGGTACACAATCGCGGGTGTAGCCCCGTTTATACAGACAAGTCAAAGCGTTTCGACTCGAAACTTATCCGCGCAAATAGGAGTTAGCAGACGGTCATTACAACGGATAATGCATGATGACTGAAACTTGTTTCCGTACAAAATCCAAATGACGAGCAAGTTAAAACCTCTGGATTTGCAAGTTCAACTGGGATTTTGCCAAAAAAATGTTTGAAATGTCCAAAGAAGACCAAAAATTGATAAACTGCTTGTTTCTGTCTAGTGACGCTCCTTTGGATCTAAACAATGTGAACAAGCAAAATGGACTTATATGGAACTGTAATACAGAAATGCTCCATGAAACGGAGCTGCACCCAGAGCGAGTCACTGTGTGGTGTGCAGTTTTATCAAGGAGCCTTGTCATGCCATATTTCTTTGAAGAAAACGGGGTAACAGGAACTGTCACTGGGAACCCAGGACGAGTCATTGTGTGGTGTGCAGTTTCATCAAGGAAACATTGTCGGACCATATTTCTTTGCAGAAAACGGGGTAACAGTAACTGTCGCTGGGAACAGTTTTTTTTTTAGAGTGGAAGAAGTTTTTTTACACAGGACTCTACCTTTTTATTTGCTGGTGTAGAAAAGGAAGCGGAAAATGGGTATAGCAGTAAATAAGGGAAAAGACAAAGTATATGCTGTCAACACGAAAGGACACACAACATCAACGAATTGGACAGAACTTCACCTTCGACAGATATAACTTTGAGGAAATACGGGAGTATCTCGGCTCCGCTATTAACTCTGACAACAACATCTCGTCAGAAATTAAACGAAGAAATACTCTTGCGAACCGCTGTTTTTTCGGGCTAGGAAGGAAGTTCAGTAGTAAAGCCGTCACTCGACCTACTAAGGAGATATAAGACCCTGATCATCCCAGTTCTGCTCCACAGCGCTGAAGCATGGACCGTCTCAAAAGCGGATGAAGCTATCCTTAGTCGATTTTAGAGCAAAATTCTTCGAAAAATCTGAAGACGAAGAATCAACCAAGAACTATACGAGCTGTACTGCGACATGTACTCCGCATTGGACCTTTAAGATGGCTACGACAAGTAGAACGAATAGACACTATTCCTCCGGCTCGAAGAGTCCTCAATTCCCAGCCAGACGTCGGACGCAGTAGTGGAAGGCCTCTCCTTAAGTGGCGTGTACAAGTAGAAACCGATTTCAACCAACTTGGAGTGCTCATTTGGAGGCATTTAGCTAACGACCGGGCTAATTGGAGAGGCATGTTGGTTGAGGCCCAGGTCCATTCCGGACTGCAGCGCCACTTAAGTAAGGACGTAATGCCGAAGACGTATCCCTTTCAGCAGGATTTGGTTCTAGATTAAGCAACTATGTGTACACACATAACCAAACCGGTTATGGCGGAGATGCAACGAAAATTCAGAAACAAGCTCACCTGACCTGGCTGCAGCGGATTTCCTTTTTTTTGGGGAAGTTTTCTTTGAAACCAACGAATTTGAACTGAAGCAGTGGATTAAAACGATAGTTGAGGTTATCGCAAGTTTAACCGTTCAGGGCGAATAATTTTCAGATCATGTGTCACATATGCATGAACAAGCGTAGCGAGGTCATTAACGATCTTTCATCTTCGAAAATAATTGCTTGCTTTCTCAGGTGGTGATATTGTCCGGAAGGAACCTTAGCCTCGACCAACAAGATTTCCCAATTAGTCTGTTGCATAGCTAACTGCCTCCAGTTGAGAACTTCATGTTGGTTGAGGTCGGTTTCCGACGTTTGGCTGGGAATCAAAGACTCTGCCAGTATCGGTGTCCACTCGCTCTAACCTCAGCCATCTTAAACGGCAAATGAGGAGTTTTCTGACTAGGGGATGAAACTTCATCTCCATAACAAGTGAACGCAATCGGGACCGACAATTTTTCCCTTATCAGTGCTTAAAACCACAAGGAGCTCAATCCTCGCTTCACTTAGTCTTCGTGGTTTCTATTTCCTCTGTCCACGCCAGTATTGCAAATGTTCCGTTCTGCCTGACAGCGAAATATTGTTCTTCATCTTCGTTTAACAGTCTGCAGAGTCGGTTCTTCAATATCATCAGCATCGATTGTGTCTCAACAACGATATTTCCTTGTTCATCTCGACAGGATTATGTTTGCGCCTTGTATCCCAAGCTTGGATGTTTTACAACGAGGAAATACACATTTTTTGGCGCTACAGGCTCGTTAGTATCCATGGCCGAGCTTTTTCACAACCATTCATGTGTGCGTGTGTACTTCTCTCTACGATTCCGGCACCTCCTGTTTTATGCCGAATCCGAGCAGCTAAGTTGAGATAAGCTTTTCATGACAATTGATACTACTCGGATGATTTGTCAGATCATCTCGAGAGGTGGGCCAGTGACCTGATAAGGGAAAAATTGTCGGTCCCGATGGCGTTTACTTGTTATTGAGATGAAGTTTCATCCCCTAGTCAGAAAACTCCTCATTTGGCGTTTAAGATGGCTAAGGTTAGTGCGAGTGGACACCGATACTGGCAGAGTCTTTGATTCCCAGCCAAACGTCGGAAACCGACCTCAACCAACATGAAGTGAAAAATCATTTCGGTGTTGCTACGGGTGGGAATCGAACCCAGACCTTCTGTGCGACAATTCATCGCACTTACCATCGCGCCACTAAGCCCGTCATGGATGTTTGGATGTTTTACACTTTGGTAAAACTCCGGAACCTTTTTCCTGGAGTTGCACTTCATTATGGTCCCCAATCTCGAGTTTCCCTCTTTTTTCTTCGTTTTGAAAAGTCGGTGTTCTTCCAATCATTCTTTACCTATTGCTCAATCCTCTCGTCTTTACCTGCAGCCGACCCCTGTTGGCCTCGTAATTTCGTTCCTAGCAGCGAGCATTTTCCGGCATTCCTCATCAAACTAAGGGTTTGTTGCTGGTGGGCGCGAGAAGCCTAGCCTTACACATCATATACGGATGATCAAAGGCTTTCTGAAATCGTTACCATTGTTCTTCGACATTAGATGCTGGTGGTATGGTGTCAAACACCAGATTAAGGGATACGCGTTCTACGCGAAGGGCTTGGCCTTCTTTTGCGCATTCACATATTCGCTGCAACAAGGTATTCGTCAGGGTCGATGTTAGCCCCTCGAAATGTTCGGACATTTAAAATACTGGATGAGTGCCTCTTGTCTATCGCAATGTTTTTAACTCGATTGACGTTCTGGAGACCGCCATTTTCTGTTATGGATATCGTGGTGAGGACACCATGTGCTGGCTATAGTAGCATTTCGTTCCGTAGCGAAGTCGATTAGCCTAGGACCGTTGCCAAACGTGTTGGCGTGTTGACGTGTAGGCTATGTTTTCCGACAACTCTGCTAAATATGTCTACCCTTCCTATCTTTGTGTTAAAATCAACCAGCACGATCTTAACATCTTACTCCGGTAGTCGCTCATAACTTTTGTCAAAAGCTCGTAGCAGCTGTCTTTCGCTATTTTTTGTCTTTTTCCTCCATTGGAGTATGAGCGCATAGAAAGGTAATTTTGGCGAATTTGCGTGAATGTGGGTTGTTGTAATGCGTTTTCTTATTTCTTGCAAACAAAACACTTTTTGCCTAAGTCCGGCTCTAATAGCAAATCCACATCCGAAAAGTCGTTGTTTCTGCTCACTGTAATATGGTCCGTAGTAGAAGTCTTAGTTTTTCATCCTCTTTTTGTCCGTTCCATCTCATCGAATTTCCTGGATGGTTTTTAAGGAGCGTAAGGCATGGTTGTCACCAATAAAATCAGTTATTTTCGAGGCTTTAGTGGCTGCTTGACGATGTTTTTTTTTGTGAGCTGAGGAAAGTAATAATCTTAACTTAAACTGAACAAGGCTGCTGGAAATGACGGCCTTCCTGACGAGCTTTATTTAGCCGGTGGAGACCATTTAATGAGTTGTTCATCCTTTTTTTGTCCGGCCCTTCTCATCGTATTTCCTGTATGGTAGTAATTTGTTTTTAAGGAGCTCAAGGCTTCCTCTAGTTGTTCAGCTGCACCTCTTTAATTCAATTTCCTTACATTCCAGTTGCAGATACGAACGTTTCTGTCCTTTTTTCGTTTAGCATGGTTGTCACCAATAAAATCAGTCATTTTCGAGGCTCTTAGTGGCTGCTTGACGATGTTTTTTTTGTGATCTGAGGAAAGTAATAATCTTAACTTAAACTCAACAAGGCTGCTGGAAATGCCGGCCTTCCTGACGAGCTTTATTTAGCCGGTGGAGACCATTTAATGAGTTGTTCATCCTTTTTTTGTCCGGCCCTTCTCATCGTATTTCCTGTATGGTAGTAATTTGTTTTTAAGGAGCTCAAGGCTTCCTCTAGTTGTTCAGCTGCACCTCTTTAATTCAATTTCCTTACATTCCAGTTGCAGATACGAACGTTTCTGTCCTTTTTTCGTTTAGCATGGTTGTCACCAATAAAATCAGTCATTTTCGAGGCTCTTAGTGGCTGCTTGACGATGTTTTTTTTGTGATCTGAGGAAAGTAATAATCTTAACTTAAACTCAACAAGGCTGCTGGAAATGCCGGCCTTCCTGACGAGCTTTATTTAGCCGGTGGAGACCATTTAATGAGTTGTTCATCCTTTTTTTGTCCGGCCCTTCTCATCGTATTTCCTGTATGGTAGTAATTTGTTTTTAAGGAGCTTAAGGCTTCCTCTAGTTGTTCAGCTGCACCTCTTTAATTCAATTTCCTTACATTCCAGTTGCAGATACGAACGTTTTTGTCCTTTTTTCGTTTAGCATGGCTGTCACCAATAAAATCAGTCATTTTCGAGGCTCTTAGTGGCTGCTTGACGATGTTTTTTTTGTGATCTGAGGAAAGTAATAATCTTAACTTAAACTCAACAAGGCTGCTGGAAATGCCGGCCTTCCTGACGAGCTTTATTTAGCCGGTGGAGACCATTTAATGAGTTGTTCATCCTTTTTTTGTCCGGCCCTTCTCATCGTATTTCCTGTATGGTAGTAATTTGTTTTTAAGGAGCTCAAGGCTTCCTCTAGTTGTTCAGCTGCACCTCTTTAATTCAATTTCCTTACATTCCAGTTGCAGATACGAACGTTTCTGTCCTTTTTTCGTTTAGCATGGTTGTCACCAATAAAATCAGTCATTTTCGAGGCTCTTAGTGGCTGCTTGACGATGTTTTTTTTGTGATCTGAGGAAAGTAATAATCTTAACTTAAACTCAACAAGGCTGCTGGAAATGCCGGCCTTCCTGACGAGCTTTATTTAGCCGGTGGAGACCATTTAATGAGTTGTTCATCCTTTTTTTGTCCGGCCCTTCTCATCGTATTTCCTGTATGGTAGTAATTTGTTTTTAAGGAGCTTAAGGCTTCCTCTAGTTGTTCAGCTGCACCTCTTTAATTCAATTTCCTTACATTCCAGTTGCAGATACGAACGTTTTTGTCCTTTTTTCGTTTAGCATGGCTGTCACCAATAAAATCAGTCATTTTCGAGGCTCTTAGTGGCTGCTTGACGATGTTTTTTTTGTGATCTGAGGAAAGTAATAATCTTAACTTAAACTCAACAAGGCTGCTGGAAATGCCGGCCTTCCTGACGAGCTTTATTTAGCCGGTGGAGACCATTTAATGAGTTGTTCATCCTTTTTTTGTCCGGCCCTTCTCATCGTATTTCCTGTATGGTAGTAATTTGTTTTTAAGGAGCTCAAGGCTTCCTCTAGTTGTTCAGCTGCACCTCTTTAATTCAATTTCCTTACATTCCAGTTGCAGATACGAACGTTTCTGTCCTTTTTTCGTTTAGCATGGTTGTCACCAATAAAATCAGTCATTTTCGAGGCTCTTAGTGGCTGCTTGACGATGTTTTTTTTGTGATCTGAGGAAAGTAATAATCTTAACTTAAACTCAACAAGGCTGCTGGAAATGCCGGCCTTCCTGACGAGCTTTATTTAGCCGGTGGAGACCATTTAATGAGTTGTTCATCCTTTTTTTGTCCGGCCCTTCTCATCGTATTTCCTGTATGGTAGTAATTTGTTTTTAAGGAGCTCAAGGCTTCCTCTAGTTGTTCAGCTGCACCTCTTTAATTCAATTTCCTTACATTCCAGTTGCAGATACGAACGTTTCTGTCCTTTTTTCGTTTAGCATGGTTGTCACCAATAAAATCAGTCATTTTCGAGGCTCTTAGTGGCTGCTTGACGATGTTTTTTTTGTGATCTTAGGATAGTTATAATCTTAACTTAAACTCAACAAGGCTGCTGGAAATGCCGGCCTTCCTGACGAGCTTTATTTAGCCGGTGGAGACCATTTAATGAGTTGTTCATCCTTTTTTTGTCCGGCCCTTCTCATCGTATTTCCTGTATGGTAGTAATTTGTTTTTAAGGAGCTCAAGGCTTCCTCTAGTTGTTCAGCTGCACCTCTTTAATTCAATTTCCTTATATTCCAGTTGCAGATACGAACGTTTCTGTCCTTTTTTCGTTTAGCATGGTTGTCACCAATAAAATCAGTCATTTTCGAGGCTCTTAGTGGCTGCTTGACGATGTTTTTTTTGTGATCTGAGGAAAGTAATAATCTTAACTTAAACTCAACAAGGCTGCTGGAAATGCCGGCCTTCCTGACGAGCTTTATTTAGCCGGTGGAGACCATTTAATGAGTTGTTCATCCTTTTTTTGTCCGGCCCTTCTCATCGTATTTCCTGTATGGTAGTAATTTGTTTTTAAGGAGCTCAAGGCTTCCTCTAGTTGTTCAGCTGCACCTCTTTAATTCAATTTCCTTACATTCCAGTTGCAGATACGAACGTTTCTGTCCTTTTTTCGTTTAGCATGGTTGTCACCAATAAAATCAGTCATTTTCGAGGCTCTTAGTGGCTGCTTGACGATGTTTTTTTTGTGATCTGAGGAAAGTAATAATCTTAACTTAAACTCAACAAGGCTGCTGGAAATGCCGGCCTTCCTGACGAGCTTTATTTAGCCGGTGGAGACCATTTAATGAGTTGTTCATCCTTTTTTTGTCCGGCCCTTCTCATCGTATTTCCTGTATGGTAGTAATTTGTTTTTAAGGAGCTTAAGGCTTCCTCTAGTTGTTCAGCTGCACCTCTTTAATTCAATTTCCTTACATTCCAGTTGCAGATACGAACGTTTTTGTCCTTTTTTCGTTTAGCATGGCTGTCACCAATAAAATCAGTCATTTTCGAGGCTCTTAGTGGCGGCTTGACGATGTTTTTTTTGTGATCTTAGGATAGTTATAATCTTAACTTAAACTCAACAAGGCTTGTGGAAATGAGGACCTTCCTGACAAACTTTATTAAGCCGATGGAGACTATTTAGTGAGCGACAGAAACCTCTCCTCAACATCACAAAAAAAATTGCAACTGCGTTATAATATTTTAACACCTGAAACAGATTACGAACAACCTGATCGGCCCTTACCAGAGTGGTTTTAGGCCAGGAAAGCAAAAGATTTGGACCGTTTGTGTTGTCGGCTATGAGGACAAATATTCAACCAAGCACTATACGAGCTTTACAGCCACATAGACCTTGTCGAAAGCTGTACTTTTAGAATGGCTAGGGCATCTAGTGCTGATGGCACCAATACTACGGCTCGCATAATGCTGGATTTTTAGCAAGACGTCTAACGCAGTAGAGGAATACCCCGTCTTAAGTGTCACGTAGAAATAAAAAATGATCCAAATCAACCCAAAGGACGGGCAAATTAAAGAGGCATGTTGGTTTGGCCCAGGCTCATTCCGTTCTGTAGCGCCACTTAACTAAGTAGGTAAGCATGCCAATTTCTGTAAAAATGTATTTCGAATGAGAAAAATTTGATCGATTTCGGAATAATTATCGTTCGATGATTCATTTCCCTCTACAAAGACGGATTTGAAATGTTCTGCAAAGAACTAGCATGTGGATATTTTATCTGAATTAGCCCCATTGAACTTCATTGCAGTTGAAATTCAATTATCGTTGTTATGTTAGGTTTGACTGGGTTTTATAGGGTGTTGTCGCTTAGAAGATGCCTGTTTTCATCATATAAACGTTTTTTTTTAAATAAACCGTATACGGCTGTAGCAAAGTGGTAGGCTAACGATCAAGATTATGGAAATATGCAACATACATATGTACTTTTGTAGGTATATACAAAGGAAAAACGATTCAAATATGCCACAAGGAATCAAATGTTGTTCCTTGCGCACGCTATCTGTGCAAACAAATCCAGGTTCCACTTTGATGATAAACAAGTTTTCTTTCAAATATAGAAAGCTGCCTACAAGAATTAATGAAACTAATTAAACTCGTATATCAAGAGTTTCAAAGTATCTAAGTAGTTGTTCCCCCCATTCCTAACTCCACCATCACGATTTCGTCCATTTTAATTGAGGCACTAACGACGCGCTAGATAACGAAAATTGAATCATCAAAATACAATCATGACAGTAGATTCAATCTTCACCTTAAAACTGTGTAAATAAAAGTAGTTGTTTGTGCTATTGATGTCTTCATTACTTTGTCTCAACTTTAAGTTGCCATCTATGAGTAGATATTCCCATTTCGACTCACCATCCATTCCACAAAAACACAAAAAAACAGCAACAAAACCCCTTCAAAGCAGTATAAAAAAAAACAAAAAATCAATTGTATCTACACCTCTATTGCCAATCTACCGGCACCGCACCATCAACATAACCAGCAGCAGTACCAACAAACAATAACCAACAACAACAACTAAATAAAGTAGCGAACATAAAAAAAACACACACTCCTCTTGAATGAATTGTTAATTTAAATAAATAACTCACTCGCACTCATCCGGTATGTGAACTTTGCGTACGTTTATAACTATATGCACACGCTGTTCACTTACACTTGAAAATATCGATTTCGCTTAGAGATACATACAAATACCCCCCATCCAGATGTATAGATACAAAACTCCAAAATACAATACAATTTGTTGAATTTTAAATACAAAAAGACAATGCACCACCGCAAAATTGTCATCCAAAAAAAAAAAAGAAGAAAAGAAACGAAAAACAAATACAAACTCCATCTAGATACAAGAGTATCTACAGCAAAATGTACGTAACATTAGCCAGACAGAGACAAACTACACCATCAGAGCGACAGAGAGCGACTAGCCAAAGAACGAACATCCTCCAGCTAATCGATAAAACTGACTAATTATTGGCATTGCTAGGTAAAATTCTTAATTAACATGTTCTCCACTCTAGCTGGGGCGGCAAACCCACCCAAAAAAGACTGCACACAGCAAACAGAGTTAAAAAAAAAACAACAAACCCTCCTCACGAAAGTACAGATCAACCAAAGAAACGAAACACGCGATGAACAATCCAAATGAGAGCAAACTATCCAAACCCCGCACGATCAAAAGAGACAAAAACAGTCGATGAAACAGAAAGCACCAACAACAACAACATCAGCAGCAAAAACTAATTTGAGAATCCCACTTTCGGAACTATATTTCCCAACCACCATCAACACCACCACCAGGCACCGACCGGCCATCATTTTGCTTTACAAAAAAACACCAACCTCACAATCTCTCTTTCTTTCATCAGCTATTAGATACACTTCCACGGCAAACCTCATGGATACATCGTCTGTGTACACGCATAGTATCTGTGTGAACTGGAAGCATTCCCAACCACAGTTTGGGCTCACTTCCAATGGAACTGTGATAAACGGACTACCTGTGGTAGCTCCACCCGTGCGATGGCTATACCACGAACCATCAGCAGTGCAAAAGAGCACGCGATACAATATCATTCCACAGCATCCCTCCTTACACACAACCATCGCCCATCCAAGGGTGGGTTGTGGCATTTTTCTGCCCGTCACAGGGAGAATCGCTTTCGTATCGGATTAACCGGAATGGCAATTGGAATTCCTACTCGGATGCGTTGCGATATCTCGAATCAGTTGTTCTCAGCACAGCAAATCGTGTACACGGTGTGTGGATTCTGTCTCTCTGTGTGTTGTGTGTACCTACACCTCTCCTGTTTAGAACGTTCAACGAACTTACGTCGTCGTCGTCGTCGTCATCATCATCATCATCGTGGTTGTCGACGTTACTTTTCTTTTTTTTTTCATCGTCTTCTGTTGTTTCCATCTCTGTGCTTTGTGGTGGATGATTTAGGTTTTCTGTTGTTTTGTTATCCTTGAAGGAAATTATTTTGTGTGTGCTGTGTGCCTTGAAGATTCTTTGTCATCAACGATATAAAAATTGTTTTTGTTGTTTTATTGGATTTAATTGAGTGAAGAACGGATATACACACAGTGAACTAAGTGCAATCAAAAAAAAAAACAAAAAAAAAAAATGTCCCAATAAGGACGAAAATAGTGGTACCCAAAAAGCAAAAAAAAAAAAATCCCCAGTCGAAATACATACATTCAATCAACCCTCGGTAACCGTTCTAATTGTGAAAATGCAGGCGACAAAAATGCGCACTCCCTTCGCTATTCAGGAGATCCTCGGACTCGGAGTTGGTCGACAAACAAATAATCCATCACCGCCGGCAAATGTTACGGCAGCTCTATCGCCAGGATCGGCCAGAGATGCTGGTTCAATGTCACCAGATGCGGCGAGAATTGCAGCAGCGGCCGCTGCCGCTAATCACTGCCAATTGCCCGTCTTTAATCCGGCGAATTTTTACGCTGCCGCTGGCTATGATCATAGTACCTTGAATGCAGCCCATCATCATCACATGACGACCCTAGCCGCAGCGGCGTATCTGCGTGGATTTTTACCGCCGGGTTTTAGTACGCCACATGAATTTCGCGGACACTTTCAACAGCATTTTGGCAGTCAATTTGGTGAGTTTTTCTGTTTTTTTTTTAATTTCGATAAGGACATGTGGATTTGGTAGGATAATGGGGGGATTGTTTTCATTTTTAGGGGGTAGGGATAGAAGTAGTGCGCTCTATGAATTTTGACGATGACTTTTGGTTGCTCTTGGTCCTGGCTTCGACATGACCAATCAATATAAAGGTCCATTCAAAAACTCGTGCTTAGTCTGTGTTTTTTTACAAACGGAGGTTTTGAGGTTTTTTTAAAACGCTTTTCTCAACTGAGGCAAATCTAAGACAGCATAACGAAAAATTGCGTAAAAATGCAAAAGGATTTGTAGGTACAAATTTAAGGCAACACCACGAAAAATTGCGTATAAATGGGAACAGGATTTGAAGGTTCGTAATTTATGATACCATTTGCGTTCTATACGTCCTACACAACACCTGATCTTGTTTATCCATAAAATTGTGTGTGAAAAGTCAAATTCTGGTTACTTACATTCAGACCATGCATAAGTCTGAAAGTGCCTTCTCTTATAAATTGTGTGTGCAAAGTTACATCCTTGACACAAATATCTAGTACCAATCGTATAAAGTGATTAAAATGATACAAACCGTTAAATTTAGTTTCGTCAATTAGTTTTGTGTGGAAAGTCAATTTACTGACACATAAATGAAGGCATCATGCATAGTTTGAAAATCCAACAAATCCCCTACACGACACTAATTTAGCTTCTTCGATATTTGTTTGTGCTAAGTCAAGAATTAAGGCTCAACGTAAATGGTCTAAGATTCACATAGAGTGCCTAATTCAGCTTCTTCAATAAATTGTGTATACAAAGTCAGGAATTAAGGCCTCAACTTGAATATTTAAAAAAATTATATACAGCGCCTTATTTAGGCTTTTCAATAAATTGAGGGTGCAAATCAGGAATTAAGGCGCAACGTACATCGTCTAAAAAACATATAGAGTGCATAATTTAGCTTCTTGAATAAATTGGATGCAAAGTCAGAAATAAGGCCTCAACTTGAATGTCTTAAAAATTATAAAGAGCGCCTTATTTAGGCTTTTCAATAAATTGAGGGTGCAAATCAGGAATTAAGGCGCAACGTACATCGTCTAAAAAACATATCGAGTGCATAGTTTAACTTCTCCACAAAATTGGGAATTAAGGCCCCGACCTGAATGTTTTAAAAATGATTTAGAGCGCCTTATTTAGCCTTTTCAATAAATTGTGGGTGCAAATCAGGAATAAGGGGCAACAATTATATGGAGGGACTTACTTAGCTCTTTCAATCAATATGGGTTTGTAAAGTCATAAACTAAGGCCCCTACGTGCGATTAGCCTTTTCTATAAATTGTGTGCGCAACTCAGAAATTAAGACTCAACGTGCATGGTCTAAAAATCATATAGAGTTCCTAACTCAGCTTCTTCAATAATCAACTTGCCTAAGCTTGAATGTTTTAAAAATTGCATAGACCGCCTTATTTAGGCTTTTCAATAAATTGAGGGTGCAAATCAGGAATTAAGGCGCAACGTACATCGTCTAAAAAACATATCGAGTGCATAATTTCACTTCTCAAAAAAATTGGGTGTGCAAAGTCAGGAATTAAGGCCCCGACCTGAATGTTTTAAATATGATTTAGACCGCCTTATTTAGCCTTTTCAATAAATTGTGGGTGCAAATCAGAATTGAAGGCTCAACGTGAATGGTCTAAAAATCATATAGAGCGCCTTATTTAGCCTTTTCAATAAATTGTGTGTACAGAGTAAGGAATTAAGGCCTCAACTTGAATGTTTTAGAAATCATATAGAGCGCCTTATTTAGGCTCTTCAAATAAATTGTGTGTGCAAATCAGGATTAAGAGGGCAACTTGCATGTTCCAATAATTATTTGGAGGTCCTTTTTTAGCTTTTTTTAATAAATTGGGTGTGTAAAGTCAGGAACTAAGACCCCAACGTGAATTAAGCCTTTTCAATAAATTTTTTTTTATAAAATCAAGAATTAAGGCCAAACGTGCATGTTCTACAAATGATATAGAGTGCCTAAATTATCTTTTTCAATAAATTGTATGTGCAAAGTCAAATTCTTTACACGGATGTAAGAGACCTACATTTTTACAACAAATCCGAACCTAAAAGAAATGAAGCTTCAGTTTATACTTAACTCTAAAAGTACACAAGATAGAAAAAAGTCATAAAACTGAAAATATTTCAACATGGTATGCTAGTGAAGTTGCTTGAAAAATACTTCAATCAAAATGTAAACCCTCAGCGGCTCATGAAATATCTAAAAGTATCTGCCTTCTCCAGTCGTTTGTATGTCCTTAAATATATTTTGCGACAAATGAAGGGAATCGGTGCAATTTTACCTCGACTACGCACTGCAATTTGTAAAGCTTCTGAGGATTTTTTTTCCAAAATGTTTTTTTTACACATTTTCAGACAAAGGGACAGTAAAAACGAAGTCTCTGTAGAAAGGTGTTCCTTTCGGGATTTGAAGTAGAAACCTATTCCATTGTATTCTGACCCTGCGCTGTTAAATCAATTTAATTATTTATTAACTTAACTTTAATGATTAAGTGATGACGGGTATGCCAAACCTTGAAGGGACAACGATGATTTGATTTACTTCTTGGATTTTTGAACTTTTTATCCTTTTTGGCGATGTGGATATTGCATTACGCTGAATGAAAGTTTGTCATTCTTTCACAGCTGAGCCAATTCGTTAGAATGTCACATAAAAACCTTTATAAGGACAAAACTTTCATCTCGATCTTCGTGAAGGAGTATTTATAGGCATTGGGTAAAATTTTTCAAAAATGTATATACGGCAACAACTGCGAGTTATTTTATCGCAGAGGGCATTTCTATTTCCGGAAGAAAGTTTCATCTCAATCACCAAACGGAGAAAACCGAGACGGTTAAAAACAACCAACTTTGAGTTGAAAAAAACCTAGCCAAACTCTTAATATAGCTCAGAGTTAATTGGTTATAATTTTCATAGGCAATTCGTTTAAGACAAGGCAGTTGATAACAACCGAGTTAACTTTTTCCACACCCGTGTCTACTGACCGAATAACTCTGTTGAAAATATGCAACTTGCTCGGTTGAAAAACTCCATACAGCTGAAAACTCAAAAAATGTTGATGGAAAACAAATTTAAATGATTTATTTAAACTGTTTTACATATTGTATTGAGAAAACATTTTTTTTTTACACATTTGTTAAACAAAAAAAAATGGTATTACCATCCGGTGATAAAGGTTATGTAACCATGAGCTTCTTTTGACTACGTACTGACAGATGTTTGGTAAAATATTTATGTGTTTGGAATTGGCGGAATCAAAAGAAATACTAAAATATCTTGTTCTTGTGTTAACGGAACTTCAACCTAAAATATTCAACATACTATCAACAAAGTTTAACGACCTCAGTCATAAGCATATATTTCGTTTGCAATATGAAAAAGTCGTAAAGATACAAATACGGAGTTAGGGCCCAGTTATAGATATCATTGAAAGCCCTCATTGGGTTTACATCTTACGGCTTTTTTTATAAATCCAAACATTGGCGAGTTGGTGTCGAAGCAAAGCTTATGAATTTTAGAACTTGATTATCCAAAAATATTTAAATTTATCACTACAATTTTCGCCGAAGATCACTTCTTATTTGTCAGTGATCAACATTTATTTTTATGAAGAAATGATTGCCATTCCACCGAACTGAAACAGAATTTTCCAATAATTCCTATAAGAAGCTGTGGGGGTGTCATTTCAACTCCATCACGTGTTGTGTTCCAATGAAGTTGATCAACGATAGCAAAGATTATAAAGTCATATAGATGACGCATTGAGAACCAAAAAAAAACGTTTGCTCACCTGCTTCATGGTACGGGCTTCATGTGCACGTGTACACCCGTGAGAAACGAGATCCAAACATATGGCTGGCTGTGCCAGTATGACCCGACTTAAAACAATTTTTCTTGTTTGCAGTGCGTCATCTGTATGACTTTATAATCTTTAATGCTAGCTGTAACTGGGCACTTACACCTTCTAGCTGCGACGTCAAATTATTAATTTCGGAGTGACGGAGTAAAAAATTGTCATCTTGATGGAATTTGGCGCTCCATGGCCTGTTCTCACTCTTTATGTGATTGAACTCCCGTCTGTTACTAAGCATGCGTTTCAATCCACGTTTATGCTGATATGCGCACATAAATTTGAGCTGCCATATCGGTTTAATCGAAAACGGTGGGGGCTGTATCATAAAATATCTCAAAGATATTATAAGTCGGTCGCAACAATAAGCCAAAAGACTTTTGCGTACGCCACGGTAGAAGTTTATTGAAAAACATGATTTTTAATAAAATTAAACAGATTGCGTTTCAAAAAAATCATCATCTACCTCATCTACTGGCACCTAAAAAAAAAACTTTATTTCTTGTTGAAGAGTTCCTATTTTTCCCTTGGGCTTTTGGAAATCTTCATAGACACGATGAGCACGTGGCCAAAGTAGTGTGAGATTTTTACTCACATAAACCACCACCCGTTTTGTACCCTATCGCATAGGGGTACATTCGATTTTACATTTGCAACATAGAGAAATAGTTTCACTAGATATACCTCAAAGTATATGGATCGACTCAGAATTGCTAACCGAGTCGATCCGCCCGTCCGTCTATTTGTCACCGATTTCTGGGCTCTACATAGTTAGCTAGAGTTTAAAAATTTGGTATATAGACTCTCTACCCAAGAAAGCAGAACAAGCGAAAACATTTTTGAAATCCGCCCACTGCCACGCCCACTACGAAAAAAAACAAAAACGTTCTTTTTGGCGAAATGGTAAGGAGTTTTTGAAAAATTTTTTTAACAACATATTTAGACAATCCTAATATCTATATTTGGTCTATTCACAGTTTTTCTTCAAACCCACTTTTTGGAGGCTTTTTCAGTAAAAAAAAAAAGTTTTTCGGTCAAATTGTAAAAAAAAAAAGTTTTTCGGTCAAATTGTAAAATATTCGAAAAAACTTTTGATGTTCTTATAACATCAACATTTCGTATGTACATATCATTTTAACCCACGCCCACTTTTTGGAGGCGTTTTTATACAAAAACTACTTGTTTTGGTTGTGGTGTACTCCATAGCATTGCCAAGCAAAAAACGTTGTTTTTGGTCGAACCAGAAGAGATTTTGATAAAATTTCTGAAGAATATGGCACAACATATGACATTTTCTATATTTTCTCGACATAAATCCCCACTTTGGGGATTTAATTTTAAGGATGGGATTTTTTTTTATTCACGAGTAATGAATGTTTGGCAGGTAACTTTCTTATGAAATTTACTACTTTTTCAGCAATTTATAGCGCGGTTGAAGATTATCGGGCCAAATCCGCGAGCATGCCGCAATAAATTTCTTTCATCAAGAATTTGGAGGACCGTTGTGTTAACGTTTTCTCATAAATTTTTTTTTTATGTTTTCGTGAAAATTTGTTCGTTTCATCTCCGCGGGAATAACCAGATCTCTGTGTAGATCATCGTTCCTTATATACCACGGCGCTAAGACGAATGACCTTAACATTATGTTTTCAAAAGTTTGTAAAATATTTGGATTCAGTGTAAACCATACGTCCAAACCGGTTTTAGCACTTTCTTGTATAATAGCACAACTGAATGGTTGTTAGAAAGCCCGGCCCTGGGTACTAACGAGCCTGCGGCGCCAATTTTTTGTATAATTGCAGTTTCTTATCAAGGTTAAGCTTCGAATATTTTCCAAGCCACCAGTACAGTTCTCTGTATTTAGTTTTGAGTTCTTCGAATTTCTGTTTTACATGCAACTTCCATATTAATTTTGCATCGAGTGCAGTTCCGGGATTTTTTGCTTCATTTGCAAAATGGAGTCGAACTGGCAAATTGTTTGTCCATTTATACGAAAAATCTACATGAATCGTGGTGCGCTCGTTAAGTGCAATCCGCCAGGATTTTGTCCTTTCATTAACCTCGTTAAGAGCGTTTTGTAATTTCGTATTTGTTTCCTTTACTGTTGTGCTAATTGCTTGTATAGCAGTATCGTCAGCAAACGTTGCCAATATTGTATCGTTTGTTTGTGGGATATCACGTGTAAATAGGAGGTACAAGGGTGGTCCAAGAAAGCTTCCTTGGGATATTCCTTATTATTTCTTTGAATTCTGAATATTCGTTTCCAAATTTCACATGGAAGAGTCTATGCTGAAAGATTTAAAGACCTCCTGAAAATAATTTAAAAAAATTGAATATATTGATGGCAAATCGAAAGATGGAGGTATTTGCCTAGGATGCAATCGAATGGACGATGTTTTATTTTATTTGTGGTATCTTTGCGATGGATATGCAAACTTTACACGCAATTTCTTAACATTTTTAAAGTCTCAAAGTATCTATACCATTTCACGAGAACTGCAGGCGATTTCCCCTAATTTGACCAGCTTTTCCAATAATCTGTTCGAAAAAATTGTGACATTCTCGTATCCGATTTATTGACTTTCTTAAAAACAGGATCAAAACCAGCTGCAGACAAATTGAGTACTCAACGAATGAATCAAATCCACTAAATTTTTCCATTAATGTAGCTCTGCACTTTCTTCTAGTTCTTACGGTGTTTTTGAAGTGAAACTCCTTTTGGAATGGTGTGAATTCGATTTTATGAAACGAAAAAGTGTAACGAAAAAGAGACTACTATAAATGTGTCTATAAGGCTTAGGCTGTCAGAGAATGAGATAAAACGTGCTTCTATATGATTTACCTATCCTTCGCCTCCTCTTTGTGCTATGGTTTGTAGAGTCCATGATACTCTACCGTCGTTTATAGTTTCACTTCTACTGCGTGTGTATTCATTTTTTTTTTTAAATTAAATGAAAATTTATTGATCTTCATGTTTATAAAACAGAAGCAGATTGCTTCGAAGATGTTAAATGTTTCAATCATAAAAATATTTTATTTCTTGAAATGTTAACATATAGCATAACAGTTAAAAAAAAAAAGTTATTAACAAAATTAAATTCAGTAGCTCATATAATCCTTATTCTCTTCTGTGCGTTTCAAACTGGACTGAATCGCTCTGGCTACTTCCTCCAGCGATGGACGGCAGACCACTATTTCCGTATTGTCTGCATAGGCAAATGGCACACTTTCTTCAAGTCACTTAAGCATTTCATTGGTATATAGAATAAAGAGTGAAGGACCCAGTTTAAACCCTTGTGGAACTCCATGTATCACTTTTTATTCATTGCTTTAGAAATAGACGACATACCACGATTTTCGAATCGTCTGCATATCCAAATAGCACGATTTCATTGAGAAACTTTAGCATTTCGTTGGTATATAGAATAAAGAGTAAAGGACCCAGTTTAAAACCTTGTGGAACTCCATGTACTACTCTATATCCATTGCTTTGGAGATAGACGACATACCACTATTCCCGTATTGTCTGCACAGGCAAATGGCACACTTTCTTTGAGAAACTTTAGCATTTCATAAAAAGTAAGGAACCCAGTTTAAGCCCTTGTGGAACTCCATTTATCGGCCGATATTCACAAGTTGTTAATTTTAATGCTGAATATTCTAAAGTACAATTGCTAGAACGATAGTTTTCCTCTAATTCCCTCCATTTGTAAAGCATTGACCAATTTGTTTGTATGGTTTTAGTATATCAAAAGCGTTGCTAAAGTCCAAAAATAGGACTAATGCCTGATCACGGTTGCCCGGGTTAATTTGATTAAGTTGGTCAACGCCCGGATTTTCAGTGCGAGATCATCCTAGTTTTAGGATTAAACTCGAGTTAACTCGATAAATTAATTTTTTAGTCAATTTGAATCCAGAGTTAACCTCGAGCTAACCCAGCAAGTTTGGTGAGTTAAGATGATAAAATACCAATCAAACAATTATTTTTAATTCTATTTGTGTGGACATTTACTCAATTTTTTAGAAACTAAATTCGTGTACGCTATATTTCAATTCAGAACCTAGGGACTCGAAATTGTTTTAAATATTGAGTTTGACTGTTTTAAGATGAAAAAGCCGTTTTTCAGTGCAGGATTAGGTTTGACGCCGTGTGTATTAATTTGGTAAGACTCGAGATTCGTCGATTTTTCTGTCAGAAAGTTATCGAAATGTATAGAATCTGCAGTTATCAGCTTTTGGTTTCTTGAAATTGCTTTTGTCGCGATCTTGCAAGGATTAGGCTTAGATCTCGACAAAAGCAATTTCAAGAAACCAAAAGCTGTAAACTGAGTTTTTGCAGATTCTATACATTTCTATAACTTTTTGACAGAAAAATTAATGAATCTTGAGTGGCATCGAATGAAATTAACACACACGGAGTCAAACCTAATCTTGCACTGAAAAACTGCCTTAGAGTCAACTCTGGATTAAATTTAGTCCGGTATTGGTTAACCCTTGATTTACTCAGAGTTAACTTGGCACTGAAAAACAGGGGCGAAAACTCCAAGGATTCGGAGTTGGTGGATTAAATTTAGTCCGGTATTGGTTAACCCTTGATTTACTCAGAGTTAACTTGGCACTGAAAAACAGGGGCGAAAACTCCAAGGATTCGGAGTTGGTGGTTTTGGCATTTTAGAAACCAGTATTGATGTTTGTTGATACCACTTTTAAAAATCAGTCCAACATTTGTATTTTTCAGCTTATCCCGTACGGTTAACGTTTCGAAGCTCAGATTTACTGATATTGTTAGTATAGGAACGAAAACGAATGTTTTATGGTTTTCTTTTAGGTTCTAGTACCATCTGAACCTGTGAATTCTTTACATTCAAGAGACTTAGTATGTAATCTGCATCCGTGTTATCGGTATCTTTCTACATAGTTCTAGTACCATCTGAACCTGTGACTTCTGTTCATTCAAGGTATTTAGTATGTTATCTGCATCCGTGTTATCGGTATCTTTTACAAATATCGAATCTTGTAGCAATGTGTCGTGATGTTCAGATCTACTTGTAATGCGTCTATTTATTTAAAATACCGAATTTCGTGCAAAAACGTGTCGAAAATCTGCGTTTGTCTGCGTTTGGCAAACAATTATTTTTTTAATTTTCATCAAATGTTTTTTTTTTTTTCAATAACTCACTGATTAAACCCCACCCCACATCTTTCTTGGATCGAATCTTTCAAAATCAAACTTTATTTTGTAATAGAGATCCCCCGTTCAGAAAACTTGATTATTCACTTGGTTCCGTAGGTTTTTATAAGCAGTTTGGTATGACAAGTTGCTTCTGCCATTTCCCCATTTGTGATGGAGTGTGGTTTCAATGTTGTACCAGATGAGGGTTCAGTAGTTTAGACATTTGTTTGTCGGTGTACCAACTAAGCAAATGGTTCCTGGTTTGTATGGTCATCGACGCTACAGCCGGAATGAACCTGGAGCTCAACCAACACGCTAATTGAACGCTCATATTCATTATACAGTCAGCCATTTAACTGAGCATCTGTGTTCAGGGCGCCAAACTGCCAATCACTGTCCCTACTTGCGTCAATTCAGCTTGTTTATCAAACATCTGTAATATTCCCCTTACACCATTGAAACAACGTACCAATTCCTTGACTTTCTTAAAGACACCACAAGACAACTAGCACATCTAAATATCCACAAAATCTACGTAAAATTCACTCAAAATATCAAAACAAAAACAAAAAACATCAACACCCTCGCTATTATGCTCCCAACCAAATGAACGCTAATTTTCCAAGTTCTGCGCCACCCAAGTGTGCCAATCTTCTCCTAATAACCGCACATGTGTGATGTCAAAATCTCCATATAGCGAACACAATCCTTTCTCCAGTACGCTGTTCACAATAATGCCTCCAAGGAGCAATAGGCACTAGATTCAAAATAAAGTATATCCCTAAAGCATCCACTCTTCTTCCATCCACTCTGCCACCCTCTTTGTCACCTTTCATCCATCACACACATCGGCCGAACTATACATACACCCCCCATCCAAGATGAATTTGGGGGCAAATGAGGAAAAACTACAGCGCGCACAGATCCACCATCCATCCACCCGACACACAGCCATAAAACATTGACATGAGCAAAAGAATAATTGGCCTAAGGAGCCTTCAACGTGTGTCGCGTATGAATCATTTCGCCCACATGCCCTAGCGAGCATTTTTAATTTATAGTTTCGCTATCGCTGTATGCGTGGATGGTATGGTGTAGGTACCATACAGCTTTCCTTCAGAATAGTGTATACAAGAGAAGAACGGGACGGCACAAAACACATTCCAACACCTCAACAATACATTTGAAGGGTTATCCTGGCTTGGCTTGGCTCCTGCAAGTGAACTTGGATGGAGGTCTTATTATTTTTTTTTTTTTTTTGTTTAATCCCGTTCGCCGATGAAGCGCTTCTCTTATGCTTTTGTACTCATCCTGACACGAGGATTTTTTTTTTCGTCAGTCGTTGTTGTGTTGTGTTCCTTGTTGTAGACTCGTATATACCGCCTGAGAGCTCACTTTAACGCGTGCAAACAACAGAAATTATCGCGTTCTTTTCACACCTTCGATAAATATCTTCGTGTCTTCGTCATCAACGTCGCTATTATCCTTCTGGAAGATGTCTTGTAAGGGAACTCCTAATAGAGAAACACAACCGAGGAGGAGGAATTGAAAAATTTCTGAAGGTTTATGGTTGGAGATTATAGGAAACGAAATTATTGTGATGGCAGATGGAGTACAGTAAGGGACGCAAGTAAGTTTTGTCTAAGGTTGGAAGAATCCCACTCAGGGCCCAGTTACAGCTATCATTGAAAACTCTCATTGGAAATTTTATTTTACTTCTTGCGGCTTTTTTTTATAAATTCAATCATTAGCGAGTTGGTGTCAAAGCAAAACTTATAAAATTTAGTACTTTACTATCCAAAAAGATTTATATTTCTAAATTATAGTTTTCGCAGAAAATCATTTTTTTATTTTTCACTGATCAACATTTATTTTTATGAAGGAATGATTGCCATTCCAACAACCTGAAACGGATTTTCCCAAAAATCTCTATAAGAAGCTATGGGGTGACATTTCCATTCCATCATGTGTTGTGTTCCAATGAAGTTGTTCAATGTTAGCTATAAATGGGCCCTTATTTCAAGATTCAGCGATACTTAGAAATGGAACGGCAAACTTTGACATTATTTTTGACGTTTCGTGAGTCGAATTCATCATTATGAAGTGCGTTTGTTGTTTGACTGATAAAGTTCGTGGAAAATGTTGTTCAAAACATTCGTTTAAGTTTTAAAACATATATTATCTGCCCTATTTAATGACCAGTTATTCAAAATCAAAGTTCTAATATTGACTGCTATCAATAGTTTAAGCTCAAGACAAACATTCGTGCCGAAATCATCACTATACCATCCGAGATTCTCTAAAAAGTGGTAGATAACGCAGCAAAAGGGTTGCCTTTTTGTTTGGTCAAAAGAGACGCCTATTTCAATGATGATGTATTTAAAAAAAAGTTCAATAAAATTGTAAATAAACAGATTAAATATAATTACCTCATATCTGAAAATCGATTGTTACCTTTTTAAGTTATTTAACATCCACATACCGACATAAAACATGGCGCACTCTATACTTCTAAAATTGACAAATGAGCAATTGCACAATTTTAATCGCAACACGCGCTAGATTGCGATAAAAATTGTGTGATTGTGAATTTGCTATTCAGTATTCACATATCGACATAGGAGATAGGGTACCCTATACTTCTAAGATTGACAAACCAACAATCGCGCAATTTTAATCTCAATAAGCACTAGATGGCGGTCGAAATTGCGTGACTGTGAATTTCTGCATTTTTTCTGAGAGATGAATTTTTACCAACGGACGTGGAAGAAAACGCTCATTCCATTTGCGACAATTTTGTCGGGGCTAATCAAAATTTAAATAAATAGTCAACCCACGGATTTTTATTAGAGTGATTGGATTTCCTGCCAAACAGTCACGCAAAAAAGAGCTGTGAAATTATTCATTTCAGTCGGAAACAGTACGGAAAATTCGAGATTCCCTTTTGCGACACGATAGTCGATAAACTAGATGTGGCTTTAAAGGGTCCAAAAATATGAATGCAATTTGCGATTAAATTGTCGCAGTTATTTCAATCACGAAAAAGTTGTGACATTTCTTATTTCATTCGCGATAAAATAGTCGCAAACCTTCGCAGTTAAAAAATCCAGAATTCTACTTTCTACACGACAGTGGCGATAGTAAATGCTTCTTTAAATGGTACCCCAGTGCACTTTCCCATTGAATTTCTTATTTCATTTACGATAGGTTAGTCGCAAATCTTCGGGCTTCCAAAATTGAAAATTTTACTTTCTGTTCTGACACAGTCGCGACAGAAAATCCGCCTTTAAGAAGTACATAAAAACGACTGCATTTTGCTATTAAATACTCGCCGTAGTGTAGCCTGTGTAGTTTTATTTCAGTGAACACAAACAGTTGCGCTCAAATAAATTAAGACACTTCTCATATAATTTGCGACAGAAAAGTCGCAAAATGGAAAAAGCGACAATTTGACATTCGGTTAGTTGCACAAAAGATTAAAATAAAAAAAAACAATTACTAGTGCACTTTGTGATTAAATAGCCGCATGTTTATACAAAGAAAAAATACTGCGAAGGTTCTCGTTCTGTGCTTAAAGTCGACAAAAGTAAGGGTACCCTTTGTAATTACATGGATAGAAAGAGCATTCTGGCCTTTTTCTTATTCCAAATTGCTAGTGTTTCCCGGTCAAATGTAATGGTCCGCAATACGACCAAAATCCCACGAATTTTAACACGCAAATTTTACAAACCACGGATTTATATTTGAGTGCTTGCATTTCCAATTTAACTGCAATAGAGGTAAAACAAATTAAAAATAACAACCATATCATGGGCGACAAAATTGTTGCAAAAGTTAAGGCTTTCGGTGGAAATATGTAAACTTGCAGATCTGCTGTTCATGTTTATTTGTGAAATAAAAAGTTTCGAGAAGAAAAATGTAGATTCTGTCAGTAAAATAAAATAAACAATTCAACTCTTAAAAACAGCAACTGAATAAACAGAAGCAAGTACCAGTTGCCCAATCTGTTTTTGTACACCTACGATTTTTTGTCGCATCCACAGTGAATGTCAAAATGCGCGATTTCTCCAAGTGCCAAGGGTATAAGTAGATTTGTTGGGCTTATTTCTTATTCGCTATATTGTCGTTTCAGCAAAATTCAATGTAATTAACTGAAAAAGCATGAAAAGTGCGCCTTGAACTTGGTTATATTTATAAAAGTGTATCCTTGACGACTTGACGTGAATATTTAGAAATTTCTTCGAATCGCCCTTGGACCCACACTGCTTTAAATTGCTTTCATTTGATCATTATGATGGTGTCCATTGAAATAGTCCAGCCATTATATTACCACTCACTCCACTGCAACAACAGCAAATGATTTTTTGCACCCGCAAGTCATATACAAGTTTTATCGAAGTTCTATACAAGTTCTCACTTTTTGGCCCATGGAAATGCATATATTCATGGTAATCGATAACACCCATATATGTTACTCAAATAGGCCAATCCGGCCAATTGCCTATTCGTGGAATTCCAATATCCGAGGCGACATTCCAGTGATTTATATGTACTAAAAAAAATAGTACCAGGAAAACACAGCCCCAACCTGGAGTACAAGGTTTATTGTACACTTCAAATTTGGAGGCGTTTATCTTCCGGAGTCAGTGTGCACTTTAAGATTTATAGCTATACCCTTGGTATTTTGGGCTTATCCGTCATCATCTCCATTCTAGCGTTCTGACAGAGAAAATGTTTAGCCCAACAGGCTCTGTAGTGACGAGGATCCTGCTTATTCTTACAACCATTCATTTTGCGTGTGTATTTCTCTCTCGACCTTCTTTTATGCCCAATCGAATATGCTGCTGACTTTAGATAAGCTTTTCTTGAATCCTGATACCACTCGGATGATTTTTCAGATTATCACGATTTGGATTATTTAGTTACTTAAAAGGTGCTACGGTCCGTAATGAACATTTGTCTCAACCAACATGTCTCTTCAATTAGACCGGTCCATAGCCAACTTTCTCCTCACCAGAGAAAGCCCAATGAAAAGACATTTTAGGTATTCCTACAGCACAGAACCAAGCCAAGACTTTTTGTGAGGCAGTTCATCGCCATGGAGCCCGTCCTTTATGAAACTGAATATTTCGATATGGACTTGAATGTGTCAGAGCACCCATTGTTCATAACGATTTAGCTTTCATGGGGTAAGAATTGTTAAAAACTTAATAAGCGACCATTTCTTTGGTATTCTTATAAGGTTTACTTGCACCGATGTTTTTGCGGCTACAAGCTGTCAATAAGAATTCAGCATACCAACTGTTTCAGAAAAAATGTAGGCCCTAAAGGATCTTTTTTTTTTTGTTTTTCATTTTATGAACTTCTGGACAGATTTTAGGTGTCAAAACTTTGGACACATGTCTCGTATGTATGGATCGATTAAAATCCTAATAAAATAAAGTGACAAAATTTAAGTGACAACATAAATTTAACATCACAGCTCTTTGCGTGGCGGATCCCTGTGTCCTTGTTTACCATATTTTAAGCAGTTTTAGTAGATTTAGTACAACCGTCTTAAGCTACGGAGGAAAGGCAAAACATGCCTTTCCTAATCATTTTTCCTAAGACCTAAACGAAAACGGATTGAGCCAATGTGCGAACAAAATAGCTGGCTCTACAAATGTCTCCTCACGTTATTTGAGACAAGACAATTTTTAAGGGCGTTTTGTCAACACAAAGTTGTGGACGTGTTCTGAATTTCAGATTTAGTAAGATATCATAGCTGAAGATTCGTTCTCATTGGTTAAAATAGTCGATTGACCAATAATAAGTTTTACCTAAGACATCTTACTAAATTTGAAATCATGAAGACGGCCAATTTGCTTCCTTTCACATTGAATGTGTCAAGCATAAGCATATTATTCAGATGCATAACTTCAACAGAAGAAAAGTCTCCTTTCTAACAAAAATTTCATCAAAAATCGAAGTCCATTCTTCGACCCAAATCCTCTATTAAATTATCAAATTCAAGCCTAAATGGAGAAAGACAAATGAAAGCAACTTCAAAGCCGCATTGTTTCCCATCATATCTTTGACTCGGGAAACCATAAAAGGGTGCAAATCCTTTCAACAGCATAAATCTTAACAAAATCCTATCCAATTCAGGAAACTTTAACAAGACATCTTAAGCGCACATCTTCATCTTCAAAAAGGAGCTAATTTTCAAAATGCATTCATATGCAACAACCCATCAAAGAGAAGCATCTGCAACAGCCTTCACACAGAAAGAATTCATTAAAATTAATTAACTCCCCTCCGCGCCACCGAACAGTGGCCTATTCATCGCGACTGTGTTACATCCTTTTTGCCAAAGCCCGCGCTATGTAATGCTATTTATGCCACAGTGACTGCAAAAAGTTACTTTTACTCTCCGATGAAGGACAATGTATAACAAAAGGCAACCAAATACCATTGCAGTTCCTTGGGTGTGCCTATGTATGTGTATTCATGCACACACTACAGTGTCCGCAATAAGTCGTTCGTCTTTATACGAACCGCATGCCCCGTTCGCGCTGACTTAATTCAAGGAAAGCTTCTTGAAAGAAGTGACAATTGAATCCTGAAGGGACTCGTCTCTCAGTCTCAAATCTCGGAGTTCTATTGTAGATTTGCAATTTTTTTTTCTTTCTTGTTTCCTTTATTATATTCATACACGACGCTACTGAGTGGCTCACAGGGATATGACGTGCAACGACTAAGTAGCTCTAGTATTTTATATTATTTTTGTGCAACAAAATGAAAAAGAAAAAGGATACCCTTTCCCATTTTATATAGCACCTCTCTATGTTCGCAGGATTCAGTTGTTGTTTGGTTATAGGTGTGTTGCTTTGACGTTTCGTGTTAAACGTCATTTCGCTCGTGTAGCTAATTAGATGCTTTTACGGTCTGACACTTGTTTTGTATGCTCAAGGATTCACTAAGGTGGCTACACTTGGAAAAAAGGCGACGATGATGTGGGTGATTATATATGAGAAGAAAGTGTGGTGATGGACTTAGGTGTGGGTGTAGCGGCGCGTAGTGTGTTGAGGAAGGCGAATCAATGTGGTTGTATAGTATAACCGTTGGGTGCAGTTTGTATAGAACTTGTATTCAAGCTCAAGCTCATTTCCCTTCGTTTCCAGTTGAGGGAGATGAATGCCATACCCAAGGACACTCGAAAGACTTATCTTTCACACCTCGTGCGTTCTAACGTTATGCGAATGTGTATAGTTGACAATAGCTGTGTTAGTTGTTCAAAGGAGAAGATGATGCTGAAGGTGTAAGAAAGAGAATGAGGCATCTTCAGCGTTGTATGGTGTTGGTATGTGCGTTGAATGAGTACTGGCAATATGTGCGTTTTGTTAAGTCATGTAATCAAGGGGATATACTTGGTAATTTTACTGCTGACTAGATGCTGGAAATATAAGCCAAGTATGACAGTCAAGTTGTAGTTCTTACTACGGCATAAAAGGTGTATAGATATAGCTTATGCGGGATAGTGTATGAAGGTAGGTCAAGTCAAATATTTTAAGTATCTAGATATATGTGGTTGGTAAAAACCGATAAAACATCAGTAAATTAACGTTGTTTTGTATTTCAGGACGTTATTTGGACGTTTACTGCGGAATTGACACATTTTGAATCGGAAAGAACAAAGTGACGTATATTTGAATTTAAAAAAAAATGTTACCACCAGACATTAGGCCTGTTCCACCATAGTTTTATATCTGTGGTCGCCCCAAAAATGTTTCTATTAATGGGAATAATAATATCACCAACAATTCATTATTTAAAAATTGAAATAGCGAATATAAAAAAATTTCACATCACAAATCTAGTACAAATACCTATCTCCTTTCATCAGTTGTGGATTCTTGATCTACCTAACGGTTTCTCTGAGATTTCACAGCGATCAGTAATTACCTCTTGTTCTCTGTTACCTTCCAATATAAAAAAAATATCAAAACGGATAGAAGGTTACTGACAAAAATAAAAGTACTAGATCTAATCAAAAGTTATGTTCCCTTCCTTCCTAAGTTGGGAATTCGTGTCTTACTTACGGGTTTATCTGATTCTCTGAGATTTCGGAGCGATCAGAAAGTACTTCTTGTTCTATGTTACCTTCGATTCCAAAAAAAAAAATAATAAACGGATAGAAGGTTACTGACAAAAATAAAAGTACTAGATCTAATCAAATGTTATGTTCCCTTCCTTCTTAAGTTGGGAATTCGTGTTCTACTGACGGGTTTATCTGATTCTCTGAGATTTCGGAGCGATCAGAAAGTACTTCTTGTTCTATGTTACCTTCGATTCCAAAAAAAATAACAATAAACTGATAGAAGGTTACTAACAAAAATAAAAGTACTAGATCTTATCAAATTTTATGTTTGGTAAGTTGAATTTTGACAGTGACATCTCGTCAGATATTAAACAGCAATAACCTTGTCAACCGGTTTCACTTGATTTACGTGGGAGATCCTATATAAGACCCCAACTGTCTCTGTCTTGCTCTACAACGCCAAATCATGAGCTTCATCAAAAGCGGATGAAGACACCCTTGGTGCTTTGGACTGATAAATTCTACGAAAAAACTTCGGTCACCAACTTTACGAGTTCTACAGCGATATTTACCTGATAAAAAAAAAACTTCGCATTGGACGTCTAGGACATGTGCAGGGGATTGACACCAAAACTCCAGCTCCCAGAGTCTTCGATAACAAGCCTGACGTCTGACGGTTTATACATCTATAAACCGGCTTCAACCAACTTGAAGTGCGCAAATAGCGCAGTAAGCTGGAGATAATTTAGATAGCCCGGCTATTTGGGAAGGCATTATGGTTGGCGCCCAGGATCATTCCGAATAGTACCGCGGCTTAATCACGTATTTGTCTAATAGGGAAAATGTTTATGGCTTTTAGCGATTAGCTACCCAACGTGGGAGTTAATTTTTTTGAAGAAGTATTACATGCTTACCAGCTTAAATAAATAAAAAATTTGGCGCAACAGGCTTGTTAATACCCAGGGCCGAGCTTTCTCTCAACCAATCATGTGAGTGTGTACTTCTTGCACGATGGCGGGACTTCCTGCTTTATGCCAACTTCGAAAGGCGAATTCGAGATAAGCTTTTCTTGACAATCGATACTACTCGGATGACATGTCAGATCATCATGAGAGAAGGGCCAGTGAAAAATCATTAAAGGTGTTGCTACGGCTGGGTAGGCTGCTTATCAGTTGAGCAATTTTTTTTTATAAAAGAAGGTACGTGATGGTTTCAGTAACATATCTTCTCACGTCAGTCAATTCATAAGTGTCAAAGTTATTTAATGATTACATACCAACATGAAAGATGGCGCACCATGTTCATGATGAAACTACGACATTGGAATATTTTATTTCGGTATTAGCTATGTTAGTTAACCAACAACCAATATTTAGTTTCTGCTTCAAGATTTCTTAAGGCTAAATCTTAAAAAGGTTGAAAATCGTTTTTAAAATCTGAGTTCGTAAATTACATAGGGATTGTTGAAAAACGCGTTTACGAATTTAACTTGTTTATGCAAATATAGTTGTATACAAGTGGGGTAGAGCAGGACTGGTTGACAAACGGGGCAAGTTTGGTAACGACAGTTGCTCAACAGTCGCAAGTCCTACACGAACAAGATCACACCAAGCGTACTGATTCAATTTGAAAATCAGAGTTAATTGGTGGATTGATATAATTGGATTAGAAAGACTATTTTTGTAAGCCAGAGATGTCGTCGAAACCTGGAAGCTTGCAACAACTTACATTAATAAATGATTGACAATTTTTGGGTATTAGTTTGAAGAAAAAAGCCCAAGACTGTACCGCAATTATATGCAAAGTTGCATGACATAAAAGTGGCGCCCAACGTGAGGTTTATATTTACAATATTAAAATGAGAGATTAAATAATTTCTTAAGCAATTATCTCATTAAGGTTTATAACATGAACGATTGTTTCTCAAGATCCGCAAGTCCTACACGAATAAGATCACACCAAGCGTACTGATTAAATTTGAAAACCAGAGGGTGGTTTTAAAAAAATTGGATTTGAAAGATTATTTTCGTAAACCAGAGATGTCGATGATTTCTGTGAGCTATATAATTTACAAGAATTCACTTGATAGGCAATTTTTTGGTATAAGTTTGAAAATAAAAGCCCAAATCTGTACCGCAATTATATGCAAAGTTGCATGATAAGAAAGTGGCGCCCAACGTGAGCATTCTATTCACAAAATTTAAAGAAGAGATTGAATACTTTCTTAAGCAATGATCTCATTAGTGCCTATAACAAGAACGTCAATAATTTAAGGCATCTGTTCTTAAAATTTGGGTTGATAACAACAATTGAACGACCATTAAAAATTATAGTAAGCTTTGTAGGCCATATTTTTAATGATCAGGCTAATCAATAAATTTCTGAATTATTGGAATAGATGTGCGAAAGTTTTGCAATGATAGCCCTAATAGGAAATTCTAAGTGCCTATGTATAATGGCAGCGATCTCTGCTGTCAGGTCAAGTCGCTCAAGCTTTACAGAATGTCAGTACAGTTTAGCATGTAGTGCCATACTGGTGGAACTAGGTGTCTTCGGAAACGATTTCATTCAATTTATACAACAAAAACTTGTTCGTCAACAATCTGTCATGCTTGCCGTTCGTGCTAAATTCGTTTAATTTTGGAAGAGGTACATACCAAAGATTTCGTCGAATCTAAATTCACACCAAAGACAACACACATGCTAAATGGCCCTCCTCGCTAAAGATGATTTAAGCCTAGAACGTTACTCGAACAGAACCATAGCTAAAAAAACAATTTACGTCAAGTTGCCAGATGTTGTTCTATCAACATGGTCGCTAAAACCTAACAACTTTTGAATGCCTCTAATAATTTTTTAGAAGGTGGTAGAGGACAAGCTTAGTTTTTAAGACTTTTAGTGCATTCCTGAAAAAACCAATGACCTGCAAGTATTAAAAACGAAAAAGTGTACTAAATTCTTTAAAAATACCAAAGCAGTCAACATCCCTGCCAATGGGCCATGATGAAAGATTTTTTTTTTTCAATCGTCGACCACATTTATCCTAAGGAAATTTGTTTCAACTGGATGAAGGTACTCCCTATACATTGACTAATTATCGAAGAATACCTTCAGCATTCGTGTTATTTTAAATTTTTGGTCCTATCAGTCGATCACCCGGACCGTGAGATCTGACGCCACTCAATTATTTCCTGTGGAGGCATGTCAAGTTTTCGGTTGTTGCCGAAAATCTCAGCACTTAAAACGATCTGGAGTGCGAAAAAGTGATCAAGAATTAGACCGACGAATATTTTGCGAAATTCAACATTTAAAAAAAAAAAAACGATTGTGACTTAGTAATAAAATCGCTGAAGTTCATTTCATAATCCCCCTACGATCTCTTGTAGATTTTTCTATTTCATGAAGTTTCCTTGGTTTTCTGAACGCCCCATTAATAGAGAGAGTGTTCTTCGAACCAAGCAAACTCCCATTTCCTCCTTAAGATCGCCCAATCCATCAACTGTCCACAGCACAACATGAAGGTTGAAATGAATCTACTTAACCCCATCAAGCCGCAATTGTAAGCCCACCTTGACGAGCTCATTTATAGATTAGAATTCCCAGAAGTCTAGTAAGCGAGTACGCATCATTCCCAGAACCACGTGCGGTATGTCGAACCTGACAAAAGCTTCCCATAATGCCATATGCAGGTTATCCCAGCGATTCCAATTCAATTACCAATTCCAATCCTCAGAAATGCTTAAGTCCAATGAAACACTTCCTTGGTATCACACACACTATCCCTGTACACGTGGTTGTTGTTGTACTCCATCGGTGGTGCAGGGTGGATGGTGCATCACAGTGCAACCGATGACATTAAGTGGGCACACACCGTAATAACATAAATGACTTCTGAACTCTGCCATGCAACTTTTCCAAATGTGACGTGGATGTCTGTGCCCCAAAGATGAGGACAGCTCGTTTTTTGTTGGTGATTATGACAACACGATGATGAGTGAATGTTTCCACTTGAGGTCGTCGTCGTCATCATCATCCTCATCACCGTCGTATGATGGCATTGGATCTTGTATGCGCACAGATCAAATGCACCCAGCTAGAGCTCAGCTGATGGGTCGTGTGCGTCTACAAGTATAAGTAGTGTGCAAACATAGTGGATATAGTAGCAGTCAAACACAAGGTGATGAGGTTCAGACTTCCAGGAATCATTATCTTTCAAAAAATAAATATTTTTCGATTTTTTTTTTTTTAATTTTCCTGTCAAGTATTTTCATTGAATTTTGAATTCGGTGTACCGCTACATGGTTTACCAGGAATTAGGAACGAAAAATAGAAGCGTGTAAATTTTTTTTTTTTTTTTTTTTGGTTGGCAATGGGGAAATTTAACGAATGCTCCATTGGGCTATGGGGAAATTGGTTAATTGAACAATTAGGCATTCGGGGACACGCAAGCGATTTCACCAATGGCACTGATTCGATTCCGATTTGTTTGTTTAGAGACATTGTGGTCATCAATTAAATATCGCTTTCAATTGATTGCGAATGACGACCATAACCGAGTGGCTGACGAAGACGATGATGATGATGATGATGAGGAGGATAATTGAGAGAAAGTATCACGTTACTTGCATGACACAGAGCCACACACGAAAATCAAATTTTTAGAGAGTAAAAGAGAGAGGGAGAGAGAGTCAAAAAGGACATACGATATGGGGATGCTTAATTATATTTGCGGACATTGCCGCAGGGACTAATGTGCCTATTCATTGTGACTAATTGATTGACCAGTTGTGGGACAAAGGGCAAGGAAGGATATTGTCCTTTTGAAAGTAATTGAATTATTTATATTTTCATAATTTGTTTAGAGGACAAATGGTGACACTCGTATAGGCACCATGCGCTAGATCGATTTTGTAATTAGATATTTCGTCAAATTGTCGATAATTGGGAAACCAGTTCTGTGAAGAAATTGGGATCGTTCTCGAGGAAGATGGAAGGTTGCAAATATAGGGTGAAATGAAACCTACTCAAGGTACTCAAATGCATATAAAGAAGGTTAAGTTATACGTACAGTCTTTGGAAGACCCCTCTTGCGAAATGGGCAAACTAGCTTAGCACCAAATTTCAAACGTACCCCAAGTTGGGCGCCACCTATATTTGGATATTTGCGGTGTAGTTTTTGGTACTTTTATCTTCGAACCAATTGCGAAAATTTTATCTGTAGTTTTAGCCCACTCGAATTGTTTTCCAGACTCGATAGGCGTACCGCAATTGTGATTGAGTAAAAAAGGTTGCTAAGATATCGGTAAACACGATTATCAGCTAAATGCACACTTTCCCAGTAGATATGTATACTTAAACAAATCTGGCGCAATGAATACAAATGGCGCTATTGTTTCCTTCAGTTATTTTCAAACCAAACCTCACGTTGGGCGCCACTTATATTTCATACAATTTTGTGTACAATCACACAATTTTTGTGTGCCATTGTTGGGCTTACATCCTCACACCAATTACAAAATTTTTTTATATAATGGTCTATGAAACGATTGGCACTTTTTGAAAAGGAATAAACCACACTCGATTAGTAATCCCCATAGAACCGTAGAAGTATGGTAGGACATCACCGCATGGAAAAAGACTTTAACTGTTCTATAAACATGTCTCCACGTTGGGCGGAATCTACAAAGTGTACGCCAATGTTTCAGTTGCAGCCCCATCCCCTTGGCTTAGAAATGAAAGCAGACCTCACATATCATTTTACCTGGCAATTACCTTCAAAAAGTTGTCATTTGGGAAAAAGTTCCAAACGTTGTGGGTCATTTTTCTGGATTTTCAAAATATGTACGTCGATCTTCCTGTAAATAGCCAATCCTGTTGGCTTTTAACTGAAAACTGAATACAGTTCTGATTATTACTAGAGTTTGTCCTTCAAATGCTGTGTACTTTGAAATAAATTTCTCAGGTCGTCGGGCACTCGATCTAGGAAAACCCGATAGAAGTATTGTAGGATATCGATGCATAGAAATATCCGTGAGATGGCACTCGCCTAATATCAGTGACCAAGGTTGGCGACGCACTCAATGGAAAAAGGAGCTGCTCTTTGAATTAACATGTGCTTAAATTATGTTGATAAAGACACCTCATGTTGGGCGCCATTTTATTTGAATTCGGTAGAACTTTTTTTTTGCATCATGCGCGTTAGTACTCAGGGCCTAGGTTTTTCTCACAAATATTAATGATTGCGTGTGTACTTCTTGCTCGTGGGCTTATACAAGGTATCGGAAAAGTCATCAACCTATCGTAAGATGGTTCGTAAAAGTTTTGCAGATGGTGTGAATGAAGGGGAATCTAATTAAAATAACGCCCATCTTAGATCGCAGTAAAGTTTTTATACTTGTTCTATGTGTAGGAAGATGCTTTATGGATTTTAGATGGTGGTCATACCGTCCATTCTTATTGAAAAGCGTTGTTAATAACGTCAAAAACTATCATCTCTAAAGGCTCATATTTAGTCATGAAGGATTGAAAATTATGCTTCGTTAGATCGTCAGACATGATGAGCAACATTAAAAGAACACTTGTAAGGTTTTAAGTTGTAGATTAACTTATTACTTGGAGTATTTCTATCTTAAAGTCAAAACCTTCCCCTAAAATATGTCTCAAAGATTCCATAAATTCGATGAGGTCTTTTTGTTGGGCGCCAGTTTTGAATGCATCAACTTTAATTTAATCATTTGATCGGCTAGAGTTCTCTTTAGTCTTACAAAAAATAAAAAAAAGTGGGTCCTAAAAGTCCTTCTTTTTTTGTTTGTTCCATATTCCTTGTCAACTATAAAGTTTAATATAAGCTTATCTAATTAAGTTTTAATGCACGGAGCATGGAATTACAATTTGTAGTACAATTTTTGTCCGAAAAGTCAAGATTCGAATATTTCAGCCATTTTAATACATATTTTGTAAATGTGTGGAACTCCACCCGTTGGGCACTGATTTCTATAAGCACGTGCATTTAAACAATAAGTCGGTGAGTGTTGCTCATCTGGGTGTTTGTAACCTTTAAAAAAGACTAAACATTTAAAATTCCTAATGGTCCCATGATGCACAACTTTTTTGCTAAGCACTTGTTGTTGCCTTTCAAATATTATGCTAATTTGGATGTTTCAATTTTCCACCTTTAAAATGTGAACTCATACGAAGTCGTGAGTAGTTCTACAATAATTTTAAATAAATTTGTGGGAGTCCCTACGTTGGGCGCCATTCTTATTAGTATCTATTATAGTCTAAATATTTCACCGGTAATACTACCTGTTGCTCTGATAATATTATACAAATCCACCTTTAAATATATTTTGTCAAACCCTCCGTTATCTGCAACTTTCCCCACATATTATTCCTCAAAAAACACACCAAAGCATAAGAGTAGGTAACACATCAAAACACTCACTGTTACATCATTACGAAACCTTCCCCAGCTGGACACCGCAATTTATTCGTCACACTCAGCTTCATCTTCTTTAATCACCCATGAGTTAATTTAGATCACAAAAGAAAATTTCTAAGAACCGCGGTAAATGATCAGTCCCTCAACAATTTCCCACAAAACAGCAAATGCCCTCAAGAAATGTTCAACCCAATGATGTCCTTCTTTGAAGCATACACAGATAAAAAAAAAACTAAACTCCACTCCATGATAAATAAAATTACGCAAACAAAAAATGTGATCGTCCTTGTTGACTTTCTTCGGAAAGGCAAAACGATGTTCTTCTTTCACCAGAAACCCATCATCAACACAAGTCCTTTCGCCTCAAAAGTGTTTTATTTGGTCCCAAACTACTTTTCACCACAAAATGTACAACACTACTCGTACTAGTGATCCTATAAAAACATCCTAAAGTGTCCTTTCTAGAGGTTGGTTTTTTTCGCACCTACTACTCAATAGCCACTCGAACAAACCGAAGGCAAAAAAAAAAAGCCAAAAAGAAAATTCTTTCGAAGGAAGACCCTAGAACATCAACATCACATCCACAAGAAATGGATGGCAGCAAAAAAAAACGCTCTCTAGTGTCCTTAAGAAACTTTACAACACACAATCTTTCACGCTCATATCTTTGTTTGTTTATATTTGCAACAGCTTAAGCCTAGTAGCAGTGTGAAATTAAGGAAAACCGGACTCGAGCGACAAAAAAAGGATAATATGTCATCATTAAATTATTTACACAAAACGCCTACTTTATTGCACGTACTTGAGGAAAGGACTTGAGAATATACTGAAAAAAGGTGCACATTACCAAGAGTGTAGGGAGCAAGGTAAGAAAGGACCACAACACCAGTGTGCTCATGTGTCCGGACATCCTACTTTGCTTTTGTTCAAATGGTTTTGTATTTTTATTTTGTGTGAGGTGAATTCTTGTAAACTGTGAAATGCGGTTACCTTTATTATTTTTTTTTTTTTTGGTAAGGAGTGCAGCCTTCCTAGATTATCCTTTTGTGTGTGTATACGCGCGCATTGCACCCGCGTAATTATAGGATTCGTAATTGTAATTGTAATCCACTTAACATTTTGAGGGTATTTAGAGGGTTTTTTCTATCGAATTTTTTGTTGTTCCTTGTGGTGATGGAGGAAGAGTCCTTTTTAGGTGGAAAGTATGCTGGAATTTGATATTTATTTTGATGAAATTAAATACACAATCAATTTGGTTGAATAGAGGATCAATAAATGTCATTTCTTGTGGATGATGATTGCTATTTTTGATACTGGGATATAGGGTCTATATCACCTATATAGCACAAGGCGATTGCCACTTTGCGGAAGTGGGATAATGGGATATTGAAATGCGGATATCAATTGCAGTAATTTCATTGACGGCTGCAAGATATTGTGATCGAGAAGGATTTTTATTCTCAGGTCAGTGATCGTTTCCAGGATCGTTCATGTAAATCTGGTTATTTAAAGACTTTGAAGTTTGAGGATCAGTTCGAACAGCCGACTTGTGAGGTTTGATATTATGTTTTGCATTTTAATACTGAAATTTGACAAAATTCAAAATATTCTATAAACCTGTCACCACGTTGGGCGCCATTTAGAAAGTGCATCACAGTCTTTTACTCTCAGCTCGATGCTGTAGTCTTATGAAAGAAATCAGAATACACGTATGATGATTGCTAGTATTTACCTACAAAAAGTTGTTCATTAGGGAATCGGTCCCTCAAGATAGGCGTCATTTTTTTAATTTTATTGGCGCCATTTAAAAACATATTTAGGTACTAGGTAAATACAATGAAATCTAAGGACAACATGTTCAAAGTCTTGAAAGACACTTACTTACTTTACTTTACTTAAGCGGCACTGCAGTGGGGAATGAATCTGGGCCTCAACCATCACTCAGGTCGGGTGATTGGCAGTTTTCACAGTTGTTGCCGATATTTAAAGGTTCGTTCTGCCTGACAGCGGAATGTTGTTCGTCATCACCGTTTAACAGTCTGTAGAAGTGGTTTTTCCATATCCTCAGCATCGACTGTGTCTCAACTACGATATTTCCTTGCTCATCTCGACAGGATTCTATTCGTGCCATGTATCCGTGGCTTTGACGTTTTACAGTATGGTAAAACTTGGGAACATCGTTCATGGAGTGGCATCGCTCTATATCATCGATCGCGAGCTTTTCTTTCCTTTTTTCTTCTTCTCTGCCTATAGAGTTCAATGGCAACTCTCATCTTTATCTGCAGCTTAGCATTGTAGGCCTGGTTCTTGGCTGCGAGCTTATGTCGGCATTCCTCATCAAACCAAGGGTTTGTTGCTGGTGGGCGCGAGAAACCTAGCACATCAGTTGCGGCTGATCTAATGGCTTGTTGGCATCGTTGCCATTGTTCTTCGACATTCGATGCTGGTGTTATGGTGTTAATTGAGAGGCTAAGGGATACGCGTTGTGCGAAGGTCTTGGTGAAGATCTTTTTTCACATTATTTCTGGATTGTTGTGGCGTGGTGGAAATCCGCACTCTTACCTTGGCTGCAACAAGGTAGTGGTCCGAGTCCATGTTAGCTACTCGGAGTGTTCGTACTGGATGCACGCCTCTTGTCTATCGAAACGTGATCAATTTCGTTGACCGTTCATTGATCTGGAGACCGCCATGTCCCCTTATGGATATCGCGGTGAGGAAACCGTGTACTGCCTATAGCGGCATTTCCTTCCGTAGCGAAGTCAATTAGCCTAAGCCCGTTACCAGTCGTGTTGTCGCGTAGGCTATATTTTCCGAAAATACTGCTAAAGATGTCTTCTCCTCCTATCTTTGCGTTTAAATCTCCCAGCACGATTTTAACACCGTACTTCGGTATGCGCTCACAGGTTTTGTCAAGAAGCTCGTAGAAGCAATCCTTAGCTATATCATCCTTTTCATGCAATGGTGTTCCATGAATTTTGTATTGACTTTTCGTTCTCGAAATATGGCAGTTAAGGGCGCGAGAGAAATGTTTCAAACATTAGGTTCAATGTCAACCGTTCTAGCTACTGTTTGGTCGTATTCCAAGCGACTTGGACGGTCTGTCGACAATAATATTTAAGTCAACTGCACTTTATACTGTTAGAAATGCAAATTATCCTTCAAAATGCGCCCCAAGATGGTTACCCCTGATTCTTATGGGTTCCCGGTAACGCTCTCTCTCTTACCGCTTTAACCAGTTCATGGGGGCGTCTTGGGTATTGGTGAAATGTATATCGACGATCTTGCACAGTCCCGTCGTCAACAAAATTTGACACCAAACCAAAAATAGTGTGGCTTCCTGGGCACGATATTTTCGACGATATGCGCTTTAAGTTAACACATCTGAGCGACTATTTTCTATGCAGGACCGAGCTTTCTCACAACCATCATATGTTCGTGTATACTTCTTGCAAGATAGCGGGACCACCTGTTTTATGCCGACTCCGAACGGCGAATTCGAGATAAGCTTTTCTTGACAACAGATACTACTCGGCTGATTTGTCAGATCATCACGAGACAAGGGCCAGTGAAAAATCATTTAGGTGTTGCTACTGCTGGGAATCGAATCCAGACCTTCTGTGCGGCAGTTCATCGCAGTAACCATTGCTCCACTGAGCCCGTCTGAGACAAAAGCACGCATCCAGTATTTTTCCGAGGAGCTAACATCCACTCGGGCCACTACCTTGTTGCAGCCAAGTTAAAAATGGATATCCACCACTCCACAACAACCCAGATGTCGAAAAACTGCAATAGCAAGACACCGCCAGGGGCTTCGCGCAACGTGTATCCCTTAACCTCGCGATTCACACCATACCACCAGCATCAAATGTCGAAGAACAATGGCAAGGATGCCAACAAGCCATTAGATCAGCCGCAACTGATGTGCTAGGTTTCTCACTCACTAGGTTTCTCACCCACCAGCGAGAAACTATGGTTTGATGGGGAATGACGACATATGCTCGCAGAATCTCAAAGAATCTGCGAGCCGGAGTATTGGTGTCCATTCATTCCACATGTTTTAGCCAACTTAAAAGTCCAATGCAAAATCTTTTGACCAGGGGCATGTCGCTGTACAGCTCGTATAGTTCTGGTTGAATCTTCGTTACCATAGCCCGTCAACGCAAACGGGACCGAAAAATTTTTCGAAAATTTTTTCTCTTGAATCGACCAATGATTTCCTCATCCGCTTTTGAGACAGTCCATGCTTTAGCGCTGTAGAGCACGACTGGAATGATCACGGTCGTATATAGGATCTCCTTTGCTGTTCGAGTGAGGGCTTTACTTTTGAATTGCCTCGTTAGCCAGAAAAAACAGCGGTTGGCAAGATTAATTCTTCGTATAATTTCTGACGAAATGTTGTTGTCAGAGTTAATAGCGAAGCCGTTTGCATTTTTTTGATGTGAAAATATTAAAATTGCAGTGAATTTACGTATCAAAAACCTATCTACTCAATTGGTTGATGAGTGTCAAAGTTATTCAAGGGTTTCTGAAATCTAAAATGAAGCTCTGTTCTTCTGTTCTTTGGTCAAAAGGGTCGACCGACAAATGACAACCGAACTTCGTCTTACTAAATCGGAGTTCCGAAACACGGCCAATGTGTATACACCCACAAAAAGACGACGCACCAAGTTTTTTTTGATTCCAAAAATTAAACAAAAGTAACAAATAAATGCCACCTTTCTCAAAAAAATTTAAAGTCGTCAGATGGCCTATAAGTCCAAATATGAAAACGTTAAAAAAAAAACCCCACCAATGAAATTTACAATGCTTTCGATAACTTCTGTGTAGATACCAATGGAAAACGACAGCCATGTTACATTTTTTTATAGAACAAAAGTTCAGATCATGATTAATGAAACATTCCTCGTTAACCCAACAGCCTATAACCAAAGTACCAACTTAACATCCGCAAGAAAGAAATAAATATTCCACCACCCACTGATTCGATTAATAAATTATTCATCTCAAGTGATCTCTTTAACAAAAAAAAAAAATTTCCTCTCCACAACTTCACAGCCAGAAATAAGGACCAAACCATTCGTTCCACAACGCCTGGTGATTTCAGTTTATTTTTCTATTACCATCACACTATACACAAATGTGACTTTGCCATAAGAAAGGACATTTTCACTTAAATTCAATATTACCCGTGTAAAATTTGTTAACACACACTTAACATTTCACCGAGGGGGTGTTCGTATAGTCGGTACAACACCCAACGGGTAGAAAATGTCACCATCATCGTTTGCCATCACACACCCAAAACGCAATTTGCACGTTCTGATGGGTTAATAAATATTTGAAAACAGCCTACCACGAGGAAACAACAAAAATAAGAAAAAAAAAAGTGTTTTACTCTTTCTTTTTACATACATGTATATGTGAATATATGTATCCTTTCGAAAGTAGGGTGTAAACTTTTATTTTTTTCTAACTTGGACTTATGGTTACGATGGCTGGCAAAGGGTGTCAGGTTCGACTTGTATTATTTCACTTTTTTACGAACGTTCCTAGTATGTTTCTAATTTTGTGTTTTTATTTGAAAATGTATATAAATACAGGATACATTTATATACGCGTGTATGTGTAGGGTAATAAAAAAAGGGGTTAAATTGCAATCATATTAAAAAAAGAAGGGTGTCGTGTCCTTTCAGGCTTTATGCATGTGTGATGTGTGTTTTTGCACGCAAACACATTCGTAAAGGGTAATGAATGTTAAATTGGGTTACGGAATTACGTTATTACCCAGTTTAATTGAAAACAATTCAAGTAGTAAAATGGAATTGTTGATGGGCTGTCACGCAGTCAGGTATTTTCCAAGATATTCAATGAGAAGGATCAAGAAGGGGTGTGCTATTAAGAAGATGAGTATTTTTTTAAATTTGTTTTCTTATATGTAGGAGATATGAAGCCTTGTTGACATTTAACAATATTGTGATGACGTTTTTTCATGGCTCATACATATTTTTATTTACGAGTACTATCCACGATCAGATATTGATGTATGAGTATCATGTATCCACAGGCTCAAATTTTTGTATATGAAATAAAAAATGAAATATCTAGCATTAACGGTCCATATAGGTTTGTAAACCTTCCTTCCTTTGTGTGTGCGAAGTTATTATTTATGCCCCAAAGTTAAGTCCAAGTGTTTTACATTATTAACGTAAAGTTTAGATAAACTTTAATAAATATCAACTATACCCCTTGGTGGACACCTACTTTTTTCCCCCTTTCGAACGACTGCACTCGTATTAAGAAGAAATCGTTGGTAAAGCCATGTGTAACGGGTGGTAAACTTTTTGTGTGTTTTTGCACGCCGATGTTGAATGTGAACCACACCTAAACGTCAAGTTTTTTTTCTGCTTTTCGTTTGACATTTCTCAATTTCAGACAAACCCAATTTGAACCATGGAAAGATACACAATCGAGCAACGCGCTCAGGCTTATAATGAAAATGGACATTCAAATCAAAATGCATATCGCGCACTTGGTGATTTTTTCGGTCAATTTAATCGTCCAAATGTGCGTACAATCGGAAAGATCGTACAAAAACTTGAGCAAACCGGGTCTGTAGGAGATGTGAAAATACCAGTGCATGCTCGTACAGCCCGTACTGCAGAAAATATTGCTGCAATAGTGTGGCTGAAAAGCCGCCAAACTCAATTCGTCGCCGTGCCCAACAATTGCACCTCTCACGCTCGCCGTTGATGAACCTTTATGCATAAAGACTTGCATTTACACGCTTCCAATGTGCAATTGACTCAAGACCTAGCCTCTTGACCATTTCAAGCGTCGTCAATGCAATGGTCAGAATGGTGGCAAAAAAGGTGTACGTCGGTAAGCCACCAACAATTCAAAAGCTAAAGGATGTTATTATTCGGCACATTAACGGTATAGAACCACAATTATGCCTCAGCGTCATCGAAAATTTGTACCATCGGATGGAGGTGTGTCCCCGGTGTCGTGGCGGCCATTTGGCCGATATTTTGTTTCATACATAATTGGGACTATCGTACTATCGTAGCAAGCTTAGAAAGAAGTGATCTTCTGTTTGTTGTAAATATCAAAAACAACCCTAAGATCTATGAAAAAACATTCAAGGGCTTCCTTTTTGGTTAATAAAACGCCTTGCAACAGTTCTATGAGCAAATAAATGGTCGGCGCGGTCAACGGAAGAAAGGAGCACTTGAAATCTAGCTTGGAAGTAACTGATTATGCCGTTACTTTTGACCCAACTTGTTATCAATATTTGGGTAAATTGGTTTCTCGAAGAGTCCTCCATGATGGCGGGACTCCTAACCTTTTTTTTAAATCGAAAAACAACTAAGACTAGGAGACAAGTAAAGGGTGATCCAAGTAGAGATACTTTTTTCAATAGCCTTTTTTGACAGATCACGTGTGAGTCGTGTCATGCTGTCATGTTATTTTTGTTTAGTATTGTTTGGCATTTCATAATGGAAAGACTTACGTGTGAACAACGTTTTTAAATTGTTCAACTTTATTATGAAAATTCAAGTTCTGTGAGGAATGTGTTTCGTGCACTTCGCTCAACTTATGGTCAACATAATCGGCCTACTGAGCATTATTCGCAACACCATCACCCATTTTGAGACCCAGCATTCAATATTGGATAATAGACTTTTTTAGACTTTTTCCTGTGGGGATATGTAAAGTCAAAAGCTTATGCCGACAAGCCCGCTTCGATTCAGGCCTTGGAGGAAAACATCACGCGTGTCATTCGCCAGTTCCCAGTCGAAATGCTCGAACGAGTGATCGAAAATTGGACTCAACGGATGGACCATCTGTTCTCGATAAAATTTGAATTTTCTGTGTTTTTTTCTTTAAAAAGTAGGGAACCTCGAAATGGATCACCCTTTATTTTACAGTGATGGTAAGCTTGGTGTTAAAGGCCTATGTCGATCTAAGGAAAGTGGGCAGTACACACGTCAGTAGGTCGTGAAGAAATCGACAACAATAATGTTGAAGAAAACATACTAATGTAGTTGAAGGAACAAATTTTCTTTTTACGCTATCATGATCCTACTAAAATGGCGCCCAACGGAGGGTATACATTCAAAGACGTGCGAATTGCCAAGATGACGGGCTCAGTGGCGCGATGGTTGGTGCAATGAACTGCCGCGCATAAGGTCTGGGTTCGATTTTCGGCCGTAGCAACACCTAAATGATTTTTCACTTTCCCTCCTCTAGTGATGATCTGACAAATCATCCGAGTAGTATCAATTGTCATGAATAGCTTATCTCAACTTAGCCGTTCGGATTCAGCATAAAACAGGAGGTTCCGATAGGCATAAAACAGGGGGTCCCGCCATGGCGTAAGAAGTACACACGCACAAATGAATTGTTTTGAGACAGCTCGGCCCTGGGTACTAAAAGGCCTGTTACGCCGAAAATTTGTATTTCAAAATTTCCGAGGTCCACTGTCTATCCAAAAAGATTTTCATTATAGATGTGACACTTCTGAACCTATAATCGAAGATTTATAGCCTCATAATAAAATCATTGAATAGGAATCAAGAATAGAAAATGGCGCCCAACGTAGAGTACTGATTCCCAAATACACAATTTGTTGATAGATAAAGGCAAGTAAAATCAGAATTTTGATGTTTACATGTTTGAATAAGATGCCCCAGCGACAGGAGCTCAAGTTACTTTTATTAAAAATATTTTTTTCAATCGTGTTGTTAGCAATAATTGAGCATGAGTACACATTTTGGTGGTTGTTGTCATGACAAAATATGGCAGAGTATTTTTCTACCTAAAAAAACTGCGGATATTCTCGATGCAAGAAAACTTTTTGGAGCAGATTGTAACAATTCTATTAAAAAGTTGCATTTTTATAAAATTCTATTGGGATATCATCCGTCTCTGTCCCTTAAGATTTATTATTTTTAATTTGTTAGTGCTACTCTGTCATCGTGAAATCACTGTCTAAGACTGGAATAGTTGTGTATGGTATTGCGAATTTTATTAAAGGCTGCTTTGGGTCAGACTGCCACAGTTCTTGAAAACAATTCTGCCTACACATATATACGTTAATGTTTAAGGAAGTAGACTTACTGCGTCAGCCTATTGCTTGCCGGAAAGATTTCAATATAGATCATCACATAAGAGTCCTCTTAAGATAAATCGAATGAACTTACGTTGAACTCCTTCTGATTCTATTTAAATGAACGTCATAGTAGAAGTTCAAACTTGTAAGGCATAGCTACTACAAATGAGGACGGATGATGGCGTTTTTCATTGGTAAAAAAAAGTGTTATCCAAATTAAAAAAAGAGCTGGCAAACAGTAGGTACACCTAGAAAATTCTCAGCAATGAATTTCGATCCCAAACTCCTTCTGATTCTATTTAAATGAACGTCATAGTAGAAGTTCAAACTTGTAAGGCATAGCTACTACAAATGAGGACGGATGATGGCGTTTTTCATTGGTAAAAAAAAGTGTTATCCAAATTAAAAAAAGAGCTGGCAAACAGTAGGTACACCTAGAAAATTCTCAGCAATGAATTTCGATCCCAAACTCCTTCTGATTCTATTTAAATGAACGTCATAGTAGAAGTTCAAACTTGTAAGGCATATCTACTCCAAATGAGGACGAATGATGGCGTTTTTCATTGACAAAAAAAAAGTGTTATCGGAATTATAAAAGAGCTGGCAAAACGTACACCTTAAAAATTCTCAGCAATGAATTTCGATTTCGAATTTAATTTGAGAAGAAGCTAAAGGCCTTTGCGAACATATAATTTTACCAATTGAAAACGCAGTAATAATGTCCATTTTAAAGTTTTCAGAAGGTTTCGATAACTCTCCAGACATTTTTCGGTTTATTATGTTTTACCAATTAAAATTGACTTCAACGAAAGTATTTTTTTCTTCTGAGAGATTTCAAACGTTCTGGCATCTGGTAATGTGCGTCTTTCACTGGTTAAACACATGTTATCGGAAGCATTTAAGAACTGTCAAAACATATATTCGGACAATTCTGTCAAGAGAATTTCTCTTCTGGATTTCATTGATGAAGAGGCAAAGAGCCTGCCGATTATATATGTTAACCAATGGAAAATGATATAAGAATTGTTGTTTCGACTGTTTTCAGAAGATATCGATATCATTCCAGAAATATTTTAATAACTTATTTGTTAACTACAATAGAAAACGACATTAATCAGATAAATATTTTAATGAAAACGCTTGTTCAAACGTTGTGACAGTTCAAAACCTTTTTTGTACGGTTTAGTAATTAATTAACTATTTGCATCTTTTGTGGTTTAGTAAATATTTAACTGTTCTACATGACTTTAACAAAAATTAAACTTTTCGTAAATATAATCAGACTTAGAATAGACGTATAAAAGGGCATAAAAATGAAGTAAAGAAAATTCACAAAGTTTGGAGGCAAGTTTGGTAAAATTTAATTTGTTTTTTAAATTATCGAAACGGCCAGATGTCACGAAATTTGATATTCAGAAAAATAATAAATTATTCCAATTAGTTTTATGGAAACGTCAAAATGAAGTCTATGTGATGAGTTTATGTTAAAAATTCATCAGCGTTCGAATCGCACTATGCTACTATAATTGTAATTCACGGAATTTAAAGAAGTACATCTGAAGGGCTTAGGATAGCCTAAATTGTCGATAAAAAAAACTTACAAAGTCTCATTTATCGATTTGGGATTTTTTTTAAAAGAAAATTGAAGTAATTCTGCAACTTTTCTGCAAATCTAGAACGTGATTAAGTACCACAGCAATGTCAGCATAACGTAGTAATGAATGACATCTATAAATTGACATTTTAGGTATACTTGCGTACTGAATAACTAAATGGCATCTGTCACCTTTTTTTCAACTCATAAAGGGAGAATAGATTGTGTAGATAAAAATTCAGTTGATGCATTGTGAAATGGTGCAATGGGTACACTATGCATGGGCAAAATTAAATATTTGTTGTTGCGGCTCAATGATCCTTTACGCTTCCTTAAGCTTAAAACATTACCCTATCCTTTAAAGTAAAGCAAAAATTAAAAAAAAAAATAATTAGACGCCACCATAAACTTCTGAAATACAAATTCCCTCATCATACCCCAACACAACGAAATCAATTCAAATCGAATAGAATCCTTGTGCAGAACAAGGCACACTCCTTGTTAATAGTACTGTGCGCTGTTGCCTAACAACCCCGACACATACCTTCAAACAAAATAATTCCAAATGGAATACAATATTCGAGTTGCCGGTATCGACGATCCTCATCCCAGGTTTGGGGGTAAGGGCCCTAGAAATTGACTATAGGAAATTCCCGTTGACAGGATATACACGAAATTGCCAATTTACGATTTTATACGCGATATGTCTATTAGACGACTTTAATTTTACAGCTAGGTAGGGAGGATGCTGCAAAATCACCGAAGGGATGTCGAATTCAAATTATTCAAGGTAGCTTCTACATACACAAGGCTTGGTGAAAAGATCTCTTAAACGTTTGAAGACGTCACGAAATAAGCAAGAATAACAAAAAAAAAACTCAAGATATTTAAACTCTTAACGGGGGTTGATTGGGGGATGTTTATATCCCTAGCACAAGCAAGGAAATGGGTCGCTGTGTTGACTAATATTTTGCGCTGCGCACTTTTGTTAGTTTCGAGTCTCTTCTGGTGGATTTTCCACCATTTACCCGGGCAGAGAGGAATGGAATGATGGTGATATCCAATCTCCGTAACTATGGGGTAGTAGTGTTACAAAATCCAAGGGGGGCTAGGTAGGTACTCGGAAATAATGATGGCTGCTAACAAACCACTCAGACAGAAGTATGTACATATATACGAATCTACTCGTGTAGGTCTGTTAGGGTTTTCTTAGATTTCACTGTGCGCGTATAAGGGAATGTGAAAAACGTCGTATAAGGCAATGTTGGGGGATGAATGTTGGGGGCTATTTGATGAATACTATTGGATTTCAGTTGAATGCGTATGCCAGCAAAACGACAAGTATTTGACTGAAAAAAGCTATTTTCGAAATAATTGGGTAATTTGGGGAATTTTCATTTGGGAAATTCCTTTCTTTTATTAATTTTTGTGAGACTAGGGTGGGCTGTTTGTCAATGGTGGATGCTAAGGAAGTAATTTGCTTGAGGGAGGGGTTTTGTATACAAGCACAACTAGGAAATAAGTGTTTTTTTAGTGATGGGTAGCTTGGTGCCTACACCAATTAAAATAAAGCGGGAATGTCAGTAGGCCGCGAAGAAGTCGATAAGAGAATACAAATATTAATAAAGTGACTACATACAGTGGGTATTTCACGTTGAAGTCTGAAAAAAGAGTAAGACAATGGAATGAAAACCTTTTCATTCCACACTATCTTGATCCCACTAAAATGGCGCCCAACGGGGGGAATGCATTAAAAGATTCACAATTTGCCGCGGTCCACTGTCTAACCAATCATATTTGGATAATGGATGTGATTTTTCAACATGGATTTAAGGAAATTTATCTAACTAAAATGGTTGAATAGGAATCAAGAATAGAAAATGGCGCCCAACGTTAGGCACTTATTGCCAAATATACAATTCATTGAAAGATTATAGCAAGATTTCAAAGAATTATTTCTCAAAACGAACAAGAATTGTATAATCGGCTATTGCCGATGCTTCAGCACCGTAAAGCAGGACTGGGATGATCAGGGTCTTATATAGAATCTCCTTAGTAGTTCAAGTGAGGCTTTACTACGCAATTTGCTTTTAAATAAAAGACTTTTTTGTGGCGACCGGTCCTTAAACCAGCAGCTTTTATAGATTTATCAAAAACAATCAGTAAGGCCCGGCTTGTTGTAGGAAATGTTTCCAATTTTTTAGTTCAAAAGTGACGAAGTGGTAGTTGATACAGCCGTAACTATTGTCATAACTATGCCTGTTTGTCACAATTTTCTTTGCAATGTCTCATCGTAATTCTGCACCAGTTGAGGTGGGCTTAAATGCAATCCAGCTGCCGCATTCTTAAGCCCACGGCCATTAAAGGAGTGGTCTGTAAATGATGTGCGAGATTAAATGCAAAAAAAAATCTGGTATACTAATGGATCATAAAGGGCTTCAAGCATAGCTTCTCCCTTCATTTGTATGTGCAACGTTATTACTTAACCAATAAAAAAGAGGACCTCCTGCTAAACGCCGAATCAATATTAGAAATTTTAAGAAACTTCTCGTGACAGTGTTACAATTGGATGTTTGTCAGACTTTCGCAAGAGGTGGATCAGTGAAAAAAACTTAAGTGTTGTGACTTTCTCGATTTGAACCAGGAAACTCGCGCTAAGTAGTCAAACGCTAGAGTTCTAGCTATCTCAATGCAAGTTCTCATTTTCTTAGATATTAACGTATCTGGAAAAAAAAACCCTAGAAGTCCAAATCGATACCCACCAACTATTCATCGATTTTAAAGCCTCATACGACAGCATTTATAAAGACTATAGACAGCCATGTCTAGTTTTGGTATACCGCCCAAGCTCGTCCCTTTGTGTAGGATGACGACGGAGAATACTCGCTGCTCCATCAGGGTCGGTAACAACCTAACCGACCCATTCGATACCAAAAAAGGATTAAGGCAAGGCGATGCGCTGTCATGTGACATCAGGGTCCGAAACAACCTCGCCGACACATTCGATACCAAAAAAGGATTTAGGCAAGTCGATGCGCTGTCATGTGACTTCTTCAATTCTTGAGAGGAGCCAATTCACGAGCCAACACCAGAGGCCCAATTTTTCAAAAATCTGTACAACTACTAGCATACGCCGACGATATTGACATCATTGGTAGGACTCAACGTGATGTCATAGGCACGTTTGCTTGTATAGAAAAGGAAGCGGCAAAAATGGGTTTAGCAGTAAATGAGTGCAAGACGAAGTATATGCTGTCAACACGAAAGGACAACATCGAGGAAGTGCTGGACTTTGTATATCGCGGCTCCGCTATCAACTCTGACAACAACATCTCGTCAGAAATAAAACGAAGAATTACTCTTGCCAACCGCTGTTTCTTCGGGCTAAGAAGGCTATACAGTAGTAAAGCTTTCACTTGAACTACTAAGGAGATCCTATTTAAGACCCTGATCATCCCAGTCCTGTTCTATGGCGCTGAAGCATGGACCGTCTCAAAAGCGGATGAAGAAATCCTTGGTCGATTTGAGAGGAAAATTCTTCGAAAAATATTCGGTCCCGTTAGCGTTGACGGGCTACGGAAACGAAGATTAAACCAAGAACTATACGAGCTGTAGCGCGACATGCCTCTGGTCAAAAAAACTCCACATTGGACGTTTAAGGTGGATAGGACATGTAGAACGATTGGACACCAATCGTCTTTGATTCCCAGCCAGACGTCGAACGTAGTATAGGAGACCTCACCTCAAATGGCGCGCACAAGTGGAAACCGACCTCAATCAACTTGGAGTGCGCAACTGGAGGCAATATGCTAAGGACCGGGCTAATTGGACATGTTGGTTGAGGCCCAGATTCATTTCGGACTGTTGCGCCACTTAAGCAAGTAATGCTTGGTATCATACAAAAACTAATTTGTCCGTAGATCTGCCAACCGCACCAGACATTATTGGTGCTTGTCCGTTGTGTTATTTGTAAAAAAAAAAGAAAAAAAACAACAACCCAATATCTTCCCACTCCTTTATCGACTTCGCTGCCTTTCCTGCCCTGTTTCCTGTTCGAACAAAATAAATTAATTCTGTGCAGTACAGATGGCCTGTTCTGTTTTGCGAACGCCTTTAAGGTCCGCCAATTTATAACCAACAAAATATATTTCTAATTTTTTTAAAATCAGAACTATAACATAGGATTCCAATTAAAAGGTAAAATTAGACCTGTCCAGGACATTTATCACCTCACAAAACTCCGAGCGCATGCTTGCATCCTTTCCCTACGACTACCAACCAAAATCAACTACTTAATGAAAGTCAATTACTTGGAATTGCCAACATAAAGAACCCTTTCATTGACATTCACCCAGGCGGGTACACATTTTCACTTTCCCCCATACATCCCTGCACGTTAAACCCGTCCTATCAACAAAAGCCTTGCACTCTCTCGAACTGCAAGAAACAAAACGCCCACTTCTTTCTGCATGAATTGTCCTTCTCAACTCATATTGTGCAGCCAAAACTGTTAAGACTCCCATTCATCGTAAACGAATTTGCCTAAATTATATGGTGTCCTTTGTGTATTCATTTTGTTGTCACAATACACCATACCCACTTTTTTTTTTTTATTTGATCCTATTTCTCATTCATACATAAAATTAGGGTTACAAAGATGTTTAAATACTTTCGATAAAAAAAAAAGAAGGAAATTCAAATTGCCATCATAGCACATGTCCTTGTCAAGGAGATTTTTGCACACAGATTATGGAAAGAAAAGGATGTGTGTACCCTTTTTCAATAGAAATGCCATTGTGCGACTTTTGAAGATCCTTTAACAAGACCCGATCGAAAGGTGTTGATATTTGATATCGTTTCGTCAAAAGGATTACCAAAATCCGTTTTCCATCATTTAATAATTCATGTTGATGTTTTTTTTTTTTTTTTACAGAACAATCCCGCAACGATTACCACAACAGTTTGAACGGCAGTGATGAACACTGCAGCAACGGTACCGGCAATGGTTCGACAGCATCGAATACGACTTTAAAGTTACACCCCGGTGGTATGTCTCCGGTGGAACATTCTCCAGCGGCTGCAGCTGCTGCGTTAGTTGGGGCACATCATGCTGCTGCTGTGGCAGCGGCTGGACATCATCACCACCACCATCATCATCACCCGCATCACCATCACGATGCTGGCTATGTAAATGGCGGCAATGGCGGAGGATCTGGTCCGGGTGGTTTAGGTGTCAGTAGCAGTGGCAAAAAGAAGAACAAACGACGCCACGGAAGGACAATTTTCACAAGCAATCAGTTGGAAGAGTTGGAAAAAGCATTTAAGGAGGCACACTATCCAGATGTCAGCGCCAGAGAATTGCTGTCGATGAAAACTGGACTTGCCGAGGATAGAATTCAGGTAGGTGTCAATATTATGTGTTTTCCCCTTTTCACCCAGATACACACGTTCCAAATTGTATTCGAATTCATCCGGGAAAAACGGACTGCACGACAAAGTGCCAATAACTTGCATTGAGTCAATTATTTTTTTTTTTCGATACTTTGTACCGACATAAGGTCCGCGTGGCGTCTCGGCCCACTCAAAATATTTATATACAATTCCGAAGAAAGAAATACACTGTTACACAACGCACTGTGCTTTGTATGTTTAGCCAAGAGAGGGCGTGCGAATGTTGTGATCAAATTTGCACCGCCACCGCTCGCTATGGTAATGTTATGTCGCCACAACGTGAACGTCATTGGAACAAGTTTTCGTTTCTCTTTTGTAGCCAACAGCAACATCAGCAGCCATTTCTGTTTCATTACTGACAATGGCGGCTGAGACAAGAGAACAACACACACACACGGTGCGAAAAAGTTTGCCAAAGAATAAATTAAAAAAAAAAAATACAAAAACTTTTGTGATACAAAAACAAATGCAACAACGAACAGACTCTGCATTATTTGAGTGGAAGCGTGTACACGAAAGGACCTCTTCAATTACCCGTTCGTGTACTCTCTGCTCGCACGCACGTACAGATGAGGCTATAAGACTTGCATGTGTGTATGCGTTTTGTTGATGGCGAATTGGTTGGCTTCCATTCCTTTTGAAGTGGAACACAAGGAATGCAAGGTACAAAGTTACCTCTCATTACAAAAGCGAGATCCATATGCAACCATTGTATAGCAACCATAGCTGGGGAAATGTGTGATGCAATATGGCTGGTCTGTGGTGGTCCGGCCATGAATAAAGAATGCACAACCAGAGTATATTCAAGAACCCCGACTGGGATTTTTTGTTTTTACTCAGTAAATATCTAATGTGTCCATGCCCACATGTATTATATACGGTAAACGCCTTTAATTCAATCAATCGAACGTTTTTTTTTTTTTTGGAAATTAAAGATTTTCGTATGTACTTTGCAATTAGGTGTTATCGAAGTAATCGATAAAGTGACAATTAAATATGTCTGAACCTACGAATTCATCCATTTTGCTTTTATATTGAGTGCATACCAATGCAGTTATTATTTACGAAAAGAATTCAAATGGAATAGTTTAACAGATTCTTGAAGTGTAGCTTACTAATTTTGCCTGCCTTTTTACCCGAAATGGACTAGTTAAACTGTCAAAATTCGATTTCCATAAACATGGTAAAACCGAGATGGTCCGATGACTGTTGACGATCGCATTTTTGTAGTCAAACTGGGTAGGTAAAATATATACAAGTATCACCCTATAGGAAGATGTTATAACTTTTGCAGATGGCGGCAAATGTCAATAGCGTAGGTACTTCCGAAAGCTATCTCCCTCACAAGGTGGTGCTAAAGTTCAGACGGCTAATTTTCATCTGTTTGCATCACAAATTTCCAAGTAAAATTGACATTTAACGCCATCAGCAAAAATGATGGCATCTTCTGATAGGGTGATGTCTTTTGATCCACCTTTTCATTTGTTAAGTATAGGGTGATCCAAGTAGAGATACTTTTTTCAATAGCCTTTTTTAACAGATCACGTGTGAGTCGTGTCATGCTGTCATGTTATTTTTGTTTAGTATTGTTTGGCATTTCATAATGGAAAGACTTACGCGTGAACAACGTTTACAAATTGTTTAACTTTATTATGAAAATTCACGTTCTGTGAGGAATGTGTTTCGTGCCTTTCGCTCAACTTATGGTCAACATAATCGGCCAACTGAGCGTACTATTCGCAACACCATCACTCATTTTGAGACCCAGCATTCATTATTGGATAATAGACTTTTTTAGACTTTTTCCTGTGGGGATATGTAAAGTCAAAAGCTTATGCCGACAAACCCGCTTCGATTCAGGCCTTGGAGGAAAACATCACGCGTGTCATTCTCCAGTTACCAGTCGAAATGCTCGAACGAGTGATCGAAAATTGGACTCAAGGGATGGACCATCTGCGACGTAGCAACGGCCAACATTTGATAGACATAATCTTCAAAAAATAAATGCCAAAGAATGTTCTTTCAAATGATAATAAACATTCTCCATTAAATTTGAATTTTCTGTGTTTTTTTCTTTAAAAAAGTAGGGAACCTCGAAATGGATCACCCTTTAGAATAGGGTACTTCGCGATAACTTCAGTGGCAACAAAAAAAAAACACTATCTGTTAGCTATTAAAATTCTACGAAGCAAATATTAACTTGATAGGTAAAATATGATGATTTAAAAAAAAATATAGAAAACTAAAACTAAATTAGACCGGAATTCCGGGATTAATTATTAAAAAAAAAGCCCAAGACAAATGTCTAATTGACAGATTTTTATTTTATTTAGTACAAAGATTTTCACCAGGGAGTCCAGAAAATTAAAAATCTGGCTTTAACGGGTTCTTCTTTTATTTGTGGGTGAGAATTTATAATTTTGCCACAGAGAGTAGGTATAACCTGCTGTTTAACGCCGACTCCGAACGGCAAATTGGTGAAGCTTCTCATGACAGTTTTATATTTTGGCAAATGGTGGGGCAGAAAAAAACACGGATTGCAGACGAAAATTTCCATTTTCCAAATTGGAATTTGGGAGACTCAAGAAAGACACTTGAAACCCTATAAGACGCGTTGGCTGCCGCGTTTCGGAATTCATATTGAGTAAGGTATCCTAGATAAAGCTCTTTTCTCATGGGTCAAACGATCATTTATTTGAGGGAAATTTTTTTTTATAATTTACACCCACTCAAGGGGCTATGCATACCCTTTATATCTTTAACCACAGAACGAGCGTTAGAGAAGGGGAAGAAAGAGAGTGATAGGAAAGATTTTGGATGTAGTGGAGACTTACTCTTTACTCTGGGTGGTGTGGAACTAACTTTCGGGCGTCACTGTTTCTTGTTTGACGAAACAAGGTAAACATTTTCGCCTGAGTACTTGGATAAGAGTATCCGAACTAACCTCAGGGAGTCACTGTTTCTTATCTAACAAAACAAGGTAAACATTTTCGCCTGAGTACTCAGATAAGAGTAAAGCAGTTGAAATTGTTTTGACATGGCATGAAAGTGTTTTGGAAACCACGAACCTTGTTATTTTTGATAAGTTGCTTAGTTTAGGTCCAATTGTTGAATTATTTATGTGAAGGACTAAATATCAAGCTACCATTTCAACATTTTACGATATTTACCATTTTGGGTACATAAATACTAAAGTCATGTGTGATATTGTCGGAAAAGCTTATACACAAAAATCGAAAATTTATTTAAAACTTAGTAAACTTATTATGTTCTCGTACGAAAAAGTTTTCCCGTTTTTTTGTTGATAATTGATACAAAAAATATTTCCCCTACGCAATTTGTTTATGCAAATAAATGTTTGCCGTAAAAATCAGTAAAAAAAAAGTATTGTACAGGAACATTATCTAGATCTACCTATTAGTTTGCCTTAGAGCGCACGCAAACTTTATCGACGCTATGAGTATAAGTTACGATATCAGAAGTAATGTAATCGGAGAACTGTCAAAAATTAATAAACTCTTTAGGGAAAGTTCACTAAATTGTGAAAATTTTCAAAAATAAATATCGGTAAAAAATTTAGGGCATCATCTGTGTTTTACAATTGAAGTGCTTAGAAGATAAGGGGCCTAAGCGACATTTAAAATTCCTTACTTATAACTCTTTTGATAAAATTTAAAAAGGGTATACACAAATATTATGAATTATATAAATCTCAAGTGCCTTATGATGTTAGTAATATTTTTTTTATTGAAAAGACAGGATTTGCAGTATATGCAATATGGTCGTGGGTGGCCGCGGTGTAGTGGTAATGTGTTCGTCTGTTGAGTGGAAGATTGCGCGTTCAATCCCAACCAAAATCCATTTCACTTTTATTTAAAAAGAAATAAAAGGTCGGTGTAATACCTAAAAGTATGCACACCATCTTGAATTTCTTCAAATTTAACGAACACAAGAAAAAGTGACTCCCCGAAGCTAGTTCGGACACCACCCATGGAGTTTAAGTCTCCACTACATCCAAAATCTTTCCTATCCTCTCTTTCTTCCCCTAACGATCGTACTATGGTAACATATAAAAGGGTATTCATAACCCCTTGAGTAAGTGTAAATTATAAAAAAAAAAAAAAATGCATGCAAATCAAAAAATCAAAATCGTAACTGAGAAAACATGCACAACCTGTATTGTACGACCATAATAGCTTTTCGCTTTGATTCGTTCAGTTTTCGTTTACTTGCGAAAAAGCGAATTTATTCGCTCTTTCTCTCTCTTCTGTTCTTTCATACAAAAATTTGACATTTCACTTCAACAGCTGTGTACATATAAATTTCGAAGTTTATATGTAACGAAATTTTGTTTGATAAAACGACTTTCACTCTGACAATCGCTTACAAGTTACGTTCACAAAAGTCTATTATGAGCAACTTGAGTAGTTGACAGTACTGAAGAAAACTTAACGTAGAATTTTGACATAAGCTTCCGATTGCTTCAGACAATGTTCGTTCAAAAATAACTCCGCTTACATTATTATGTTCGATGACATTTGTTGAATGTGTCATCGAATAGAATGCTGTGCTGTCCAAACACTTGAGGGACATTCACACAGAGTCGTCGTAAATGTTGTAAACGTGGTAAATGAATTGTCAAAATTTGAACGGTAAATCATTTGAAACGTGATGGAAACACACACGTAGTTCCGGTTTGCCTGTTCAGACCGCCTGAGCAGTTATTACTGAACATGTGAATGATAAAGTTGTCAGTTTTTTTGGCCTGAGCAGGCGGTCGAGGAAAAATGGAAAATTCAACCGTTTTGCCTGTTCAGTCCGCCTTTTATTAGAAAAACAGGAGCGTGTGTAGCATTAGGCATTCAAGCTGTCAGTTTAAAGTGAAATTTACATGTGCGGAGACGGTAGATGCCATGTTTATCGAACGACAAAAACACCCAAACTGATTGGCCTCAAATATTTACCGGAGCGTGTGAATGCGCTATAGCGGTCCGGTAAAACTGAACAGGCGGCCTGAACAGGCAAACCGAACAGTTAAAACTTCGTGTGTTTAGCCGGCTTTTGGTTTTATCCTGCTTCGTTCAAAAATAACTCCGCTTACATAATATTATGTTCGTTGAAATTTGTTGGGTGTGTCATCAAATAGAAAGCTGTGCTGTCTAAACACTTTCACACATTCACACAAAAGTGGTAAATCAACTGTCAAAATTTGCACGGTAAATTATTTAAAATGTGATGGAAAATTTAGTGCATGTGTGAACTGAGATGGTAAACGACTTAAATGTGACTTTTGAAATGCTATTGTGACAAAGTTCGGTCTAACCAACAAATCAAGCAAAAGCAATAAATTTAGAAAATTAGCGAAAACCGAAATCTATTTTAAAAAAATGAATAAAACGAGAGTTAATTGAGTAGCTTACCACATCAATTAGGTACGCATTCAGTTTTAAGGCCATTCATGAAACGTGTGTTGTAAACATGCAATCTTTCGCACTTTGTAAACTTACGACTTTGTATGAAAACCCTTTTTAAAACAGCGCTATGCAAACAAAATTTTTTTTATCAAGTTGAATTACTTGTTACATTAACAATGAGAGGCTCTTAATGCATTACAAAGCAACAGATTTAAAAAAAAAAAACTTCTTATAACTTTAAATTGCTTCTTCTTGACATGTTAGAATTCAAATCCCGTATCCTTTATACAACAACACAACATTTTTTAAGAACAAAAAAATAATAAAAAAAACCTTCATAACCAACAAAACAACTCATAAATAAGTGAAGGAAAAGGAATTAAGCGATTATCCTATTTCATGCATAATGAGCACATGAATTATATTTCTCCTCGTGCTCCATGGCAGCACTCTACCAAAAAGGAAAGTCAAAGTGTCAGTCATAAAATCCGGGTTTTGTTTCCTGTTCTCAATTTTTCTGTTTCCTTTTTTTTCGTCCCAACACTTTTTTGCCTTTGATTTAATTAAATTTAATTTCACAACGATAATCATATAATTATAATTCGTAAATGACTTGGCTTTGTTGCAGTTAAATAAAGCGCATTTAATAAAAATGTCTAGTTTTTTAAGAAAAAAAATTAAATCCACATTTTTGTGAATGAAAAAAAAAATTTGTTATGCGTTTGTCCTTCGGGTTGTATAAAATTTCTTGTGTGTATGTAGGGAACAAAAACGCACACACTTGATTTAATTCAAATACAAAAATTATGTTAATAACTTTAATGTTGTTTGCATGCAAAAGGGTAATGGGCAAGAACAGGACTCTTAAAAAGTATGATTATGTTCAAATTATGCAAACGTAAATGCACCCGTTTGTCTTTAATTGTTATGTCGTAATCCTGTTTTAAGTGGTGCGTTTTTTTTGTAAGGAGCAAAGTAAATAGAATGCGAAAAGGTAACCTGAAAACTATTTAAACTTCAAATATGTATGCAGTGCTGAATTGAATTATATAAAGCGTGCTATAGATGGGCAATATTCATCTATTTAAAGCGTGTTACAGATGGGAAAGTTTTATTGATCACCAACTTTAAGGCAAATACTAGTTTGTGTACATTACAAGAGTTAAGGTCAGTTTTTCAATGCCAAGTTAACTCTGGGTCAACAAACTCTGGCACAAATATAAGTTGGTACCCAGATAGGTTTGAGGCTCTGTATTTTTCATAAATAATAGATAAAGGGTGATCCATTTCGAGGTTCCCTACTTTTTTAAAGAAAAAACACAGAAAATTCAAATTTAATGGAGAATGTTTATTACCATTTGAAAGAACATTCTTTGGCATTTATTTTTTGAAGATTATGTCTATCAAATGTTGGCCGTTGCTACGTCGCAGATGGTCCATCCGTTGAGTCCAATTTTCGATCACTCGTTCGAGCATTTCGACTGGTAACTGGCGAATGACACGCGTGATGTTTTCCTCCAAGGCCTGAATCGAAGCGGGTTTGTCGGCATAAGCTTTTGACTTTACATATCCCCACAGGAAAAAGTCTAAAAAAGTCTATTATCCAATAATGAATGCTGGGTCTCAAAATGGGTGATGGTGTTGCGAATAGTACGCTCAGTAGGCCGATTATATTGACCATAAGTTGAGCGAAGTGCACGAAACACATTCCTCACAGAACGTGAATTTTCATAATAAAGTTGAACAATTTGTAAACGTTGTTCACGCTTAAGTCTTTCCATTATGAAATGCCAAACAATACTAAACAAAAATAACATGACAGCATGACACGACTCACACGTGATCTGTCAAAAAAGGCTATTGAAAAAAGTATCTCTACTTGGATCACCCGTTACTACATAATTTTTTTTGTCAACAAACGCTAATACTTACCAAGATTTAACTCATGAAGCTGATTTTTAGTACAGGACTCATTTTGACTTCATGAGGGATAGTTAAATTTGGTATGTTGCAGGTGGCCATGGCTCAAGCCCTAGCTTCGGAAGCATTATTTTTCTACAAAAATCGCCAGCTTATCTGAGACTACCTGTACGATTATACGAGACAATCTAAATCTATGTCTCCTCCTCTGTGCCACGTAGGCTTATGTTATATGGCTTTCCTTCTATGGGTTTATCTGTCTCTCTCTCTGTTGTGTTAATGTCTTGCTCTGTCTTAGCCAATGGCCTCAGTCGCCAGTGCTGTTATGTGTCAGTAGTTCGTTGCATTCATGTGCGAAGTACTGTGATGTCAATGTCAATAAATTTGGTAGCACTGCTAGTATACCATAATTCATCGGTTAAGTTGATAAAAAGTAATCGAATTATATCGTTTGGTACATGAAGGCGGCAACACACATGCAGGCATAACCCTCCGATATGATTGTTCAGGCCGCCTGTGTAGTAATTCCGGAAAAACATTTTGAGATCGAACGAAACTTAAATTTTCTTCGATTGAATGATCGAAATTACAACAACAGCTTGTGAACAGACAATTCTGTTTATTTATATTTTTTTATAAATATAGCTTTTTTGAACACAACCAAGTGTCCTCATCAGATTCCTTCTAATACAGACGCTAAATTAACGTTCAGTTCTCTGTATGATTATTTGAAACAATTTTTATTCCCTTGCCGAGGATTCAACTTGTAACCCCATGCCTAGTGAGCCATGTGCCTACCATTTAGGCCACTGAGGACTTGGTTTTCTTCTATAATTTTTTTACAACTTAATTTAAATTTACATTTTCAAATAAGTACGCGAACAGACAACCACTCCGCACAAAAAGCAAACAAACATAATTTCTCAACGACAAAAACTGAACGAAGAGGTTAAACTTTGGCGCAAATTTATAGCCAATCGATATTAAACTGCTTATCTCCACACCAGTTAACATCTTCTTTAAATTAAAAGCTAGCTTTAACTTAATTTCATCAATAGACGCTATTTAACATGGCGCTAATTAGTGTATACTAACGAACGCACCTCTAATAATCTTAAGTCAAACTAACCTATAAAATAACAGTGCTGACAATCAAACAAACCGAATTTCAGTGAACACTCTGAAACACACCTAAAAGTGACAGTGAAAAATATTTCAGCTGTTTGTGCCTTTGCCTTTTGACAGATGACATTACGCTAGCTCTGCATTAAATATTTAAAGTGAAGTTTCGGTTGCTTTAACTTTAATGCAGAGTGATAACGCTAAAGTACACTTTTTAACGACTATAATTATCAAAACGTGTTAGTACGTGATAGCATAATTTTAAAGTCTACTTTAAGCGACTATAAGCATGCGGATCTGACAACCTGTTCGAAGGACTTTTGAAAAATGTTCGCAAATAAAAACGAAAAATAGGAGGAAACTGTAAACACTTACTTACTTAAGTGGCGTTACAGTCCGGAATGAAAATGTCACTCGAATTACAGTAATCAGTTATTGATCCTTGGCCTTTGATCAAAATGTAGTTATCGGATGAGTTCAGTGATTTGAAAATTGCCAAAAACATTTACTCAGGCAATTCTCACAAGGGAATTATGCATCTGGATTTTATTTCAGTCTTTCGATTGAGAACCATTTGCAGAAATATTTCATTATTTCGGGCTCAGTGGGAGGATGGTTAGTGCGATGAACTGCCGCGCGGAAGGTCTGGGTTTGATTCACAGCCGTAGCAATACCTAAATGATTTCAATGGCCCTCCTCTCGTGATGATCCGACAAATCATCCGAGTAGTATCAATTGTCATGAAAAGCTTAACTGAGCCGTTCAGATTCGGCATTAAACAGGAGGTGCCGCCATCGTAGAAACAAGTACATACGCACACATGAATGGTTGTGAGAAAAAAGCTAGGCCCTGGTTACTGACGAGCCTGTTGCGCCATTTTTTTATTTCATTCTTTCGATACATTTACTGCTGAAAACCGCTTAAACATAAATTCTGACATGTCTTGGAAGGGAATTACACATTTGGATTTTATTTTAGAAGAAGTAGATTTCTTTCGACATCTTAGCAAGAGTATAGGCTGAACTATAATAGTCGAAAGCAATCGCAAGCTAATGTCAAAATTCTACGTTAAGTTTCCTTCAGTACTGAAAATTACTTAAGTTGCACATAATAGACTTTTGTGAATGGAAGCGATTGTCAGGGTGGAAGTCGTTTACAAAAAAAAAATCGTTGCTTATGAACTTGCAAACTTCAATGCACGCATCTGTTGAAGGGAAATGCTAAATTTTTGTATGCAAGAACAAAAGAAAGAGAAAGAGCGAATGAATTCGCTTTTTCGCAAGTGAGCAAAAGTGAACGAAAACTGAACGAATCGAAGCGAAAACCTATTATGGTCGTACAATACAAATTGCATGTGTATTCGCACAGTTAAGGGAGTGGTCGTCCGCAACCATCTTCTATTATAGTTCAGCATTATTTCTTTCATTCGATATAATTGTAGAACTCGATAACAAAACGAAAATATACAAGATTGATTCTGGCGTTTGTCATTGGTAAAAAAATAAATTATCGGAAGCACCGGAGAAGTGTCAAAACGTGAATTCGGAAATAAATATCTCATTCGATAGCTTGCAGAGCTATTCTGATAAAATGATTGCTTACCAATCGAAAAGGTTGTTATTGGCTATCAGCATGTTGTAGTAAAAGAGCGCTAACTATATTCTGCAGTTTTCCATTGTCAAAAAATAAGTTGTCATAGGCACCTGAAAAATATTGAAACGTGAAATGTGAGAATTTTTAAAATAGACTTCGCATCCGATAACCTGCAGAGCTTTTCCGATGTTAAATATCATTATTGGCTGTAAGTAAGTTGCAGTGTTCTATTGGTAATTGAAAAAGTTATTAAAAGCATCTTAAAAGTCTTAAAACTTGAATTATGAGAATTTTAAAAATTGAATTTCGCATCCGATAACTTGCATAGTTTTTTTTGATGTAAAATATCATTATTGGCTGTCAGCAAATTGTAGTAGGTTAGTGCTTATGTGTTTTAGATTGGTAAAAGATTTGTTAAGCAACTCAACACTATTAAAACTTGAATTGTGAAAAATATTAAAATGGTGTTTCGCACTCGATAACTTGTAGAAATAATAATATTTTAGCAAAGGAAAAGCCATAATTGGCTGTCAACAAATTGTAGTATGAGAGCACTTATTACAGGGTATTCGGGTTGAAAGCACTTGTATACTTCTTTCAATGCCAATAATATCAAGCATAAGCTGTAAACGATATAAGGGACATTAAAAAGTGAATAGCCCCTTAGTTTATATAGTAATCAAAGATTTTTGTGTCGTCGAAAGTAATATAAGTCTCCAGATGGCTTCGAAGTAATCAAATTTTCAACTAAACTCAGAGCAGGAAATACTCAGCCATTACTTAAAATCTCAAGCTGAATGAAATTGCGGCTTCAAACATTTCAGCATCAATTCGACGTAAATTGGTTCAAGGTCTGCCTTACTTGATGTTGAAAATGAATTTTCATTATGTTGCTTCCAAAGACTGTATTCCTATATATCCCGTCACTTACCACAAACAAAACTTCAAGATTACCGCTAAAACAATGAATAACACTTGTTTGCCGGCCATATTTCAACACTCAAAGTGCAGTGTCTCAGAAATTAGATCAAAGTGAAATACAAATGCCGATCATTTCGTCCATGTCCTTCCAATTTCAATGAGAAAACCCACTATGCCAACCAATTTACCGGAAATACACTAAAAAGTGTCCCATTAGAGAATACCGCGCAAAGAGCCTTAAAAATAAAAAAATAAAAAACTCATCAATACGCAAAAGGATTGAGCACTTGCTACTGCCACAATGTCCTTTCTGTTCTATACCGCTGCCATCAAAGTACGTTTCCCAATTACAATAAAAACAAAATCTAGCCATAATGTTGAGTGTTTTGGTCTTAATGCATTTTTTTTCGTTCCCAGTATATACACATTTTGAAGGACTCCCTTGGTCTCAAGTTTGCAATGCAATTATTGCATTATTTGCCATTATATCCTTAATGAGATTTCAATATAAATTTTCAAAGCAGAAAAAAAAAACCTCGTCCATTAATTGAATAACAAGTCGCAGTGTATATTCAATGTTTCATATTTCCCACTACACGTGACGTACGGTTGCAACCAACAGGAAAAAGCTGAGAATGATGTGAAACAAAAATCCTTATTCCTTGGATACCTAGTTACGGTCTCACTTAAGGTCTAATTATATTTTTGTGGTTTACCGAGCGAGTAATGTGATTGGTTAGTGAGAGCGCGCAGTGTAAGGTGAATTGAAGGGACTTCATCTTGTTTTTCGCTTCGTTTTGGTTTTTTTTTTTTGCATTTGAAATCAAAGGATTGCGGCAATCTGAGAAGGACGACGTTGAAGTCGTTTGCAGTGCGCGCGTTCACAGCGGGAGAACCAGCCCGATTGCTGTTCGGTGGCATACCATTTTTCCCAAATCCCTTATTAGAATGTAATTAGTTTTTTTTTTTTTTGCTCGATTTGTGTTTTGGTATGCTTGGGTATTGAGAATGTAATTTGATCCGAATTCCATGCAGAATATGTGGACACTCCAGTCGTCTGAATAGGTCCGAAAATATTTACCCAAAGGTGTGAAAAGTCCTCTTCTGCTGATAAATATTTGCCAAAATTCGGAAGAGGACAAAAGAATTGAATGGAATTTCACAGTCCATATGGTTTTTGTTTCAAAGGGACAAAGAAATCGCGGATGGTTTCTCTGCGAGATCACACACTCATCAAAAATTAACCTCCATCTGGAATTTAAGCAAATTAATTACCTACAACCATTTGTTATATGCGCACCATTAAACGGTCAATTTTAAGGATTTCCCCAAGGACTATACCGTACACCATCCACTTGACAAAACAGTTTGCAACACAAAACACAAAATTTTCCCACCACACGAATATGCGTGGCAAGCGTCTGCAGCGATTCTCCAAGGACCATAAACACAGCACAAAGTGTATACGCCAAAATAGTCATTATCCACCCAGGACTACTCATTCGTATGTCAAATTAAATCAGGATGAGTAAACAGAATAGTTTGATATTTATAGGGAATAGGATAAACGTGCGCCCCTTTTTCCACTCAAAATAACCGCACCCTTGTTTGTATCTTTTATTTTGTTGTGTGTGAGAGTTTTCTTCCACCCGACGCACGCCACCCAACAGCACAAAAGGACTCTCTTAATTTTGACATTACATGTGTTTACGAGTAGTTTGCCAAAAAAAAAAAAAAAAACAAGTGTATCTGTGCATATTAATGTCCACAAATTGTTATATTCTCTGTGGCCGTCGTCGTCGCTGGTGGGTGATGGTGTTGCACATCCCTGGAAAGACATTAAATTGTTATTATTCCCATGCCCATGTGGTGAAATACCATAATTAATTTACACATCGGTGATTCTTGGGTCGCTGGTGTATTTGAGACTGTGTTTTTGTTACTAATCGGATTGTTTATGAGGATGTCCTTTTTTGGGAGTGTTTTATGATTTATTTAACATGCATACCGAAAGAAGGTTGTAAGTTTAAAAGAATTTATGATTTGAACCTACAACCTCTTTTATTTATGTTTCATTATATGTAACATATCGTGTTATATGTCTTGATGGGCATGTTACTAGAAAATGTCCTTTAAGTAAGGAATAAAGTGAATATTTTACATTACAGCATTCCTGTTGGTACAAATGCTATAAACTAATAAGTTAAACAATTGTTTGTTAGTTAAATTTGATACATCCCCCTGTGCACCTTGATTGTCACGTTTGACAAAAAAATAAACATAAACGATAAAAATAAACGTTTTGAACACACCCTCCAACTGCAGTTGGAAACCTGCGCTTTCGATTGCCAAATGAAATTTCAACTTTCCTATATTCCGTTGCTCAAAAACATGTTATCGGAAAATAAAACATTTTAAGAAGCATCTGAGAACTGTCAAAAAATCAACGTTTCCTCAGTTGGATTAATTTCGATAACTTTTGCATGAATAAAAATGTTTTCAAATCTCGCAATTTCGCTCTGCTAAAATACTTAAGAAATACAAATATCTACACTCTGCTACTAAATACACGTTTGCTTACAATCTGAATGACATTTTCGAATTCGTTACCAATTGTTTATATGTTATCGGAAGCTTTTGATTGCGTTTTCAATTCAAAACGTATATTCTGACAGTTCTCAGAAGGAAGATCGCTTCTGGATTTAATTTAAGAAGAGGAAAAACCATTCCGATAACATATTTTTTGAGCAATCGATAATCAGAATATATAGCGTCTTCCATTAGTAGATCAACAAATATGCTTTCGGAAGCTTCTACGATACTGTCAAAAAGTAAAATCTGAAAACTCTCCAAAGAGAATTCCGCTGGAATTAATTTCAGAAGAGGCAAAATCGGACCAACATATTATTTGAAGTACATATCGATAACGCCAGGAGAAACGTCGAATTATATGGAATTTTCCATCGGTAAGCAAATATTTAAAAAAAAATTCTCAGAAGAGAATTCCGCTTCTAAAGGGTTAAATTTTAAGGGCCGATGTTGATTTTGAATAAAACACAAATTATTTAGGAAATTGTTGTCATTTATTTTTGTTATGATAATATTGGTTTAGTTCAATTATGTTTGGGATAAAAAATCGGCCAAATGGCCGCCACGACCTCGGCGGCACACCTCCATCCGATTTTCCAAATTTTCCATGACGCTGAGGCGTAATTGAGGTTCAAGGCCGAATTATCTCATCCTTTAGCTCTTGAATTGTTGCTGGCTTATCGACGCACACCTTTTCTTTCAAATAACCCCAAAGAAAGAAGTCCAACGGTGTCATATCACATGATCTTGGCGGCCAATTGACATCGCCACCACGTGAGATAACATGGCCATTGAATTTGTCGCGCAAAAGATTGTTTCGTTAGATGTGTGGCAAGTGGCACCATCCTGTTGAAACCACATATCGTCCATACCCATATCTTCCAATTTGGACCATAAAAAGTTCGTGATCATCTCACGATAGTGAACACCATTCACAAAAACAATGCCCCCAGCCCATAAACCCCACCAAACAGTCGCTCTTTGTGGGTGCTTTGGTTTTTCGACAATCACTCTTGGATTATCATTCGCCCAAATGCGAAAAATGTTTTTTGACGAATCCACTGAGGTGAAAATGTGCCTCATCAATGAAGATGATTTTCATCGTAAATTGATCATCCACTGTTGGCATTTCTTGCCACCATTCTGACCATTGACGACACGCTTGAAATGGTCAATAGGCTTTAGTTCTTGAGTCAATTGCACCTTGTAAGCGTGTAAATGCAAGTCTTTATGCATAAAGGTTCATCAACGACGAGCGTGAGAGGTGCAATTGTTGGGCACGACGACGAGTTGTGGTGGATGGCTCTTCAGCCAAACTATCGTGAACAGCAGCAATATTTTCTGCAGTAAGAGCTGTACAAGCACGCACTGGTGTTTTCACATCTCCTACAGACTCGGTTTTCTCAAATTTTTGCACGATTTTTCCGATTGTACGCACATTTGGACAATTAAATTGACCGAAAAAATCACGAAGTGCACGATATGCATTTTGATTTGAACGTCCATTTTCAAAATAAGCTTGAATAACTTTAACGCTTTGCTCGATTGTGCATCTTTTCATGGTTCAAATTGTGTTAGTCTGAAATTGAGAAATGTCAAATGAAATGCAAAAAAAACTTGACGTTTATGTGTGCGGTTCACATTAAACATCGGCCTTAAAAATTAACCACCCGTATATAAAATTTCATAAGAGACAAAATCATACCGATAACATATTTCTGTCTGACTTTTGTTCAGAACTAATTTAATTTCGCTTGTACAAAATAGCAAAAATAACCTTCCGATGTTTTTTTTTTCAAATAAATAGTCACCAATATTCTGCGTTCTGGAGCAGTGTAGCGTAACATTGTTTATTAACGTGTATTTCGCATGTGTTTACTACACAAATGTCAAAACAGAACTGACATTAGGGGCCAATCGCAAAATTTATAGCATTTTCTCTGATAGGAGGATTACTTTTGCGCCACCTTGTAGTTTATATTTTAAAAGCAGCAAAATGTATTCGATAGATATTTCCTTACTAAAAACAAAAAATGAGTTCAAACTGTCAAACTTCTCATAAATCTTACAAATTGTCAGTTGATTTCATCTCCCTACGTCACATTTCTCTCTATCTGTCAAACATTTCATATTTCATAAACAATGTATTAAGAATCTCCTTTTTTCCTTTTCCAGGTTTGGTTTCAAAATCGTCGCGCAAAATGGCGTAAAACTGAAAAATGCTGGGGTCATAGTACAAAAATGGCCGAATACGGTCTCTACGGTGCAATGGTACGCCACTCACTCCCACTACCTGATACAATACTGAAATCAGCCAAAGACGACGAATCCGTTGCCCCATGGCTATTGGGCATGCATAAAAAGTCCCTTGAAGCTGCCGACATCCTGAAGAGTGATGAAAGTGATCGGGAAACTCCAACTTCAGACGATACAAACACCTCTTACTCTGCCGGTAGTACGCACAATTCTCCAATTTCATCGTTCTCAATATCCCGGTTGTTGTTCGATGCTCCTAAGAAGCCTGCCATGCCACAAATGCACCATCAGCAAATGCAACATCAATCGCAAACGGAAGATCATCACAACATACAACGACACGAGCCCCAGCGACATGAATCACAAATACATTTGATAAAGCCGGAGTGTCATTCGGATCAGCAGCAGGAACGACATATGTCACTGCAACAACAACAGCAGGAACGACAATTGGCACTGCAACAACATCATCAACAGGAACGACAACTGGCATTACAACAGCAGGAAAGGCAATTGTCATTGCAACAGCAACAGCAACCACAAGAACACAACATAACCATCAAGGAGCAGGACTCCAGTTGAAGGCTGATTAATTGTTAAGCATTACGTAATGTCAAAAAATGTTGTATAAAACAAGAGAAAGTGTAACAAAATCTATGAACAAACAGTTATTGAGTGTTTATAAAAAGAAATAAACCGTTAGGGAATATACAGACTCGCATTGAAACAGCAACAATTAAATTAGTTTACTGTACAAAGCACAATTGTTTTTTGTTTTTTTTTTAGTTTTCAAAAATAAAACACATCGAATGTCATTGAACTTTTTTTTTTTAAAAAAGGCTTCAAAAACACAACCAGCTAAACCAATTACTTATTATACACATACACCAGTGAAAAGCGCAACGATTTTTGTCTCGTTATTTTTTAAGTGAAAAGATTGTAATAGAATGTAATAATATATGTAATAGTTTGATTTTGTGTTTAAATGATGCACAAACCAGAGATGGATTGATGCTGTGAATTATTTGACAATGACAGGTGACAGTTCGCTGTCATTTTAGGCAGTTCCTGTACGTAATTTTGAAAAAAAAAAAAGCTGCATTTGGAAAAATCAGTAAACATGAGTGAAATAATTTTTGTACAGGAATAGAGTTGAAACATTTTGTTAATAAAACTTCAACTGACAACCAACCAAAAGCTTGCAATCATATGATTGACAGTATCAAAAAAAAAAGTTTCAAAATAAAAGATATTTTAACACACACCCTGTAAATAGTATATTCACACAATTCACATAATTTCAAAATGAAACAAAAAATATTCATTAGTATTAGAAAGGAATTTTGCAAATATAGTTCTTAATCATCACATGACTTTTCTTTATCCGTTATTTCTTATAACACAGCATTTTAAGAAAAAGACAAAACAAAACAAAATATTTGTATAAATTCAGCTCTTATTGTGATTTTATTTTTATTTTAGTTAGTTTCTTAGTTGTAGTTTTTATTTGTAAATTTTATGGTCTGTGTAAATGTATTATTTTGTGGATAATAAGAAAAACAATTAAAAAGAAAGAAGAAAACATTTAAATGAACGTAAAACCAAACGAATGTAAACAATTTACGATTTTATTCATGTTTTTTTTTTTAGCTATAGTGTAAACAAAAGATCAAATGTTCATCTTATTGGCAGAAGTAAATTAAACAAAAAAAATATATATATATATATTATATTATGTATAAGAAAAACAACAAAAGAAAATATAATACATTTAATGAAAGTGAAAACAAATTTTTTTTTATTTAAAAAAAATCGAGGACATCCCTGTCAGAATCAGAACAACTCTCCAGAAATATGTGGTTGGGGTGATTTTATTTTCTTAGACTAAAGGGAAGACCTATCTTGGCTACAAGCCACCTCCAAAAAGATGCCAATGGTATGATTAGCAAGTAACATAGGACAAAAAAAATAGAGAACACAATACCTCCCAGCTTTGAAGAATCTCGCTACAAAAGATTATTGTGGGCCAAAAGAGATCACTCTACTGGAAGATGCTCTTAATTTTGCAAATGGCCGCCAATGTCAAATCTGTTTTGACACTTGTGGACTAGACAGATGTAGAATACTAGTGAACAAGCCGTGGAGCGATACACTCCCCAAAAACGCGGAACAATCGTGTCTATTTTTTGTCGTAACAATTCGTCTGGAGTGTTGGCGCAGCGCGAATTCCGTCACCCCGGCCGTCCGACAACGACTGCGCGAACACTGCGCTGTTTGGCCACCAACCTTAAAGAGTATGGGACCACACAAGACGTTGCCAAGAGTGGCCGGGCCCGGAGAGCCCGTTGTGTTAAGAATATCGCCGCTGTTTCTGAGGATGTCGAGCTGTCACCGGAAACATCGACCAGACGCCATGTCTTGCAATTAGCCATCAGCCGGTCGTCCCTAAGGTGAATTTTGGTCAAAGACATGCGCATGTTCTCGTACAAAGTCCAGTCCGTGCATCAGCTTCTTCCTGTCGATCGCCAAACGCGTGTAACCTACGCCCAAGCCATCCTCAATATCGAGGACGAAGTGGACGATTTTTCGACCAAAATCATAATGACCGACACCGACTGCGCAAACACTGCGCTGTTTGGCCACCAACCTTGAAGAGTATGGGACCACACAAGACGTTGCCAAGAGTGGCCGGCCCCGGAGCGCCCGTTGTGCTGAGAATAAAGCCGCTGTTGCCGAGGATGTCGAGCTGTCGCCGGAAACATGGAGCAGACGCCGGCCGTGCCTCGCAATTAGCCATCAACCGGTCGTCGCTAAGGCGAATTTTCGTCAAGGACATGCGCATGTTCTCGTACAAAGTCCAGTCCGTGCATCAGCTTCTGCCTGTCATCGGCCAAACGCGTGTAACCTACGCCCAAGCTATCCTCAATCTCGAGGATGAAGTGAACGATTTTTCGACCAAAATCATAATGAGCGATGAGGATCATTTCCACCTCAGCGGGTACGTGAACAAGCAAAACTATCGCTTTTGAAGCACCGAAAATCCACGTGTAATGCACGAGGAGCCATTACATCCGCTCAAAGTTACTGCATGGTGTGCTGTTCACACTTGAGGAGTCATCGGGCCATTTTTTTTTTTCGAGAACGCCGCTGGTCAAACGACAACAGTGGACGGTGCGCGCTATAGGCCCATGTTAACCGAGTTTTTTCTGCCGCAATTGGACGAATTAGGACTGGATGACAAGTGGTTCCAACAGGACGGAGCAACGACCGATATTCTGAAGGCCAAACAACATCGGGTGACTTCTTTTGGGTCACCTTGTGAAATCCTTGAATATAGTGTTCTTGGTTGTTCTCTTGGACTATTTTCTACCATCTTAATTCCATCAGTATTATCGTTGCATCTTGTTTCACTGTGTTTCACTGTGGCGTCATCGATTATTTATTTAAAAAAAACATCAACGCACTGAATGAAGCGCACCTTAATCGATAACACAATCCGACCGAATCATTAAATGCAGTTAGGTAACCCTTAAATTATCGTGTTTCCTATCATGAATGCGGAGTTGGTGTTCGTAGTAGATTCGTCGGTTTCCACCATTGGGACTGTCGTACAACAAAGAACTGACACCACTTGGCAGCCTAAAGGCTTCTTCTCGTCAAAATTAACTAACGCGAAGCACAAATAAAGTGTGAACTAAGAGAGCTTTTTGGTGGCGTATTCTACAAATTAACCCTTCATACACTCTACTTTTTTTGTAGGGAAGAGCTTTTACGATGTACACGGATCATAAACCTCTCAATTATACATTGCTTCCGAATCCCGATAAAGCAGTTCATAGACTACATATACAGCACTATGCGGTATCCGTCGGAGCGGAAAACTCTCCGATTTTGTACGATTCGGAGGATTTTAGTTTCCGAAAAGGTTTTCGGAATGTTTCTCTGACATTTTATAACGCATCCCTGTGCATTGCATTTAAATGCGTTCAGGGGCATTTTTCGTGTAACTTTTGATAGCTAAATGCAATTCTTTTTCCGATTTTCTCATTCTTCGCTGAAATTATTTACGAATTGTGGTGAAGTGATTTTTGTTCCGATGACACATAGCTTGAATGGAATTTTAACCTCCGACAAAGTATGCGTTGCGGAAAATTGTCCGCTCCGACGGATACCTCGCTAGGGCAGATTACCTCAATTTACAACCGAACTCGTCATCTACCAGGTGAGCAAAATATTGTCGCGGATGCACGATTGTCGATTCATGAAAGCTTCAACTCTGAGGCAGTCGCAAAAGATCAGGAGGGCGACTTTAATTTGCTACGTTTGAAAGATTAAAACACAAGCATTAAGGTCAATGCCTTTCCCATTTCTGGTTCCAACAGTCATCTGCTTTGTAATGTGTCCCCTAACAAGGACCGCCCATTTATAACGCAGTCTATGAAATACATAAAAACTGAATCCATTCTAGGAAATGTTAAACTAATTAACTGGCGCTACAGTCCAGAATGAACCTGGGCCTCAACCAACATGCTTCTCCAATTAGTACGTTCCTTAACTAACTGCCTCCGGTTGCGCACTCTAAGTTGGTTGAGGTCGGTTTCTACTTGTGCACGCCACTTAAGGCGAGGTCTTCCTCTACTGCGTCCGACGCCTGGCTGGGAATCGAAGACTCTGCGATCCGGAGTATTGGTGTCCATTCGTTCTACATGTCCTAGCCATCTTAAACGTCCAATGCGGAGTTTTTTTTTTACCAGAGGCATATCGCTGTACAGCTCGTATAGTTGGTTGAATCTTCGTCGCCATATCCCGTCAACTCAAACGGGACAGCAAATTTTTCGAAGAATTTTCCTCTACAATCGACCAAGGATTTCTTCATCCGCTTTTGAGACGGTCAATGCTTCAGCGCCATAGAACAGGACTGGGATGATCAGGGTCTTATATAAGATCTCCTTAGTAGTTCGAGTGAAAGATTTACTTCTTAGCCCAAAGAAACAGCGATTGGCAAGAGTAATTCTTTGTTTTTCTGACGAGATGTTGTTGTCAGAGTTAATAGCGGAGCCGAGATGGACAAAGTCCCCTACTACCTCAAAGTTTTATCTGTGAATGGTGATGTTCTGTCCAATTTGTCGATGTTGTGCGTCCTTTCGTGTTTATAGCATATACTTAGTCTTGCCCTCATTTATTGCTAAACCGATTTTTGCCGCTTCCTTCTCTATACTAGCAAACGTGGCTGTGACATCACGTTAAGGAATTCAGGCAAAGTATTGAGTTATATAAGGAACCAAATGACAGTATGTCACTTGCAGGCAAACGGAATGATCGAAAGGCGGACGTTCAAGTCTGCTACCAGAATCATCAATCGAAAACCCTACCATAAGTACTATTAGGTCTACGAATCGCACATCGGGAGAATTTAGAGGCGGTAAAAGTTTGAGGCTACCGCATGAGTTTTTTACGACCAACCACTGTATATCCTCAAACGTACTTCGTAAAAATACTTAAACAACGATTTGACGAGCTGACACAGCTCCGTTTTCTTATCATTCTTCGCAGAAGCCATTCATTTTTAAATATCTCTGGACGTGTAGGTACGTCAAGTGATGCAGCAATGGATGGCAAGTGGTGCACAGGCCACGGGCGGTACTTTTCTGGGGGTGGCAAATCGGAGCTGTTAAAATGAACAAAATTTAACAGCATTAACCCTGCTTCACAGTAAGTTAGTTTGTCATAACAACAAAATCCATTGAACGCTGCTGCCTTGTATGCATTTTATCTGAAACGACAACCCTGGGTACTCATTCCGTAACTATTGAAATGATTTCTGTTGACTAAAACGTAGGAGACTTGATCGGTACGTAGAGTGTAGTTTTTTTTTTAATTAAAATTTTAGGATTTAACGCTTGTAAATTATTAAAACTTACAACAAAAGTGGTGGTTTATACGCAGCCACTTTTCTTGCATTACGCGATGATTATGTTCGTAAAACCCGACCGACTACGCCAGCAACCGGTTAAATTGTGAAGAAATTTGAAAAGAGTTGAAGGCTTACTGACGTCGTAAGGTCTGTGCATCACTGAAGTGCACGCTTAGTAGAAAAATACGCCAGAAATCGGTTAAATTGTGAAGAAATTTGAAAAGAGTTGAAGGCTTACTGACGTCGTAAGGTCTGTGCATCACAGAAGTGCACGCTTAGTAGAAAATATTGCTGCTGCAATCTCAAGTGTTGCTGATGATTCGAATTTATCGACTTCCCGGCGCTCGCAATTGGCAGCAATTGAAAGTGTCGTACAGCTCACTATGGCGTATTTTTGGATTTGCATCTCCATCCTTGTAAATTTTAAATTTCTCAACAATTGAAGCCAATTGCTGACCGTTCACAACTCCAAATTGGGTATTGAAACGACAGACAATAAACATCGATATTTCGAACAACATTTTCTTGAGCATTGAGGCACATCTCTTACTCGGTTGGTATGGAAACAAACAAAATTAGCGCATATGGGACTCAGTGATCGAAGAGGTCCGTTTATATCCAGTCAAAGTGACTGTGTGCTCTGTGGTCGAAAGGTGGCATTAATCCGTATTTCTTCGAAGAAGCCGATATGGAGATGATTACAGTCAATTCAGAGCGATGTGGTCGAATGGTAACCGATTTTTTTTGGCCAGCGATTGAAGATCATAACTTAGACAATATGTGGTCCCAACAAGACGGGGCAACAGGCCACGGCGAAGTATGGCTTTATTGCGTGAGAAGTTTCCTGGTCGCGTAATTTCTCGTTTTGGCTACGTCAACTGGCCATCAATATCATGCGATCCGACACCATTAGATTCTTTTCTGTGGGGCTACGCAAATGACCGTATTTACGGGCATAATTCCCGAACTCGAAACGCAATAAAAACCAACATTACTGAAGTTATGGAAGAGATACATCGAAAGAATCGCATGCTGCTAATTTTCCCGAGGCGGCTATTTGAATGACATTGCTTTTCACACTTAATGGCAAAGTGCAAGCTTTCTATGGCAACGTGCAAGCTTTCTATGGCGAAGTGCAAGCTTTACAATGAAACTATCAACCCTACCCGAATTCGCCAGTTGGTTGGTTTTTGTGTTAATGGATGCTGTGAGACACCGATCACCGATGTAATACCAACCAAAAGTGTTTCACCGATATTTGACTTTAGTTCTCTTTGCTTCACATGAAAACGAGGGCACTGGAAAAATATTGCACAAACATACTGCACATCAACTCGGACCTATCCGCAGTTTAAAAAGTCAGGGAATTCGTTGAGACTATATTTTTGTAAATCTCCTCAAATGCAGTCGTTCCAAGTTAGAAACTGGCTAAGGTAGAGGTTAACTTCTACATGTTTCCAGTCAATCCATTAATCAATACCCAGCATAATGTCTTGAGGGCTCAGTGGCGCGATGGTTAGTGCGATGAACTGCCGCGCACAAGATCTTTGTTCGATTCACAGCCGTAGCAACACCTTATTGATTTTTCACTGGCCCTCCTCTCGTGATGATCTGACAAATCATGGAGGTATCGAGTAGTATCAATTGTCATGAAAAGCTTATCTCAACTTAGACGTTCGGATTCGGTATAAAACAGGAGTTCCCGCCATCGTGCTAAGAAGTACACACGCACACATGAATGGTTGTGAGAAAAAAGCTAGGCCCTGGGTAATAACGAGCCTGTTGCGCCATAAATTTATTTTTATTTTAAGCATAATGTCTACAGGTCCTTCTTCCCTCTGAAGACTGGTTCTATTTGTTTCAACTTGATGTGAAGCTTGGGTCTGGATTCTTAGTTCCTGTAAAGTTCGCTAGCAATGGTATCTGCCACTAGCATTGCCGCTATAATACATATAGCATCATTTGACACCGTCCGAAAGGCACAGAACACTCTCAGCGCACAACGTATGTTAACGGATTCTATCCTTCCTACATGGGACTTAATCGTCATTGACTTACCCCATATGTGTTTTTTTTCTTTTTTTTTTGTATTCATTTTTATTTTACTTTATCTTAAAACTAACTTACATGCTAGACAAAAATTCATGAAAAAAACTAGCTTACTTATCAACTACTTAACTTACTTACTGGCCCTATGCGGGCGCCCTAAATTAAATGATAACAACTTAATTCTAATGCCTTTCGGCCTATTATCTAATAAGTAAATCTAATAGTAATATAATGATGTTTACCAAGAAACATTTGAGAAAAACTTGGTTTCTTGTCTTTTTTTTATTTAATTTAAACTTACATGCTAATTAAAACTACTGATCGACTAACTTAAACTACTTAAAACTACTTCACATCTACCTAAATATAACTTAGGAACTAGAACAGCCACAGCAAGCATTTTTAGAATATTTTTGTCTTTTTTTTTTTTTGGGCCACCACGACTGTTTACCTTAACATAAACCTAAAAAACTATGCAAGTCGGCCATATATTTTCAAAAGTCAACTAACTATAACTACGTTAACCACCACAACAGGTTCTCCTGTTGCAACCTACTCCGGCGGTCCCAATCGGACACACTCCTGCTGAACCGCAGGCGCTCTCCTCCGCCCTGAGTGACGACGTCTCGGTCGTACAGGAGCCACCTATCCGGAATACGTGGTAGATTAGCGGAACCGATGATCTATCCTGTATCAGCCCTCGTCTATCCAAATATAGGAAAGCTTCGGGCGAAATAAAGCCGCTTAAACGCGCACTCACAAAATATTCATCATTGGGGTAGAAGGCCCCAAAGATGAGATTATTGTTCGAAGCTATCGTTCTTGCAGCGTAAAATCGAATGAGTTTCTCCAGGAAATTGTTTATTCTGGGTATGTTTGCCCCGTTTTATAGGACCTGGTTGGAATAGTATTTTGTGTAGTCAGATACTGGTGTTCTGTGAAGTTCAAGGCAGCTCCTCAGACACTGCCTCTCAAACACCCGTATCTTTTCCATTTGAGATGGGGCAACGTTGAACCACACCGTGCACCCATAGGCAATCATCGGCCTAATGAGGGCCATGTAGCAAATCACCTTCACCCTGCTGTCAAGACGACTGCTATAAAACAATCGTCTTGTCAGGGCAAATGCTCCCCTAGCTCTAGCCAGAGCAGCATCTACATGTATTCCGAAATATAGATACTGATCTAACCAGATGCCAAGGTACTTTACTACACTTTTACTCGCCAGGGGCTGTCCGTTTGGTCCAACGATCACCAGCTTTCGCCAGTTCTTTCTCGTATCCCTAGAGGCCCTAGACAACGGGGTGTCCTAAACAGGATAGTTTCTGATTTCTGAAAGTGGATTTTCAACTTCCAGTCATCACAATATCTCTGGATCTTGTCGAAGTCCCGCTGCAAAAGAATTCGATTGACTTCGACAGTAGAGGCTGTTCTGTACGCGATAAGATCGTCCGCATACGCAATTGCCTGAGTTAGACTACCTATCATATCACTGGTGTAAGTGATGAAGAGAATCGGCGAGTTTACCGCTCCCTGTTGCAGACTATTCTTAATGAAAAATTCTGTGGTAGAAGTTACATTGCCACTTTTGACAACAAACGTTCCACCAGTCAGCATGTCATGAAGCATATATAGCAGTGGTTTAGTTATGCCAAGTCTGGTCAGCTTTACCATACGGTGTCGAAAGCATTCTCTAAATCAACCAGACATGCACCCGTGCACTGTTTTTTTTTGGCTTTTTTCCATTGTATATCAGAGACGAGCTTGGAGGCGGCATGAATACAGTCATGTCCAGCCTTGAAATCAAACTGGTCCTCCGGTATAATATTATTGTCCTCAGACTACTTGAACAGTGCTCGATTGAGAATCTTTTCGAAAACCTTGCTGATACTCGGAAGGAGACTTATCGACCGGAAATTTGCCGGATTGGAGTTGTCCTTACCCTTTTTCGGGAGAGGATGAACCACCGCCGTTTTCCAACGCACTGGATAATATGCATTATTCAGCGCGTTGTTGAACAGCGTGGCGTAAATGTCCACAGCTTCAGGGGTTAAGTGTCGCAGTACAATATTGGATATACCATCGACTCCCGCTGACTTCTTTTTCTTTATGGAATCGAAGATGATCTGGAATTCCAACTTCGAGATTACCCCCCACATGGGTGTCCCATTAATAAGGATGGACTGTGTGGTAAAGGAACTTGTATTTTGTTGTTGTACAGTATTCCTCATGGTCCTTCTTACCTTTTTAAAGTTAAAAAATATTTCAAAGCCCCATAAAATCTGGACCACGGTAAGAATGTTTTCCCATTGTAAATCTAAACTACCAACGGGGAGCGTGAATAAGCAAAATTATCCAAAAAAAAAAAAGAGAGCGCATATAAGGCCTATTGCTGGCAATTTTTTCCTTAATGCGGATTGTTAAAAATATGTTGGACAATGTCTTCGAAGCATAAGACTTCTCCGATTAGTCGCTGTTTCTGCTCACTATAGCATGGACCATAATAGATTTCGCAGTTTTTCATCCTCCAGGCCCGACTATTCGCATTGTATTTCCTGGACGGCAGTAATGTCTGCTTTAAAGCAGCTTACACATTCCGCTGCTTATTAGGCTGCACTTTTTCTGTTTAGTGTTCTAACATTCCAGGTTATTGTTCCAAAAAATGTTCGACCTTGAGATTTGTACTGATTCTAACATAACGATGATTCGTGAATCAAATTTTCAATTAGATGCCTGACTTTCATAGAGGTTTACTACTTCCCACTAATTGACAATAAATAAACCATTTAAAGTCTACCACGAATGTACCATGTACATAGGATCTAGTCGTGCAGCGACCCCTAGAGTATTGATAACGAGACGAAAAACACCGACACTATAAACAGTCTGGTTAGAATGCTTGGTGTGGTATATCCAGCCAGCGTCCTGTCCTCAGGAGAGCCCAGATAAGCCGCTTCGACATATTCCGACAACAGGTCATTTAGGAATCTCAAGGGTAAGTCAGGCGCCTTAAACAAATATATGATGGCGGATAAACCGAAAGGCCAATGGCAGCGCTCAATCCCATAGTGGATACTGATGGCCCCATAACCTGGGGGTATCTAATAAATTGGAACCCACCCATTGAAAAAAGTATTCTTAGCTTCGGAAAGGACTGATTTTATTGTTTCAAATCTGCTAAACGAAAAAATGACAACGACGTTCGTATCTGCACCTGGAATGTGAGATCATTAAAAACGATAGATGCAGGCGAACAAATAGCGGAAGCAATAAGCTGCTCAAAGCAGACATCACTACCATCAAGGAAATATAATGGAATGGACCGGGCAAAAAGAGAATGAAAAACTGTCACCTTAACTACGGACCATGTTGTAGTGAGCAGAAACAGCGACTACACCCCGACGTAGTTGGAAGCGAAAGACTGCTTCTACGAGCTCCTTGACAAAGCTTATAAGCAACTACCGATGAACGATTTAAAAATCGTGGTGGAAAACTTTAACGCAAGCATAAGAAGAGGATACACCTTTCGCAGTATTGTCGGTAAACACAGCCTGTCGTCTAGGCTGTCGTCTAGACTTAGGCTATTTGACTTCGCTACGGAGCAAAATTCCACTATAGCCAGCTCACGGCTTCCTCACTTCCTTACCTTGATATTCATAAGGGGACAAGGCGGTTTCCAGATCAACGAATGTTCAATCCAATTGAACGCATTGAGATAGACAACTTCAAAACATTTCGAGGAGCTATTATCGACTCGGACCACTACTTTATTTCAGCCAAGGTAAGAATGCGAATATACTATCCTTTCCTATCCACCACACCACAACAAATCAGAAATACTATGAAAAAAATGTAATTTCGAAAGACTGAAATCGCAAGAGACCGCCAAGTCTTTCGCAGAAAGGGTATCCCTCAAGGCCTCAACCTCTCAACACCACTAGATACCACTAGAATCTAATGTCGAATAACAATGCTATGACGCCAACACGCCATTATATCAGCCGCAACTGATGTGCTATGCTTCTCGATCCTAACAGCAAATAACCTCTGGGTTGACGAAGAATGTTGACATATGCTCGCACCTAAAAACGAGACATACAAGGCTTAGCTGCAGGTGAATACGAGAACTACTATAGAGCTCTATAGGCAAAGAAGGAGGGAAGGAACACTATGGTTTCAGGAAGAAGAGAAAAAAAATCACGCGGTCAAAGACATAGAAAGGCGCCACTCCAGGAAGACTGTCAGGAAGAACAAGACTTCAAAATTGGGGACCACAGCGAAAACTACCAACCACCCGACCTAAGTGAAGTGATGTACGGGGCTTTATCTAACTCGGCTCCGCTCTTAACTCTGACAACAATATCTCGGCAGAAATGTTACGAAGAATTTCTCTTGCCAACCGCTGTTTCTTCAGGCTAAGAAGGCAATTTAGTAATAAAGCATTCACTCCGACTACTAAGGAGATCATATACAAGATCCTGATCATACCAGTCCTTCGCTTAAGCATGGACCCCATCAAAAAACGGATGAAGAAAGGTCGTTTTGAGAGACCTAGTCAATAAATATAAACTCCGCAGTTGACGTTAAAGATTGCTGACTTCTTGAGCGAATGGACACCGAAACTACGGTTGGCAGACCACGAATCCCTCGCCTTAAGTGGCGCTCAAAAGTAGAAATCGACTTCAAACAGCTTGAAGTGCGCCGCTGGAGTCAGTTTACTAGGGACCGGGCTAAATAGATAGCCATGCCGTTTGACTTTCTTTTTCTCACAGATCCTAAAACTGTGAACGAATTCGACGCTACAGTTTGATTTTAATTAAAAGCTGGCAGTACTCGCTCTCATAATGCCTAAAATCATGCAACATAAAAATCTAGTAAATTTACGCCGATAAGGCAGTTTCCATGTATCCTCGACATAAACCCAAATATCGTAACTACCAAATGTCAATCAGTTAACGAAACCATCAGCCATTTTTATTTGTTCGATGTCAGATTTTCGAACAATCAAAAAAATTACATAACCTAACCTGGAATTATTTTGACAAATCCGCACAGAATTTTTTTCCATCCCGTCGAAAGCAAATCCACAGATTATAAAAGTGAGTGCTGTTCCTCTTACATTTTGCAAATAATAAAAGGAACGAAATTAATCTCTTGTGTGTTTATTTTTCTTCATAAAGAATGGCTGGTGAATCTGGAGAAGGAGCAAAATTGACCGGACTTTCAAAGATCTTCAATGGCGTAACAGATAGCGGCCGTGCTAATGTACGTAATTGTGTTCTCATTTCATCTGTATCCGTGGACAATTCGTCCACCTAAGAAACATAATGAATTTTCTGTTAATAAGTTACTCTTTTACGTAATTTGCAGGTTGCAAAGGCAACATACGGAGTTATTGCACTTATCATCGCCTACAACGTTATGAAGCCAAAGCCAAAGAAGTAAGCGGACCATTTAAGTCGAGGGATTTCTTTCATTGACTTGAGGAAATGTGAAGTTCTTTAGTTAAGGGAATATGTATCTAATACTATTTGAGAAAAAAACTTAGAAATGAAGATGTAAGCGGTAATTGTCGTGTTTTCCTTTCTTATTTGGTCTCTGATCTGACCACGATGGAAGTTACAGCAATTTGCGTGTTTTATTCATCTTCGCTTTATAGAATTATTTTGTAATATTCTTGAGAATGAGGAGGTGCTCTGAAGACTTTCACTGTCCAATTGAACAGTTTGACATTGTTGGAGATTTCTTCGGTGCGATCAGTAAAATGGATGGATGGTTGGGTTTAACTTGGCAATGTCCAGTAGTTGTAACTCTGAATACAAATCAAGTGCTTATTTTTAACCTCCAAGTGGTAACATTCGGGTACTGGTCCCATCCAACCGGATTTGACTTGCTGAACGACAAGCGCGTGTGTTGATAACACAACACTATAACAGCCAGGTCAGAATGGCAGGGAATAAATTCGGCCTGCTGTCCCAGGCGAAACTAACAAGCTGCTTAGACGTATTCGGACAAAAGGATGTCAAGGGTCAGGGCCCTTGAACAAAGGTGGTGGCGGATGAACGGAAAGGCCAACGGCAGCGCTCAATCACGTAGTGGATACTGAAAGCTCCGTGTCCTAGGGGTATCTAATAAATTAGAACTGGCCCTCCAGGTTGGGGGTTGCGCTTTGGGTTAACTACCCAACCATGGAAACAAATGTTTGTTACGAAGCCACCAATAGCCTGGGGATGGACTGATTTTTTTTTGACGACCCAGCGTTCGTATCTGCACCTAGAATGTTAGACCATTAAACAGGAGAGGTGCAAGCGAACAACTAGCGGAAGCCCTTAACTGTTACAAAGCAGACAATAGTGCCATCCAGCAAAATACGATGGGATGAGCCGGGCAAAAAGAGGAAGAAAAACTGTGACATCTACTACGAACCGTATTTCAGTGAGCAGAAACAACGACTTTTCGGATGCGGATTTGTTATAAGTGCCAGACTTAGGCAAGAAGTATTATGTTTCTAAGACATTAGCGAAAGCATTGTAACAATCCGCATCAAGGCCAAATTTGCCAACATAAGACTTATATGCGCTCACGCCCCAACGGAGGAAAAAGATGATAAGCTAAGGATTGCTTCTACGAGCTACTTGATAAAACCTATGAGCGACTACCGAAGTACGATGTAAAAATCGTGCTTGGAGATTTTAACGCAAAGGTAGGAATAGAAGACATCTTTAGCAGTATTGTCGAAAAACATAGCCTACACGACAACATGTCTGGTAACGGACTTAGCCTAATTCACTTCGCTACGAAACGAAATGCGACTATAGCCAGCACATGGTTTCCTCACCTCGATATCTATAAGGGGACATGGCTGTCTCCAGATCAACGAACGGTCAACCAAATTGAACACATTGCGATAGGCAAGAGGCACGCATCCAGTATTTTGGATGTCCGAACAATCCGAGGAGCTAACATCGACTCGGACCACTACCATATTGCAGCCAAGGTAGGAATGCGGATTTCCATCACGCCACAATCCAGAAATACTGTGAAAAAATTTAATGTCGAAAGATTGCAATCGCAAGAGACCGCCAAGACCTTCGCGCAACGCGTATCCCTTAACCTCTGGATTAACACCATACCACCAGCATCGAATGTCGAAGAACAATGGCATAGATGCCAACAAGCTATTAGATCAGCCGCAACTGATGTACTAGGCTTCTCGCGCCCCCATCAACCCCTGGATTGATGAGGAATGCCGAAAATGCCAAGAACGAGGCCTACAATGCTAAGCTGCAGGTGAAGACGAGAGCTGCACCGGCTTTTCAGAAAGAAGAAAAACGAGCAAGAAAAGCGTGCGATCGAGAATATAGAGATGTGCCACTCCAGGAACGATGCCAACTATGTCAAAACCAGGGATACAAGGCTCGAACAGAATCCTATCGAGATGAACAAGGAAATATCGTAGTTGAGACACAGTCGATGCTGAGGATATGGAAGAACCACTTCTGCAGACAGTTAAACGGTGACGATGACGAACAACAATACGAACAACATTCCGCTGTCAAGCATAACGAACCATTCAATATTGGAACGACAGCAAAAACTGCCAACCACCCGACCTGAATGAAGTGAGGATAGCAATATCTAAACTCAAGCATAATAAGGCTGCCGGAAATGACGCCCTTCCCGCCGAGCTTTATAAAGCCGGAAATGACTTGGTATATTCGAGAGGAAAATTCCTTGAAAAATCTTCGGTCCCGTTTGCGTTGACGGACTATAGAGACAAAGAACTATACTAGCTGTACAGCAAAATGCATGCCCCTGGTTGAAAAAAAAAGTCCGCATTGGACGTTTAGGACATGTAGAACGAATGGACACCAATACTCCGGCTCGCAGAGTCTTCGAATCCCAGCCAGACGTCGGACGCAGTAGAGGAAGACCGACCTCAACCAACTTGGAGTGCGCAACTGCAGGCAGTTAGCTAAGGACCGGACTAATTAGAGAGGCATGTTGGTTGAGGCCCAGGTTCATTCCGGACTGTAGCTTCACTGAAGTAAGAAAGTAAGTATCAGTAAAATGGCAACCAAAAAATTAAACTTGGAAGAGACTTAAAGCGGGTTAGAAGAGTGCATGTGATTCTCAGGCAACATAATCTTGTCTTTACTGAACTTTCTATATGTGGGTTAAGATTTAGAAAAAACATTGACAAATTAACAGAGAAATGGGTCGTTTTTCCAAGTCCATTCCTTTTAAATTCTAGTGACCCAATTATGTACATGCATTGCATAAATTATCAGGCCTATCGTGAATAAATTTTCCCGGTAAACTGTTCCCATTCAGCAATAAGATTGACGTTGCTGACAAGGGAAAAATTCCCGAGAAAATTTATTCGCGAAAGGCCTGTATTCCTTAAGAACCAAATATTTGTTTTTGACTGCAGCTGGGAATATCGCAAATTGGAGTAGGAATTCCCAATTATGTAGGAAAAAGTGGACAACTGACAAATGAGCAGCTGACATGTTTAAACAAATGGTCATATAGTGCTATAGTCTAGAACTTATTTGTAGTTCAACCAACATGCCTCTCCTATTAGAACGGTCTTGAGCTATCTGTTGCGCACTTCAAGTTGGTTGGGTTTGGTTTCTAGTTGTGCTCGCCATCCGCGGTCTGTCGGACACTGCGAGCCGGAGTGTTTGTGTCCATTCGCTCTACGTGCCCTACCCATATTAAACGTCCAATGCATAGTTTTTTGACTAAAGGTATGTCGCTACACAGCTCGTAAGTTCTTGGTTGAATCTTCGTCTCCATAGCCGGTCAATGCAAACGGGACTTTCTTTGTCCACTTTCGATACATTCCATACTTCAGCGCCGTAGAGCAGGACTGGGATGATCAGGGTCTTGAAAAGGATCTCCATAGTAGTTCATATAATTTCTGACAAGATGTTGTAAGAGTTTGTGGAGCCTAGGAAAACAAAGTCGCGTACTACCTCAAAGTAATATCAGTAAATGTCCCTTCGTGTTGATAGCATATACGTGCTCTTGCCCTTATTAACTGCTAAACCCATGTTATCGATCCACTAACAAACGTTGCTGTGTCATTTGGTTGATTCGGATTTCGACCAATGATGTCAATATCGTCAGCGTATCCTCTCAAGAATGAAATTAAAGAAGTTTCATGACGGTTCATCGCCTTGCATAAATCCCTTTTTGGTATCAAATGTGTTGTTGTGGTCGTTGTGGCCCTGATGAAGCAGAGAGAATTCTTCATCGTCATCTCGCACAGACGGACGAGCGGTATACAAAAACTTGGCTCTGTATAGTTCGTCTCTAAAAACGCTGTCGTATGCGGCTTTGAAATCGATGAATTGGTGAAGGGTATGGGTATAGATTTGGACTTCTTCGATTTTTTCCAGTATCGTACGAAACTGTCCTAAAACCACACTGATAAGGACCGATCATTGTCTGAAGCATCTGATTTGATTCTTTGTCAAACCAAAGATTTCTTGCTGGTGGACGTGATAAACCTATCATATCAGTTGTGACTTGTTGACACGCACATTGTTCTTCCATAGTTAATCGAGAAGTTAAAAGATACGCATTCTTAGAAGGACTCGGAGGTCTCTAGCGCCTGCGATCGCTAGACATGATATTTTTTTCTGTATTTCTCATTTGTTGTGGCGTGGTAAACATTTGCATTCTTACCTTAGCTAAGGTGATCAGATTCGATATAGGCCACTCAGAATGTTTGGACATTAAATCAATTTGATTGACTGCGTCGCCTTGTTCCCTTATGGATATCATGTGCTGGCTTTAGTGACATTTCGTATCGCAGCAAAGTCAATTAGCTTAAATCTGTTGCCAGCCGTGATGTTTTCCGGCAATACTACAGAAGATGTCCTCTCTCCCTATCATTGTGTTGAAATATCCCAGCGATAAAACTGCTCGTAAGTTTTATCCGGAAGCTCGTAAAAGTGATGCCGCGTCGCAGCGAGAGCGCATATAATGTCTATGTTGGCGAATTTTTTCTTAATGCGGATTGTTATAATATGTTGGCCCAATGTCTTCGAAGCATAAGGCTTCTCCGAATAGTCGCTGTTTCCGCTGTTTTCTGGCAGTTGTTTTTACGTTCAAGAAATACAGTCGTGCACCCATCACTCGCGTGGTTTAGCATGGTCGTCAACAGTGGAATCCTTTCCTCTCGATGCTTTTGTTTGTTTTGTAACATAAAATATGTTTTCTGCATCACAAGCACAATCCTTAATCCGAAGGGCCTGGCAATGGTACCATTGGTTTAACTGATGACAACTAGTATTCCATTGTTACTACTGTGAGCTAAAAGAAACACAATTTCGCTGGTCAAAGTTGCTGGACGCTGTCCACATTCGAATAAATGTTGCCGGGAAACTATTTACCAATCTGATTTACATCGCTGACAAGGAAGAAATTGCAGGAAAATGATTATCGCCGCCCTCGTTCTAGAACACAAACCACCCTTACGGGGGATTTGATACCAAACCCGGAGGCAATTTGATTATCGCCGCCCTCGTTCTAGAACACCAACCACCCTTACGGAGATATTTGTATACCAAACCCGGAGCCGGAGGCAATTTGAGTTTCATTAAGTAAGTCATGCGCGGCTTACTAGTGCTAGCAGTGTATGCCTAAGCATTCTGTTATTTTTATGGCTACATGACCAACTATGCGTCTATCTATTATTTTCATTAAAAATACACACATCTACGGTATTTATTCGGTAATTTATTTATAAAAAAAAAAATATCTACAAAATTCGAAAATGTAAGAAGAAACTGCAAATACGCATGTGATCTACTTCCGGCAGTAAATAATAATCAAATTCTTAGATAAGAATGGCATATAACAGAACTGAGAAAATTTACTCATTAATACTTTTTACAGCTGGATTGTCAAGTCGAGCTTGCGTATGATGTCCTTTGCTTTATTCAAGCTCGCTGGACCGTGTGTGTTTGATGTGGCCATCTTGTACAAATCACTCATATACTTGTCGATATTTTCCAGAGTAGCACCATTTGGTTCGGATGGTATTGCCAAGCCCGACAGCGCTTGCGTTAGCTTCAACTTTAATTTATCTAAATACATTTCCAGCATGCGGTTCTTCTCCTGCAACTCATCATTTTCGTTCGCCATCTTTTCGACGCCGAACTTCATGTTCTCGACATGTTTTTCCAACACGGCGTTTTGTTGTTCGAAATCAACGTTGGATTTGCGTAGCGTTCGCAACTCCATGTCATTGCATTTATTGTGTTCTAGGAATTCTTCGGTGAAGATTGGAATGCCCCCGTTATCGTAAAGTCCACTGCCAGGTTGACCAAAACGTCGCGGTGCATTCGCATTAGTTTGTGTTGTTTGTGTGCTTTGTTGCAGTTGTTTTGAGTTCTTTGTGGCAGCCAGGGGAAGGTTTTCATTGAAAATTGGTGGCGGTGATTTTTTGACTGATGTCGGTCCATTGACGGCGCTACCATTGACCTGGGCCTTTTCAGTGAGAACGGATTTTGCAACCAGATTTTCTTTGCGTTTGCGTTGTTTGTTTTTAGCCAACTCGGAGGCTAAGATGTCTGGACGGTCTTTGAGAAAATCGTTCAGTTCCTTTAAGTATCTGTAAAAAAAAAAAAAGTAATTGTTTAAAATATTTTTTAAAAAATAAATTCATTATTGACGCAAGAAACTCGTTGGTACCTAGGGCCTGTTCTTTTTCTCACAACTATTCATGTGTGCGTCACGAATATGACAACACTAATGTTTTTTCACCACTCCACCTCTTGCCAAAGTCTGCCAAACATCCAAAAGTAACACTGACATGAGAAGCTTCTCAAATTTGCCGTTCGGACTAGGCGTTTAGCAGAAGGTCCTCTTCGTTGTGGCAAACAGAATACCTTATCAAAGACATAAGCAAACGCAGTGTAATAATCCGCATCAAGGCCAACTTCGCCAACACAACATAAGAAAGTAGGAACACCGGCTTTTCAGAATGAAGAAAAAAGAGCAAGAAAAGCGTGCGATCGAGGATATAGAGAGGTGCCACTCCAGGAACAACTTTTACCAAAGTGTAAAACGTCAAAGCCAAGGATATAATGCTCGAACAAAAACCATGTCGAGATGAACAAGGAAATATCTTAATTGAGACACAATCGATGCTAAGGATATGGAAAAACCACTTCTAAAGATTGTTAAACGGCGATGACGAACAACATGCGCTGTCAGGCAGAACGAACCATTCAATATTGGCAACGACAGTGAAAACTGCTAAACACCCTACCTGAATGAAGTGAGGATAGCAATATCTAAACTCAAGCTTAATAAGGCTGCCGGAAATGACGGCCTTCCCGTCCAGCTTTGTAAAGATGGACGGAGATGACTTGGTAAGAAACATCCACCAACTCCTAAGCCAAATCTGGTCGGAAGAAAGTATGCCTGAAGAATGGAACCTCAGCATCGTTTGCCTGCTACTAACATGCGACTTCTTTTATTTGATTCTTGAGAGGATTGTGCAAAACTCACGAGCCAACACCAGAGGCACAATTTTCTAAAAATCGGTACAACTGTCATTGACATCATTTGCCGGACCCAACGTGATGTCATAGCTACGTTTGATAGTATAGAGAAAGAAGCGGCAAAAATGGTATTAGCAGTAAACGAAAACAAGCAAAGTATATGCTATCAACACGAAATGACACACAACATCGAAGAATTGGACAGAACGTCACCATTGACAGATATAACTTTGAGGTAGTACTGGATAGGCAAAGGTCGATCTGGGCTGCGCTATTAACGCTGACAACAACATCAACATTGGTTGAGGCCCAGGGTAATTCCGGACTGCAGCGCCACTTAAGTAAGTAACATTGGTAAGAACATTGAAAAATTGGTAAGAACACGTTTTCTTCCCACTGTGCAGTGGTCTGACTAACGAGCAGTAGGTATATGGTTTTATGGCTTAATACATATCGAATTTTTTTGGATTAGGAAAAATTTAGCTGGAGTGTAACAATTTTATTAATAAAATATGTGAACAAAAAATCTTGCAAACTTTAAGTTTTCGGCAAAAATCTCATTGCATCTGTTTGTACGATATTCTGAATTACCATACGCTGTCACCGGGATTGTTTTCCTTAATAATTTGTATGCTCCCAAAGGATCACTCAGGGAACGAATTTAATCCAGTTAATCTCAAACTCTCATACAACCAACTATGGCAGCCATGAGCCTAACATGATAAATATGCTCGTTTAATTTGTCAAGCAACAGAGTTGCTCTTTAAATAGAAGATTGTTCATATCCAATCATTTTAAATTGAAACATTAGAAGTTTGGAGTTGAAGTTAATTATAAAGCAGAAAAATTGGTAGACCATCAAAGCCGCTTAACAAAAAACCAGTTGCGTAAAGCGATACTGAGAGCATAGTGCCTCTGTAATGTGTATACCTACTCCGAATTGTTTGGTAGACTTTTGCAAGTGACGGCACTGTAAGCAATCGTTAGATGCTATTAGAGAACTTCAACTTACAGCCACACTTGCACTTGTTCAAGACACTTATTTCCTGAAACATTGTGTTAAACCAATGTTAACTCAACATGATAAACTTCTAATCACCCCTACTAACAAACAAATAGCTTATTTAAATGCAAATGAAGTGCACAATTCTGCTTTAATATTGGAAATAAAGAAAGTAGTTTAAAGACTCATGACACGTTGGTTATAAGAAGAATCCAGCAAAATATACGAATTACGTGACATACCAACCACGCATAGCATAGCATGATTATTTTCTCAACGTTGTTGGCTTGATGATTAAAATTATGTATTGATCAAATAACGTGAGAACACTTTCACGAACCTGTTACAGTGCACAAAATCTAAGCACTTACCTTTGCCTGTCAACCGCAGCATCCTTTAAATATGGATCCTTCTTGTCTTCGGACAATGTAGTCCACTCTTCGCCAATCAATTTTGTAATTTCAATTGAAGTTTTCTCTGGGAATTCCGTTCGCAATTGTTCTCTTCGAGCGGCCATATAACGCACATAGCCTACAAGTGAAGACAATTTTTGTTACGTTAAACCATATGACACTTTCACAAAACACCCAAATACTAACCCGTTAGTGGCATCTTTGGTGCTCCAGCAGCTTTGATTTTACGCCTTTTAAGTCGATATCGCTTTGTGTCCGAGTCTACGCCATCAGCAGCAGGGCGTTTTAGACTATCAGAGACTATGGCAGTAGTTGTAGCTTCGGCAGGAGGGTCCCTCTCCCCAGTTGGTATATTTTCCACTTCACCAGCACTGGAGTTGGGACTTTTAGGTTCCTGAGATGATACGGGTACGCCCGAAGATAATTTTGTCGCTGCCTCAGTTGCGGGAACATCACAGTTGGTTGAGTTCGTTTCGGATGTTCTATCCGCATCCATTTTTTTGTAATTGTTTTATTTATGAAAACAAACTAAGCAATGATTTTAAGAAATCGCTTTTCAAATATATGATATGGACGATTTTTTGAATGACTTTAATTCGATTTTTTTCAGTTGGTGTTTGGGATATGTTATCCGATGCAGCAGCAGTTGAAAATTGTTGGCTTGACGTTTTGGATGAAGTATATTAAGGGTTGCGGGCGGAAGCAACAACGAGTCTCAATCGATTAGAGTTTTCGAGTGTCGATTGTAGTGTGAATTCAGCGAAATTAGCAGGTATACACGTGTACGTATATATATACACATGGTCTAAAAATAGAATGTCGGTTGAGGAAAATTAATTTAAAAATGTTCGTAAGCAAAATCGATTTAAGAAATGTCTTTAGGTACCTAGGCAGGTTTTTTTTTAAAACGCAAAGAATTTAATGGCATTTTAGTTGTCGCGTTTATGGGTCTGTTCAGAGTTCTATCGTTCTCTTGGCACAATATAATTTATTTTTTTACTGCTCCTACATAGTTTAAGACTAATAATAATATAAACAAAATGGAAGACAAGAAGCTATTGCAGCCAAAATTTATAAAAAAAATTACACAAATTATCAAAGTAAATAAATGCTTGTTGCATAAGTTGAAACTAAAATTAATATAAGTAAAAAGAAGATTAGATTATCGTGTAACTCTATTATTCCTTTTTAAAAGTCTCAAACTATCTAGGTGAAGTAAATAATTAAATTATTTCCAATTATCGTCTATTGTTCTCTGAACAGTCCTATAAACGCGACACCTAAAACTGCCTAAAAAGTAATTAAATTGTTTATGTTTAAAAAAAATCCAGCCAATTTCTCTGAATTCACACTACAATCGACTCGTTGTTCTCCCATTTCTCATTGATATACATTTTTGTTGTTCGTTAATTTTTTTATTGTTTTTCATTTACGCACATTCATAAATTTTGTGTTTTTCTACTCTTATTTCTGGCGTTTGTTAGAACTAAAAACAGCTTAAGCGTTCATTTTGCCATTGTGTTGAATGTTAGATTCTAGTCTTTTATTTAACATCACCTTATGTGCAGTCTAGTAAAAACAAGCGGACAATTTGTCCTGTTCGGTACATATATAAACAAGGTTGCGAAAAATTTGTCACCGGATGTTCTTTGGCTGTACTTTTTTTAAGAAGAAAAAACATTGGTTGTGCTTTTGGATTATTTCTATTTGATGCCTTAAACTGTAGTTTCATTAATGGCGTTTTCCATAGGTAAACAAATCAATCTTTTATTTGATTTGAGTTTTTGTGTTCCATTGGGCAAAAAGTTGATTTTTTTGTTTGATGTCAGACCAATTTTGCAAATCTGGTTTTTCGGCAAACGATAATTGTCAGTTTGACTTAGAGTGATTTTCATTTTGATTTAAGATAAGGGGTATTCATGCAACGTTGTAATTTTACTGAAACGTTTCATGAGCGACCCTAAAAATGTGTCACTAAAATATGCGGTAACCCACTGAATTGAATATCAATTTAGTACTTTATTCATTGATTGATTTCTTTTTGTATTGTTCTCTCTCCGGTCTACCTACATAATTTTTTTTAGTTTAGCGAATACGTTTGATGTGTGAAAGTGACTGATTAAATGTCAAAATAGCATTTCAAAAGTTTACAGCGTTTACTATCTCATTTTACTCACCCAAATCCTGTGAGAAAATGCAGATTTTGCTGGAAAAGATTTCCCATACAAATTTTGGTAGTTTATTTATCACGTCGTAATTTTATCACTTTTACAACGTATTCGACGACTTTCCGACGTTGCATGATTACCCCTATCATTTCGGTTGTGATAAATTATTTAAAAAAATACAAATTTTTGGCGCAACAGGCTCGTTTGTACCCAAGGCCTAGCTCTCTAACAGCCATTCATGTGTCCGTGTGTACTTCTTGCACGATGGCCTGTTTTATGCCGACTCCGAACGGCGAAGTTGAGATAAGCTATTATCTTCACATTTGATACTAGTCGGATGATTTGTAAAATTATCACGTGAATAGGGCCAGTGGGATATCAAATAGGTGTTTATAGGGCTGGGAATCGAACCCACACCTTGTGCGCGGCAGTTCATCGCCACTGAGCCCGATTGTGATAAACTATTATTAACCATTAAAACTGTAGTAGTACGATGTGAGATATAAGTTAAATCAAAAACAAACAATCTGTGTTACTGGAAACTTCACAGCTACACCGACATTAACTTCACAGACACGAAATTACAACAATATAACCACTGGTAATAAAAAATATCAAATTTCAGATCAAAATCCAGATTTACCAATGGAAAACACCATGAGTCGAGAAAATGATATCGTCTAAGTGATCTCCACCGCAATTAATGAGCATTCCAAACTATGATGGCATGTTCCATCACTACTTTCAGAACTTCAGGCGATAGGTCCCCACATTCTTCTCTTTAGAGGTTTTAAGAGTCTGAGGCTTGTTGACATAGAATATTGACTTAAAAAAACAAAAGATAACGCGACCTGGATATGTACCCCTAAGAATCTGTATTGTGTCTCGAGACACGATCGTGTAGTATGCGCCTTTGTTCCATACTATCGGTACCATACATGTTCTCCGCAGTCCCAATTCATCCAAGTAGTTGAGCATGGCTTGGGTGATATGTGAATGAACTGTATGCGCTTTATAATTCTCTATAACGATCGCCTATTGATTCCCAAATGCGTGGCTTGTCATCGGATCGATACTCCGTAGTCTTCTGCGACATCTTCAACGATAATGAATTCTCAGCAGAGCGGCTGCTATGGGGTCTTCCTAGACCTTACAACATCTCGTGTGGTTTTTGGTGTGCGGTTATACGTTGTACTATTTACCTAGTAGGTGTCCGATGTCCGGGAAATCTACGCCGAAATTCACGCTGTAACTTGAATCTGCACCGACAAAAATATGCCGCAAAAAAAACGAAACAGTTATTCCGCGTTTTATGTGACCATCTTCCGATAGTCCGCGGACTAGCGCGAAAGCAAAAGTGTGGTCTGCGACCAAGCTATAGATTATCCATACATTAGATTTACTTCGAACCTAGTGCGAACGCTTATCCATACTTTAGACTTACTTCGAACCAAGTGCGAACACTTACTAGCGTTGGTCATAACCGCGGCTTTAAGCCTAACTGCTTAGCGCAATTGCCCAGCGGTCTTAAATTTAGATACAAAAGTGGCGGAAATGATAAAAAAAATTTCGCTTAAAATATCATACTCCACAACCCTCTCAGGAAATAACCCTGAAAACAACAACAAATATGTTGGCAATTCACACTTTTTTCAAACTTTGCCTTGCCCACGGCTCTTTACAGCAACGTTGCTCTAAGACTTTACTTTTTTTATTTTGATGCTAAAGATCGACGCCATACAATGCCACATTGTGATAGGTAACATTGATTTCATAGATTAAACTGGGTGCATCAGCCGACGCAAAGCATGATAGTGTTTCAGCCGTTATCTATTCAGACTATAATTATTGTTCATTATCAGAAAAGTTAAAAGAAGTTAATTTAAATAAACCTTTCATATTGTAGAATGAAACCGGATTTCGATTAATAAAACACTTTTTTGTTTAACAATTATTTATTGAAATACACTTTTAATTCTAGAATTATATTATTTACATTTATTTGAAATCAAATACCAAGGATTCAATATTGTATGTAATTTGGCATCAGTCCAATTATTCACTGAATGCTTCCGTTTACAGTCCACATGAAATAGTGTCTAGTTTTGTGAATAAAAATACTATTTATACCCTATCCCATAAAGAAATAATTTAGCTAGATATACCTTAACGTATATGGATCGACTCGGAATCGATAACTGAGTCGATTTAGCCATGTCTGTCCGTCTATCCGTCCGTCCGTCCTCAAGGTACCAGGTTTTGGGCCCTAAATTTTGAGCTGAATGATGAAATTTGGTACAAGAAAAAATTTTCAAATCCGCCCACTGGCACGCCATTCTTTTTTTTAGATAAACGTAGATTCAGGCCAAACCGTTAGAGATTTTGAAAAAGTGTCTGAACAGGATATCTAGACAATCTTATTGTTTTTACAAAGTTTTTGACACGCCCATTTTTTTGGGGCGTTTTCAGTATAATACGTTTTTCGGTAAAGTTTTAAACATTTCAAAAATTTTGAAAAAAAAATCATTAGTTATGGTAATATAAACATCACTTTGGTATATCATTTTAACCCAAGCCCACTTTTTGGAGTCGTTTTCACACAAAAACCATATGTATACACTACCTCATAGCACAGCATAACCAGGCGAAAATCTTTGTTTTTCGTCGAACCATAAAATAATTTGATAAACTGCCTGAACAATATGTTGTGACAATGACATTTTCTATACTTCATTGATATAAAGCCGATATTTTGGTGGTGTTTTTTGGCTAGTTTTTCCCCTTTTTCGAATGTTGTTTACGGTAGCTAGAGAGATTTCGAAAATTGATGAAATGCCCAGAAAAAAGTTACTCCCGATAGGGCCGATTTATTTTAAGCAAGGGATGGGATAGGGTATAAAACAATCCACACAACGGACTCTAGCCTCCTCATTTGTTTTTGTTATGTTTATTTAAATGAAAAACAAAAATTCAATAAAAAAAAACACATGTACTACATTTTTTTAGCTGGCGTAATACATTTGCTCTTGTTTCAACGCTGTCCGGAACACGGCCAATGTCAACTGTCACAACCAATTCGGGAATAGCCAGCTGTCAAACCAAATGCAAAGACTTTGTGAGAATACTTTTTCTGCCTTTCCAGTGAGAACTTAGTACAATGCTGCATGTATAGGAAAACCCCTAGAGGATGATCACTACTAATATATTTTGGGCAATATTGAGGGAAAATTCTCTCACTGCCAGTCCTGTACTTTCCTAGCAACATATTCAGCTCTTGTATGACGTTTGCAATAGTATTCAGCGACTAACCTGCGGTTGAATGACATTTGACAGAACAAAGAGAACGGCCAGGAACGGGCGAATACGATAACGGGAGCGGAGATAAATTGCTTAAAATCCAATATAGCTTCCGAAATAAATAAACTATTTTTAGCTACAAATTATAAAACCAGTTCCACTAGGTAATTTCTAATACTCCACCAAACAAAAAGTACGTGCTCAATTGTACACAACTCACTCACGACTCCATAGTATAATTTTTTTTCATTCTACGTCTACCTCACCCTCAAAATGAAAACCCAGTGAAACAAATACAAACCAAAGAGCAGTCCTCCCCAAAAAACCCCCACCTCCCACTCGAATCTGCCTCATTAAATGCAAATAACTGCTAGTGGCGGAGACCAAAACAACTGACGAAAGACAAGATTTCAAAAGAAAACAAAAATTCTTATTTGTTTTGCAGTGGTCGTCGTGTAAAGTCGTTCTCCCCACAATAATATTCGTGCATTCGTACTTGGTCGGAACAGCTGTGTCTCGATGGTGTTGCGAGAGAAATTGTCTCTTTAATATTTAAATAGAATTTGCGGTTTTAATAAATGATTAGGTTGACGATTAATCATCAACAGCAGCACCGTGCCCGTAAGCAAGACGGTCTCGTCTACAATTGGATGTCTCAAATGTTAGGAGTCGAACCGTGATACATTCTAAGATTGTCCAAGTGGCTGCGGAAAAATTATCAAATTGAGGTTTCGTAATCAGACGTCAGATAAATTCTGCCTGCGTAAGCGCTTTGAAGTAATGTAAGTGACAGCAGCTACAATCGACAGTGTGCAACAAAAAAGAAGTGAAAACGAGTACACAAAAACTCCTTTGTAACAATGAACAAAGCTGGAAAACATGTACAAATACCTACTACGATGCCACAAAAGAATGTCATTAATTCTATTATGAGTTTTCTGCCCGACAATCGGCCAATAACCTCCCTGCAAATAGTGGAAGACTTTGAGAAGTAAGTTTGTCTCAGTACACTGAAATGTACTGAATTTGATATTTGTCTTCCTTTAGATGTCCAAAGAACTTTACATCGGTGCATCGTACCTATGATCAGGACTCTGATGCAGATCTATGGCGAGAAAATAGTATTATTTTTGGGAGGCAGACAGCTCGTTATTTGTGCCTCTCGAAGACTGAGGGCTTGCCAGAATATGTTGTGGAAACATTGAGGTTGGTGTGGAGTCGCATTCTTAATATTCAACTAATTAACATTTCTCTTCTGGCCCACAGAGTGATATCAGAAAAAGAACTGCCGCCAAAGCAATTCTCGCTGCTCTCACGTACCGCTGATACAGAACAGAAGGCGTGGAGAAAGCGTCAGATTGCGTATAAACTTTCGAAACGTGGATCTGTTACACATGCTGTAACGGATATTATTCTCTGCTCAAAGTTGAAGACTGCTCCGGAAGGTTTTAAACTTGCTGGGTAAGTGTCATATGTGACTCATTGTATGGATGGAGCATTAACTGCTGTTGACTCAGATGGGTTATTTTTGCTAATAAACAATTTTTTGTCGTTTTTTTGTTGGTATGTATTTAGTGATATAAATGGAATTTTGGTGTGCTACAAAACTGGTGCACTTACGTACGTTCGAGCTCCCCCACCAGTGCCACAACAACAAATCGATAATAATCTCAGTAGTAGTGAGATAGAGAAGGCGTTAAATCGGCTAAATTTGAACCGACGATCGAATCAACCGGTGAGTTTGGAGAATATGCTAATTATTAATGTTTATTAGTTGATATGCGATGACGGAATTTTAATGAAGTGGTCATTTGAGGTAAATGGGCATACACATTATATTATCTTAACGCAGGCATATAATAATTTCTTATCATATGGATTGGTAAACGTGACTAAATGATTTGCGAATGAATTCATCTCGTAATCAGTTTTACTATAGATTGCAGGTATTGTGGGTTCCATTGGTGAGGTCGTTTTCTACTTTCGTGCGCCACTAAGGCAAGACCTTCATCTACTGCGTCAGATTTCTGCCTGGAAATCGATGAATCTGCGATCCAAAGTATTAATTTTTATTTGCTCTACATGTCTTACCATGTTAATCATCCAATAAGGAGTTTTTTTTTCACCAGGTCTATGTCGCTGAACAGCTACTGATTGAATCTTGACCGACATAACCCATCAACGCAATAAGGCAGTCAGAACCAAAGATTTTTCCCTCAAAATGACCAAGGATTTTTTCATCCGGTCTTAATACTGCGTCATAGAGCAGTACAGGGACGATCAAGGCTTTACTACCAAATTGCGATTTTAGCTCAAAAAAAAAATCGACGAATAGGTGTATCAATTTGGACTTATCTCATTTTTTTTTATTACCTGCCGAAGTGTGAAGATTTGATCAGTTGTGGACTTTCCTGAAATAAAACCTCACTGATAAGAGCCGATCAGGTTGTTGGTAAACGGTTTCAGGCGTTCACATAGGGTGGGTCGAAGAAGTCATCCTATGTTGTTTGGCCTTCAGAACACCGGTTGTGGCTCGCGCAGTGTGTTTCGCTGCTCCTTTCTGTTGGAACCACATGTCCTCCAGTCCTAATTCGTCAAAATGTGGCGCGCGCCGTCCACTGTTGTCTTTTGAGCAGTGGCGTTCTCGAAAAAAACTTCCCCGATGACTCCACCGTGAACAGCGCACCATGCAGTAACTTTGAGCGGTCGTAATGGCTCCACGTGCATTACTCGTGGATTTACTGTGCCTTAGGGGTGAAAATGAGTCTCAACGCTCATTATGATTTGGGTCCAAATATCGTTCACTTCGATTATTACGCGTTCTTGGGGAGTGTTCCATGGCTTGTTCACTTGCCAATGTCAAAACAGATTTGACATTGGCTGCCATTTGCAAAAATAAAAGCATCTTCCAATAGAGTGATCTCTGTTGGCCCATCTTGTATTACGGCAGCCAAGATCTTGTTGGCGATGTTGAGGAGACTTATGCCACTGTTGGGGTTCCATTCTTTGTTCAGTGTTTCAGCCGACCAATTTGTTTACCCTATCCAATAGGGGTATATTAGTTTTCTCTTATGAGTTGGTGAAGCATTCTAACCAAATCATCTCCAGCGGCCTTATAAAGCTCATCAGGTAAACTAAGGGATACGCGTTCTGCAATAGAATTGTCGGTCTCTTGCGTTTGCAGTCTTTCGATGTGGACTATTGGCAATATTAAGGTATTCATATATTTTGTACGTTTACGAAAACATTTCTCAATGTGGAAGTGGCTACACATTACCAATTGGATTTCGAGTACAAATTCCATCCGAAAAGTGGTGAATTGGTGCATTCCAGTCCAATCTTTTTGTTTTGATTCGTTTTCCACAAGCGAAATCCGATCGGTCTTACTTACTAACTGGTAGACTACTATCTCCCCTAAATAGCCCTTCTTTTGTTAATTTCTTACCAAGTTCATGGCTGAGATAAAATAGAAAATTTGGGGAAAAGCTAGTAAGTGGTTATTATTGCGAAGCTGAAAAATCACGCATTGACATGTGAAAACGTATGCGAATCCCGAAAGTTATTAGGCATATCATTGTTCCACCTCTTGCGAAGCTATGAAACTCGGAAGGCGACTTAAAAAATAAAATAAAAATTAATTTATGGCGCAACAGGCTCGTTAGTACCCAGGGCCTAGCTTTTTTCTCACAACCATTCATGCGTGCGTGTGTACTTCTTTGCACGATGGCGGGACCTCCTGTTTTATGCCGAATCCCAACGGCTTAGTTGAGATAAGCTGTTCATGACAATTGATACTACTCGGATGATTTGTCAGATCATCACGAGAGGAGGGCCAGTGAAAAATCATTTAGGTGTTGCTACGGCTGGGAATCGAGCCCAGACCTACTGCGCGGCAGTTCAACGCACTAACCATCGCGCCACTGAGCCCGGAAGGCGACGTATCGACCGGAAATTTGCCGGAGTTGGAGTTGTCCTTTTCCTTTTTTTGACGAGAGGATGAACCACTGCCATCTTCCACCACACTAGATAATATGCATTATTCAGTGCGTTGTTGAACAGCTTGCCGTAAATGTCCACAGCTTCAGGGGTAACTGTCGCAGTACAATGTTGGATATACTATGGACTCCCGCTGACCTATTTTTCTTTGTAGAACACTTTGCTCTGCAATAATGGCGTTTGCCAAGTTTTCGTTTTTTAACTGGGTGAAACCGCGGTTCTCAGACCGCCATTGCGTTATGTCATTTTGGAGATAGAAATGATAGAGCAGGTCATGGTTTTTCAGGACGCAGTTCGGGCGAATGCTATCATTCACTATCATTCAACTTCTACAATTCCTAAAAGACATCTTTAGCAGTATTGTCGAAAAACATAGCCTACACGACAACACGTCTGGTAACAGACTTAGGCTAATTCACTTCGCTACGGAACGAAATGTCATTATAGGCAGCACACGGTTTCCTCACCTCGATATCCATTAGGGGACATGGCGGTCTCCAGTTCAACGAACGGTCAACCAAAGTGGTCACATTGCGATAGACAAGAGGCACGCATCCAGTATTTTGAATGTCCGAACATTCCGAGGAGCTAACATCGACTCGGGCCACTACCTTGTTGCAGCCAAGATAAAAATGCGGATATCCACCACTCCGCAACAATCCAGAAATACTGTAAAAAAAGTGAATGTAAAAAGACTGCAATCGCCAAGACCTTCGCGCATCGCGTTTCTGTTAACCTCTCGATTTACAAAAGTGTAAAACGTCAAAGCTAAGGATACAAGGCTGGAACAGAATCCTGTCGAGATGAACTAGGAAATATCGTAGTTGAGACGCAGTCAATGCTGAGGATATGGAAGAACCACTTCTGCAGACTGTAAAACGGCGATGATGAACAACACTCCGCTGTCAGGCAGAACGAACCTTTCAATGTTGGCAACGACAGCGAAAACTGCCACCCGACCTGAGTGAAGTGGGTTTTATCAATAACTAAACTAAAGCTTAATAAGGATGCCGGAAATGACGGTCGTCCCGCTGAGCTTTATAAAGCCGTCGGAGATGATTTGGTAAATAACATCCAGCAACTCAAAAGCCAAATCTGGTCGGAAGAAAGTGTTTCTGAATAATGGAACATGCATCGTTTTGCCCGATGCACAAAAAGGGGACACTCTAAACTCCGCCAACTACAGAGGCATAAGTCTCCTCAATATTGACTACAAGATCCTATCTGCCGTATTATGTGATCGCCTGAAACCGTTTACCAACAACCTGAACGGCCCTTATCAGTGTGGTTTTAGGCCAGGAAAGTCCACAACCGATCACATTTTCACACTTCGGGATATCTGTCGAGTTGGACAGAACGTCACCATTGACAGATATAACTTTGAGGTAGTACGGGACTTTGTCTATCTCGGTTCCAATATCAATTCTGACAACAACATCTCGTCAGAAATTAAACGAAGAATTACTCTTGCCAACCGCTGTTTCTTCGGGATAAGAAGGCAATTCAGTAGTAAAGCCCTCAATCAAACTACTAAGGAGATCCTATATAATACCTTGACCCTGAGTCCTGCTCTACGACCGTCTCAAAAGCGGATTAACAAATCCTTGGTCGATTTGAGAGGAAAATTCTTCGAAAATTCTTCGGTCCGCTTGCGTTGACGGGCTATGGAGACGAAGATTCAACTAAGAAATATACGAGCTCTGTACAGCGACATGCCACTGGTCGAAATACTTCGCATTCGACGTTTAAGATGGCTAGGACATGTAGAACGAATGCGGGCACCAATACTCCGGCTCGCAGAGTCTTCGTTTCCCAGCCAGACGTCGGAAGACCTCGCCTTAAGTGGCGCGCGCAAGTGGAAACCGACCCCAAACCAACTTGGAGTGCCCAACTCGAGGCAGTTAGCTAAGGACCGGGCTAATTGGAGAGGCATGTTGGTTGAGGCCCAGGTTCATTCGGGATTTTAGCGCCACTTAATGTTAAATGAAAAGAAATCTGTGTTTTCCATTAAAATTACATTTTACGTGAATTATCAGATATTAGTAACAAAGCATTAGTTTCGATTAAGTGTACCAACTTGCCCAAATCTAAACGAATGGCCACTTGTTCTGCTGTAGAAAAAAGTATTTAAACAAAATTTACCAAGTACGTAGTGACCTTTAACATCTAACTGACTTGTCGATAATCCCCTTCATCACAATACAGAACTAACACAGAGGTATAAATCACATTTAAAAAAAATCGTTTGATTTATTACCCATATACACACGTTAATATGCAGACTTTCTAATGCAAGTGAGTACAGGTAAATTATGGCCTATGTTCAAAGAAAAGCTAACAAAGTGAATCACCAATGCCGATGCCGTTTCTTGGATTTTGGTGATACGACTGTTGTAGTGCATACAATTTAGAAACTGCAGAATCAATTAATCAAAAACTAAATGCCAGTATATCTACAAATCATATGTCTAAATTTTGCATTAACAGCTACAAGATGAACAAATTGTTATTTTTCAATTCATTGTCCACTTGCCCCCTGCATCTTGTTAATGACCGATCAAACCACGTGGGGCAGTTGGTATACCTATCATTGCAAGTGCTGCTCGTCTGCGTGTTATTTGCACATTAATACAAATTTTGAATAAATTTACAAACCCCCCTTCTTGTTCTTGTTTCTTTTTGTAAACGTGAGGTAGCACTATGCGCATAAATTATTTCAAATTTGAGTTGTAGCTGTGTATGAAATTCTGTTAGCAGCTATTTATATTTCAATGTATACAGAACACACCTTAGCCTTCCACTTAATAGTCAACCAACTACTCGTAGGTACATATGCACTGTACATGTTTTCTCATTCGACAATCATAGGTATGTTTATGCAGGGATTGCTTACGTTGTACCCAGGCTATATGGGTTATGATTGTAGAGAAAGTTGAAACGATAAATCAATTAGTTGATTGACGTTCAAAGAAAAAAGTGGAAAAGATTAAAAGTATGTCAGTCTTTTCCTTTGTATTGAATTCTAAATATATTATGGATGTTTAGTCATCTATCCATCCCACATATATATATTGTAATCAGTACCTGAACTTCTATTGCAATATTGCGGGGGCAATATATTGTTTTACCTTCGTATTAATAAACGCTGAGTAGTTAATCAGTGATTACATTTTGACAATTGGCCGAGTATCTCTTTTTGAAGAAACGGTTATTTTAGTCAATGAGTAGCTAATCAGAGTGATTAATACAGGGCCTGTTATATAAGTTATACAAGTTTGTGGTTATTATGAGCGAGAGCGGGGGAAAGACGTTTACACACATTAAGTCACGGTGTCCGTTCAAAAGGCGGCTGCGAATGAATTCCTAAGATAGAGTCAACGGAGGCATCTAAAGACCCAATTACAATGCACAAAATGAACATTTGAGTTGCTTCGAATTATTCGGCCACCAGGTCATCTAGAAATCTGAACGGTTAGTCAAGCCCTTTGAACAGGGACGGTGGCGGATGGGCCTTAAAGGCAACGGCAGCGCTTAAACTCGTAGTGGATACTGATTGCCCTGTGTCCTAGGGGTTTCTAATAAATTGGAACTACTCCTCCAGATTGGCGGTTATGACGGCAGGGCAACTTATTACATATAAAGTATCTAGAGAGAGACAACAGATCCGGATGACGGATCCCCTCAAATACCAACCAGACCTAGAACGACAACGGACAACGACTTAAGAGTATGTACCTGGAACGTACGCAAGCTATACGCTGTGCTATTCAAAAACAAGAATCTGTCCTCTTACCGCGATTCAGTAAATACGTTGGACAGAATCAGGAATACCAGAACGAAGAACATCTGGCATTTATTAAAGCCGCCACCCATGGCTGCATATATTAGGATGGGGACTCATTGTCAGAGGAAATCGATGGTTAGTGTTTCGCTTGGCTGGTATCCACATCAGAATGACGTTCTACAACGTCAGCCTTATATGTGAACGCCCACACCGATGAGACTGAAGACCCTATCATTGAAGAATTTCACGACTTTCTAGACGGACTTCAATGCTATTAAGAATATTAAAATACGTTGGACAGGAACAGGAATACCAGAACAAAACACCTGCGGCATTTATTACTGGACATACAAGGTGGGCCAAAAGAAGTCACCCGATGTTGTTTGGCTCTCTTTTTTTTTAAATGGCAGCAGCTGATGCAGGGACAGGACTTTGTACGGGAACATTCGCAATTTTTTGACCAAAATTCGCCTTAGGGACGACCGGCTGATGCTAATTGCGAGTCACGTTTCCTGGTCGATGATTGCGGCGAGAGCTCGACATCCTCCGATATTCTCACAACGGGCGCAGTGTTTGCGCAGTCGGTGTCGACGACGGAATTCGCGATGCGCCAGCACTACGGTTAGTGATCGCCTGGCTGGTATCCGCATCAGAATGACGTTCTACAACATCAGCCTTATATGTGCACTCACCCCTACCGATGAGACTAAAGACTCTATCATGGAAAAATTATACGACGTACTAGATGGAGTCAGTCCGGAAAAAGATGTGAAAATCTTCCAAGGGACTTCAATGCGAGAATTTGTAAGAAAAACATCTTCGGCGGGTTAGATGTGAAGATGTGAAAATCTTCCAAGGGACTTCAATGCGAGAATTGGTAAGAAAAACATCTTCGGCGGGTTATAAGGAAAGCACAGCCTCCACGAAACGACAACAGATAATGGCTTTCGTCTAACATACTTCGCAGCAGCATGTAATACTGTAAACAGCAGGCTTGGGTTTCCATGACTACGAATGGCGGTGATCTCCAAATAGTCGAACCGCCAATCAAATTGACCATGTGCACGTAGATGCGAGGCTCGCACCCAACATCCTTGATGTACACATATTCAGATGGGCAAACGTCGATGCTAATCATAATTAAAAATAGAATTTACATCAACTGAGTGAGAGACTCTCCGCTGTGCCCTCATTTTCCATTAATATCAACACCCAGTGGATACCATATCGCAATATCATCAAGAAGTATCCGAGACTGTAGTATTCGAGTATTTAAGATACAAAGTTCTTTAAATAGATTGTGGTGTCATAAGTGTGCATGCCCCAAACCACCAACAAAGTCTGGATCGATGAGTAGATGCCAGATGACTGGAATATCAGCCAAAAAAGGCGATACCATGTCTTTCACAGGCTACCGAAGCATATGCCTGCTAAAAGTCTTAGATAAGATCCTTTCCAAAGTAGTGCGTGAACGTCTTAAGCCTTTCTGAAGCACACTTATCGGCAGGTACCAGTGTGGCTTTAGGACCGAAAGATCAACCAAATACCAAATATTCACACTAAGGCAAACCCTAGAAATCACAAACGAAATTCAAGTCGAGACACATCATCTTTTCATCGACTTTAAAGGGCCGCTCAGAATGCGTATCTGTAGCTGACGCTTGTAGCTGAGTCAAAAGTTAAAAACAAGGCAAGCCCAAAGCGCTTACACAATGTGAATCTGTAGCTTAAAGTTGAATCAATGGCAACTTCATGCAAGAAATGTATCTCTCTTTTGACAGCGATACTAGATACCAGCTACAGATAAGCATTCTGGGCGGCCCTTAAGGCCGCAGCTACAGCTTTAAAAAGCCATTGCGGAATTTGGAATCCCACCCAAACGTTCAGTTTTGAAACAGCTCATCTGAACTTTTCCAAACATATGTGCCGGATTCCGACAAGGAGAGAGAACAAATAGTGCGTATGAGAGGAGTAAATACCGAAAGCATTATCTTTCAACAACTCCAATCTCACACAATATCGATATCATTGTGGAATCATTTACGGCCATTGAGGAAGAGTCGAAACGTGTTGGTCTTTTCGATAATGAGGGCAAGACCACAAACAAAGCGCTATAGACGCACAACATGAAACTGTTTATAGCAACAATTTTGATATATTTAAAGAGTTCATCTACCTTGGAGTCATTATCAACACCACCAATGACATCTTAGTATAGATACAACGAAGACGTTGCTTTTTCGATCAAAACTCTTAACCCGAAAGTCCAGTTGTTTGCTCTACCGGATCCTAATCCTATCTGTCCTACCCTACAGCGCTGAGTGCTGAACAATAAGCGGAGCAAATATTATTATATCTTCGTCGAATTTGTTGTGATATGAGACTAAATTGGCTCGGCTTAATCGAGCTAAGAAACAAAAATGTTCCAGAGAAAGAAAACCGAACCTCCGCTTTAACGACTAAGCGATCGCGAATGCCAGAACGCTTGGACTGAATAACTGCCAGCAACTTGTTCAGGATCGTAGAGAATGTCTCAGTCACGGGCTCTCAATGATTAGGGAGCCCGTTAAGTATGATAAGAAATCATTTATTGGGACGAACGATATAGACTTCTAAGTCTATGCAGCATGACTGACCATACCGAAACATTTGATAACAACAATGGATTTAGACGAAGAGACACGCTCTCATGATATTTTCTTCAACAATTTTTTAGCGATGATTTTACAAAATACCTGAGCTAACACTAGAGGTACAAACTTACATAAATCGGTACAACTATTAGCATACATTGAATTTTTTTACGGGAATGCAGTGATCCTATACTATGATCTTTCAATCCAGATCATAAACATCGTCGAAAAGGAAGAAAAAACGAAATGAAATCGTACAATTTCAAGTATGAAGGTTGCGTGTATTGCTTATTTAATTGCTGACGAATATTTGTTACCTATCAACACGGTACTCAGTTTCAATTCGGTGTCCTTGCCAAAGAAATGACTAAATACAGATACCAGTACGGTCCACCGAAGTACAGCTGACGTAAAAACAAAAACAAAATTTCTACATCGGTGAAATTGTTTAATTCTTGGAATCTATGTGTGATTTTATAGTCTTGTATCCGTATTCCTGCAAAATTGCATTCATATATGGGACGACCCAAATCTCTTCAGGTAACTAGGTACCTAATTCATTTATGCACTTCAAAGAATCGTCTTGTTTTATGCTCCTTTTAATAATAGGATTCTCTCGGACTATTTTTGACATGTGTTGAGTTTCATGTAAGTAGATTAGTTGTCGCCAATTTCTGTGTGAATTTTGAACGCATTTTTGAAGGATTTCAGAACATATGTTACTCTAACAATATTTCAAACAACAAATATAAACCATCCATAATCAATAACGCCAGGTAGACAGGTATGTACGCGCTTAAATGTTGTAGCTATGTACAGTTTCAACAGCGATGAATGCACTTCAAGTGTACAAGCATCGCGTGAAGCATCGTCTCTTAATTATCATCCCTTCCCGGTATCATATTTACAACGATAACATAGGTAATATGTGGGTATACAGTTGCAGCAAACTAAAACAGAGTTTTTTAGATACATGTACCTAAAAATAACTACATATATAGGATCAAAACACTTCATCCTTGCATTTTTGGAATTACCATGTGTGATAATTTTTTTTATTACGGGATCAATTCGTTACCTATCCTAAGCATTGACATATTTTTGGGTGCTTTTTCAAGTGTTAAATTTTTTTTTCAATTTTTTATTGTATGTACCTGGAAAAAAAATGTAAGAATGTAGAAGATATAATAAGGAGCACCTTGACGGGAGGTTATTGTGTGTGGTTTCGGATGTCCGAAAAAGTAAGTGCCTTCACCCCAATGGTTTGCAGGAGGGGATGATCTGGACTAGTAGATCGTCATATTGGTGTCTGCCAATGATTTTTTTTTTTTGCGGATTTTGCTTATCGCAGGGCAGTGACATAGCTATCATATGTGTGATATGGTTTTCGATGTTCGCCATTTTTTAAGCCACACAGATTATTTATAGTTACATTGACTGCATAGGGAATTTATCTCTGAGCGGCAGCGTCTAACAACAAGGGATAATGTAAATTATAAGATGCCAATACTGCTTCGGGTTAGCGGTCAGAATACACCCAAGGTATTGTCGTAGAAAGTGACTAAAAGTCCCTCCATGTATACCGAGTGTAAAGCATGTACTTACTTACTTACTTCTCCAATTAGCCCGGCGCTTAGCTAACTGCCTCCAGTTGCGCATTCCAAGTTGGTTGAGATCGGTTTCTAGTGGTGCGCCCACTTAAGGCGATGTCGTCCTCTACTCCTTAATAGTTCGAGTGAGGGCTCTACCGAGATAGACAAATTCCAGTACTACCTCAAAGTTATATTCGTCGATTGTGTGTCCTTTCGTGTTGACAGCACATACTTTGTCTTGCCCTGATTTACTGCTAAACCCATTTTTGCCGTTTCTTTCTCTATACTAGCAAACGTGGCTATGACATCACGTTGGGTCAGACCAATGATGTCAATATCGTCGACGTATGCTAGCAGTTGTACCGATTTTTGGAAAATTGTGCCTCTGGTGTTGGCTCGGGAGTTTTGCACAATCCTCTCAAGAATCAAATTGAAGAAGTCACATGACAGCGCATCGCCTTGCGAAAATCCTTTTTTGGTATCAAATTTTGTCGGTGAGGTCGTTTCCGAACCTGATGGAGCAGATGGAGAATTCTCCATCGTCATCCTACACAAACGGAAGAGTTTGGGCGGTTTTTTGATGGTGTGCTCGAGAAACCTAGCAGATCAGTTGCGGCTGATCTAATGGCTTTTTTCATCGTTGCCATTGTTGTTCGACATTCAATGCTAGGGGTATGGTGTTAATCGAGAGGTTAAGGGATACGCGTTGCGCGAAGGTCTTGGCGGTCCTTTGCGATTGTAGTCTTTCGACATACATTTTTTCACAGTATTTCTGGATTGTTGTGGCGTAGTGGATATCCGCATTCTTACCTTGAGTGCAACAAGGTAGTGCTCCGAGTCGATGTAAGCTCCTCGGAATGTTCGGACATCCAAAATACTGGATACGTGCTTCTTGTCTACCGCAATGTGATAAATTTGGTTGACCGTTCGTTGATCTGGATACCTACATGTCCCCTTTATATATATCAAGGTGAGGAAACCGTGTGCTGGCCCGGCCCATCCCATCGTATTTCCTGGATGGCAGTAATGCCTGCTTTGTAGCAGTTTAGGGCTTCCGCAAGTTGTTCGCTTGCACCTCTCCTGTTTATTGTTCTCACATTCCAGGTGCAGATACGAACATCGTTGTCCTTTTTTCGTCAACAATACAGTCAGTCCTTTCCGAAGCTAGTTGCTTCGTAATATTTAAGTTTTCCCGTGGTTGGGTAGTTAACCCAAAGCACAACCCCCAACCTGGAGGGCCAGTTCCATTTTATAAGTTACTCCTATGACACGGGGCCATCAGTAACCTCAACAGGATTGAGCGCTGCCGTTGGCTTTTCGGTTCATCCTCCACCATCTCTGTTCAAGGGGCCTGACTTACCCTAGGCAACCTGTTGTCTAAATATGTCGAAGCAGCTTGTCTAGGTTCGCCTGGGACAGCAGGCCGAGTATTTATTGCGTGCCATTCTGACCTGGCTGTTTATAGTGTTGCTGTTTTTCGTCGTGTTATCAACAGTCGCGCTTATCGTTTAGCCACCAGGGCCCGATGGTTATCTATTGAAGGTAAAAATAAGCACTTGAAGTGTAGTCAGAGTTACAACCACTGGGCATTGCCAAGTTTACAGCCATTCAGAGTCTACCCTCATTCTACAACACCCAACCATCTAATATTATTATTTTTTTTTTCCAAAAGTTGTTTAGTTATTGACTCCATTATCAAATGTTTAACTGCTAATCGAAAACAAATTTATTTAAAAATCCTTTATAGATAAAAATTGTTTCAGAATTTTTGCTTAATATATTTTTTGTTTTCAGCTTCCACCTGTGCCTCAGTCATCTGACCACGATTATGAAGAAATTCAAGCTTCCTATCAAATCTCACCAATGCGTCCGGCACCCAAGCCACCTGCTAATATCGGAATCGGTACATCAGCCCATTCTGTTGGAACGCTAGGAGCATACTCCGAGTTAGATGGTGTTCCGTTCGTGCTTCACCCAAACTTAAAGAAGAATTTCGAAGTATGTATCTCAATAAGACTTCTAAAAAGTGTTAATGAGAATACTAAGCACGTAACCTTTTCTTTTCAGATGCCATCACTGCCAAATGTAACTGCAAACGTAGGTGATCTTGATTATGACTTCCAATTAGAGCGCCAAATCTTGTGTACGATGAAATCGTCGGCATCAAAAAATCCATTTTTTCAGTGAGAATGAGTATACAAATCCAAAACAATAACCCGTTCTTAATTTTTTGTAACATCATAAACATGAACGCCGGCTACGAATGATCGCATAACAGTAAATTATGTCTCGCAATTCATTGAAGTAACATAAAGATTTTAGTTTTTGCTGTTTATTTAAACGAGTTTCGAAAGTGCTCCTACTTTATAATAGAACATGGTTTCCAAGAACAATTCGAAAAAAAAGTTATGTGCCATTTACTTATAGCCTGGCAGCTAATAACAGCAATATTAACTCGATAGTTCAAAGAAGTGTTAAAGTATTTACAAAACAAATTAAATTGAATTGAACAAACTTCTATTGCTACTGTAAACAAAAATGCAATCAAATCCAATACATTATTTACGCATAATCATGAATTAGATTTTGTTTGTTAATTTGTATAACAAAATAGATGAACCAAAATAATTGAAAAAAGAGTTATTTATATCCTTGTGCCTTTCCTCTTACTGACAATGTCGATACTGTTGGGATAGTGTGTGACCAATTGCTTGAGTAGGATTCATAAATTATTTTCCTTACAGAAGTAGATGGCACTCAAATACTGATGCAAAGTACTACCAAGAAGGAACTCTCGAGATCTAGATTTTATTTTTGTTCGCGAGACTGTAGGGCAGTTGCTACTTTTGAACACAAAGGCAGGGGGTGTGGAGTAAGAATATTCAGGTTAAAAGTGAAATAGATCTTGTAGCAAATATTGACATCGCCAATATATTCTGGTTATGTGTGGTATTTACATGAAGCAAAAATATTTACAGGGTTTGTAGTTAAACTTTATTTATAGCATCTGGTCAAAACGTGCGGATAGCCACTTCAACCCATTCCAATTCTAAGATCAGCCTTAGCTTTTGAAGATGCTGTGGTGGTAGATTTGTGTTTTTGACTAATTGCAGAGTTTTTTTTTAACGTGGGGGGTTTAGTTTAAATGTTCGTAATATTATTTAACCAAAATGTAATTTAAGTACTGACAACGTGTTTTTGGTTAGATGATTACCACAAACGTCGCCACGTTATGAGAATTACTTTCATGTTTGCATATAGTGTATTCAAAAAGGCGATATACAGTTTAATTCGCATATAGTGACTTCGGTTATAACAACATTTCGGTTATAACCACGAAACTTAAAGCTAAAGTTAGGTTTCTCACTAAATAGTGAATAATATCATTCGGTAATAGGGACTTCGGCTATAACTAACGACCATTTCGGTTATAACAACCATTATGACGGGAGTTGGTCTTATATCTTATATCTGAAACTCAGATATAAAGACCGAAATCAAAATACATAAACAAAAATGTTCCCAAAAATTCCGGACATTGAAGAATCATTATTGAAATGGTTTAAGATTCAAAGGAGCAATAATGTGTCCATTACACGGCCAATACTGCAAACCAAAGCAGTTGAAATTGGACAGTTTCTTGGAAAGAATTTTCAATGTACTGAATGTTGGATCTACCGTTTTCCCATGCGAAACCACATTGTGCTTGGAAAAAATTCTTGAGAAGCTAACAGTGTTTAGCCAGGGAATTGCAATGAGGGTTTACAAAAGGTATGGCCAATAGTTCGAGGAGAGAACCGACTCTGTTAAATTTTTAACGTGGACGAAGCGGGAATTTTTTAAAAGTTTCAAAGGTACCAAGTGCTTGCCTGTTGAATACAACGCAAACAAAAAGGCTTGGATGACTTCCAATTTTGTTGCTTGTCGATAACTGCCGATCACATCCTAAGACTTAAAACCTTACTTCAATAAAACTAGCTTTCCTTTCGCCTTATATAACATTGATATTGCAGCCAATGGACGAGGGTGTAATAAGAAGACTTAAAGCAATTGCTAAATTTGTCTCCCATGAGTGGTCGTTATAACCGAATTCTATTGTAGTTATAAACCCTTCGAAATTACTTTCTATGTTATAGCCACTTTGAAATTTGTTGAGTAACTACTTTATAAATTCATGTAATAACCTTTGTGTTACCTCATAAATACCGAATAACTCTGCTAACAAAAAAATCAATGTACCTCGAACGTTTTTCAGAGTCAAATCTCATTCGAGCAAGTAAGTTCAAGACATTTTCGAAAGAGATGTATTGAAAATCAAAAGAATTTTTCACTTTCTCATAATTGAAATATAAAATCATTCAGTTCACATTCGTATGAAAATATTTAGAGTCAGTTTTTCATTCGCTCTAACTCGAGAAACATGTTTTTCATTCAAGTTAAAACGGAGTCAGCCTAACTAATAACAAAAACAAAATTAATGAAGAAGCTAGGTTTGAACCACACTGATGCCCACATCAACTTATTTAGAATAATTGGCTTGACACAGAGTTAGCTGAGCTCTGAAAAAGCTTTCCTTTACGAGCAACTTCACATATGCACCAAACCGGAACCATACATAAGCGCTAGACGCACAATTGCGGTGAAGAACCTTCCGTTTCGCTTAGAGGGTATTTTTAGGGTCACAAAATAGACTAGAGTGTACCTTTCTTGTTCTGATCTCCTTTGTTAATTTGACGATTGATATTATTATGACAGCCTTGCTTCCCTATTGGTCATAGATTTTTGGAAGGAAGGGATTTCCCAATTCAAATATCAGAAAACATGCACGCCAAACATTACCCTATCATTCCTATTAATTATTCGTTTAATTTCTCACGAGATGTTGTCAGAGTTAATAGCGGAGCCGCGATAGACAAAGTCCCGTACTACCTCAAAGTTATATCTGTCGTTGGTAACGTCCTGTCCAATTCTTCGATGTTGTGTGTCCATTCGTGTTGACAGCATATACTTAGTTTTGCCCTCATATACTGTTAAACCCATTTTTGCCGCTTCCTTCATAGACATGGCTCTGTATAGTTCGTCTCTATAAATGCTATCGTATGCGGCTTTTAAATCGATGATTAGGTGGTGGGTATCGATTTGGACATCTTGGGTTTTTTTTTCCAGGATCTGCCGAAGGGTGCAAATTTGATCTGTTGTGGACTTTCCTGGCCTAAAACCACACTGATAAGGGCCGCTCAGGTTGTTGGTAGACGGTTTCAGGCGTTCAAGCAGATAGGATCTTGTAGACGATGTTCAGGAGACTTAATCATCTGTAGATGGCGCAGTTTAGAGGGTCTCCTTTTTTGTGGATCGGACAAACGATTCTTCAGACACACTGTTCCATTCTTCAGACACACTTTCTTCCAGATTTCCAGATTTGGCTTTTGAGTTGGTGGATTTTATTTACCAACAAATCATCTCCGCCGGCTTTATTAAGCTCAGCGGGACGGCCGTCATTTCCGGCAGCCTTATTAAGCTTTAGTTTAGATATTGATACTCTCCCTCCACTCAGGTCGGGTGGTTGGCAGTTTTCGCTGTCGATGCCAACATTGAATGGTTCGTTCTGCCTGACAGCGGAGTGTTGTTCCTCATCGCCGTTTTACAGTCTGCAGAAGTGGTTCTTCTATATCCTCAGCATTGACTGTGACTCAACTACGATATTTTAGTTCATCTAGACAGGATTCTGTTCGAGACTTGTATCGTACGTTTTACACTTTGGTATAACTTGCGAACATCGTTTCTGGAGTGGCACCTCTCTATATCCTCGATCGCGCGCTTTTCTTGCTTTTTTTCTTCTTTCTGAATAGCAGGTGTTCTTCCCTTCTTCTCTGCCTATAGAGCGCAATGGCAGCTCTCGTCTTCACCTGAGGCTCAGCCTTGTCGGCATCTTTCTAGGCTGCGAGCATATGTCGGCATACCTCATCAACCAGGGGTTCTTGTTGGTGGGCGCTAGAAACTAAGCACATCACTTGCGGCTGATCTAACGGCTTGTTGGCATCGTTGCCATTGTTCTTCGACATTCGATGCTGGTGGTATGGTGTTAATCGAGAGGTTAGGGGATACGCGTTGCGCGAAGGTCTTGGCGGTCTCTTGCGATTGCAGTCTTTCGACATTATTTCTGGATTGTTGTGGCGTGGTGGATATCCGCATTCTTATCGCAATGTGATCAATTTGATTGACCGTTCGTTGAACTGCAGACCGCCATGTCCCCAGATACTCTAACACATATAAATACCATGCAAGTTAAATTTAATACTTGCAAATTTAAACCCCGGGTTTTAACATTAATTTGAACAGTTTTGGGTACTGCCATTGCTTTGTGTATAGAAAGAGGATAACCTTTCACTCGCTGATAATTCATTGAATAGCCTTTCTTTAGTTTGGTGGCAGCGAGTTATTGCAAAAATACTAAACAATAAATAAATAAAATTATAGTTTTCAAGTATCCGAAAAAGTTAACAACTTTCCTCGGTTTTAATTTTAGGACATACTGGACTGCCTTAATGCAAGTTTCCACTTGTCGATCGATGATAATTTCAGTATTACAAGTGACAATATCGTAAAATTGACGGTCTAAAGTGATAGTTAGCCACTGTCAAAGACTTGTAACGAGTTTTCATGGCAAGTAAAAGTTAACAAAACATAACTACACAACGCGACAAAAAGATAGCACATTTAAATTTGCTAGGAAAAATAAATACAAGGCAAAATCACCCCTGTAGTTAAAAAAATCCACATTTTGAGCTTGCTGGCCATTCTAAAATTTAAAATTTCACACTACCTAGCTTTAACACTGGCTGATTATATTGTTGAAAGACTGCTTAGTAAATCCACGCTCGGAATCACCAACAATCAGGCCTATCGCGAATAAAATTTCCCGGAAATCATTCCCCTCTCAGCAATGTAAATCATATTGCTGAATGGGAACAGTTTTCCGGTAAAATTTATTCGCAATAGGCCTGAATATCTCCAATTAAATCCAGGTAATCTTCGCTGTTCTTAATTGTTGGACAGAATTTTATTTCAGTCCTCCCGTTGTACCCCTCCATGTTAACGACGGCTAACAATTTTCGGTTCTTTGCTCAAATCATGATTCTGAATATTCCCTTGTAAGATGTTGCTTTCGTTTTTGCTGTTTAGAACTCAAGTTCAACAGTTTCATAGTAACTTACTGCTCTACGGCCTAAAAAAAAAAAACGTTCGTCTTTTCTCATATCATGCAAGTAATAATCAAATCCACCAGGTCCATCAAAATTGATTTTTTTTATCTGAACGCAAAAACACGCAACGCCATTGTTCAGGCCAATTCATATGGTGCCCCGAAAAGTTCGATCGCATAGACTTCCACTGATGGTATAGTGTTTTTTTAAGTTTCAGCCGTTTTAGATTATTGGACCTATCAATCGCTTTTCTAACCGTGGAAACACTAGCAGTTACAGCAGCTTTTTGCTTAATTTAAGCAGCTAAGTTGCAGGAATTAGAAGCAGGACGTACTATTGCTCTTCTATCAGCCGGTGTTGCCGTTTTATTATTTTCCATCTGGAACTGGAATGCCTTTGAATAGAACCGGAGAAAATATAACGGTGCTTTTGGAATTATTGATTTTCATTTCTTGCAGTTAGCAGCAAGGAATGATGAATTCACGTACAATATTTGGAATTAATGAATCCCATGCGTTCGAAAATTGTTGTGTCAATTTAGTTAAAGCAACTAAATGACAAGTAGTGGTTGACGTTGGAAACCCAGCACAGTTCTTTCCCAAGTTAAGTTTGGTCAAAATAATTCAAATTAGTTAGTCTGAAAAGTCAGCCACCTTCCTACATTTATTTACATGCTCAGTAAATCAAATAATGAAATTGACTGTTTGGCTTTCATTTCATTTGTATTTAAAAGTATTAACGTCACATACTACAACTTTCAGTATAAACATTGTCATTTGCGTTTATGTTCTTCTCTGTTTCCTTGTTTTTATTAAAAAAAATTCAAATGGAAAAAAAATTGTGATCTCTTCTCTATTAAAAATTGTTCAAAGATGTGTGAAGATAAAAATTCTATTATATACATGATATAAAACAAATATTTAATCGAAATAAACAATTACAGTTACATCCATATGTATACAAATAGAATTTAATTGTTGAATAAACAATAAAAAAATTATAATTATATACATATATACATATATACTCCCTTTTTTGTTATAAATATTAAAATCAGAGTTAAAGTTATAAAATCAAAATTGTGATTGAATGTACTCTTGGAAAGTATATTCAATTTCAGAAAAAAAAACTCACAACTTACATACAAAGCAGACTTGCCTATTATTGAAAAATAAACAACAAAAACTTAATATATTATTACTATACACAAAATAGTTTAGCTTTAGCTATATTGTATCTTAATTCCTTAAACATAAATAATTATAAAACAAAACTAAAAAATATAATCAATCGGTTACAGATTTTAGATATCTAAGGATATAATTTTAAACAAATTAGCATACTTAGTGCCAATTAAATGTTTATTTCCGATTATTATTGTATTTTTAACTATCACAAACAGAAAAGCATTCTTGGATTAAACTAGAAGATGCTCTCATTAAAGAAGGCTATATTCTATTTTTAAGGAATACATTTAAAACGTAATTAAACTGAAAGGACATCGTGTTTTTTTACACATTACATAAGACTACGTATAATATTTTAGCTGATAAGTTTTTAATGAGATTTTTAATTAAGTGAAAGTAAATTCTTCATATATACAAGAGAAAAATAAAGCGATTTTAAAACGTTAACAACTGGACTTAAATTGTTTGATAAGCATCATGGAAATAGAGGGTCTGAAATGACTCGGACAAACTTTAAGAGGAGATCCAAACAAACCGTCTCAGTTGCTTTAAAAACACCGAGTACTATGGTTGGTAAAACTAAACGTAGGATTTTTATTTACTACGACGAGAGTATGACAAAAGCTCCCTGGAATAATCGACGAACTACGAAAAAAAAAGTCGGCGCACACCAAGGAAGCGACTTAAACCTTTCGCACCTGTTGGGATACATTTTTTTTAAATTTGTTTTAATTTTAATTAAACATAAAACCAACTTCTGACTACACATCAAGTGCTTATTTTTAACCTCCAAGTGGTAACCATTGGGTACTGGTCTCATCCAACCGGATTTGGCTTGCTAAAAGATAAGCGCGAGTTTTGATAACACGGCGAAAAACAGCAACACTATAAACAGCCAGGTCAGAATGGCACGGAATGAATACTCGACCTGCTGTCCCAGGCGAACCTAGACAAGCTGCTTTGACATATTAGGACAACAGGTTTTCTAGGAATTTCAAGGGTTAGTCAGGCCCCTTAAACAGATATGGGGGCGGATGAACTGAAAGGTCAACGGCAGCGCTCAAACCCGTAGTGGATACTGATGGCCCCGTGTCCGAGGGGTATCTAATAAATTGGAACTGACCCTCCAGGTTGGGGTTGTGCTTTGGATAAACTACCCAACCATGGAAAAACTAAAATGTTACGAAGCAACCAATAGCCTCGGAAAGGACTGATTTTATTGTCGACGACCCAGCCAAACGAAAAAATGACAACGACATTCGTATCTGCACCTGGAATGTGAGAACATTAAACAGGAGAGGTGCAAGCGAACAGCTAGCGGAAGCCCTAAACTTCTACAAAGCAGACATTGCTGCCATCCAGGAAATACGATGGGATGAGCCCTCACTCGAACTACTAAGGAGATGCTTTATAAGACCCTGATCATCCCAGTCCTGCTCTACGACGATGAAACATGAACCGTCTCAAAAACGGATAAAGAAATCCTTGGTCGATTTGAGAGGAAAATTCATCGAAAAATCTTCGGTCCCGTTTGCGTTGACGGGCTGTGGAGACGAAGATTCAACCAAGAACTATACGAGCTGTACAGCGACATGACCCTAGTCAAAAAAAACTCCGCATTGGACGTTTAAGATAGCTAGGACATGTAGAACGAATGGACACCAATACTCCGGCTCGCAGAGTCTTCGATTTCTAGCCAGACGTCGGACGCAGTAGAAGAAGACCTCGCCTTGAGTGGCGCGCACAAGTAGAAACCGATCTCAACCAACTTGGAGTGCGCAACTCGAGGCAGTTACCTAAAGACCGGGCTAATTAGAGAGGCATGTTGGTTGTCGTTCCGGACTGTAGCGCCACTGAAGTAAGTAAGTAACATACACGCTAGACAAAAAAATCATGAAAAACTAGCCTACTTATCAACTACATAACTAACTTACTGGCCCTATGCGGGCGTCCTAAATTAAACGATAACAACTTAATTCTATAGTCTGTTTAACATAAATTGATAGTACACGTATATTTCTTATGGGGAAGCTTATTCAAAATCAGTTGCGTGCAATAGTTTTGCACGATACGAAATTAAAGAAACCCCCATAAAAATGTTTACCCGCCAGAGAACTCCTATTGCAACCGACGCAAATCCTCATGTCTTACTCAGCAGTCAGCGCACATCTGACTGTTCACTGATTGTGGCTGTGGCTGCTGTTATTAATTCGACCTCCAAAAAATGTGCATTCAGAGCAAAGAGTATCATACGCTTGATAAAATACTGCATGAGGTAAGACGCAATGCAAACATCACCAAAATTAGCAGGACTTCTCTGCATACGGTTTTGATAAAAAAAACTAGGGTTTGCATTTTCCCATCGTCAGCGAAAGAGTGTTCTTTTTTGGAAAGAAGTGACCTCATAATATGGAGAAGGCGATACTTAAGCGAAATTAAAAAACTAAGGGCAGAAAACAGAACAATCTACTTTACTGGTGAGACTTTGCTCAACGAAGGACACACAAGAGACAAAGTTTGGATGGACCCAGCCATATTAGCACCAGGGGAAGCTTTCAACAGGACTACGTGCACTGTCGGGAAAAAGTAAAAGACTAATAATAACGCACATAGGATGCTAAAAAGGTTTCGTAGATGGCGGACTCGTAAGTTTCGTGTCTGGTAGTCGTGGGAATTACCAGGAAGACATGAATGCTGACGTATACGAGGTGTGGTTTAAGGATACACTTTCGCTCCTGAATCCCAACTCTGTTATTGTTTTGGATAACGCATCATATCATTCACGAAAGAAGAATAAAGCTCCATCGACTGTAACAAAAAAAATAAGACAAAGATTTGGATCCGGTCAAACAGTATTTCTTTCGAGGATGATATGGTTAAAGCTGAGTTGTTGAGCACCGTAAAGCGTCATAAGACCCGTTACGAAACCTACTTCATAGATGATATTGCCAAAGCAGCTGGACACAAAGTGCTCCGCTTGCCTCCTTATCACTGCGAGCTTAACCCAATCGAATTGGTTTGGGCTCAAGTGAAAGGATTCGTATCCCAATAAGTTCTTTAAGATGGCTGAAATAAATGCCCTTTTTTCAACTGCAATCAGCAACGTTGACGCTGAAAAATGGCATCGGTGTGTCCAACACGTCGAGCAGGTTGAGCCAAAAATGTGGGAAATGAAGGTTTTTTCCGAAGGCACTGTTGAGAGTCTCATTATAAATATAGACGAAGAGAGTAGCAGCAGCAGCTTCTGATGTGAATAAAATGTTTTGTTAATATTGTTATTTAATAGATGCACTTATATTTATTTTTGTTATACTTGTTTATTTAATTTTAATGAATACATTTTTTATTTTTGTTTGTTTTTTTTATTCAAAAGGGATTTCTTGAAAACGGCATTAAAGATTTGTATTAAACTTTATATAATATACTTTTAGCATATTAGTTTAAACGAAACTGCATACCCTGTCTTTTTTTCGATAAAATTTATAAAACGGATTTTTGCATTTAGGCCATATGAAGAAAATTGTCAATTTCTTGCAAACTTTTTTGTCAAATTGAGTGAAATTTATTTTATATACAAACTATAACTGTTTGCAACAATTCGACATAATTAGTTTTTGTGCAACTATATCCATATATGGTATTTTCAGTTTTGGCCAATAACGGAATATCATTATTATTCACAAATGTACCGATTTCTTTGATTTCCGGAATAAAAGTTCACATTTTGACAGTATTCATATGATTTTAAGCATCAACAATGAAAATGATTGTTATTGTGTATTTTGTCCATATTATAAAAATCGTCAAATTCTCCCATGCTTGACATTTTAATCTAACGCCCAACTAGTTGTGAAAGAAAAAAGTTTCAGTAATCACTCGTTTATAAATAAAATAAATTAAATGAAAACATCAATCTAAACAAAAGGTTGGTAACCCTACATAATACTTTTTTTTCAGATTTTTGCTCATTTGAAAAGCATATTATGGAAACCCTGTAAGAGCTTTTGTTAGAATAGCACCTTACGTAAATCAAAAGAGTGCGAATAAGAGGCTAACATCCCCATCTTCTCTGTTGTGCCAATTTATATAGAACATCCCTTTTGGCTCAGTTTTTTTTTTTAAAAAAAACTTAGTACCTTTTTTTATATTCAAACTTACAAACTAAAAATAAATTAAAGATCTAGAACAGCCACAGCAAGCTTTTATATACTTTTTTGCATTTTTTTTGTGCCATCCTGACTGTTTTACCTAACCTGGACCTTAAAACTTTAAACTATGTCAGTCGGCCATAAATCTATCTATCTTTGTCTAACTTGACCACCACAACATGTTTTCCTGTTGCAAGCTACTCCGACGGTCCCGATCGGACAAACACCTACTGAACCGCAGGCGCTCTTCTCCGCCCTGAGCGACGACGTCTCGGTCGTACAGGAACCGCCTATCCACAGTTCGTGGGAAGACGTGGTAGAAGAGCGGAACCGCCGATCTATCCTGTATCAACCCTCGACTAGCCAAATATAGGAAAGCTTCGGGCGGAATAAAGCCGCTTAAACGCGCACTCTCAAAATATTCATCATTGGGGTAGAAGGCCCCAAAGATGAGACTATTGTTCGAAGTTATCGTTCTTGCAGCGTGAAATCGAATGAGTTTCTCCAGGAAATTGTTTATTCTGGGTATGTTTGCCCCGTTTTATAGGACCTGGTTGGAATAATATTTTGTGTAGTCAGATACTGGTGTTCTGTGAAGTCCAAGACAGCTTCTTAAGCACTGTCTCACAAATACCCGTATCTTTTCCATTTGAGATGGGGCAACGTTGAACCAAACCGAGCACCCGTAGGCAATCATCGGCCTAATGAAAGCCATGTAACAAATCGCCTTCACCCTGCTGTCAAGACGATTGATACAAAACAATCGTTTTGTCAGGGCAAACGCTCCCCAAGCTCTCTCCAGAGCAGCACTACATGTCTTCCGAAATATAGAAAGTGATCTAGCCTGATGCCAATGTACTTTACTGCACTTTTACTCGCCAGTGGCTGTCCGTTTTATCCAATGATCACCAGCTTGCGCCAATTCTTTCTCGTATTCCTAGGGGCCCTAAACAACGGTGTCATAAGCAGGATAGTTTCCGATTTCTGAAAGTTGATTTTCAACTTCCAGTCATCACAATATCACTGGATCTTATCGAAGTCCCGCTGCAGAAGAGTTCAAATGACCTCGACTGTAGGTGCTGTTGGGAGACGTATGTCCTACTCAATATACGCACAGCCCTAAAATTTAAAAAAATGGCATCCAAAATGGGTGAATTACGTCCCACGACTTATTTTTAATCGATTTTTTGTGTGTTATAAGCATAAAAAGTAAAAATAAAGTTATTCAGGCCTATTGCGAATAAATTTTCCCGGGAACGTTTCCCTTGTCAGCAATCTAAATCAGGATCTGAAAGAAATTTCCCAGGAAACTGTTCCCATACAGTAATCTGACAAGGGAGACATTCCCTTAAAATTTATTCGCTGTAGATCTGATTATTTTTTTCTTATTTATAACGGGTGTTTTTTTAGAGGTTGGTTTTCAAATATAGATAAAACAGACATTTTGTGGTCAAATTGGGCCACTCTAATGACATTTTACGTTCAGTTTGGTTTGCCATTTTATCATAAACATGTCGACAAATGAACGACGCTTGGAAATCGTGCAAATTAATTCGAAAATGATGGTTCAGTTCGCGAAGTTTACCGCAACCTCCGTTCATTTTATGGTCAACATAATCGTCCATCAGAGCAATTAATTTGGTTAACCATGGATCGTTTTCGCACTACATTTACTCTATGTGGTAATATGCATCCGAAGAGACGACGAACAGTGTACACCGAAGAATTGCCGCTGTTGAGCAAAGTGTTGAAGAGGACCCGAATGAATCGATTCGCCACCGTCCACATCAATTGGAGCAAAGATTTTGGCTTATGAATTTATAAGATCCAGCTTGTGTAAGAATTAAAGCCGCGAGACCATGCAGTGTCGTGATTTTGGTGTATGGGCCGACCCTTGCGACGCCATTAGATCCACAAAAACTGACTGTTTGGTCAGTGTCAATGGTGGAGTCATTGGGCCATACTTCTTCCGAAATTATGCTGGAGAGTCAGTTACCGTTAATGAAGACCGGTATTGAGTCATGATAACTGACTATTTTGTTCCCGAATTGGATGGCATGAATGTCAATGAGATGTGGTTTCCACAAGACGGCCGGCGCTACATGCACCCTGATACTTTAATCGAAAACTGAAGTTATCCTTCCTATACATTTTCAGTTTCCGAAAACAAGTAGGTTACGCCTTAAGGGCCGCCCAGAATGGGCATTTGTAGCTGGTATCTTGTATCGCTGTCAAAAGAGAGATACATTTCTCGCATGAGGTTGCAACTTCAAGCTACAGATTCACGAAGGTTGTGTAAGCGCTTATGGCTTGTCTTGTTTTCAACTTCTGACACAGATTCAAGCTTCAGCTACAGATACGCATTCACTAAACTAAAACCCGCGTTCCGGGTTTTAGTTTTACCAAGTTAATTTTACTGATGCACAGTTCTCCTTGGTCAATCGACCATTTTAGTTACCTGACATTTGAGGGGAAATGACTGACGAAACAACTTAAAAATTTACACATTGGCCTTCAAAATATTAGTGAAACACCTCATTTTTCTTCAACCTGTCATGAAGATATTTTTGATTTCAGTAAAATTTCCCAATAATATAATATAAATTCTTTTAAGTTATTTTTTATAGAGATAAAGATAAAGAAAAAATATAGATAAAGAAATTACAAAATGTGGGTTGCAATAGTCTGACATTTTCATTTCTGAAATCCTAAACACGGCCAGTGGCTTTAAAACAAAGGGAATTTTTAAGAGGTTTAGTTTTTAAGCTGGCAACATTGTTTCTACGGATTTGACAGTTGAAAGTTCATTTGATAGTACCTTTTTGCCATGGAGTGCTAAAAATCCCCAAGTGCATGCTGAGACGCCGTTACATCCACAAAAACTGACTGTTTGGTGTGATTTATGGGTTGATGTAATAATTGTTACGTACTTATTTAAAAACGATGCTGGCCAGAACGTTGAAGTCAATGGTGACCGCTCTAAGTCATGATAACTGACTTTTTCGTTCATAGTTGAACAGCCATGATGTGCAGGAGCTGTGGTTTCAACAAGACGGCGCAACATGCCACACAGATCATGTCACGATTGATTTGTTGAAGGAAATGTTTGAATCTTTTCTAAGTTTTAATACTTTTTTCACAACAAAATATTTATATAGTTACCATTAAATATTTCTCGCAATTTTTAACTCCAACCAGTGTCACAGTAAAAAAAGTGTCTTGTAGCTATGTATGTCCGAAATACAAAAAAAAAAAAAATAGGTCGGATATTTTTTTCAAAAAGTCGATTAGAAAAGAAACAAAACTTTTTTGCCGATTACTTAAAAGTTCGGAAAGTAAAGTAACCTACTTATTGCATTCACGTGAAGGAATGTAAAATATCTATATATTTACTTTAGTGGTTCTGCATTTATCATTTTTAGATTAGAGAAATAATTGTTCGGTGCAATATTGTTTATGAAAAAAAAAAAAAAACTGAAATTAAGTTGACCAATGTCAACATGAATAGTGATTCGATGTCACCGATTAGCGTTTTTTGTTCTCCTTTTCAATTAAGCCTATAAAGCAGAGAACAAGCAAAGGGCAGCCAAGAATGCATATCTGTAGCTGGTATCTTGTATCGCTGTCATGAAGTTGCCCTCCACTCAACTTCAAGCTAGATCTTCAAGAAGATACACATTGTGTAACCGCTTAAGAGTTGCATTGCTTTTAACTTGTGACTAAGATTCAAGCTTCAGCTACAGATACGCATTCTGGGCGGCCCTTAAGGAAGATGTAGGAAACGTCTTCCCCTTTATCACTCGATTTCTTACGTGTCGTTTTGACATTAAAATTACTAGAGCTGCTAACAAGTGTGTGTCTGGCTGGGTCGTGGTGATGAATTTATCTATCAAAATTCTTGAAAATTACAGGTTTAGTTTGAAGAAAAACGAAAAGTCCCGGAAAGTTTCCTATTTCTTCATTACCTGATCACTGTTGAATAGATTTAGGGCCCAGTAATATATATCATTGAAAACCATCATTGGAAATATTGTTTTATTTCTTGCGGCATTTTCATAAATTAAATCATTGGCGAGTTGGTGTCAAAGCAAAACTCATGAATTTTAGAACATGATTATCAAAAATAATTAAATTTCTAATTACAGTTTTGGCAGAAAATCACTTTACGGACAATGAAAAAACAAAAGTATTTAGTGGTGTAAAGAGAACAATTTTATGTGATGTAAAGGCATCAATTTTTAATACATATTAGTTTTGCAAGGCTTCTTAAATGCCAAAAAGGAAGGAATTTATTACAATTTGTTCTGTGAATATAAACACAGCTCACCATTATTACCGATGGGTGTTGCTTTTGACCCAAAAATCGTGTTACATTGGTAACAAAAAATATCAAATTTCAAATCAAAATCTATATTTGCCAATGGAAAGCACCGTAATGTTGAATGTCAATATTTCTCCATTTTTCTAAAACAAAGCTTATAAAACTTTTATAAAAAAAATGCACAAAATGCACAACTTCACTACTTGTAATGCATTTATGATTGGTATCATACGTTTTTTTTTATGATGTAAGATTTTATTTGGAAACAGATTTGTTTATTTCCAAGGGCTTTTACATAGTTTGCAGTGATCAATTTTAAACGAAGTTAATTTCTGTGTGAAATCCATGTCGGTCCCCCTTTGTTATGAATTTTGTTTGCAGCCGTATACCAACCCTGCATTGTCATTAAAAACTGCATACCCAATTCTCACCACTAGGTAGCACCTTAACAAACTAAGAGATTTCAATCCAAAATACAATCAAATTTCAATAGAACAGAACTGAAATGGTACACTATTTACCGACAGCCAAAACTCAACGAAATACGTAATTTCTTCTTAGCTACGCCATTTTGAAGTTACACAGAAGAAAGTGTTCTCTATCCTGTTCGTGACGGTTAAGGAAAATTATAATTTATTCATACAAAGCGCTTTCAATTGTCCATTAAACAAACCAAATACGAAAGCTGAAGCAACGCGCAATCGTTCCCTGTAAAATCTAAAGCCAGCAACGTAAATATCATCTAGTAAACTGTGTCAGATTAAAGTCGAATCTTCGAATTTTTTTCGCAAAAAAAGAAAATCTTTTGTCTATTCCGTTCTCATCATTCACACCATACACACACACACACTTCCACTCATTCATCCCCCGAGCAATATACACAGTGATACAACAAAACAGCAAGTCCACAAACGTCTAGGCGAGTAAGCGAGTGAAAGGGTAAGCATCTAAAAGAACTTGAATTTATCTCCCAACTATTCATTTGAGTGCAAGCGAGTGCGATATACACAGGTGGTAGTGGTGGTGGCAATTAAATCACACAAAAAAACCTTTGAAAGAGTTGGAACAAATCTAAAACGAAACAGACGAACAAAAAAATTATTCAAGTAACGAAAGGAGGATATCTCTCGTCCGTCGTCGGTAGTGGAAGTTTTATTTTGTTTTTTCCTGCAAGAAAATTAAATCACAGAAACAAATATATCGGTGGAATATTTAAACACACACGTGAGAAAAGTTTTTCATTAAACAGTTTAAGAAAAAGTTGTAATTTCGTGGTCTTTCATAACCTCAAAAGTTGTTGGAGAGGGTTGCAAAGAAAACGTTGCAACCAAGAACAGAAGCAAATAACCAGCGAAGAAAGGTGGGAGCTGAACCAAATAGAATTCGCGAGTGAAATTAGTTTATTGTTTAATTTATCGTTAGAATTTGTTTAGTGCATAGCAGTGGGTAGGGCGGGTAGATAGATACTTTGAAGAAAAGGAAAATTTTTTATGTTTTCTTGTTTCTGACAATAAAACATTTTTTTTGTCTTGTGTATGTAGGGACAGACAACAGAGGCGAAGAAGCGAGATAAAAACTGCGAGAGAAGATATTTTTCGTATGTTCGTGTTGTATGCAGTTTGAGGGAAAATATCTGACAACGACAAGAGAGAAAAAAATCGAGCATTGCAGTTTTGGTGCGATTGAAAAAAAAAAAAGTGAAGGTTTTTTTTTTGTGAGGAGACTGCATTTAAGGTAAGCCCATGGAAATGGACAGAAATGGAATTGGGTTTTGCACTTGATTTTTCCTGAATGTACTTTTTTTCATTTTCCACCCCCCTATTCCCCACCCCTTGCATTATTGGTCGTCGGCATTGAAAGATGAATTTGCCATTATTGCAAGACGCCACCGCATTTTTTTTCGTTTCGTCCCTATTTGTGTGCATTTCGTTTGCGGTGGGCATGTTTTTGTGCGAAGCAAAATTCCACTTTGGTTCGCATTTCGTCAAGTACGATTTGCCATTTTGTTTTTGTTTCGTCGAGTTTTGTGGGTTTTTTTTTCGCCGGTGTTTCCCTACACTAACATGCACACTGGTTAGTTTTGTTCCATTGCCGGCATATTCCAGCAGATAAAATGTGAAATGAAGTTAATTATCTCGCTCGCACATTTGACATGTACCCAAATTTCTTTGGAAATGCACAAATTTTTAGATTTGTTCTCTTTTTTGTTGTTTCTTTAATTGATGCCTTTTAGAAAATTGCTCTGTTGTATCGTAGCCCCGACACCGCCGGTTCAATAATTGATGCAAATTTCACTCGTCTGGGTCGTTTTAATTTAATTTTATTGGATTTCTCAGTTTGCATCGTTAAGTATCCTTTGAGTATAGTGGAGGTGCTGTTTTGTGTGTAGGTAATAGTTATACTTATGTCTCTCAAAGTTGTTTGCTCTTGAATGCTGCGCGAGATAAGCAATGACAGCGCGAAGACTAGCCCGAGCGCAAGGGGGCAATGTCAGCAATACATCAACCACCGCCACACCACTTCTGCGCTATTCCCGGTCATCATCATCAAATGATGAAAAAAAGTGATGGTTTAAATGTTATTCACCTCTCGCACATACCACTAAGGCCAGCATTCACCATGCGGCAGAGGGGATTTTGTGGAATTTTTGGGGATAATGACTCATTTCAGGGTCAGCGATAAATTGAATAAGAGAAAATATTTTCTATATTAAATGAAAACTTGCATAAAAGCACACTGTCACTGCGAATTTGAATGAACCCGGGGGCCAATTGTGGTACAGACCGTTTGGTGGTGGCATTGATCTTACCGAGAGAAAAGATTGCATCATCGTGTTCTTGATTGCGGAGTGTTTTTGCATTTTATTGGATGTCTATTGTACCGATGCTTGTAGTAACAAAAAATGTGGGTGATGTTAAATGTTCGACTAGACAATTAATTCGGAATAGAAATCGAATGACAGTCCACGTGGAACAACTATTGTTGTCAATATTTCGCGCCGAAAATGGCTTTATTTTCATTTATTGCATGTTCTGTTGTATTTGTGGTAAAAATATTAACTTCACACGCACAAATAAAAGGAGAACCTATGTTTGAGAGCCTGTGTAGGCCGTTCATTTTTTATTTCTAGCAGGTAGATATATAAAAGTGTTGCATTTTGTTTGCTGTTCTTGTTATTAGGGCTGATTGATATAATTCACGTGTATTTCCGTTCTTATCTATGTTAACTGCTATTGCCATATCGCAATTCAGTAGCTGTTAGTGCACGACTGTTCTGACTAGCTGCCTACGTTATTTTTATTCGTTTTGTATATCAACTATTAATTTGAGATTGTGAAGGGTCAGGACTTAGGACCATTGCTAGAATAAGACATAAAATGAATTTTATTTTGCGCATAAGAAAATCAATACTTTGAGGATTGACGATTTAGTTATTCGCGCCACAGCTAGCTCGAATTAGACTAGCTCTTGAAGTCTGACACATATATATATATCAACAATAACACGTTACTTTCGAATCGTCCAACTCCTTTCGCATATACTAGTGACTTCATATGCCACCCCGAAGAAAGTTATCTAAAGGATTATTGGCGCTGCAAATGTTATGTTTTCGGTCAATTCATGTAACCTAAGACACGTACCTACAATGGTCACGCGGTTTTAACTCTTATAAGCTATTAAGTCAAGATCTTTCCACAAAGTGGATGGACATAGCTCCAATTGCTGTGCACAACAGCGACTCGACTTGTTTCGATTCTCTTCAACACTGCGCTCCATAACGGCAATACCCTTTTCTGTTCGCACTGTTTGCCGTCTTTGGGGATGCGTTCCCATAGAGTACGTGGTGTCGTGTTTCGAATAACTTGCTCAAATGGACGATTATGTCGACCGTAAAATGGACGTAGTTTAGCTTAACTTCGGCGAAGTTTCAAAATAAAGGCTGAACTATAATAGACGGAAACAATCGGAAGCGTATGTCAAAATTCTACGTTAAGTTTTCTTCAGTACAGTCAATTACTCAAGTTGCCAATAATAGACTTTTGTGAATGGAAATGATTATCAGAGTGGAAGTAGTTTCGCCAAACAAAATTTCGTTGCTTATGAACTTACAAATTTGAAATGTTTAAATGCTGTTAAAGTGAAATGTCAAATTTTTGTATGAAAGAACAAAACGAAGAGAAAGACCGAATAAATTCTGTTTTTGGCAAGAGAGCCAAAGTAAACGAAAACTAAACGAATCGAAGCAAAAGCTATTATGGTCGTACAATACAAATAGCATATTTTTTGGCAAAGTTACGGAAGTGGTCGTCCGCAACCATCTTCTGTTATAGTTCAGCTTTGAAGTTAACTGTCAAATTAAAAACCTGTAGAAATAGTGTTACCTGTTGATAATCCGAACCTCTAACAAACACCCATTACTTGTGCGGGTTAAGGTTCGCCCTCGTTCACCAAACAAAAACGAAAGTTTTTTTTTTTCCATGAAACACAAAAGTTGTACGATCTGGCTTATTTTATTGTACGATCTGGTTATTTCTATTGTTATAGACCCGTGAATTAAAAACAAAACCCTGAAGAAAATGTCTAACAGGCTTTGAACTTGGTGGCCAGTTCTCAACGCTGTTCGCTTTGTAGTGCCGTCCATATCGTTAAGGTCGGGTTAACAAAAATTGGTTATTATTGATCAGTATCTCTCGCCGTTGATGGTTATGGCCTCACCAACGTTGTTTTTGAAGAAGCACCTGCCAATGACGCCTTCGGTGAGTTGGCATTACCAAAGAGTATAGAACTACATAGATTTCGCATCTTACACAACGGAAATTTTCTATGTGGGGTACTGATATTGATACCCCACATTGCTACCCCAGTGTTCACATTGTTACCCCAGCATCAAACATAGATGTGATGCGTACTCTATGTAGTTCTATACTCTTTGGCATTAGTGACTGAATATTAAACAACAGTTTGTCGGACTATTCAAAACAACATTGCCGTCACACAAACCCTTTAGTGTAATTTTATTTTCTGCGTTCGGGAAGTTGAATTAAATTCCTCAAAACATAATTGGCGCAGCAAGCTCGTCATTTGTGGCGGGACGACCTGTTTTAAGCCGAATGCGAACAACTGATTTGCTATATTTTTGTGTTAGGACTCGGATGATTCTCCGATCATCGCGAAGGAGGGTCAGTGAAAATACATTACGCCTGAGAACCGAACTCAGTCCTTTGCGAGGCAGTTCATGGCACTAACCATCGCTTGCTGAACACGTCGGACTTAATTTCTGGCTGGTAAACATTTTTTTGTCACACTCCAATCGCACAATTTCATATACTTTCTGTTAAAATTGCAAAAAAAAAATGTCAAAAGAAATTCGCAGGTTGCACAGAATAGTGTAAAACAATCGCTGAATGAAATTACAATTTTCTTTTCACGCTTTTCTTCAATTCAGGTATAGCTTCTAAAATGGCTCGAAAAGAGCAACTAGTGATGTCGATATCTTCTTCGTAGCTTAGCTGGACAGATTTATTAAAAATTGTGCTCTACTAACGAGATTAAAGAAATTGCATGACAGGGTTCAGCTTGTCGTAATACGGTAGATGTTTGGAAAAGTTCAGATGACCTGCTTGCCAACCAGAGTTATCTGAAATGCTTAAAAATTTTGTATTTTCCTTGCGTTAGGCTGATCGTCGTCTGATGACGTCGCCTTAACTTTAGTCAAGGTAACATTAGTACCCGTTCTCATGAATCACTTGCCTCATTATGTTAATCGATTTTGTGTCATCATAGTTTGTTATCCTTGGCGTAAAGTTTTGAATAATTTCTAGAATATACAATGCTAGACTATATGAAAGTAAGGCTAGGTGCGCATATGCTTTTTCAGTCACACGACAATTCAGTCGCAAAAAGTAGAGCACATAACTTTCAATATGAATGACTGCACAAGACACATAGCAATCGCAATGTTTAAACTTTATTCTTGTGAGGCGATAGTCACAACTAAATCGCTGCAATAAAAAAAAACAGCTGTCGCAACAAGATGTGGTTTTACACGCACTTGCGATTTGCTATCGTATTTAGTCGAAAAAAATGAGTCCCATTGTTTTATACATGAATGTATGCATATGAAACTTAATAATCGCAGCGATTAAAAAAATGCAACAGCTCCATTTTATAGACGATTTTTTGTCGCAGATTCAACTGCGACATGACAAATGGATTAGCTGAATCTTAGCACACTGGCAACTGAATAGTGTAAAAATAGATAACAGTAATAGGTAGCTAGGTCACGGTGAATGGTTGCATTTTTTATGTTATTCTACTTTCTTGTCATATAAAGCTTGCGTTTTTTTTACTTCTATTATTGTATTTTCTGTATAAATAGTATTGTTCGACTTACAACCGATTCGATTATGCTGATCCATATGATTCAGTTTGTTTTGAGACAAAACAATCCTCAACATTCTACAGTTCTATATCCGTTTGAATAACATATTTCGTCTTCTATGTGTGTATTGATATTAAGAGTTCTATTTGTTTGCGTTGAATAATCAATCAAAACGCGACGACGAATTAAGAACTAATTTACTTTAGCACAAACTCAATTTTTTCAATTTTTTTGATAAAACAATTTGTCTTGCAATTTTTTGATTAAATTTTTATTTAGTTTTCTTAAAATGTGTCTCAGAGGGTGGTTAGTTAAACATGCTTAAATATTTAAATTGTCTTAATGCAACGTTGCTTAAATTCTTAGATATATACAATCGATTTTTCATTGCTGCTTAACTAAACGATGATTGTTTAAAAAAAACGCAATAAAATTTACAAATCTAGTACAAAACAGTTGAATTTTGTATAAGTTTTTGTCCCAATTATCTCTTTTATTTGCTCAAACAATGTTTTACAAATTGCGATCTCTTTGAGGCAAATGCTTTTGCAACTCTAGCGTAGATTAAGTAAATGCGTGAATAGCCGCTACTTCATCTTGCATCTAAAAAGGGTTTAATGGAATGCTTAAAGAATTATATTTTAGTGAGATAGTAGATTAAATGATATACTTTATTTCGAACCCAATATCTTATGGCTGCTATACATTCTTCAAGATCGTATTGCATAAGGTTGATAAGCTTTTCCATATTGGGCTTAGAAAATCTTAACTTTTGCCAAAAATATTTGTCTTGAAGTTCCATTGGGTTTATTCTCGGTTTGTACATTTTTGGTCTCGTAGCTGTTGGTCTGTTTGTATTTATCACATTCACTATAATTTAATTTGCTTTCACTTTTCAACACAAACTGAAAATAAATTTAAAATAATATTTATATGGAAATTCTCTGATCTGTCAAAATTTATTTTAAAACGACTCTAAACAAGCTCAAAACGCGGTCGATCGTGTTTAAATTAAGCGACCTATTAGCAACGTTGCTTAAATGTAAAAAATGATTATAGATACCGATTTTGGATTTAAGTTATACATTGAGGTGTTTTAGAGTTCAACAATAGCAAAAAATGTTTTTATAAGTACGGTTGATTGTGTGTAATTTGACATTTTTGCTCTTTTTCTACTGCTGCGTACACCACAGCATTGCCATGGTTTTATTTTTCTATCTCTGTGACAGATATTCAAATGTGCGCTCTTGGATTATGTTTTTTTTTCACAGTATCGTTTAATTATTATAAATTACCGCGTTCGTGTATTTAGTTTTACCAAGTTAACTTTGGCGATGCACAGTTCTCCTTGGTCAATCAACTATTTTAGTCACCTGACATTTGAGGGAAAATGATTGACGAAACAAGTTAAAAATTTACCACATGGGCCTTTCAGATGAGGGTGAAACAACTCATTTTTCTTCGACCTATAGATTAACGTCAGAACAAAGCGTCCTAATTGTGCAAACTAATTTTGAAAACCATAGTTTGGTTCGCCAAACTTATGGTTCGCTACGTTTTATTTTACAGTCCATTCTTAATTCGATTTAACACGATGAAACGTTTTTGCACCACATAAACTCTAGTGGAGAATACCAAAGAGTATAGAACTACATAGAACATACAACGAAAATTTTCTATGTGGGGTTCTGATGTTGATACCCACTGTTCACATTGCTACCCCAACATCAAACAACAGCATAGCCGACGCAAACAATCGACGAAATTTCACCTTCGTACTTACTGCCCGCGTCTGAAACGGCTACAAAATGTTTATCTGTGATACGTACTCTATGTAGTTCTATACTCTTTGATAATACCCATCCCCAAAGACTGCTAACAGTGCAAACAGAAGATGTTTTTGCGTTTGTAAAGCGCGGTGTTGAGGAGAATCCGAATAAGCCGATTCGCCATCGTACACAGCAATTGCCGATCGACTTTGTCGTAGATTTTACAAAGGAATCTTGGAATAAAAGCTTATAAGATCCATCTTGGTTAAGAGTTGAACCCTCGTTCAACGCAAACTTTTGTTCTCCGATGAGGCATATTTTTGGTAAAAAGGATATGTAAACAAGCAAAATTACCGAATTTGAAGAGGCGAAAACCTAGCAACCATTAAAACTCACTTTTTAGTGTGCTTTATGAGCTCGTGGAAAAAACGGTCCATATGTCTTTAGAGGGACGATGACGTCTAGATTGTTACTGTCAACGAAGAGCGTTTTAGAAATATGATTTCTAACTTTGTTCCTCAGTAGAATGGAATTGACGTGACAGAACTTTGGTTTCAACAAGACAGTGAAATATGCCACACGACTCGCGACACAATATTTAATTGCGGGAAACATTTTCAGTGCGCTGTGAATTTTCCTTCTCGATATTAAGGATATTAGGTAGGTATTATTGCTGATATTTGACCCCAGTTGCTCGGCGATGAATGCCCAAAATCATATTTAAACACTAATGGCATACGATTTTCTATAAAAGAATTTGTGTCTCAAAATTTTCCGGAAAAAGAACATTTTAGTCCAAAAAATGTATCCGGGATACTACCTCAGAAAAATCGTTTATTTTTACCTCAATCGAGGGCGACCTCATTTTACACTACAGGTTGCCCCAGCCCAACTCTTTAGCCTACACCATTAGCAGTTCAGAAGAAGTAGTCATAATAACTTAATCCAAGTAGTTTACCCCCTTTCAAAATGGACATTATTACCAGCAGGATGTCTACTCAAGTTTCGATATTTTTACACTTGATTAAACCACTGGTTGGTATAACTGTGACACACCACCAACCTAGAGGGTGGCAATAAGCTCCGCCGAAACTTGTTTTCTTTTGAAACCCCTTGTTCAGATACTCTCTACTTCAGGGTTAACGTAACTTGTTTGGTTTCGAGTAACATGAATACCTATATGATATACACATCATAATGTGTAGGTAATTGTTAATTTTTTTTGTAAACGAGTTATAGGTAAAGGTAATTCTAATCCCAAGCTGAAACTACCCACCCCTTTTGAACAGTTTAAATTAAATATCCCACCAGCTATATTCTTCAGATACTAACGATTGCTTCCACTTTTATTTTCATTTCAGGATTGAAGAAGACTGAGGATTTAGATTTAAAAAAAAGAAACCTAAAATAATTTCTAACCTGCCACGCATACCTATAAACAGAAAAAGAAAAACTACACGAATATAGTTTTAGATAGCGAAGAAGAGAACGGGTTCCTTTTTGCAATTCGATTTATTCTTGATTAATTTTTTGTTAACTTTTTAAAACGAAAATTAAAGAAAAAAAAATATTGAAAGTGGGACACACTTCCTACTGTCGCACTTCCTGTTGCGTGATCGTCTCTCAAAAGAGCAACCTACTCTCTCAGATAGGCTCAAAGCAACAGCTAATATACCTGTGATAAACAAAACGAAAGAAAAACAAAAAAATAACAAGAATATATCCAAGCAAAACAAAAAGGATAAACGAATTTGCGCTCCCGTAAAAGGAAATCACAGAACAAAAAAAAAATAGGCTCTACAATAATCTTATCAAGAGGATAAGTAGAGAGGACTCGATTCGAAACTGAAGAGAGAGGAATAAAATACAACATCAACAAATAAAGGTTTCATTCCGTCAACCATCAGCAGAAAAAGCCAGCGAGAGCAACACAAAAGTACCAGAAGTAGTCGTGTGGTGCACAGTCAACGGGAGGTTACGCTGATGAAGATTCACTGGCAGCATGAGTACACTGGGGGGAAGTAGGGGAGAGCGAAATGCCAAGCCCAAGTTCGCAGCACTCGATATAAATCGAATGTACAAAAATAGTCGCGTAAGTATATCGTTTGCAAATGAAAATACGAACCACACTATATCGCGTGTATTGTAAATGGATGTAACGTACTAATGTGTGAACCGTTGTTGTTGTTTTTTTTTTTTTCTCTTTCTGAATGCAGGGCGAATCTGTCGAACCATCTGCACAAAAGAACCAAGTGCCCCGTAAACATGGAATGCAAAGTTTGGGCAAAGTGCCGTCCGCTAGGCGACCACCAGCTAATCTTCCATCCCTAAAAGCTGAAATTAGTTCGCCAACTAGCAATAATAACACACCTGGACAAGAAGGTAAGTTTTTCTAATTTTCTTTAATTACTGAATGTGTTCATCAAAATGGAAATGAAAATTCAATTTTGTTGCGGTGAATCTCTGGAGATGGTTTTAATTTTGTATATTAATTGCCATTGTCGTGTTTGTGTTTACGTCCCTTGTGAGTTGCGTCTTTATAATGTGAAGTAGATTGCTTCATTTATGAGTTAACTGGTGTGAATATGTTATGGAAGGTCCGCACCTAGGCGCTGACAGATATTGACCAAATAGGATACATTGTGATGGATAGGAATTGATTTTTATAAATGGAAGGAACAGCTGAAAAACTTGGGATAGCTGTGCAGGTTATGTAGCCAAATGCGGGACTTTCGTTCTTACTTACTTACTTAAGTGACGCTACAGTCCGGGATGAACCTGGGGTCAACCAACATGCCTCTCCAATTAGACCGGTCCTTAGCTAACTGCCTTTAGTTGCACACTCCAAGTTGGTTGAGGTCGGTTTCTACTTGTGTGCGCCACTTAAGGCGAGGTCTTCCTCTACTGCGTCCGACATATGGCTGGGAATCGAAGACAGCGAGCCGGAGTATTGGTGTCCATTCGTTCTACATGTCCTAGCCATCTTAAAGTCCAATGCGGAGTTTTTTTTTTGCCAGGGGCATGTCGCTGTACAGCTCGTATTGTTCTTGGTTGAATCTTAGTTTCCATAGCCCGTCAACGCAAACGGGACAATGCCAGACATCTGGCATTGTTTCTAAAGACTTCCGTAATCTTTTACAATCTTAGGTTAAAGATAACACGCGATGCGCGTGCATACATAGAACGTTGCGGTACCGCGTCGACCTGTCGTCTTTTCCTTAATATTCGTTTGGGGAGGTTTCTGACATTAATATTAGCCAGGTCACCTAGATTATAAAAAAGTTGTCTCCTAGATAAAGTTTTTGAAGCAGAGAAGGTGAGAAATGCACTCCTCCTCCTTCTCGTCCAAGCAGGTTCTGTAGATGTCATTGCTAAACAGGCCTAAACCCTTTTAATGCGGGCCTAAGGGTCATCGCTCTGTTTAGCATTATCAAGCAGAGAGGGCGTTTCTAGTTATAATTTTGCCAGAGTTGCCTGGACTTTATACACTTTGTGCCGTTTATCCATCTGCGTTTTCATCTATTGATCGCATCCAGTTTGATTGATGGGTTACTATATGTAGCAAGGGGCATAGATAACATTTCTACGGGCAGTAGAATATGAAGGGTGTGTTAAAAAAAAGTTGCGACAAAACAATGGCCGGAAAAAAAAAACCGCACAGTTCAGCAAGCTCATCTGCCTAACAGTTCCCTGGGATATCTCTGTAACTAGAAAAGTTGAATGATAAAGTGCTCTACCATCTCGTTAAGTGATGGTTGTCTCTTGGCTAGCACTGCGTAATCTTATATCCTTCGGGGATATTACATGTGATTTCCGCCTGAAAAACTATACAATGATCGGAATGGCGAAATGATTTGCTTAAGTGAAGCATCTCGCTGAATACCCCCTCTCCCGCAACATCAGATTCTGTTTAGTTGTATCGTCAATCAAATCCGACTCCCATTCTAGGCGACTGGGAATGGTTGACTGGAAGTTGTGTTCGAAACTGGAGTGGGCAGTTATGTGGTCGGTGTTTTCTGTACTAGTAAGGCTATTTGCGCGAAAAGGTGTCCACTGTAACGAGGCTTTCAGTCTCACAGCAATCTTAACAATCTTAAGGTGCAAGTTTTTCTTAGCATTCGGTATGATAAAACTATTCAGCCATAAGATTCAACGACCTGTATTTCAAGAAATGTAGCAGGCTCTCTGGTATTAGGGATTGCAATTGCGCATATTTTGGTTGAATCCAGTTGGACGTTAGAGTACCTAGACTAATGTACCTATAGCTGATGTAGGCTTCACATTTTATTATCGCATAACGCAGTTTGCCTGGCCCAGTATGAGTTTTCACTGGCAATCCTCTCGCGATGACCTGACAAATAATTCGAGTAGTATCCAAGAAAAGCTTATCTCAACTCAGCCGTTCGGATTAAACGCACACTCATGAATGTTTGTACCAAAAAGTTAAGCCCTGGGAATGCCGGATATTCAATGTGCAGACGATTGATAGTAGAAGCTCCTCGAGTGGTACGGTCAGCACTTTGTAGTGGGAGTACCTGGATCTTTCCTTCACGTCCAGAGAAGTCCACTCCGACAAAGCCAGTTAGACCATGTCTGGGCATCTGAAGAAGCTTGTTGGCTTGTGTTTTATCCTCAGCCTTGTATTATTGAGCACCACTGGCAAAAATTTCATTAATACCACCACTGAAATCCTGTATTCCTAAAGCTAAAAGGTAATCTTACTTAAGTGGCGCTGCAGTCCGAAGTGAACCTGGATCGTAACCAATAACATGCCTCTCCAATTAGTCCGGTACCTTACTAACTGTTTGCAGTTGTACCGTTCATGTTGGTTTAGATTGGTTTCTATTGGTGTCTTGCTCTACTGAGCCCGAAGTCTAGGTGGAAATCGAAGAATGTGCGAGCCGGGGTACAGGTGTTCATTCGCTCTACATGTCCATGCCATCTTCTTGAATATGTAGTTTTTGCTTAACCAGAGTCATCGTTTTACAGCTCGTTTAATGGTTGAATCTTCGTCTTCATAGCCCATAAACGCAAGCCCAACGATTTTCCGGAGAATTTTTCCAAATACCAGGCATTTCTTCTACTCCGCAGAGTAGAACTGGAATGGCAAGAGTCCTATTTCGGATCTCTTTAGTTCGAGTGAGGGCTTTATATTACTATTTAGGCTCTTAGCCTGAAGAAACAGCTTCGTTTGATTTTGCCTTTGAAAGTTGTCTTAGCCAGAGTTAATAGCGGAGCCGAAGTAGACAAATTTCCTTACTGCCTTAAATTTGTTCCTTTCAATTGTCATGTTCTGTCCAATTTGTCGGTGTCGTGTTTTTTGTTGACTGCCTATACTTGGCCTTACCCTTAATTTTAACTCTTAACACTGGCAAACGTGGCTGGGACGTTGAATCCGACCAATGATGTCAATATTGGTTGTTGCACCGATTTATGACAGGTGGCGTGGGAGTTTTGCACCATCAATCTCAAGATAATCGGCCCTAGAGAGGTATCTGTCGGAGCGGAAAATTCTCTGATTCTGTACGATTCGGAGGATTCTTCGGAAAGCTGTTCGGAATATTTCGGCGACATTTTGTAACGCACCACGGCGAATTGCGTGGAAGTGCGTTCAGATGCATTTTTCGTGCAATTTTTGACAGCTAAGTGCAATTTTTTCCCGATTTCCCCAGCCACAAATTCTTTGCGGAATTTGTTTACGAGTTGTAGTGAAGTGATTTTTCTCCGATGACAAATACCTCAATTGGAATTTGAACATCCAGCGAAGTATACGTTGTGGGAAATTGTTCGCTCCGACGGATACCTCGCAAGAGCAGAATTCTTAATTCTGTTTTGGTATCAAATGTTTCGGTTATGGTTCAGCGATAATTCTGTATCGTCAGCCTTCACATAACGGCTCTGTTAATTTCGTCGATATAAATTCATGCTGTAGTATGCGGCTTTAAAATCGATGATTAGGTGGGTGGTGGGTATCGGTTTTAGGTTATGGATTTTCTTACCCTAAAACCATTTATTTTGTTGGAGAGGGGTTTCAGGCGTTCACATATTACGGAATAATGAATCTTGTTGGCGAAATTGAGGAGACTTATGCCTCGGTATTTGTCGCAATTTGGAGTCTCCCTTTTTATAGATCGGGCACACGTTGAGCTTCCATTCTTGAACCATACTTTCATCCGAACAAATGTTACAAATGAGTTGGAGTATGTTACTTACTGTTTCCAGAAGTGGTTCCTCCATATTCTCAGCATCATGATTTTACCTTGTGACTTCGAGTATTCCTGGCTATGACTTGGAACACTTTGGTAAAATTTACGTACATCATTCCTCCTGCAGTGGCACAGCTCTATATCTGTGATCAAAGCGCTCTTGCTTTTTTTTTGTTTCTAAAAATTTGTTGTTCTTCCCTCCTTCTGTGTGTACAAAACTCACTTTCGGACCTCGTATTCACAGCTTTGGCTTTTATTTTGTTTTGGAAAGGGTGGACAAGATATTTAACTGTTGAGTAATGTAACATCGCCGCAGTTTCCTCCTATTAAATATAATCGCTTTCTCGATAACATAGCATTAGAGATTGTAACCTGCTGGCACCCATAGTTTGCCGCTATCCCGAAGGCTCTTAGCCTTAAAACATATTATCAGAACTTCTGGTAACAAAACAGACAACGAGATAGCTGACGATATAGCAGTAGATGAAAGCTTGATAGAACTGTGTATTAGAATTAACTCAGGCAATACACATGATCCTTGGCCAATTCTTAATTCATCGCAGCTCCAGGTATAAAAATATTAAGTCAGAGGTACACTGATCCTACGTATGTCTTCAAAATCTGCGGCTATTCGCGGCTTGCACCACCCGAACGATAGCTGCATTCGAAAATATCGAGGTTTTACCAAATGGAATACGATCTTCCCGAAATTGTTGTCCAGGTTATGAAAACCATTTCAGTTTAGCATCGGAGCCACTTCCCATTTCTAATTCTTAATACGATTTCTCCAAATTGTGTCCACAAATACGCTTTGCTAGTTTAGTTTTAGTTCAGGCTCTTATTAATTCTTGCTAATACATTAAGGTTCATCTTGGGAGACTTTTTAATCAAAAAAAATTGTTAAACTTTTCTACAACTAGTTGGAACATCAAATCAAACATCTGGCGGCCCAGCACAAGGAACATCAGTAAATCCATCAGCGGCGTCAAATAACATTAATTCTATCGCAAACAACAACAGCAACACTAATACCAATAGCTCTTCAAAGTTGATCAATAATATATCGTCGACCAACGAGAGACACAACACCACTTCACATTCTTCTTCACATTCAACACTAAATAACAGTTCAGCGGTAACATGGTCATCGGTAACAACAGGCCACGATCATCTGAACAGTTCTGGTGGCGGCAGCGGCGGCAAGAACTCTGCCCCCCCACTCTATCAAAGTCCACAATTCCAACACGAATTTCCATCGTTAGATGGCAGTGGTGCTGTGACACACCACAAGGGTGCATCCTCATCCTCATCATCGGCTCAGCATCAACAGCAGTCGCAGCAGCATCATCACCACAATCACAACAACAACAACAATTACCACCACCATCATCATCAGCAACAACATCATCATCAAAACTACAGAGATGGCAACGGCGGAAGAGACGATCGAGATCATTATCGTCATCACAACAAACAGCACCACCAATACCAGCAGCAGGATCATCATCAGCAACACCAACAGCAACAGCACCATCATCACCAGCAGCAGCAACAGCAACAGACGACGACACAAGAGGGAGATGTGCAACAAGTAAGTCTAAGACCACAAATGGACGCCAATACATGGATGCAACAGCAACAGGGTGGGAAACAACAACAGCAGAACGATGCTGGCCAAAACAGCAGCAACCAACAGGGCCAGGCCCCCCTGCAGACAGTGCCACCACCATTGCTCGCTTTGATGCCATCATTTATGGTTCGTGGCGGTGGTGGATCATCTGCATCCTCTTCAGATACGCAAGGACGCTCATTAACGCCACCAACAGCTGTAAACGAGTATCAATATCATCGTCAACAAAATGGCGGTGGCGGCGGAGGAGGAAACTATTCTGGCAACCAGATGGCTAACAGTAGGGTCAATAATCAGAAAGATTATCGATCCAATTCACCAAATGTAGGCGGAAGTGGAAGTTCATTCCGATCGAATGTGAATATGATGGGCAAACGCCCGCCACAGGTTAACACACCGCCTCCGCAGCAGCGGGCGAACAAAGAACAATCAGTTTCAAATTTACCGCCACCATATGTGGAGCCAGAAGTAGCACTCCAACAGCGACCCATCATCAAGGAGGAGGACCTTGAGCGATTGAACGCGATTGCCAAGGATGACAGTTGGACACAACAAGATGACAATGATTACAATCCAAAACTAGCCTACTCCGACGACGATGATGAGTTACCATCGCCAGAAGTCGACCGACAGCAACCAGTATTCCAAACCTCGACAACGGCAGCAAAGAGCAACACCGACCAGAAGATAGCGAATAGCAAGCCGACAATAGAGCCCAGCCGATCAACCTGGACTCGTGATAGAGATTCTCCAAAAGATCAACGGAAATCGGACGATAATGGTTCAGTCTCACAGCAAAACGGTCATCGTGGTGTCGGAGCCATTGATTTCCAAGAACGAGCTAAACAGCGTAGAGAAGAAGAAGAGAAGCGTGAATTGGAGCGCCGGCAAGCAGCCGCAAAGAAACTTCAAGAACTTGAAATGAAGTTAAATAGTAAAAAGGTGTCAGGTTCCGGGGCAGGAAGTGATAATGATTTATCTGGTTCGTCTGCAGGAGCAGGTATTAGCACAACACCAGTAAACACTGGATCGTACGAAGAAGTTCGTCAGAAGGACGACGACTATCATCATCAGTCAAATCGAGATGGAGGTGGGCGACGTCCCTACCAGAAAGACGGTGGTGGTGGCGGTATGGGTGGCGGACGGGATTACAACAATCGTTACGATCGAGATCGCGATCGTGATCCCCGGGATCGAGACCGTGATCGAGATTATGGCCGCAGTGGTCAACAGCACGGTGGTCAACAAAAGGCTGTCTTCTCTGCACACTTTCAGTCGAATTTGCCACCACGTTTCCAGAGGCAACAGCAATTGCTCCAACAACAACAACAGCAGCAGCAACAACAGCAACAACCTGGCCAATCTAATACTAGATCCATCACTGCCAATCAGTCAACAGGCGGCGGCTACTCCCAAGAGAAGCAATACGACACGAATCGATATGGTCATAACCAACATTATAGATCGCAAGGAGCTCAACAGCAACGACGCAATGATGGTGGCGAAATGATGAGGCGTAACGATCGCGGAACTGATCGGGATCATGGTGGCTATGGCAATCGTTCCGGATACAATAGGAATCGAATGGAAGACTCTGGAGAGCACGATGATCGCTATAACCGTCGCAGCAATGACGACTACCATCGTGGAATGTCGCGAAGTATTTCCGATTCGTCGCAGCGTAAAACCAGTGTCTCCTCAAACGACGATCCGCAGCAGCAACGATCATCGGACTTTGGTGGAGGCGGAGCTGTTGGTGGTGCTTCATCAACTGTTGGATCATGGGCTGAGGAGACAGATGCTGAATTGCGTCGTCAACGCGATGAGAGCTTCTCTAGCAGTCACAGCCGCAACGAGGATGACATTCAAGTGAAACACATTTTACAACGTCCGCCGCAACACCAGAAGAGCGTATCCGAAAGCAGTTCCACTGCATGCATAGAAATGACACCGGGAGTAACTTCTGATAAAGATAATTCCTATTCATCAATTGGTGCCACAATAAATGAGGAGCTTACGGAAGTCGGAAACACTTCAAACAACGAAATATCGTTTGTACCGACGCAGATTCTTCGGCGATCCGAAAGTCCATCACCACAGAGCTGCTCGGAACAAAAGTCAATCGAGAAGACCTCTCCAAGCGGTGACAGTGGTATTTCCGAACAATTGAGCAAGAGTGGCGGTGACCAACAATTGGATCAGAATGACCTAGGCGTGGCATGTTGTGATGTGCAGCAGAAGATACGCAAGGATAGCGAAAGCGGCAGCATTACTGGTGCGATATCAAAGAAGGAAGACGACAAGGTCGACGACAGATCACACCGTGGTTTTGATCATAAACGACCAAGTCCCAGAGGTGGTGGCGGTGGTGGAAATGACCGCAGACAAGATATGCGTGGTCCACCATCCCGAGGTTATGGATCGTATCGTGGAGGTCAAAGTGGTGGTGGCGGCGGCGGTGGTACTTGGAGCCGACGTGGTGGTGGCCACAATATGCGCATGGGTGGTGGTAGAAATTACCAGAACGATTGGAGCGAATCAGAAAATTCCGAAGATGTCGACGAAGACGGATATGGAAGGCGATCGGAGCGAAGTTCCAAGGTTCCTAGAAAGGTAAGTGTCAGAGTCTTGTTTATTCATATGTGTTATGGTCAAATCTAATTACAATTAAAAATCTTCCTCACAGGATCATCAAGGTCGTGACCAACGAAGAGGAGGTGGCGGTGGCTCTGGAGGAGGTGGTGGCAGTGGCGCCGAAAGTGGTCAATCAATGAAGGAAGGTTTTGCACCCCGTGGTGAACCCTCAAGGCGAGGACGAGGCGGAGGCAACATCGGTAGCAGTTCACGAATGTCTGATTCTGGTTCGAATTATCGACGCGACAACCGTGATAACCGTGGTAGTAACAGCAATTTAGGTCCCCGACGTTCGGGCGATAGCTTCAGCTCTCAGCGTTCAACCCATGACGACCAGAAGGACAAAAAAAACATGTCGGAGGAGTCTCCCGAAACACCAGACAAAACAAAACAAAATCAATTAGCACTGACCGCTGGCCTAAAGAAGTCGGACAGCGTTGTGTCCGATTCCGACAAAAACAAGCCGAAGCAACAGAGTCCACAGCCTGTGAAAAAGGTGGACGATGTGAAAAAGGCGACTCCGCCGAAAACCTTTGGCGGTGGATCTGGCTACCAAAACATTCGAAAGGAAAGCACATCAAGTGTGAAAAATGATGACAAAGGAGAACTTGATAAAGATATTGAACGCAAAAAGTCTTTGTCAAAGGAAAAGGATATGCCACAGCAACAGCGCAGCAATAGTTCAGGCCAATTGAGTGCACCGCAGCGAACCAGTGGCGGTGTCACAACTCTCACTCAAAAAAAAGACGATCGCCCAGTCATATCATCATCGTCGGCAACATCTAAACCATCAGCGATGGCGACAAAGCCTCCACCAGGAATGGGCTATAAGCAAACAGGCCCATCTGCTGGTGCTAACCAACAGCAGACATCGACAGTAACAGGTGCTACGAATAAGGACGCTGCTTTGCAGAAAAGTAAATCGTCAAGCGATGCCCGAAGCAGTGTATCGACTGCATCTTCTCAACAGCAACAACAATCAGCCGGTGCTACGAGCAACAAGAATCTGCCAGCCCGATCAAATAAGCAACAACAATGGGAGGGCAACAACCGGGCATCTGGCAACTGGGAGAAATCGGAGAAATCGCCTGAAGGACAAACAACTGACGTCAATAGTCCTGGAGACGGCAAAGATAAGAAACCGCTTTCTGCTGACAAGAACAGCATAGACTGTGTCAACGCGCCAGTCAATACCATAATATTCGAGAACAATAAATATAAAACCGCAGCTCAGCAACAGCAGACAGCGCAGGTGAAACGACAAGTCTCCAACCATTCGGACACATCGTCTCAAAGCAGTCTATCCAATCAAAAGTCATCGGACAGTTCTCAACAGCTACCAGCTGAGACGATAACATCAGCTCTATCGCAAATGACATTCAATAACAGCGGCAAGCCGTCTGCAGGTGGCGTTCCCGTCACTTCAACAGACCCCAATAACGCAAGTGATTATGACAAGGACATGAAACTTGGTTTCACATTTGATACAGAATACTCACACATGGCAGACGAGAAGAGTACGCCAGTAGTTTCGGCTGCCACAGGGGGGGCTCCCAAAGTAGTTTCAGCAAAAATGGCACCAAATCTACAACAGATTCCGCCACAAAGTGGTCCACCAGCTCCGGTCACATCAGGCACGCCGACAGGTCAACAGAATATCATTTCTACGGCAGATCTCAACATGAAAATCGCCAGCGTTAAGAAGGTGTGGGAGAATGTACCACCAAGGCCAGTTGTAACGGACCATGTAGCTGTGGCAGCGGCAGCAGCGGCGGCTGCTGCTCAACAGGCCAGCGAGGCAGAGGTGGCGCAGCATTTAACGTCAACATATACGAACCAGCAGCACATGCAGCACTATGCTGTGACACACGCGGGCAACATACACATGCAACATTCACTTTCCTCCCCAGGACCGCAACCCGGTCCATATGGTAACTCGTATGATCCAAGCCTGGAACAACATTTCGGGCAAAAGGATGTATCAGATTCGGATGCGTCATCTGTAGTTGGGTATAGTCCAAGTCCTCAGCATGGAGGTGGACAAGGACAGGTACCCCCTGGTTCGGGTCATGTTGTAGCAAGTATGGTGTTAAAGCATGCCGGTGATCCGGTCAAAGTAAAAACATCACAACAACAAATGCACCAAGCTGGTTTGGGCATGTCTCCACCACCTAACGCAATGCAACAACAACAACAGGTAGTACAGCAACAACAGCAAGCTGTTCAGCAGGCTCAACAACAACAGGTGGCTCAACAACAACAACAGCAGCAGCAACAACAGCAACAACAACAGCAACAACAACAACAGCAGCAACAACAACAGCAGCAACAGCAACAACAACAGCAGCAACAACAACAGCAACAGCAGCAGCAGCAGCAGCAACAACAAGCACAGCATCAAAATCAAATGCATCCAGCTGCAGTGGCTGCAGCTGCCGCCGTCGCTCAACAACAGCAGCAGCCTTTCTATCAAGCATCCCAGTTCACTGGCATCCCGACAATTCCCAGTCCACCAGCTGTGTTATTCAACTCAGGCGCAATGCCGTCACAAAGCAGTCTTTATGCTCCATTCCAAATCGATCAGAGTCGATCACAGTTTTCGCAATACCCTCCCGCCCCACATTATGGCACAACTGGCAGCGGACCATACAATGCGTACATGCAAACGCCCCCCAACATGCCAACGGCGCCGGCGCCAGAAATGTACTCGAACATCCCTTCGCAATTCCGAATGAGTGGCGCTGTTCAATCGCCCTTCAACCAAAACCAACAGATGAACAATCCAAACACCGTACTGATATCTTCAAGTTCCAATTCACTGATGTCTGCCTCGGTAAAACCAACAACACAGCAGCTCGGTACAATTGGTTCAAAGAATAACGCCGCAGCGGTAGCAGTAGCCGCAGCTTCTGGACCATATGCCCAACAGTACATGGGATTGTATCCGCCACAGCAAGCACCACCGCCTCAACTCCAATCAAACAGTTATTACTCGAACTCGGCCGGCGGTCAAGGTCCATTCTATGGTGGACCAACGGCCGCAGGAGCGACACAAAGTTACAGCCTCCAAACAGCGGCTGGTATGTTTGGAGGTCATGGTGGCCCAGGTGGCCCATCTTCAGGACCCCCGCCTCAATCTCAGCAGATAGCCAGCTTTAATTCGCCATTTATGAGTTCCCCGTTGCTGGCTGCGTCAGCGATAAATCAATTCCGTGGTGGTCCAACGCCTCAACAGACGGCGGTGCAAGCGTACATGAAATCGAATCAAGGACAGAATCACATGCAGGATTCGGTAAGCAATAAATGTTTTGTGTCTAAAAAGTTTCATTACACTCAGTTTTTTTTTTTTTTTTTTGTTAATTTGCAGATGGGAAGACAACTAAAGAGTCCACTAGGGGCGGACGTGAGTCTGAATTTAGCTAAACAAGTGCAATCCCAACCGAGCCCACCGCATCATAAAAACTATCAGAGTGTAAGTAAACGCCTGCACCACTCCCTATCGACAAGTAACAACTTTCTTTGGTATCCTCCGTTTAGTGGGACTTGCAGAACCAAGTAATGCAGCAGCAGCAACAACAACAACAGCAGCAGCAGCAGCAACAGCAACAACAACAGCAACAAGTATCTCAACAGCAAAATTCTCGCGGCGGTAATCCACAAAACAACATGAACCCCGGTGGTCGAGGTTCCGGTGGTCAGGGAAGATATCCCGCACCAATTCAACGGCCCAACAATTATCCACAACACATGCAACCCTCTCAACCGCCACCACAATCTCAACGACCTCTGCGACAGGGTCACACTGGCGGCGGAGGTGGTGGTGGTGGCGGAGGTCCACCCCAAAGTGGACAAGGTGGAGCCGGTGGTGGACCAGGCCCAGGTGGTGCTGGCAATCCATCAGGCGGACCACAAATGAATAAACCGTATTATCCGAATAACGCTGGCGGAAGTAGAGGTAATTAGACAATATTCCTACTCCTAATTCACTCTCTCACTCTCATATTCACTAAAAACAATAAAAAAAAATCAGAATTGAGAACTTTTTACACTTGTCGGCCTATTTCAATTCACTGAAATACAAATTACTGTGGAAGAACATTGTAAAGAACTCCCAAAAAATTAAATCTAGCGATACAAATATATAAATGCTATTATCAATCAAAATTATGTTAATGCTATTTTTATTTGCGCACCCCTTATATAAACAAAAAAAAATTATTATTTAACTTAAGGCACTTACAGTTAAAAAAAAAAAACAAAACGTATATTTAAAAAAAAAGAAACTCGAGAGTAAACAAAGTAGCAGCACTACATTTACATATTTCGTTATTTATTTAAAAAAAAAAAAGTATATATTTTTTATTTTATATTTTGCAAATTATTCTTTATATGTATTATTAAAAAAAACGAATCAACAATACTAATAATCATTATGCACACGCACATAGTTTTTTTTTTGTCTGTCGGAATTGCGAAATGTAACATTTATTTAATTTATCCAATTCTTAATTTTTTATTTAAATATAATAGTTGCGCTATGCAATGATAGAAACTAATGATTTACAATAAAAGATAAAAATATTTTCTAAGGATAATATACAGAACTGATTCCGCCTGAACAACATCGCTCTTCTTTTATTTTTACGTGTCTTTTTTTTTTTTTCTTGTTTGCTTGTATTTGTTTGTTGGATTGGTTTCTTTTCTTTTTTTGTTGTTTAGTTTACATTTGTTGGCAATACATTGGTTTTCGTAAAGTATGACACTTTTCTGTTTTTTTTTTTTGTTTTTTAGTTTTTATACAACCCAACATTTTTGGTACTACAATGCATGGTGCTCTTGGGCATCAAAGGTGCGTCTATAGCATGTTTTCGGCAATTTCGTATACCTAATCGTAGCAGGTTTTTTCTACCTTGACAAGTCTCCTTTTGGCTTTTGTTTCACTTTTGGTATAGCAACGGAGACTTAATTGGCTGGGGCGTGCATCGGTTTAACTTGCACTTAGCCATCTAACCAGGGAGAATTATTTTTAAAGAAAGACTCCACTCCCTTACGTACTTAAGTAGCGGTACAGTCCGGAATGAACCTGGGCCTCAACCAAAATGCCTCTCCAATTAGCCCGGTCCTTAGCTAACTGCCTCCAGTTGCGCACTCCAAGTTGGTTGAGGGCGGTTTCTAATTACCAATTAAGGCGAAGTCTTCCTCTACTGCGTACGAAGTCTGGCTGGGAATAGAAGACTCAGCGAGCCGGAGTTTTGGTGTCCATTCGTTCTACATGTCCTAGCCATCTTAAACATCCAATGCGGAGTTTTTTTTGACCAGGGGCATGTCGCTGTACAGCTCGTACAGTTCTTGGTTGAATCTTCGTCTCCATATCCCGTCAACGCTAACGGGACCGAAGAATTTTCCTCTCGAATCGACCAAGGGTCTTATATAATCTCCTAAGTAGTTCGAGTGAAGGCTTTACTACTAAATTCTTAGCCCGAAGAAACAGCGGTTGGCAAAAGTAATTCTTCGTTTAATTTCTGACGAGATGTTGAGTCAGACTGAAGACGTCAGATGACAGCGCATCGCCTTGCCTAAATCCTTTTTTGGTATCGAATGTGTCGGTGAGGTAGTTTCCGTCCCTGATGAACCAGCGAGAATTCTCCATCGTCATCCTACACAAGCGGACGAGTTTGGGCGGTATGCCATAACTAGACATGGCTCTGTACAGTTCGTCTCTATAAATGCTTTCGTATGCGGCTTTGAAATCGATGAATAGGTGGTTGGTATCGATTTGGACTTGATGGTTTTTTTTTCAGAATCTGTTCAAGTGTCACACTCCGATTAGTTTGTTGTCAAAAGGTTTCACGCGTTTACATATTACAGTAGATAGCTTCTTGTAGGCGATGTTGAAGAGACTTACGACTCCGTGGTTGTTACAGTTCAAAGGATCACATTCTTGTTTGGATCGGGCAAACTATGCTAATTATCCATTCTTCCCAGGCATACTTTCTTTCTGATCAAACTTTGCTTATGGGTTGGTGAATTTTAATTACCAAATCATCTCCGCTGGCTTTATAAAGCTTGAGGGGATGATGGTCATATCGGTCAGAGCCTTGTTAAGCTTATGTTTAGATATTCACTCCTATCGAGCTATTCGTTCGGAAGAAAATTTTCCCCCTGATTGTTCGAAATCGGAGAATTTTCTATCAAGGTATCCGTTCCGATTAGCATTTCGGATAAATATAGGATTATCGGGAATTATTTCTCCCAAAGGAATGTTTCCAATTCAACAATCAATTTACGTTGCTGAATGGGAAAAATTCCTTGGGAAAAAGAATTCCCGAAAACCCTAATCATCCGACGAAATGCAACGCATGTGATCTCACATCGGCGATATGCGTTAAATTGACAATTTTTGACAGCTATGCGTTGAATTTCTTCCAAACGAACGCGATTATATGCTTTTTTATTCTGTTTCGCGACGGATAACTCCAAGGCAAATTGAGTTCCGATTGGAATTGGCTTTCGTTTTGCAGATTGTTCCGAACGGATTCCTCGATTTGGGTGATTACTATCCTCACTTCACTTGGGTCTTGTGGTTGGTACTTTTCGCTGTCGTAGCCAATATCGAATGTTTTGTTCTGCCTGACTGTGGAATATTGTTCGTCATCGCCGCGCCAGCCGTTTAATAATATGCAGAAGAAGAAGGGCTCTATGGCGCGATGGTTAGTGTGATGAACTACCGCGCAGAAGGTCTGGGTTCGATTCCCAGCCGTAGCAACAGCTAAATGATTTTTCACTGGCCCTCCTGTCGTGATGATCGGAAAAATCATCCTTTAGTATCAGTTGTCAAGAAAATCTTATCTCAAATTTGTTGTTCGTGTAGTCGGCATAAAACAGGAGGTCCCACCATCGTGCAAGAAGTACACACGCACACATGAAAGCTCAGCCCTGGGTACTAGAACTTTCATAGAACAAAAGAGTATAGAACTACATAGAGTGCGAATCTCATACAACGAATATTTTCTATGTGGGGTTCTGATATTGACCCAGTGTTCACATTGCTACCCCAGCATCAAACAACAGCCTTGCCGACGCATACGAACTACGAAATTTCCCCTTCGCACTTACCGCCCGCGTCTGAAACACGCTACAAAATGTTTAGCTATGATGCGTACTCTATGTAAAGGGTGATCCATTTCGAGGTTCCTTACTTTTTTAAAGAAAAAAACACAGAAAATTCAAATTTAATGGAGAATGTTTATAAGCATTTGAAAGAACATTCTTTGGCATTTATGATGTTTTCCTCCAAGGCCTGAATCGAAGCGGGTTTGTCGGCATAAGCTTTTGACTTTACATATCCCCACAGGAAAAAGTCTAACGGTGTGATATCACACGATCTTGGTGGACAATCTACCGGCCCAAAACGTGAAATTATGTGCTCACCGAAATGTTCTCTCAATAAGTCCATTGATTGATGCGATGTGTGGGAAGTGGCGCCGTCTTGCTGAAACCAAATGTCGCCGGGATCACGAGCTTCAATTTCAGGCATCAAATAGTCGGTTATCATGGCACGATAACGGTCGCCATTGACGGTTACGTTCGCACCGGCATAATTTTTAAGGAAATATGGACCGATGATTCCACCGGCCCACAAACCACACCAAACCGATGTTTTTTCTGGATGAAGTGGCAGTTCTTCAATCTCTTCAGGTTGCTCTTCGTCCCAAATGCGGCAATTTTGTTTGTTTACATACCCATTGAGCCAGAAATGGGCCTCATCGCTAAACAAAATTTGCCTCGAAAACGTCGGATCTTCTTGGAACTTTTCAAGAGCCCATAGAGCGAAGCGATGTCGCTTGGGAAGGTCGCGCGGCGTAAGATCCTGACGTAAAATGCGCCAAGTCGTTCCATACGTCAGTCCGAGTTGCTGCGAACGGCGCCGAATCGACTCTCTACGGTCTTCGTGTACACTCTCAGCTACGGCCGCTATATTTTCTTCACAGCGTGCTGGACGTGGTCTATTCGGTCGAATATTATCCAATAATGAATGCTGGGTCTCAAAATGGGTGATGGTGTTGCGAATAGTACGCTCAGTAGGCCGATTATGTTGACCATAAGTTGAGCGAAGTGCACGAAACACATTCCTCACAGAACGTGAATTTTTTTCATAATAAAGTTGAACAATTTGTAAACGTTGTTCACGCGTAAGTCTTTCCATTATGAAATGCCAAACAATACTAAACAAAAATAACATGACAGCATGACACGACTCACACGTGATCTGTCAAAAAAGGCGATTGAAAAAAGTATCTCTACTTGGATCACCCATTAGTTCTATATTCTTTGGTATAACTTATTTCTGAAAAGTCTGTCAGAATCGTTTGAAATTGCTCTCATTCATGCCATATCAAATGTGTTTGCGAGTAAGAGGTCAAAAAATTTGTCTGCATCAAAAATGTGAGTAAATATAAGTAAATATTTATCGATTGCATTAAAAACATTTAAGCAACCATTCAATTTACTTTTTATGAATAGGCAATCAAAAAAAAAGCAAACACCAAGCCATCACAATTTGAAATGCCGGTCAATTATATGAAAAATCATCGGGACTTATCCAAGGGGTATCTAAAAAGCCAAGAAGCGAGATAAAAATCTCATCAAACGTGGAAAACTTAGAAAGATGATATTTTTTAACAAATCTGAAATCAAAATATTATATTTGATTAAATACGTGTTCAAATATTTTATTATGTGAAACCCTTTCTCAATTAGCTCCATTACATTGGAGGTGTCTCTAATTCTTCTGCGTTCAATCAATTTGCTAATTTCGTTCCTGATTTCCGTGTAAATCAAACCAAAATCCAACGCTGTCCATTTTTGTAATTCTTTTGACGATTTTTGTTTTTCCGTGAATTTGATGTTTTGTTTATTTTTTTAAGGATTGAGTCTTGTCAAACAGCTCGAGGCTCTTTCGAAAGTCGAAAATTATTTGAAAAAGAGTTCATTTTCATAGATAGTTCCATTTCAAAGTAGAATCGGAAATAACTTTCGAATAGAATCGAAAGAAGAATCGAATACTGTGGTAGGACCCCTGGATGCGAGCCGCTTGTCTATCGCAATGTTATTGATTGATTACCCGTTCGTTGTTCTGGAGACCGCCATGAGGTTTCATTTCGTTACACAGGGAAGTCAATTAGCCTAAGTCCGTTGCAAGGCGAGTCGTGTAGGCTGTGTTTTTCCGATGTTTTCTCATCCTACCTTTGCGTTAAAATCTCTCAGCACGATTTTAACATCGTTCTCAAGTAGTCGCTCATGGGTTTGGTCAAGGAGCTTTTAGAAGCCATCCTTTTCTTTTTCTTCTTTTTCCTTAGTTGGTGCGCGTGCGGATATAAGGCTTATGTTGGCGAATTCGGACTTGATGCGATTGTTACAAGGTATTCGCTAATGTCTTGGAAAAATAAGACTTCTTGCCTAAGTCTGGCACTTACAACAAATCCGCATCCGAATAGTCGCTGTTTCTGCTCACTATAACACGGTCCGTAGAAGATGTCACAGTTTTTCATCCTCTTTTTGCGCGGCCCATCCCATTGTTTTCCCTGAATGGTAGTAATGTCTGCTTTTTGGCAGCTTGGCGTTTCCGCTAGTTGTTTGCCTGCACCTCCCCTGTTTAATATGTTCACATTCCAGGTGCAGATACGAATATCGTTGTCCTTTTTTCATTTAGCAGGGCCCTCAACAATAAGATCAGTCCTTCCCGAGGCTCTGGAGAACAATTGTAGATGTCACAGTTTTTCATCCTCTTTCTGCGCCCCATCGTTTTTCCTGAATGGTAGTAATGCACTTCTGCTAGTTCTTCGCCTGCACGTCATCTGTTTAATGTTTTCACATTCTAGGTGCAGATACGAAATCCTTTTTTTTTAATTTAGCAGGGCCCTCAAAAATAAGATCAGTCCTCTCCGAAGCTCTGGGGAACTTGTTTCCGTGAGTTGATAGTTGGACCAGTGGGCCAGTAGTTGTAGGGCGAGTTCCAATTTATGCGATACCCCTAGGAACACTGCCGTTGTCCTTACGATTAATTTCTGTTCAAGGGGTCCAACTTACCCTTGATATTCCCAAATGACCTGTTATCCGGATATGTCGAAGCAGCTCATCTATCATCGACTGAGGACAACAGGCCGAATATTCCGTGCCAAGCATTCTGTTCAGGCTGATGATAGTGTTGCTGTTTTTCGTCAACTCCGGTTAGTTGAGACCAGTATCCGATGGTTACCACTCGTAGGTTAAATTAGCACAATTTATTTCCATTCAAAGTTAAAACGACTGGTCTTGGCCAAGTTGAAGCCAATCAAAGTTTGCTTTCGTTCTACAACATCCAACCATCAAGTTCAATCAATTGGGTATGTGATATCGTCTGGCAAGCGCCTATGTCAACAGTTATCCCCAACATGAGTTTTCATAATTCCCAATTTTCTTAAAAAAGGGAGACGATTCGGTACAGTTTCAGTACATCACAGTTAAACTAAGAGGAACGCTTTTTACAATTAAAAAAAATGCCGACTTCCACATCCATACACACAGTATGGCCAACCGCTGATTCAAGGATAACGGCGAAATGCCATATAAATGAGTATGCCTTATAAATGTTATCCTATGTCCCCGGGAAATAATAATTACAACTAATTATAATATTTAAGAAAATATACCCATTAAATCTAAATAAATTTAAATTCCTTTTCTAATCTTCAAATTTCTTCTTTTTTTCTTCCTTCTGTAGCAAATCATTCGTAAACAACACAATGGAACATTAAACAAATTTAAAATAAATTTAGAAAAATACAATTTAGTTCTTAATTGATTCAGCCAATTCGTTAATAAAAATAATAAAACCTATAATATAATACCACATATAATGTAAATTTAAATTATTTATGGTTAAGATTTAAAAAAGAAAAATTTCAACAAATAAAAAACAAACTTCGGACGATTATAAATTTAGTTTATGCTTTTTTTTCTCGCAAATCATTTAAATATGAAGTTAATAAGAAAACAAAATAATTTTGTATAAAAAAAAAACACAACAAACGGAAACGTAAATAACTTTATTTGCTGTAGTTCTATATTTTTTTATATATAAAAACATATTTTTATTATAATTATTTTCTATTATCATTAAATATAAAACAAAATCCATTAAAGTAAATGTGAGAACAAAAGAAAATTTATAGATTTTGGTCTTTTCGAATTCTTTTCTTTTTTATATTAAGGTTATTATAACAAAATATTAAATTAAAAAAAAAACTTTTCTCACGTGTGTATTTAATTTTGTATTAAAAAAATGGAATCGATGTGAATTATCTTACATTAATGGATGTAAAATTATTCGTCCTCATATGGACACAAAAGGAAAGCAACCAATTCAACAAAAAAAAAAATATATAAAACGACGGATCGACAGGATAGAGAGACCTTAAACAAAAAAAAAATTATGAAACAAAAATATTTATTGTGTACTAACGAATTTGTTTTCTTAAATGAAACACAAAAAACAAAAAAAAAGGGTTTTGTTACAAAAAAAAATTAATGTGAACTATTTCCTCTACATTTAATAACATCGATGTGTTGTTAAAACTCATTACCATAAAGTGGAAACAAAACAAAACGAATATAAACAAAATAAAGTTAATGTTAGGCTCCAACAATGCCTCATTTATTTATTCAATAACACTTTCAAAAAAAAAGAAAAGTCAAATGGCTTCAATATTTTACAAAAAAGGTATAAACAATTGCATCTATAATTATATATGGCATAAATATATAGAAAATGTATTAAATAAATATTTTACATGAGCAAAAAAAAAACTATATAAACGAAACAGAAATATTCTTCAATATTGTGCTTATTTTCATCGTTTTGTTTTATTTATTCATAAAAAAATATACAAAAACTAAAAACGCGAGTTGCAAGCAGAACAAAATATTGCAATATGACATTTAAATTAACCATGTAACACAAAATATAAACATACATATATTATAATAGACAAAAAAAAAACTGTTTTATATATTTGCAAATGCAAACAAAAAAAACGTTCTAATTGTGCGGTCAATGAGCAATCAAATTACTGCAATAAACATGTGAATTTTAAATTTGTTTCCTTTATTTTCTTTTATTGAAATACACACAAAAAATAAATTAATTTATTTACAAGAGTAAAACAAACCAAAAGTAAACATATTAACTCACATTTTAACGCAGTTTTTACGATTAAACAAAAAATATTTATTAAACGAAAATTACTAGATAACATGCAAACATTTTTCGAAAAAAAAACAAAACAATACAATTACACTTAGAAAATAATTATGAAATTACATAATTACTACTTTAACTTACATTTTTGTGTTTGTTATTATTATGTTAATTTAGTTGTTTAAGACAAACAACAATCTATTATTCTGCTCTCCTCCTTTCCCACTTCTAAAACAAAACAAAAGTAATAATATATGCGAAACACATATAATAATAGAAGCAAATCTATGAATTAAACAAAATAGACCTACTCGTCTTCATATAAAAAAAAAAACGATATAATTATTAAATTAATTGAGTAACATGAAGATTCAATAAAGATGCAAAAAAAACATTTTTACTTTTAATTAAAACAACATTATAAAATATGAAAAATGATAAAAAAAATATTCTAGAAGAAAATTATTGTCGAACATAAAAAGAGTAAATAAAACAAAAAAATAATAAAAAAAAAACACTGGAAAAAGAATAAATGAAACAAAATAAAACAATATAATATATAATAAATATTATTATTGAAATTATAACAAAAAAAAAAAAAACAAAACTGAGAAAAAATGCAAAAAGAAAAAAAATATAATTTACACTTCTATCCAGAACAAAAAACGAAGTTATTTGAGTTTTATTCTTGATTTTCTTTCTGGAAAGGTGCTATCTAAAGGGTGGGCCAAGTAAGATCAACCGATTTGAAACACAAATGACTTTATTTTCCAATCTAACAGCTAGGTTTCAGAAATCGGGTGAAATGTGCCTGTTCACACGAGAGTAAAATCACTGATTTTCATCGATTTGTGTGGGTGCGCAGATTTAGATTTATTCGGTGAATAACTTTGACGATCTCTTTTGTGGTCTATTCCATCGTTCCGGATAGTCAAATTTATTCCATTTATGTTTGAACTCGCGGATATTCTGCTTTAACACGTTGACTGTTGAGTCCCGACTCACATGAGTGCAAAAGAGAAAGAAAGTTCGAAAAGTTAAGAGGGAAAATATTTTGCCCTGTGAGTCGCGGGTAAATTTTTCCGTGACTCTTTTTGACGTTTTCTTTTCTCTTTCTTCTTGTTATCGTTATGTTGCTTAAAATAATTTCGTTGCTTAGAGAGTCGGTTTCGCTAAGTCTGCTTTTGCACATAGACCCTTGAGGAAAAAGTCGCAGTATGTGAAGCAGAATAAAGAGAAATGTCAAATTGGATTCATGACAAAAAGTCGCAGGTGTAAAAGCGCGAGACTCACGAAAGAAAATAACAAAAGAGAACTTTGAAAAAAATCATGACTCGAGAGTCAAGCACCCTTATTCCACATGGCGTTTTTATTAAACGACAGATAGCGTTTTTTGAAATCGGTATTAAGTAGTGTGGAACGTAAGTTCTTAAAACGTCATTGCAGTTATTCGCATTCTAAGGGCCCTATTATAGCTATCAAATATCAACACGATATTTGATAGCTATCAACGAAATTAATTTATTGGTATTATGGTTATCAACTATCAACATTTTTAATGAACTGTGAATTTTATAAGATTTTACATCTACTGTGAATAGTTCTATCGATAAAATTGGCATCACAGCTGTCAAAAAAGTTGATATCTATCAAATTTACTATCAGTCACGGATTCTTCGTTGAATAGTATCAATCTGGTATCAATTGTGCAGTGTTTATATTTTTAAAAATTATTTCCGGGTTATTTATAACCAAAAAAAGCTTTAAAGAAAAATGTCTTCGGTGGAATTGTTTTTTGAAGACAAAAGTGATGAACAAAACAGAAAAGAGCAAGTCAAAATACGCCGAGCATTACGAGATTCTTCCAATCCAATGGATTTGCAAGAAAATGTGTGAGTTATTTTAAAACATTTTATTTCAACTGTTAATGATGTTCGGTTGCAGATTCATTCAAAACTTTCGACTTTCCAAACAAGCCTTCTTAGAAGTATTGACCAATATAGAGGATAAGCTGAAACCTATCAAAAGCCAGCAATCCATCCCAAATATACTTAAACTTGCTGCAGATTTAAATTTCTTTGCTCAAGGAAGAAAATATTGTTAAGAAAGAAAGCAAACAAATTTGACTTAATAAAACAATTTACATTTTCCACCAATGTCGTTTGTCCTCCTCAGCCATAATCCAAAAGCAAAATGAAAATTAGCAACAGCAAACGTCAAAACAGAACCAATTCACAGTTATATTTCGAGCAGTATTCACAATGGTGAAAAAATTATCAATTGATAGCTATAATACCAAATTGTTGATGAATTGATAGATGTTATCGAGTATCAAATGATTGATATTTGATAGCTATAATAGGGCTCTAACAGTCGTTTTAGTTGGATAAAACGACAGGTAAAACGCCAATAATTGTCGAATAGAAATTTGCAAACGACTAGGTGTCGAATTTTAGTTAAAATGTGAGTTTCGATTAATTTGTGTATTAATTTAAGGATTTTATTAATTGTTATTTGTTCAAGGGTGAAAATAACAACCCCAGAACAAATGAAATGTTTTGTTGAATTAATGGAACAAAATGTTTCGCTGGCAAGAAATTTCAAAAGAGGTATTCCCCAGACCGATGATATCAAAAAAACGGGTGGGAGTCGGTAGCTGTGACACTAAATTATTTAGGACCACCCGTAAGATGCTTTCCATAAAACCATAACCGATTCCTTGTGTGTTGTAGTTAGCTACAGTTTTGCGTTTCCTTGCCGAAGAAGGCTTTCAGAGATCGATTGGAAAAGATTCTGATCTCGCTTTGGGCCGTAGTTCTGTGTGAAAGAGTTCTCAATATTTTGGAGTACAAAATTTGCCCAAGATAAAACTTTCCGTGTTGGATGAAGAAAAACGGAAATCAAAACAACATTACGTGCACGAATTTTTGTGTTAACCCCTGTTAAAATACTTGATGTTTGAATATATTTGTTCAAAATCTAAATAACATTCTAAATTACAGTCAGACATTATTCATTTAAATTTTCAATTCCGTCAGCTCAACCCAACAATTCGAATTTTACAGATACTAAAATGATCGGATTGAAATCGATCATAAAACGATAAAACCGAATTGTGGAAAATGGAAATTCATTTTTTTCAACTTCGCAAAAACATCCCATTTCGAAGTTGAAAACTGCAGCGCTCAATCCCGTAGTGGATAGTGTTGGCCCAGTTTCCCAGGGGTATCTCATAAAACTGGTCCTCCAGGTTAGGGGTTGTGCTTTGGGTTATCTACTCAACGATGGAAAAACTAATTGTTACAAAGCAACCAATAGCCTCGGAAAGGACTGATTTTATTGTTGACGACCCTTTTAAACGAAAAAAGGACAACGACGTTTGTATCTGAACCTAGAATGTGAGAACGTTAAACAGGGGAGGTGTCGAAAAACTAGCGGAAGCCCTAAACTGCTACAAAGCAGACATTACTACCATATAGGGAATACAATGGGATGGGCCGGGCAAAAAAAGGATGAAAAACTGTGATATGAGCAGAAACAGCGACTATTAGGATGCGTATTTGTTTTAAGTGCCTGACTTAGGCAAGAAGTCTGATATTTCTAAGACATTAGCGAATGCATTGTATCATGCGTCAAGGCCATATTCGCCAACATCAGCCTTATATACGCTCACGCCCCAACGAAGGAAACGCGTATCCCTAAACCTCTTGATTAACACCATACCACCAGCATCGAATGTCGAAGAACAATGGCAACGATGCTACCAAGCCATTAGATCAGCCACAACAGATGTGCTAAGTTTCACGCGCCCACCAGCAATAAACCCCTGATTTGATGAGGAATGTCGACAGATGCTCGTAGGCAAGAACGAGGACTACAAGCTGCATGTGAAGACGAAAGCTGAGCTCTATAGGCAGAAAAGAAAGGAAAATCACCGGCTTTTCGGAAAGAAGAAAAAAAAGCAAGAAAAGCGCGCGATCGAGGATATAGTGAGGTGCCACACCAGGAACGATGTTCGCATGTTTTACCAAAGTGTAAAATGTCAAAGCCCAGGATACAAGGCTCGAACCGAATCCCGTCGAGATGAACAGGGAAATATCGTAGTTGAGAGACAGCCAACGCTGAGGATATGTAAGAACCGCGTCTACGGACTGTTAAATGGTGATGACGAACAACATTCCGCTGTCAGGTAGAGAGATCCATTCAATACTGGCAACGACAGCGAAAACTGCCAAACACCCGAGTGAGTGAAGTGAGGATATCAATAACTAAACTGAAGCTTAATAAGGCTGTCGGAAATAACGGCCTTACCGCTGAGCTTTATAAAGCCGGCGGAGATGATTTGGTAAATAACATCCACCAACTCATAAGCCAAATCTGGTCGGAAGAAAGTATGCCTGAAAAATGGAACATCAGCATCGTTTGCCCGATCCACAAAAAAGGAGATCCTCTAAGCTGCGCCAACTACAGAGGCATAAGTCACCTCAACATCGCCTACAAGATCCTATCTGCCATAATATCTGAACGCCTGAAACCGTTTACTAACAAACTGATCGGCCCTTAGCAGTATGGTTTTAGGCCAGGAAAGTCCACAACCAATCAAATGTTCACATTTCGGCAGATCCTGGAAAAAACCCAAGAAGTCCAAATCGATACCCACCACCTATTCATCGATTTTAAAGATTCGAACTATACAGAGCCATGCCTAGTTTTGGTTTACCTCCCAAACTCGTCCGTTTGTGTAGGATGACGATGGAGAATTCTAGCTACTCCATCACGGTCTCAAACGACCTCACCGACACATTCGATGCCAAAAAAGGATTTAGGCATGGCGATGCGCTTCAATTTGATTCTTGAGAGGATTGGGCAAAGCTCCCGAGCCAATACGATTTTCCGAAAATCGGTGCAACTACTAGCATACGCCGACGATATTGACATCATTGGTGGGACTCAACGTGATGTCATAGCCAAGTTTGCTAGTATATAGAAGGAAGCAGTAAAAATGCGTAAAGCAGTAAATGAGGGCAAGACAAAGTATATGCTGTCAACACGAAAGGACACACAACATCGACGAATTGGACAGAACGTCACCATTGACAGATATCACTTTGAGGTAGTACTGGACTTTGTCTATCTCGGCTCCGCTATTAGCTCTGACAACACCATCTCGTCAGAAATTAAACGAAGAATTACTCTTGCCAACCGTTGTTTCTTCAGGTTAAGAAGGTAATTCAGTACTCACTCGAACTACTAAGGAGATCCTATATAAGATCCTGATCATCCGAGTCCTGCTCTACGACGCTGATGCATGGACCATCTCAAAAGCGGATAATGATATCCTTGTTCGATTTCAGAGTAAAAATTCTTCGAAAAATCTTCGGTCCTGTTTACGTAGACGGGCTATGGAGACGAAGATCCAACCAAGAACTATGCGAGCTGTACGGCGACATGCACCTGGTCAAAAAACTCCGCATAGGACTTTTAAGACGGCTAGGATTTGTAGAACGAATGGACACCAATACTCCGGCTCGCAGAGTTTTCGATTCCCAGCCAGACATCGGACGCAGTAGAGGAAGACCTCGCCTTAAGTGGCACGCACAAGTAGAAACCGACTTCAATGAAATTGGAGTGCGCAACTGAAAGCAGTTAGCTAAGGACCGGGCTAATTGGAGAGGCATGTTGATTGAGGTCCATGTTCATTCCGGACTGTAGCGCCACCTATTAAGTAAGTAATGCTGCTGAGGGTGTAGTACGGAGTGCACCACCAGTACACAGACATCCAGTTCTTTGCAACCTGACTAGTTTTTTGCTGCTCAGGGCTGTCTATGGCTCTAGCCACCATACTACTACTCCATAAAGAAGTATCGGTCTTAAAACCGAGATATAGAAACAATGCTTGATACGAGGATTCATTCCCCACTACAAGCCTATGGCTTTCTTGCAGGAATAAAGTGCGACTGTTGCTTTCTTTACTATTTCTGTTATCTTAAGCTTCCAGTTAAGCTTTCTGTCTAAAATAAGTTCAAGGTATTTAGCTTTGTCTAGTTCTTTTCTGATGAAAAAAGTTTAACTTCGACGACCCAGTAAGATTTTTGAAAATTGATCCAAAGCAAAAGAAAGGCAAAACAAAACTAAATTTTGGTCTTCATCAGAAATTTTTTGAAAATCCTATTTGCACAGATCAAATGAATTATTAATTTCATCCTTTGAATCGATAAATTGAAAAAAAAGCCGGTTAGCCAAATAAAACATAAATTTCTTCTTTTGCATATAATTTTAAGATTTATTTGTAATTCTACTTTCCCACCCTTGTTTGTTGTCACCCTAGTGACTGTGACTCTATCTAATCCGATACCACGCAGTAAGGACACACAAATAATGAGATCCATTCGAGATAGGAACAAATCTAGAAATTATAAAATCAACATTTGCCAAAATATCATTGGGACAAATGACACATATATGTGCGTCGAATTTCATCTTTTTCAATAGGGGTTGACGACACATAGATGAAAACGTGGTGGTACAGCTCCGATTTTCCGATTTACACCCCTCATGTAAAATAATCCCTTTGGGAGAGTCAGTTAGTAACGCTGCACTGTACGGTAGCTGAGTGCATTCAATAAAATTTTCTTTTATTTCTATTTCCGTGGATTTTGGAATCTTTTGGTAATTATTTCTGCATGATTGCGATTAGAGGGAACACATGGTAAAGCATACACAAAGGGGACTTGCAATTGAATGGAGTTCTGTATTGAGGGGTTGCCGTCGTGATTTATAAGTCACACCAACTCAATGCGATTTATAATGAAAGCCAGTTGCCACCCTCGAAAACGCACAACAACTCAATAACAATTTTCAGATTTGCAAAAAATCTTTCATAGGTGTAACATGCGCTACCATAAAATACACCGCCAATGTCAAATATGTTTTGACATTTGTGAACTAGACAGATGTAGAATACAAGTGAACAAGCCTTGGAGCGATACACTTCCCAAGAACGAGGAATAATCGTGTCTATATTTGCGTAACAATTCGTCTGTAGTGTTGGCGCAGCGCGAAATACGTCGGCGATACACCGGCCGTCCGACACCGACTTCGCAAACACTCCACCGTTTGGCCACCAACCTTGAAGAGTATGGGACCACACGAGACGTTGCGGCCCGGAACGCCCGTTGTGCCCAGAATATTGCCGCTGTTGCCGAGGATACCGAGCTGTAGCACGGAAACATCGAAAAGACGCCGTGCCCCGCAATTATCCATCAGCCGGTTGTCCCTAAGGCGAATTTTGGTCAAAGACTTGCGCATGTTCCCTTACAAAGTCCAGTCCGTGCATCAGCTGCTGCCTATCGACCGCCAAACGCGTGTAACCTACGCCCAAGCCATCCTCAATCAGAGGACGAAGTGGACGATTTTTCGACCAAAATCAGAATGAGCGATGTGGCTCAATTCCACCTCAGCAGGTACGTGAACAAGCAAAACTATAGCTTCTGGGGCACCGAAAATGCACGAGGAGCCATTTCACCCGCTCAAAGTTACTGCATGGTCGGCTGTTCACTTTGGAGGAGTCATCGGGCCATTTTTTTGAGAACACCGCTGGTCAAACGACAACAGTGGACGGTATTAACCGAGTTTTTTTCTGTCGCAATTGGACGGTTTTTTTTAAATTTTAATTGGATGAATTAAGACTGGAGGTGGTGTGGTTCCAACAGGACGAAGCAACGTCACACACTGCGCCATTTAGAAAAAAATGAGAGGCAAACGACATCGGATTACTTCCTTGGGCCCACCTTGCTTATGAATATGATAACGATTGTTTCAAATGGCGTAAAAATCTTGGAAATCGTCGGGTTAGATCTCCATACAAGCACTGTCTCCATTGCCTAGGAACTAATCATTTTAGAAAAAAAAAACGGTTTGGCACAATTTGAACAAGGCTGGACAATAAAAGCAGCTCGATGTAAAAGAGTTAACTAAAAAAAACTTACTGTCGATGGTCGCGATGTAGTGGCACCCTATTTACCTATTGACCACACGATTGAACGGCACAACAGTCAACATCCATGAAACTATATTTCCAAGAAATAAAAATTAAAAGTTCGATAGTTACTCGCCTAAAAGTATAAACCAACTTCAAAAATTCTGTGAATATAACGAACGCAAAAAACCACAACTCCACGACACAACAGTGTCTAGTTCGGACACCAGCCATAGACTAGTCTCCACCACATCCAACATCTTTCCCAACACTATCTTTCTTTCTCTTCCCTAACGTCCGAAGCTGCAAAGGCTATTCATAAATTACAGGATGAGGATTTCTTAAAAAAAAATGGGCAACATTTTAATTTGGAAATAGCTGCTGAATCTCAACTAAATCGGCCCATTTCTGAAGCGGTTGTTGAGAACCTTAAGCGAAAACGGTATCCAAGTCATGATTGATGTTCAGGAAGGCTTTTCTGTATGTTTGGTGGGATCGGCAGAGAATTATCTACTACGAGCTGCTTTCCAACGGCAGAACTCTTAATTTTGGACCTGTACTGTCAAGAATTGGATCTTCTGAAGGAAACGATCACCAAGAAGCGGATAGCTTTTGTTCCACAAGGACAAGCCACACACATTAATAGTGACGCATCATAAGCTCTGGAAGCTTGGTTGGGAGGTTCTTATGCATCAACCAAGAACCAACAAACCTCTTCAATTAGACCAGTCCGTAGCTAATTGTTCTCAGTCTTACGTTTCAAATTGGATGGGGTCGGTTTCTATTGAGCCTAAAACCAAAAATTTTGTCGCCGAAGTTTTGGTGCTCCTTCAAGCAATATGTCCAATCATGGTCAGTGCAAGTGCCGCTATCAATTTAGACAGCGATGATCTTTCTTGCTTTAAAGTATATTTGGTTCGGTTCTTGTCATATTCTGGCCAAAGCTTCCGTGATATGCCACATGTGGTAAGAGACTTCCACGTGATATTTCCTTTCTTCTAAATCATGATCTGAATTTTCAATTATTCTTGTAAGGGCTTTTTTGATGCAATATTTGTTAGCCCAAGTTTGGCAGCTGCATACAGAGGTGGATCCGGTGCAGTGAAATAACCCCAACGGAAATAAGCCCCATGTGGCTTATTCTCCAAATAAAAGGAAATAGCCCCCACAGCGATTATTTTCTTTCGGAAATGGAAATAAGCCCCGCCAAATAAAATTATTAACGGGTGTTATTGGCATTTAAATTCGAATTCTATTCAAGTTTGGTGCATCCAAAGTTTGAATGTATGTGAGTGGCATGCTGACCACCTGCAACCCCTTGCTTGGGCTTACTGTTGGATGTGCTTGTGTGCGAGCTTGGATGCATGAAAAGGAAATAAAACCCACAAGCAAAAGGAATTAACAGCTGCGGGGCTTATTTCCATGGGGGTTATTTCACTGCACCATCTATTACACCAGTCAGAATGTTTTGATTTGACTAGTTTTGGACAATGGACTTATAGGTGCCTATCAGCTTGTTAATGATTTCTGTCATATGGCTGAGAGCATCTTTTAGGCAAGGCTGATAGTGATGAAATTTCTTTTCCTCCATCCTCTTCTGCAGATTGTGACAAAGCGCATACGACCTCTTGTCATAGTATGTCACTAGTTACAAACCCACATCTAAATAATCGGTGATCCTCATTTCGACCGAAATATTTCAAACTTAATTTCCTTATGGCAGTAATGTCTACTTTGTAGAGTCTTAGAGCCTGCCCTATTTTGTCGGGGTTCCACATTTTCTGTTGACTGTGGAGACATGATTGTGTTGGATATACATTGCTACAAAATTTATTTTACGATTTTTTATTAAATCTAATTTTTTTAAAGAGTGCATACATCGACGAATCGGGCAGAACGTCAATATTTACAGATATAACTTTGAGGTAGTACGGGAGTTTGTCTATCTCGGCTCCGTTATTAACTCTGACAACAACATCTTGTCTGAAATTAAACGAAGAATTACTCTAGCCAACCGCTGTTTCTTCGGGCTAAGAAGGCAATTCAGTAGTAAAGCTACTGAGGTTCTATATAAAAACCTAATCATCCCAGTAATGCTCTACGGCGCTGAAGCATGGACCGTCTCAAAGGCGGATGAAGAAATCCTTGGTCGACTTGAGAGGAAAATTCTTCGAAAAATCTTCGGTCCCGTTTGCGTTGGCGGGCTATGGAGGCGAAGATTCAACCAAGAACTATACGAGCTGTACAGCGACATGCCCCTCGTCAAAAAACTCCTCATTGGACGTTTAAGATGTCTAGGACATGTAGAACGAATGGACACCAATACTCCGGTTCGCAGAGTCTTCGATTCTCAGCCAGATGAATGCTAAAAAATTCCAGCAAAATCATACCTTTTGTTTGAATCACAACGAACCTTCTTTTATTTTTAATACAACAAGCAAACTATAAAAAAAGGCACTTCTATATTCCCACACTAGTTATGCATAATTAATATTTATAAGTAAATTTATCACCAATTGATCAGATAAATCGTTTTAGCACAGAAAAGAATATGAAATCTTTCAACAATAAAAAACAAGTAAACCATATTTAAAGTTTTCTATTAGGATAGCTTTGTTTTTACATAACAGTCCGACATCTACTTATGAGAATCCTGCTAAATTAATTACAGATCCAGTGACGTTTACAACAATCTGGGTATGGCAAAGTCTTGTCCACATAACCGCCCATTTTACACCCTTCTACCATTTGTACACCACATCTAGAAAAACAAAAAATTATTACAGTTATTTTATATAAAAAAAAACTAAGCAAGTTTTCTTATATTTACGTCTGAAATTCCGTTGCTCCATTATTTCCACACATGATTCTTGCACAGTCCTGTTTTGGATCCTTAACAATGTCACCGGGCGAAAGAATCAATGTATCTACAGTGCATTTACCGGGATTTTCTAAATTGAAAGGAAGTTTATTTTTAGAAGCTAGTTTAGCCGGAGAGTGAATCCATTTTTACTTGGATCATTGTAAAAACCCATTGCTACAGCGGCAAAGGATGTTTTAGCGGAAATCGCCAAAAGTAGAAAGATGCAAAGAGCTACGGCTGTTGGCTTCATCTCGGATTAGTGTTTTCAACTCGACTATTTGAATTCATCCGACACGTTTAAAAACGTTGCACACAAATTTAATCAACAAAGTCCAAAATAAAAGCAAAATAATTATCACTTTGATGTCAGCTAAGGGTGTCTTATCACTTGCGACTTAGTGTAATCAGTTTTGTAAAACGAAATTATAAGGAAACTGAAAAAAAATCTCATATACGTACGTTCACAGGGCATAACACTAGGTATTGAGAAATGTGAACAGTCTAAGAAAACTAATACTGACAAAAGCAGTCTTACTTATAAGTATTTATATAAAAAAAAAACACCTTTAAGCAGGGTGACCCCAATCTTATTAATTTTACGTCGTTTTTTCCATTAAAATTAGTTATTGACGGCATGAGTCAAATAAGGTGCTAAAACCTGTTAAAATGTTCGTAGGAAAATCTTTTCCATCTTATCTCGAATAGAAGAATTTTTTCAAAATAACTTTTCCTATAAACGGATGATTTATTAAGAGTTAAGTTTTTCAGGTTGGTAGCGCTGGTTAGTATTGGCGTCCAAACGTCATCTGTCAAAGTGAAAAATTTTCCGTATACTCTGCCATTTAATCATGAAAAGACTTACCAACGAGCAATGATTCCAAATTATTGAAACTTACAATCAAAATTAGTTTTCTGTGAAAAATGTAGACCGTTTGTTACGACCATATTATGGTCGTTATAACCGACCTGGTGAATCCACAATTCATGCTGTTATCACAAAATTTTACACCAAATTTACTTTGTTGGACATTAAACCATCGACTCGCATGCGTACAGCGCTTACCGCAGAGAATATTGCAGTCATTGCGTATAAATGTCAATTCGTCGCCGTTCTCAGCAATTGGGCATGTGTTACTCAACCACGTGTCGATTTGGGTGTGAAAACTTAAAAATTTGAATTGAATTCACAATGTCTAGTTTTTGGTGAATGGACCTTAGAACAGCTCCATGAAAATCCGTTGTTTTATCGAAAAATTGTGTTCAGCGCTGAGGCTCATTTCTGGCTCAACGAAAACGTAAATAAGCAAAACTGTCGCATCTGAAGTGATGAACAGGCACATGCCATATAAGAATTACCGATGCAAACGAGATTTTGGGGTGGTTTATGGGCTGGTGGCATCATCGGTCCATTTTACAGGCCGAAATGCTCGAAAAAGTGACGCAAAATTGGACCTTCCGAATGGACCATTTGAAACGGAGCCGCGGACATCATTTACATGAAGTTTTCTTTAAAAAATAAAAATTTTGTATATTAGGCGCATATTTGAGTGTTTTATTGATATTTAAAAAAAAACTGAGCTTAAAAAGTCATTCTCTATAATTTTTTTTATAAACCAAAAATTTCACAAGTGGCGATTCTGAAGTTAATACAGGCCGAACATTTTGTCTACTTTACACTTTTCGACAATTGAGCGATGGCCTAAGTGAAAATTTAACTAAAATGGAAGCTTAATGTGGGCGAACGCATTGAAAAAATGCCACACAAGCTTTTTATACGTGTAACCAAATATTCATAAAAAACTTAGGTCCAAATCCAAAGCTTATTTAATGGATGAATACGGCTATTGTAAGACTTATAGTAACATATGGGTGACTTCTCAAATAAATTTAGTAGCCCATCTGAAAGGGATGGTACAAAGGATAGCATGTGTGGGCGCTACCTGTAAATTGAGAACCACATCAACAGCGGGACTGGAAACCATCCTCAACCTGTACACCTACCCCTTCACATGCAAGAATATGCAGCTAGAAGCGCGCTTAGAATTAGATAGTTTAACTGCTGGGAAATTAGCTAAGGAGGACAAGCTCAAATTCCAAACATATATCTGGGCTCAGCTGTATCTTCTGACTAAATGCAGGCAGCCTCAACCTGACTTTCAGAGATCATTCTCCTACATCTGTCCAAGAAGAGAGGCGTGGGAGAGTAACGAAGAGGAACTGTTCCAAAATGGAAGTATGCTTTGGAATGGGAGTGTTTTCCGAAACACTAAAGCCAAACAGCACTTTCCGTCTTGCTGGGCACAGCAATGCCTTTCAGGCGGAGTGGCAGCCAAAGCCACCTCAATGCTGATGATATCACACCATCTTTATTGATATTCAATCTGCAATTAAAGCAATCTCTGCTGTCGAAATAAAGTCCCAGCTTGCGATTAAAGCAATCTCTGCTGTCGAAATAAAGTCCCAGCTTGCGAAGCGTCGTCGTTAAGGGCTTAAGGTTCTTGGTGTCCAACTTAATATTAAGCTCTGCTGTGTCCCCGGACACCGAGATGAACTGACGAGGAAAAGATCTAACACCAGCATTGATCATACAGTCCAGTCTATTAAACCGCCACTATGTGACCTCAACTCACGGGTGGGATAGAAAAAGCTAGACCTGTGAAATATTCAATAGGATCTGGTCGAAGTATGACAAGGCCAGAACCCACAAATTTTCTCGAAGGAACAGGAAATCTATTTCGATACTGGTGGGGATACTTACTGGACACAACTTATCCAAAAGCCACATACTAAAAATGCATCTTAAAGATGGTGGTCTTTGTAGAGGCTGCGGTAATGAAGAAATACACATGGATACCCTCCAATGCCTGTGCTACTTCCCGGACCTCAGGCAATTAAAAAAAAATAAATTTAGGAAAATACTTTTTCCATGACCTGATGGTTCTATCCGAAATCCTTCTCTCTCTGATCTTTTCAGGTTTGCAACAACATCTTGATGCTGGACAAACAGAACCATTGGGCCCTGTTTTCTTGAAAATTCCAGGGGACATTCCATAAATGTAAACAGTGAAAATTATGGACGCAATATCACCGATTTCTGTTACCAAAATTTGTGAGCACATCCATCTTATTAGCCATATACGTGGTTTCAACAAGATAGAGGTCTTTCGCATGCTGCCAGAACTTCAATGAATTTGCTTCCTTTTGGGGATGTTCCGTGGCCAAAAAGGTCACCAGATTTAAATTCAAGATTAAACTCTATGGTAATAATACAGCAGTATCTCACAGAGACCCTGATAGAGCAGCGAGAATTTTCCATCTTCATCCTGCACAGACGGACAAGTTTGGGCGTTATACCAAAACTACGCATATATTCTCTATAAATGATGTTGTATGCGGCTTTGAATATGTTGTGGGCATAGATTTGGACTTTTTGGGTAATTTTCAGAATATTCCGAAGTGTAGGATTTGATCAGATGTGGACTTTCCTGGCCAAAACCACACTGGTAACTTTCCCTTGCCTATAGAGCTTAATAGCAGCTATCGTCTTCACATGCAGCTTAATCTTGTAGGCCTCGATTAAAGCTTTTCAAATAAAGGGTTTCTTGCTAGAAGACGCGAGAAACTTTGCACATGAGTTGCGTGCGGCTTATCTAATGGCATGTTGATATCATTGGCATTGTTCTTCAACATTAGATGCTGGAGGTATGGTGTCAACCGAGAGATTAGGGAATACGCGTGTCTGAAGGTCTTTTACGATTGCAGTCTTTCGACGTTACATTTTCCATTTCACAGCACTTTCTTTCCTTTTCTGCAACAAGGTAGTGATCACAGTTATTCTGAATATAAGGCTAATTTTGACGAATTTGGCCTTATAACAAATCCCCATCCGAATAGTAGATAACAATTTTAATAACTCTCCAGTCATTTCATAAATCCAAGTTCCTTAATCCACAACCAGAGGACGCGGCTGGTAGGGAACCCATCCCCCAGAGTGACTGTGTTTCAGATGAAAATCGTAAAGAAAGACACAAAGACGAGGAATTAATACCCAAACATGCTTTTGTAATACATAGAGGCCTTATGCCAGAATAGAATCATTAACAGGATGACCTCACAAATTCCGGAAAAAGGATACAGTTCTGTGAATAGACATCTCATAACTTTGGAAAATTAGTCATACTACATAAGCGAATAAGGACCATAAGTTGACAACTTTATGGACAGATAAGTTTGCGTATTACCACTCCCTCATGCATGCATACATCAGCAGTTCTAACTCAGCTGCTAAATTGGCAATAAAAAACATAATTTTATGGGAAGCTATAAACCGGAAGTTCTAACATTAAAATGCCAGACAATACAGTCGAATGACCTTAATCAAGCCATGATATCGTAATGGACAACTCGCCATTGAAATGTTCACTCGAAATCCAAAATAAATGACAGCATTACGTATGCAAGTGAGATCATTCTCAGTCGTCAATTCCCAGGATAATGCCCAAAAGGCACAAGTGCCTTCTAGTCGTTCCTTCATATTATTTCAATTGGTTGGCACATCACTGCTACGGCCAAAGATAGAATATGTTTGCAGGACTAAGATGGAGTCATGGAAATGGTCGACAAGGGACGTTGATTATAATCATGTCCTTGCAATCATTTTGTATGCTAACATCTCCCTTTTATACACCAACATGCAATCAATGGAGTAAATTTCAAGACAAAATTGCTAGGGAAACGCAAAAAGGACTACATTGCGGTCGTGTCAATGAATTAATTTTACAAACTAGAGGGTGGTTGTTGTGGCTGGTGTTAGGTGTACAATCATCTGGGAGTTGGTTGACTAATTCACGTTGAACTTGGAGGGTGCAAAAGATGGTACTTTTGACGCTTTCGATATAGAGAGTGGCATGCGCACATGTGAGTATTCCAAAAATTAAAGTGATCACAGTAATGGGACTCTTGTTGGTACATTAGAGTCCCATGCCATATTATGCTAGGGACAGCAGCGCCAGCGGTGTTTTAAAGTTTTGTCTACTACATAAAAAAATTAAACATTGACCATAACTAAAGATACTGCAAGGCAATGTCCTTAATCTAATTATCATCTCAAACATTTAGGAGTACACATACTATACCTGGACTTTGGAGGTCCTAGGTTTAATGTTAAAATGTTTTGTAATAAAAACAACTCATAAGGCCTGATTTCTCACCCGAGTATTAATAATTGTGAAGGTGACTCCGCTCCGAGGGAGGAAAAAGTTTAAACTGCTAAGGACTATTTCTTTGAAATCATGGGAAAAAATTATGAAGGAGAATATTTAAATAGTCCTGGAAGATTGGCAAGCAAAGCTAGAAAGAGAAGACACCACTAGTAGTCTTGTCGTCAAAGATAGCCTCCTCGACAACACGTCTTGCAACTGAATTAGGCAAATTGACTTCGTTGCGCATAGCAATGCGACTATAGCCAGCACACGGTTTCTTAGCTTTTATATCCAAGAGGGAACATGAAGATCTCCACTCCATATAAACATACGGCTTATCATAACTCTCTCAACATAATGCCCATTAAGCAGCCGCTGGAAATGCTGCCTGAATTCCCTGCTTGTCATTGACTAGGTTGACTCCTAAAGCCAGCGTTCCTACTTTAAAGCCAGCTGCCAGTTTTTTGACTTTCATATAGAATTGAAGGATTTTATTCCTGTCGCAAGACTCTTCGATTTCCCACACAAAAAAGGAGACCCTCTAAACTGCGCCAACAACAGAGGCATACGTCTCCTCAACTTCGCCTACAAGATCCTATCTGACGTAATATGTAAACGCCTGAAACCGTTTACCAACAGCCTGATCGGCCCTTATCAGTGTATTCTTAGGCCAGGAAAGTGCACAACCGATCAAATTTTCACACTTCGGCAGCAGATCAAATTTTCACACTTCGGCAGAGATCCTGAAAAAACCCAAGAAATCCAATTCGTTAGCCACCATTAATCGATTACAAAGCCGCATACGACAGCATTTATAGAGACGAACTGTACAGAGCCATGTCTCGTTATGGCATACCGCCCAAACTCGTCCATTTGTGTAGGATGACGATGAAGAATTATCGCTGCTCCATCAGGGTCTGAAACGACATCACTGACACAATAGATACCAAAATAGGATTTAGGCAAGTCAATGCGCTGTCATGTGACTTCTTCAATTTTATTCTTGAGAGGGTTGCGCAAAACTCACGAGCCGACACCAGAGGCACAATTTTCCAAATATTGGTACAACTACTAGCATACGCCAACGATATTGACATTCATTGGTAGGACCCAACGTGATGTCCGTTTAGTATAGAGAAGGGACGGCAAAAATGGGCTTAGCAGTAAACGAGGGCAAGACGAAGTATATGCTATCAACACGAAAGGACGCACAACATCGACGAATTGGACAGAGCGTCACCATTGACAGATATAATTTTGAGGTAGTTCGGGACATTGTCTACCTCGGCTTCGCAATTAACTCAACAACAACAACATCTCATCAGAAACTATACGGAAGATTACCTTTGCCAACCGCTGTTTCTTCGGGCTAAGAAGGCAATTCAGTAGTAAAGCCCTCACTCGAACTAGGAGATCCTATATAAGACCCTGATTATCCCAGTCCTGCTCTACGGCGCTGAAGCGTGGACCGTCTCAAAAGCTGATAAAAAAATCATTTGAGAGGAAAATTCTTCGAAAAATCTTCGGTCCCGTTTGCGTTGACGGGCTATGGAGACGAAGATTCAACCAAGAACTATACGAGCTATACAGCGACATGCCCCTGGTTAAAAAAAACTCCGCATTGGGCGTTTAAGATGGCTAGGGTATGTAGAACGAATGGACACCAATACTCCGGCTCGCAGAGTCATCGATTCCCACCCAGACGTCAGACGGAGTAGAGGAAGACAACGTCTTAAGTGACGCGCACAAGTAGAAACCAACCTCAACCAACTTGGAGTGCGCTACTGGAGGCAGTTAGCTAAGGACCGAGCTAATTGGAGCGGCATGTTGGTTGAGGCCCAGGTTCATTCCGGACTGTAGCGCCACTTCAGTAAGTAAGTACGGAGACTGCGTGTTTTCTTTTTTGCTACGCAGGATTTTCTTCTCTTCCGTTGTCCTGTTTTGGTGCTCTTCCTGTGTGGCACGTGTCTGACGTTGTAGCGCTTGAGGTGTGCCTCATCTGTTATCTTATTTTGTTGCTTGGAAATATCATCATACTACGGACATCTCTTCGGGGTAGCTTATAGCCTATGGCGGTTTCGGCCACATCTCTAATGATATTGCGGTACTTGTATCAATAGGCTCTTGATATTGATAGAGGATAAGGCCGCAGCGCGGAGTCCCTCACTCAGTTGTTCCTTGCAGACTCTGGCCATCTCCGGTTCACTAAGGCGATCAACGCTCGAACTCTGAATTTGGCTACGACAAGAAAATTGTCAGAGTCAACGTTTGCCCCTCTTAATATATGTACATCCAGGACATTTGGATCCCCACGCCTAGCTTCTATGAACACATAGTCGTCCACAGATAACCAGATTGCTTTGTGGATTCAAAGCCTTGGAAACGTATTACTGGTGATCACAATATTAAATGCAGCTGCAAAGTAACTCATTCGGAAGCCATTATCTGTTAAAGTTTCGTGGAGTCTGGGCTTTGCAACTAACTAACTCCCAGAAGATATTTTCCTTACCGATTTTCCCATTTAAGTCTCCTAGCACGATTTTTACTTCGTATTCTGGGCAGGCTCCATAGGCTCTAGGCACTCAGCGATCGCCACGGGAAGTCTGAGTGTCGGAGTTAGTAGGCTTCAGCTAGGTGAAAACTCAAGGTTTCATACAATCGCATTGCTTACCATTTGGCCGCCATGCTTGGTTATTATAGATTATTTTATATATTAAGGTTATTGAGGATTTAACCTCTTATAGGGTAAGAAAGCACAACTGGATGACCCCAGCTACATCTACCCAGGAACAATACGACTTTCCAATAAAACCAAAAACAAACACAAATAGGTCTTGCAATTGCCTTGGTCATATTGATCCAAGTAAGTGTTTAGTTTTTTTTTCTTTTTCCATAGAAAGTAAAACAGTTGTTCAGCCATAAAGAAACAAAAACACCCGGCATACCTAAACAAGGCATGCTTTTGAAAAATCTCTTCAAAAATTCTATCCTCCCTTGTTTTCAGCCCTCGAAAATGTCATAGGTGACAGATTTTATGTTTTTATATTTCGAAAATGTACGCGAACGGACTAATGAGAAATTCCAGCAGCACTCTAATTTACCACACGTCACATCACATCCCATCACATTTATCTATCACAATCAGCGCTCCGCTCGATATATTTCCGGGACGAGTACAAATGCAATCAATTCGATTTTTATTGCGACGACAACTTCGTCCACATACATCTCTGGATATAACATCCAAGCTCTCTCACCAAGATGTGTTGATGACGCGATCTCTAAATGTTGACTTGTCGCTCCCGAAATGAAACAGAGATGTATTCAGAACCTAATCAGGTCACTTCGCATGAATAGACCGCTCCCCAATAAATATTAGTCGACCTCAAAACCATTCCAAGCCTTCGCAAAGAGATGGAATCTTTGCCCAGGCATTTGATTATCTTTTCAAAAACAAACACACATCATACGGCGCTGTATGCTAATGAATACCGGCCGGCGTCGAACACCTTAAAAATAGATACGTGTGTACATTGTAGATACATACCTTGAAACAGATTTCTTTTTACGGCCTTACCACACTTTGAGATTTTTTGTTTGTTTGTTTGTTTCACGTTCTGTGACTTTTCCAGGGGTGAAGACAAAATATTCCAAGAGTGTCGCATAAAATAATTGTATGCGAGTATGCGTTACGTATATACATATTGACAAGGGGGACCCCTACCCCAATGGAGTTTCCATTCATATCCATTTCAAAGTTTTGTTTTCCTATGCGAGTGTCACATTTGGTATTTTACGAGTTCTTCGGAAGGTGGCAAAGACTGAACGCCCCCAAAAAGAACGCGCAGTATATGTTTTGAAATCCATAACTTTGATGTGAATGGGAAAGATACAAATATCTCTCTCACACTCTGCGGCCAAAGTGAATGAATTTATGCTTTAAATGGGTTCCATAGCCGTAAGCCTATACCAATACCTATATGCGAACGGAAATCCAAATATGGAAAGTGTTTTGGAGACAAACAAAGTGATGGGGTAGGGAAAGAATTTTTATTGTCCCCAGAGGGGTTATAATTAAGAAGAACATGATAGAGTCTTACAAATTAAACTTTGGAATGAGATTAATTACCTTTAAAAGTTTATTTCTAAGTGAGACATCATGGGATCCCAGGGCCTAGTTATAGCTATCATTAAAAACCGACATTAGAGATTAACTTTTTGCGTCTTTTTTAAAAATTGAATCTATGGTGAGTTGGTGTCAGACTGAAGCTTATAAATTTTAAAACTAGTGATGATCAAAATTTATAACTCTGATTGATATTCTTACTAACACTTACTTCAGTGGCGCTACAGTACGGAATGAACCTGGGCCTCAACCAACATGCCTCCCCAATTGGATCGGTCCTTAGCTAACTGCCTCTAGTTGCGCACTTCAAGTTGGGTGAAGTTGATTTCAGGACAAGTGTACAACAAACAGTTAAATTCGCATATAGTGACTTCGGTTATACCGACGAAACTTAAAGCTAAAGTTTGGTTTCGCATTAAAAAGTGAAAGTATAACGACCATTTCGGTTATAACGACCATTATGACGAGAGTTGTTCGTCATGAAATTTAGATATAACGACCGAAATCAAAATACATTAACGAAATTGTTCCCAAAAAATTCGGACATTGAAGACTCTTTGTTGAAATGGTTAAGGATTCAAAGGAGCAATAATGTGCCCATTACAGGGCCAATACTGCAAACAAAAGCAAATGAAATTGGACAACTCATTGGAAAGAATTTTCAATGTTTTCCCATGCGAAACCACATTTTGGAAGAAGCTAACAGCGTTCAGCCAGGGCAATGCGATGAGTGGTTACAAAAGGTATGGCCAATAGTTCGAGGAGAGTACCGACCCTGTGATTTTTTTAATGCGGACCTAGCCGGAATTTTTTACAAGTTAAGACCTGACAAAACGGTGAAATTTAAAGAAGAAAAATTCACAGGTTAAAAAATGAACGGATCGGCGAAAAAAAATTGTTGTTATTGGCAAATCAAAAAGTCCAAGGTGTTTCTAAGGTACCAAGTGCTTGCCTTTTGAATAAACAGCAAAAAAAAGTCTGGATGACTTCCGAAAGACAAAGAAAAAGAAAATTTTGGCTCAGTGGCGTGATGGTTGGTGCGTTGAACTGCTGCGCAGAAGTTCTGGGTTCGATTCCCAGCCGTAGCAACACATTTAAGATTTTTCAATGGCCCTCCTCTCGTGATGATCTGACAAATCATCCGAGTAGTATCAATTATCTCAAATTCTTCGTTCGGAGTCGTCATAAAACAGGAGATTCCGCCATCGTGCTAGAAGTAACACAGGCACACATGAATGGTTGTGAGAAAGCTCGGCCCTGGGTACTAAAGAGCCGGTTGCGCCAAGAAATTGTACTTAAATTATCGATAACTGCCCTTCACATCCTAAGACTGAAAACCTTTTTTCAATAAAAATAGCTTGCCTAATACAACATCGATATTACAGCCAATGAACGAGGGTTTGATAAGAGGCCTTAAAAGCAGTTTCCGCAAAAAGCAATTTGCTTGTGTTCAAAATTATTCTGTACCTAGATGCTAATAAAGAATGTACCATTGGCTTATTAGACGCTCTCCGCAAGGTGGCCACAGCTTGGGATTGTGTTAGCAGCAGCACAATTGCTAACTGTTTTAAGCATGCTGGCTTGCAGTCTTTCAACAACTCTGCAAAAGAAGAACAGTTTGAAGAAGAGGTTTATTGGCCCCTTTCTGGATGGATTTCCCTAATGAACAATTCAAACATCGTCGTTTCAGGAACAGCATTACAATTGTTGACAATATTTGACTTCAGGTGATCCAAGCATAGAAGAAATAGTGAGTGCTGCTGCTGTCGAAAATTGCGTTCTTGAAGACTCTGATGACGTTGACGGTTCTTTAATCAAAACAAGCCCTTCAATAGCTGAGGCATATAATGCAATAGGTGGAACAACACCAGCAACAAAATGGAATGGAACAAAAAAAAAAATCCTTCGGATGTAGCGACATCCGCTTATAACGACGGAAAATTTGTCTCCAAAGAGTGGCCGTTATAACCAAACTTTACTGTATTTGGTCTATATATAGTTTTTTGCCACGCCCAATTTTTGGGGATATTAGTTTTAAAGATGGGATGGGATTTGAAAGGCTAATAAACAATTCGCACAGTGGGTCGTAGCCTTCTCATATTTTAATTTTTTGAAATAGGGCTTTTGGAAGTTTGTTTCAATGTTTGGTTGTCCTGCCACAAAAGGATTTTTGGTTGGCATTGCGTTGTTCGAGTTGTTATTAGATAAACTGTGTGACTATGAGATGGGACTGCATGTCTTGTAGGACATTGAAATCAATTTTAAGTTATGTTTATGTAGGTTATGTCCATGCGTTGGTGTCGTATAGAAGGGCTGAGGTGATCAGATTCTTTTTAAGGATATATTTAGCAGTCCATGTGAGGGCTGCGTCACTAACTTGTATTTTAAGCCCGAAAAAAAAGGCCGTTGGCACGAGTAGTTCTTCGTTTAATTTCCCATGTTGGTGTCAGAATTAAAATCGAAGCTGAGGTAGACAAAGTTCCGCAATACCTAAACGTTTTATCTGCAAATGGTGACGTTCTGTCAAATCTGTCGATGTTGTGTGTCCTTCCGTGTTGACATCATATACCTGGTCTTACCCTAATTGACTGTTGAACTGATTTTTGCCACTTTCTTCTCTAACCTAGCAATGGTGACTATGTCATCACGTTGAGTCCGACCAATGATGTCAATATCTTCAGCGTATGTTAGTAGTTGCACCGAATAATGGAAGATTGCGACTCTGATGTCGGTTCCGGAATTTACAAAATCCTATCAAGAATGATGTTAAAAAAATGAAAAAAATGAGAAACATGACAGTGCGTCACCATGCATAAATACTTTTCTGGGAATCGAATGTTTTGGTGAGGTCGATGCCATCCCTGATAAAGCAGAGGAATTCTCCATCGTCACCCTGCACAGACGGGCAAGTTTGGGCGGTATACCAAAACTAGACATGGCTCTGTATAGTTCGTCTCTATAAATGCTGTCTTATGCGGCTTTGAAATCAATGAATAGGTGGTGGCTATCGATTTGGACGCACTGGGTCTTACCCAGGATCTGCCGAAGAGTGAAGATTGGATCTATTGCGGACTTTTCTGGCCTAAAACCACACTGATAAGAGCCCATCAGCTTGTTGGTAAACGGTTTCAGGTGTTCACAAATAGCATCATGTAGGCGATATTGTGGATAAACTTATGTCTCTGTAGTTGTCGCAGTGCACAGGATCTTCTTTTTTTTTGATCGGGCAAGCGATGCTGAGATTTTATTTTGCAGGCATACCTTTATTCGACAAAATTTTGCTTATGAGTTGGTGAATGCTATTTATAAAATCATTTCCACCAGCTTTATAAAGCTCGGTAGTCGTTTCCAGCAGACTTGGTTAAGCTTAAGTTTAGATATTGGAATTCTGACTTCATTTAGGTCGGGTGATTGGTAATTTTCATCAATACTGAATGGTTCATTCTGCTTAGCATCAGGAGTGGTGTCGTGTAGGCTGGGTTTTCCGACAATACTGCTAAAAATGTCTTTTCTACCTACCTTGCATTAAAATCTTCAAGCACGTTTTAAACATTTTACTTCGGTAGTCGCTCATCACTGGGCTCATAGAAGCCGTCTTTTGTAAAATCATAATTTTCCTATGCCCGAGCGGGAGCGCATATAAGCTTATATGTTGGCGAACTTGGACTTGATGCGTGTTGTTACAATGCGTTTGCTAATATCTGCAAAGCATAAGACTTCTTGCCTAAGTCTGGCGCTTATAACAAATCCGCAGCCGAATAATCGCTGTTTCTGCTCACTACAACACGGTCCGTAGTAGATGTCACAGTTTTTCATCCTCTTTTTGGCCGGCCTATCCGATCGTAAATATTTCCTGAATGGCAGTAATGCCTACTTTTTAGCAGGTTGAGGCTTCCTGTTTAATATGTTCTCACATTCCAGGTGCAGATACAAACGTCGTTGCCCTTATTCGTTTGGCATGGCCGTCAACAATAAATAATTAATGATCGCTTGCCACCTTGCGACCAAGTGGCTGGAACGAACGCGCTGTAAGCCACCTTTCCGAGACAAGTAGTATTTAGTAGGAACTACGGAGTTGTGCGTTTCCGTTGGCCTATCAACTCTTCCGCCGTCCCAAAAGACTGACTTACCATCATTTAGGTTTTTCACTTTGTTTCCATCTTGGAATAAAATATAAACAAAAAAAAAAAACTTCCCAATTAACAATAACGGGTTACTTAGTAAATATCTTCACATAGCTGTTCTATTTAATTCCGTCTTACTTGCAAACAATTCCAACGATTCCACAAAGAATACTTCTAAACGCATTCCTCTGGCTGTAAAACTCAATTTAAGTTGTGACATAATTAAAAGATCTCCCACCCTTCACGACAGAACCTACTTCTATATTTTTTAGTACTTCATTTGCATTCATTTACTGGCGTTCATTTGTCTTCAAAGGAAACGAATGATGACAGTCTGGAGGGGGAGTGAACCATAAAAAAAAGTTCACAATAGGTTACATCAGGCGCAACCTCATTTAAGTTCACCATTCGTCCACTTTAAGAGTCAGATTTGCATTCATATTTCAAATCCCAGCCCACCCACAAAGTTCCGCGAGCATTGAAATGAGCATCTGTGGTTGAAGGGATTTCCTGCTTGTGTCATCGTCGTCTCAGTTTCTTTAAATTCTGATATTTTTGGGGCCAGGAGAAATGAATGTTTTTATGGATTCAAACAAAGCTGCAGGGACCTTTGCGAACAAAACGTCTATTTATACAAATTCCTGAAAGTCACATAAGGTGGGTGGTTCTAACATACGAATATGTACATAGATACTGCTTTGTACAGCATTTATATATCTGAGATTTGTATATGACAGACATAAACGGCAAGCTAAACGTGGGGCTTAAGAAAGCCTTTGTTTTATTAGATTTTTATAAGGGATGGGGTTTATTGGTGTCATGCATCTATTCTTACATAAAAATATTATTGAAGCGTGTCCTCTTGCGGTGTGTGCAAGAAACGTAATCTAGGAGGGAAGATGAATAGAACATGACAGGGACTGAAGTAATTTGCATTAAGGTCGAATCTTGTTGTGTACTTGTCTATTAAACGTTGGGAATATCCTTGGTGGTTACTTACGACCGGGGGTAAACAGTTGGTTTAGAGCGGTTTCTACTTGAGCGCATGTACACTCCACTTCAACTGAATAGATAGCTAACGCTAACGCAGGGATCCAGAGATAAATAACGCAGCTTTTTGACAAACATAACAAACAAACAGTTAGCAACAAGAAATGATGATTTCACGTACAAGATTTGAAATTAGGGACCCTAACCTAAATTAATGAATCCTAACCTTCGACAAATGTTTTGTCTATTTAGTTGATGTAGAGTGTATGTCTTCCTCACATGGCCTTGAAGAGAACACTCTTCGGACTGGAGTATTGATGTTTTTTTATATGCTCTACATATCAAATCTTCACACTTTAGCAGAGCCTGAAAAAAATTTAAGAATTCCAAATCGATGCTTTCCACCTATTCATCGATCTTGAAGCCGCATACGATTTATTGAGACGAATTATACGTTCGTACCTTCACCTCGAATGTGAGAACATTAAGCAGGAGAGGTACAAGCGAACAACTAGCGGAAGCCCTAAACTGCTACAAAGCAGATATTAATGCCATCCAGGAAATAGGATGGGATGGGCCGGGTAAAAAGAGGATGAAAAACTGTGACATCTACTACGGACCGTGTGAGCAGAAACAGCGACTATTCGGATGCGGATTTGTTTTAAGTGCAAGACTTAGGCAAGAAGTCTTATGTTTCCAAGACATTAGCGAACGCATTGTAACAATCCTTATCAAGGCCAAATTCGCCAACATAAGCCTTATATGCGGTCACGCCCAAACGGAGGACAAAGATGTTACAGCTAAGGATTGCTTCTATGAGCTCCTTGACGAATCCTATGAGCAACTACCGAAGTACGGTGTTAAAATCGTGCTGGGAGATTTAAACGCAAAGATAGGAGGAGAAGACATCTTTAGCAGTATTTTCGGAAAACATAGCCTACGCGACAACACGACTGGTAACGGGCTTAGGCTAATTGAATTCGCTACGGAACAAATGCCACTATAGCCAGCGCACGGTTTCCTCACCACGGTATTCATAAGGGGACATGGCGGTATACGGATCAACGAACGGTCAACCAAATTGATCACATTGCGATAGACAAGAGGCACGCATCCATTTTTTTGGATGTCCAAATATTCCGAGGAGCTAACATCGACTCGGACCACTACCCTGTTGCATCCAAGGTAAGAATGCAAATATACATCATTCTTCAACAAACGAGAAAATACTGTGCAAAAATTTAATGTTGACAGACTGCAATTGCAAGAAACCGCCAAGGCCTTCGTGCAACGCGTATCCCTTAACCTCTCGATTAACAAAATACCACCAGCATCGAATGTCGAAGAACGATTGTAACGATGCCAACAAGCCATTAGATCAGCCGCAACTGATGTGCTAGGTTTCTAGCGCCCACAAGCCAGAAACCTCTGGTTTGATGAGGAATGCCGACATATGCTTCCAGCCAAGAACGAGGCCTACAAGGCAAAGCTGCAGGTGAAAACTAGATCTGCCATTGAGTTCTATAGGCAGAAAAGAACGGAAGCACAACGGCTTTTCCGAAGGAAGAAAAAAAAAACAGTAAAAGCGCGTCATCGAAGATATAGCAAGGATATAACAAAGTGTAAAACGTCGAAGAACAGGATGCAGGGGGCTCGAACAGAATCCTGTCGAGATAAATAAGGAAATATCGAAGTTAAGACACAGTCGATGCTGAGGATATGGAAGAACATCTTCTGCAGACTGTTATACGGCGATGACGAAAAACATTCCACTGTCAGGCAGAACGAACCATTCGATATTGGCAACGACAGCGAAAACTGCAAACCACCTGACCTGAGTGAAATGAGGATAGCAATATCTAAACTCTAAGCTCAATAAGGCTGCCGGAAATGACGGCCTTCCCGGTGAGCTTTATAAAACCGGCGGAGATAACTTGTTAAGTAACATCAAAGAATATAAAGTCATACAGATGACGCACTGCATACATATGTTTGCATTTCATTTCTCATGTGTGCCCGCCCGTACCTTGAAACTGGTGAGCAGAAGTTTCTGTTTTTTTTTTCTTAATGCGTCATCTGTATGACTTTATAATCTTTGGTAACATTCACCTACCCATAGGCCAAGTCTGGTCGTATGAAAGTATACCCAAAGAATGGAACCTCAGCATCGTTTGTCCGATCCACAAAAAAGGAGATCCTCTTTACTGCGCCAGCTACAGAGGCATAAGTCTCCTTCAACATCGCCTACAGGACCCTTAAACATCACCTACAAGATCATATCTACCGTAATACGCCTGAAACCGTTTACCAACAACCTGATCGGCCCTTATCAGTGTGGTTTTAGGCCAGGAAAGTCCACAACCAATCAAATTTTCACACTTCGGCAGATCCTGGAAAAAACACAAGGAGTCCGTCCAAATCGATACCCACCACCTATTCATCGATTTTAAAGCCGCATACGACAGCATTTATAGGGACGAACTATATAGAGCCATGTCTAGCTTAAGTATACCGACCAAACTCGTCCTTTTGTGAAGGAAGGCGATGGAGAACTCTCGCTGCTCTACCAGGGTCCATAACCAGGAAAGTCCACAACCAATCAAATTTTCACACTTCGGCAGATCCTGGAAAAAACACAAGGAGTCCAAATCGATACCCACCACCTATTCATCGATTTTAAAGCCACATACGACAGCATTTATAGGGACGAACTATACAGAGCCATGTCTAGCTTAAGTATACCGACCAAACTCGTTCTTTTGTGAAGGAAGGCGATGGAGAACTCTCGCTGCTCTACCAGGGTCAGGAAAGACCTCGCCTTCACATTCGATACCAAAAAAGGATTTAGGCAAGGCTATGTGCTATCATGTGACTTCAATTTGATTCCTGAGAGGATTGTGAAAAACTCACGAGCCAACACCAGAGGCACAATTTTCTAAAAATCGGTACTAACACTAGCATACGCCGACGATATTGACATCATTGGTAGGACTCAACGTGATGTTATAGAAACGTTTGCTAGTATAGAGAAGGAAGCGGAAAAAAATTGTTTAGCAGTAAATGAGGGCAAGACGGTCAACACAAAAGGACACATAACATCGACGAATTGGACTGAACGTCACCATTGGCAGATAAAACTTTGAGGTAGTACGGGACTTTGTCTATCTCGGCTCCGCTATTAACTCCAACAACATATCGTCAGAAATTAAACCGCTGTTTCTTCGGGCTAAGTAGGCAATTCAGTGGTTAAGCCCTCACTCGAACTAATAAGGAGATCCTATATAAGACCCTGATCATCCCAGACCTGCTCTACGTCGCTGATGCATGGACCGTCTCAAAAGCGGATGAAGAAATCCTTCTTCGATTTGAGAGGAAAAACCATTGGCTTGATTTTCGAATTATTGATGATATGAAAGATGGTGTACCATCATTGCAGACCTCATATCAGTCATCAGCTTACAGGAAATTAGAAAATAGAAAAACTGAATAAAATCATTTCCTTGTTCAACAAAATAAATCAAGGCGTCTTCGTGTGTAAAACATGCGAGTAAGTCACGTACCTTCAATCTATACTTACTTTCCCTTTAGACATACATAAGGTACCTACATGCCTAAAGGGAATCAATAAATCTATTGTGTGTACCATTTTATCTAAAAATCTTTAAACGTGCATAGCTACGCAATACTATTGAAAATTGAAAGTTGAAGAACCTAATTTATGGATGAGAAAAGCTTTTTAGTTCAATTAAAAAAAATAGCTACCGCATGCCATCAATATACACTCCAAAGTGAAAGGAAGGGAACCTGTCTATCAATGGAACTTAAAAAATTAATTAACTTGAAGGTACATAGGTATATATTTCAGTAATGAGAAAAAGAAAATTAGAGAGTTAACAAAAGTCCACATTTATAAAAGTGGGTGCAGCGGACTTGTGTTTAGGGCGTTAGGATACTAAGCGCGGTTCAAATTGCGTAAGTTGTTCTGCTGCCGTACCTCTAGCTAAAGTCTGACAAAAAACTTTTATGAAAGCAAAAACTAAAATTGTTGGGAACAGACTATTCTTGTGCGATGGCAAGACCTTCTGTTGTATGCCAAATCCAAAAGACTGAGTTGAGATAAGCTTTTCATGGCAATTGCTACTACTCGGATGATTTGTCAGGTCATCGCGAGATGATGACTTTCTGCGCAGCAGCTATATTGAAAAATTCTGAACATTGCGGCAAAAAAATTAACTTAATACACACAAATGGTTCTTCATAGGTTTGTAAAAAAAAAAAAACTAAACTAGACAATAGCCCATGTATGCTCTTATTACTTACTGAAGTGGCATTACAGTACGCAATAAACTTGGGTATCAACCAACATGTCTCTCCAGCAAGCCCGCTCCTTAGCTAACTGCCTAAATCTGCGCACCTCAAGTTGGTTCAGGTTGACGTCTTCCTTTACTGCGTCCGACGACGTCTGACTGGGAATCGAAGACTCTGCGAGCCGGAGTATTGATGTCCATTCGCTCTATATGTCCTAACAATCTTAAATGTCCAATGCGGAGTTTTTTAACCAGGGGCATGTCGCTGTACAGCTCGTATAGTTCTTGGTTGAACCTTCGTTTTCATAGCTCGTCAACGCAAACGGGACCCAAGTTTTTTCGAAGAATTTTCCTCTCGAATGATTTCTTTATCAGCTTTTGAGACGGTCCATGCTTCAGCGCCGTAGAGCAGGACTGGGATGATCGGGGTCTGATATAGGATCTCGTTAGTAGTTCGGGTGAGGGCCTTACTACTGAATTGCCTTCTTAGCCCGAAGAAACAGCGATTGGCAAGAGTAATTCTTCGTTTAGTTTCTGACGAGATGTTGTTGTAGTTAATAGCGGAACCCAGATAGATAAAGTCCCGTACTACCTCAAAGTTATATCTGTCAATGGTGACGTTCTGTCCAATTCGTCGATGTTGTGTGTCCTTTCGTGTTGACAGCATATACTTAGTCTTGCCCTCGTTTACTGCTAAACCCATTTTTGCCGTCCCTTCTCTATACTAACAAACGGGGCTGCGACATCACGTTAAGTCCTACCAATGATGTCAATATCGTCGGCGTATGCTAGTGTTAGTTCCGATTTTTAGAAAATTGTGCCTCTGGTGTTGGCTCGTGAGTTTTTCACAATCCTCTCAAGAATCAAATTGAAGTCACATGACAGCGCATCGCCTTGCCTAAATACTTTTTTGGTATCGAATGTGTCGGTGAGGTCTTTCATGACCCTGGTAGAGCAGCGAGAGTTCTCCATCGCCTTCCTACCCAAACGGACGAGTTTGGTCGGTATACTTAAGCTAGACATGGTTCTGTATAGTTCGTTCCTATAAATGCTGTCGTATGCGGCTTTAAAATCGATGAATAGGTGGTGGGTATCGATTTGGACTCCTTGTGTATTTTCCAGGATCTGCCGAATTGTGAAAATTTGATTGGTTGTGGACTTTCCTGGCCTAAAACCACACTGATAAGGGCCGATCAGGTTGTTGGTAAACGGTTTCAGGCGTAATACGGTAGATTGGATCTTGTAGGCGATGTTGAAGGATCTTGTAGGCGATGTTGAGGAGACTTATGCCTCTGTAGCTGGCGCAGTTAAGAGGATCTCCTTTTTTGTGGATCGGACAAACGATGCTGAGGTTCCATTCTTTGGGTATACTTTCATACGACCAGACATGGCTTATGAGTAGGTGGATGTTACCAAAGATTATAAAGTCATACAGATGACGCATTAAGAAAAAAAAAAACAGAAACTTCTGCTCACCAGTTTCAAGGTACGGGTGGGCACACATGAGAAATGAGATGCAAACATATGTATGCAGTGCGTCATCTGTATGACTTTATATTCTTTGATGTTACTTAACAAGTTATCTCCGCCGGTTTTATAAAGCTCACCGGGAAGGCCGTCATTTCCGGCAGCCTTATTGAGCTTAGAGTTTAGATATTGCTATCCTCACTTCACTCAGGTCAGGAGGTTGGCAGTTTTCGCTGTCGTTGCCAATATCGAATGGTTCGTTCTGCCTGACAGTGGAATGTTTTTCGTAATCGCCGTTTAACAGCCTGCAGAAGATGTTCTTCAATATCCTCAGCATCGAATGTGTATTAACTTCGATATTTCCTTATTCATCTCGACAGGATTCTGTTCGAGCCCTGCATCCTGTTCTTCGACGTTTTACACTTTGTTATATCCTTTGCTACATCCTCGATGACGCGCTTTTCCTGGTTTTTTTTTCTTCCTTCGGAAAAGCCGTTGTGCTTCCGTTATTTGCTGCCTATAGAACTCAATGGCAGCTCTAGTTTTCACCTGCAGCTTTGCCTTGTAGGCCTCGTTCTTGACTGCAAGCATCTGTCGGCATTCCTCATCAAACCAGAGGTTTCTGGCTTGTGGGCGCTAGAAACCTATCACATCAGTTGCGGCTGATCTAATGGCTTGTTTGCATCGTTACCATTGTTCTTCGACATTCGATGCTGGTGGTATGGTGTTTGTCGAGAGGTTAAGGGATACGCGTTGCACGAAGGCCTTGGCGGTTTCTTGCAATTGCAGTCTGTCAACATTAAATTTTTGCACAGTATTTTCTGGTTTGTTGAAGCATGATGTATATCCGCATTCATACCTGGGATGCAACAAGGTAGTGGTCCGATTCGATGTTAGCTCCTCGGAATGTTTGGACATCCAAAAAAATGGATGCGTGCCTCTTGTCTAACGCAATGTGATCAATTTGATTGACCAATCGTTGATCCGTATGCCACCATGTCCCCTTATGAATACCGCGGTGCGGAAACCGTGCGCTGGCTATAGTGGCATTTGTTCCGTAGCGAATTCAATTAGCCTAAGCCCGTTACCAGTCGTGTTGTCGCGTAGGCTATGTTTTCCGAAAATACTGCTAAAGATGTCTTCTCCTCCTATCTTTGCGTTAAAATCTCCCAGCACGATTTTAACATCGTACATCGGTAGCCGCTCATTGGATTTGTCAAGGAGCTCATAGAAGCAATCCTTAGCTGTAACATCTTTTTCCTCCGTTTGGGCGTGACCGCATATAAGGCTTATGTTGGCAAATTTGGCCTTGATGCGGATTGTTACAATGCGTTCGCTAATGGCTTTGAAACATAAGACTTCTTGCCTAAGTCTGGCACTTATAACAAATCCGCATCCGAATAGACGCTGTTTCTGCTCACACGGTCCGTAGTAGATGTCACAGTTTTTCATCCTATTTTTGCCCGGCCCATTCCATTGTATTCCCTGGATGGCAGTAATGTCTGCTTTGTAGCTGGAAATGAAATTAGGGTTTGAGGACAACATGATACAGCAGTTGACCAAATCAGGAGAAGCTAACCAACTTGAATTAGACAGACTCAGAGAACAGCAAAGGATTCTTACAGCAGCAACATCAAGATATGAGAATAAGATAGAAAGATACCAACAAAGGGGCAAAACAATGGCCATGGGTATCTTTATTATCTTGGCTCTGATTCCGTACTTTACTCTGAAGGCTAATATTTCAATAGTTGACTGTATTGTGTGGTTCTTTCGCGTTTACACTGTCATAGTAGCAGTTTTGGAAATTTTTCTAGATATAAAAAATCATAATAAAGATTATTAGTTAGTAAGATACATAAGTCATTTGGTAAGTCTCCTCCTGTACTTGCGAACGTAGATCATTCTATGGGACAAATTCACTTTCGTACTCGTACAGTTGCAAGAGTTTTATCTGATCTTGACATACATAAATCCGCTGGTCCAGATGGTATATCCCCCATCATTCTGAAGAGGTGTTCTTCTACGCTAGCAAAACCACTGCGTAAGCTTTTCTATCTATCCCACTCATCAGGACTCTTTCCGAGTAGATGGAAAACAGCATTTGTCCAGCCTGTACCAAAAAAAGGCGAATCTTCTTCTCTCTCCAACTACCGTCCAATTGCACTTACGTCCCTTTTTTCCAAGGTCATGGAAACGCTGATAAATCGTCAGCTTATGAAATATCTCGAAACACGAAAACTTCTCAATGACCGGCAGTATGGTTTTCGCAGCAACAGGTCTACTGGTGATTTGATGACATATCTCACCGAAAAGTGGAACCAATCAATCCACCATGGTGGCGAAAGCAAGATTGTTGCGCTTGATATTTCAAAGGCATTTGACAGGGTTTGGCATCAAGCCCTTTTGTCGAAAATGCGTGCATTTGGAATCGACGAAAAACTTCTTCTATGGATTAGACATTATCTTTCGAAACGTTCAATTCAAGTTGTTTTGGATGGTTTCAAGTCTGTAACTCACCAAATAAATGCTGGTGTCCCTCAAGGCTCAGTTTTGTCTCCGACTCTCTTTCTCATTTTTATAAATGATCTCCTTCTAATCCAATTCATTCCTTCGCTGATGACAGTACCCTCAGCTTCTCATATTCGTTTACAGGTCCTCGTCCCTCACCTTCGAACGTGGGCTCTAAACGCCAAAATATGTTAAACTCATTGAATTCCGACCCTGACAGCATTATTAAATGGGGTAAATCTAATAGAGTGGAATTCAATGCTTCCAAAACACAATGCTGTCTTCTGTCATTAAAGCGTAACCAAAATCTAGAGCCATTATCCATGAATGGCACTTACGTCGAAGAAACCGAAAAGCTTTCCATGCTAGGTATGTGCGTTAGTAACGACTTACGTTGGAACGACCACATATTCGAAGTCGCTAAAAACGCAGCGAAATGTCTAGGTTTCCTAAATCGATGTAAGAAATATTTCACCCCCTCTGATCTGGCCACAATATATAAAGCGTTTGTACGCCCAAAACTTGAATTCAACGCCCACGTCTGGTCAGGTGCACCAAAATCAACATTGCACCTTCTAGATAGGATTCAAACACGTGCGAAAAAACTTATAGGAGACATAAAAATAGCGAACTCTTTAGTTTCGCTTGAACACCGTCGAAACATCTCCTGCCTTACCTTGTTTTATCGCTATTTTAACAACCAATGTTCAAATGAAATAGCCAGCTGCATTCCTCCCATTCAACAATTCAGCCGCAATACTCGTTACGCAATGAATGCTAATCAGTTTACCCTCAAGCCTATCTTCGGACGTACGCTGAAATATAGAGATTCATACATAAACCGAACAACACGAATGTGGAATGCTCTACCAAACTCTGTTTTTCCTTTCCATTATAACTTACAGACATTTAAACCCAATGTGCATCGGTATCTCCTTTCTTCTTATCCCTAATTTCCTTAACGCCCGCACTGTGCTAAAACATATAAAGGGTATTCATAACCCCTTGAGTGCGCTCAAATTATAAAAAAAAAAAAGTAAGTTAGTTAGTAAGCAAGTTAGTAAGTTAGTTTGCAAGTTAGTTAGCAAGCTAGTTAGCAAGTTATTAGTAAGTTATAATGTTATAAAGTGGAGTAGGCCTACTGGGGAAAACACTATAAAAAAACGCGCCATATGCCTAACCCCTTGGGTAGTGTGGAATAAGGCTATTGTAGGTTATTAGCAAAAACAAGAAATTTAATTTTTTTATGTGAAGAACACTGTGGATTGGTGGTTTCTTTAGCCCTGACTGGCCCCGGAGACTAAGATTTAATGACTAAAGTCGATGGCAAAATCACGTTGACAGAATTAACACCAAATTTCGCAGACCTTCGGTATCTCCAGCTTCATCATCCATATAAACCGCACAAGATTACCTAAAACCGATCTCAACAAACTTTATGTCAGCAACTGGAGGCAGTTGAGTCAAACAGTACAAAACTACATAGAGTACGCACAAGATCTAAAATTGTTGTAGCCGTTTCAGACGCTGGCGCCTGGCGCTTAGCCTTCAATCGTATGCGTCGACTATGCTTTTGTTTGATGCCCGGGTAGCAATGTGAACGCTGTGGTATCAATATCAGAACCCCAAATAGAAAAGTTTCATGGTATGAGATGCACACGCTATGTAGTTTTATAATCTTTGGTTAAACTTAAGAGGTATGCTAATTGGAAGACAGGTAATCCCGTCTTTCAGAAATAAGTAAATAGAGCAAGCCGTGGTGTCCGAACGTAGAAATATTTTTATTTTCGTAGTTCCAACATGTATAAGGTATAAAATAGAGGCTTCATGTCTCATACAATTAAATCAGGGGATAAAGTTAAGCTTGTTTGTTCCATTTTGCTACTCAATCGTCAATTTTCCAAACTGAAAATCCAGGCATTAATTTGGTCCGAACCTATATCATTAAAACTGATTGGTATGTACCACTTCATTACTTCAATAGGTCGCATTGAGTCTTCCTCTCCATTTGGTCTGGAAATAAAAACATCCATTAAGTTTTGTTAATACCTGTATAGTAAAAGCCCTGAAACCTTTTTTTTTATTATCAGAGGCTTATGCCTCTTATGCCACGACCCCCAACCTGGGGAGACAGTTCCAATTTATTAGATACCCCTAAGACACGGGGCCAGCAATATCCAGATTGAGCGCTGCCGTTGGCCTTTTGGTTCATCCGCCACCATCTCTGTTCAAGGGGCCTGACTAACCCTTCAAATTCCTAGACAACCTGTTGTCCGAATATGTCGAATTAGATTGTCTAGGTTCGCTTGGGACAGCAGGCTTGGTAATCATTCCGTGCCATTCTGACCTGGCTGTTTAGTGTTGCTGTTTTGCGTCGTGTTATCAACACTCGCGCTTATCGTTTAGCAAGTCAGTTCCGGTTGGATGAGACCAGTACTCGATGGTTACCACTTGGATGTTAAATATAAACACTTGATGTTTAGTCAGAGTTACAACCACTGGGCATTGCCAAGTTAAAGCCAATCAGAGTCTATCCTCGTTCTACAACGAATGTGTTGCAATGAAAGTGTGTAATGGAAGTGCGCGAAAGCATCTACATCAGTGATTCCCAAAGTGGTCCAGGTTGACCCCCAGGGGTCCACGGGAGACTCGACGGGGGTCTACGTTGGCATGACAAAAAAATGGGGGTTCAGCAATTGTACCTACCACTCGTAACGTAGGTACCTACATCGAAGTTAAAAATAAATTATTAAAATCGTGGAGTTTTAATGTCAAAATATTCTTTAAAAGTAGGTACATATGTATTTGCTTCTGAATTAACAGAAATGTATCAAAATATAATTAATCGAAAAATGTTAAGTATTACATTAAAATAGTTTCAGCCGTTTTGTAAAAACCTCTTTATCAGTTTTGCCGCTGGTATTTTTGTTTTTTCATTGCAATAATTAGTTAATCCTATCCTATTCTGTTAAAAAAGCCATATAATGGTAAAATCACCTTATGATTAGGTACTAAAACAATTTTTTTTTCTGTACAGATAGGTAAATGATATTAAACATGGCTGAATCTAAGAAAAAATGTCGACAGTACAGTGTTGATTATTTGAAATTTGGTTTTCTTCCATCAAAGGCAGACAAACGATTGCCCATATGCCTTTTATGCAACAAAGTTTTGAGTAATGACTCTATGAAACCATCGAAGCTCGAAGATCATCTAAGAAGATGTCATCCTGATAAAATAGGCAAGGATTTAAAATATTTTCAAACAATGAAGGAAACATGTGAAAAGAACCCCATCGTGCACAGTATGTTCGCTTCAACGTCTCAAAGTAACGATGACGGCTTGCGAGCATCTTACAATATCTCATTGCTTATAGCGAAATCTGGAAAACCGCACACGATCGGAGAACAGTTAATTTTACCAGCTGTTGAAGAGGTTTTAAAAACTGTTCTGCACAAACCTCCATTCGACGTACTCAAAAGAATTCCTTTAAGTAACAACACTGTACAACGACGCATTGATGAAATGAGTTCTTATATTGAAAGCTTCTTGTGTAATTATCTGCAAACAACTCATTTTTCTATTCAACTGGACGAGTCAACTTTACCTGGTAATGAAGCATTGATATTGGTATATGTTCGATTTGTTATGGATGAAGAAATCCACGAAGAGCTGCTATTCGCGAAAACTTTGGCGACGGACACTAAGGGCGAATCAATATTTAATGTTTTGAGTGATTTTTTTAAGCAAAAATCGATTCCATTTCAAAACATCATTTCGGTGGCAGCAGATGGAGCTCCTGCCATGTTCGGGCGATATCGTGGGTTTATAAGCCATCTTAAAAGAATTATACCGGAAGTAACTGCAATTCACTGTGTCCATCCATCGACAGCACCTGATAGCGAAAAATGACAGATTGCATCAATCGCTTCAATTTGTTATTAAAGCTGTTAACAAAATAAGAAGCAACGCGTTGAACACCCGATTCTTTGCACAATTGTGCGACGAAAATGATGAAGACTTCCAACGATTGCTCTTACATACTGAAGTACGCTGGTTGTCGAAAGGTGTATGTTTAACGAGATTTTACTCACTTCTTAAATCAGTTTTAGAGTTTCTGGAAAGTAAAAATCCAGATTTGATATTTGACAGATCTGTTCAAAAAATTCAATGACATTAATTTGCAGTCACAAGGGGACAGCTTAAATTTAATTAAAACGAAGAGTGTAATTTCGGCTTTTCTTGGAAAATTGAAATTTATGAAGCAAAATGTTAGTCGGCGCGAATTCTCCCAGTTTCCAAACTTATCACAGGCAGAATGTCTTGATGAGGATATCCAGACATACCTTCAGCATGTAAATGCCCTGCATGATGACTTCAAAGATAGATTTGAAGATATTCTCAATATGGAAATACCACCATGGATCATAAATCCATTTGATGAAACGGAAGTGTCGAATGTGGTATTACAAGAGGAGCTACTCGAGCTGAGCACCAATGAGGAGCTGAAGGTGAAGTTTAAAAAAGGCTATCAATTATTTTGGCTGCAGGTAGAAATACCCGAAAAATATCCTGGACTGTGGGAAATTGCGAGAAAACTTTTGATAGCGTTTCCCTCGTCATACCTTGTCGAAAAAAGTTTTAGTGTCGTTACAAACTTATTAACAAAAAAAGGAGCAGAATGAACATCACAGAACGCGGAGATTTGCGGTTATTCCTTACAAAACTGAAGCCAAATATTGATAATTTGCTGTCAACCCATCAAGCACATCCCTCCCATTAAAATTATGACCTTTTTTTAATTGTTGATTTGCATTGTTGAAGTTACGATACGTTATTCATGTTTAATTTTAGTTCTATGAAGTCTGTAATCGTATTATTTTAATAAATGGAACGTACGAAAGTATACCATTTTTCTTTTGGAACTCAACCGCGACGCACATTTCCATCGTTAGATCTAATCTTCACATTTTTTGACGAGTTTTGGGAATATGGTAAAAATGTAGCAGCAGGGGGTCCACCGAAACCAAGTTAATTTTGAAACTGGTCTATAAGAAAAATAAGTTTGGGAACCTCTGATCTACATCAACGATGTCTGGAGGGATGAAAGCATGTTCAACGAACGGAATATTAGCTTCAAATGTCCTAATAATAAGAAAGTCGATAATAGTCTTGCAAAATGTGATATAAATATATTTAGTGATCTCAAAAATGTTATCTTTTTTTAAAATTGATTTTAAGTTGGTAAAAGCATTTTTTTTACTTATTTATTTTTGGAAGGCAATATGTGTACGAATAAATGAAAATATTGATTTCAATTGCGTATACCAGACGACAGAACACATTTCCGTACAAGAAATTACAGAGCGCAACATAACTTCTTTAAACTTTTTTGATGCAACTGCAATTACCTCCTCTATAGACAATAACTTCTTCAAACTTTTTTGATGAAACTGCAATTACCTCCTCTATAGACAATTTAAAAACAGATAAATGCACTGGAAACGACAGCATAGATGCAGAGATGATAAAATACGGACGAAAAGCCCTTACACCTATTCTGACAAAGTTATTCAACTCTATTATTTCAAAACAGAAAATACCATCACAGTGGAAGCAAAGTACAATCATACTAATTCACAAAAAAGGAAAAAAAAGGACGATGTAAATAACTACAGACCTATAAGCATAATCTCGACTTTATATAAACTCTTCTCGATGACAATGAAAATGAAACGCACATTAAATGATAAACAACCAAGGGAGCAAGCTGGTTCTCGAGAAGGATATTCGACTACTGACCAATTTACAGACTATCAGCCAATTGAAAAATGCAACGAATACAAGAAACCTCTCAAAAGTATTTGGACAGCGTTGGAGAACCAGGATATTGACCCCATCTTCATAACAACAATTAAAAATATTAATTCCAACAATACAGCACGAATTAAAACAGACAAAACGGGACGAGAATTCAAAATCAATAAAGGAGACAGCCATGGACTCGCCTCGACTATTTGCAGGTGTATTAGAAGATATATTTATGCCAATGAGTTGGACCAATAAGTATGGAGTAAAACTACATGGACGACGCTTGAACAATTTAAGATTCGCTGACGATATCGTTCTCATTATCAAATAAATCTGACGATAGCCAGACAATGCTTACACAACTTTCAGTAGCATGTAAAATGCATGGACTACGTATAAATAAAGGGGTTTCCAATAAGAGCGCTACAAAAGTTTTTTTTTTTTTAAATAAAACAAAAACGGTTTTGGATATCAATGAAATTTTTTATTCCTGTGAAAGTACGTTCGATGCCATTATGTATGGAACTCGATTTCTTTTGCATGGCCACCACGGGCACGCTTGCAGAAGTCCAGACGCTGAACCCAATTTTCGACGGTTTTCAAGCATAAATTGGCCGATACTGCTGCAATGTCACGTTCGATATTTGTACGAAGTTCATCAATCGTTGCTGGCTTCTTGGCATAGACCATAGACTTGACGTAGCCCCACAGGAAATAGTCTAATGGCGTTAAATCGCACGACCGAGGCGGCCAAGCGACTGGACCATTTCGTGAGATAACACGTTCTCCAAACTTGGTTTCCAATAAATTGATTGTGGCATTCGCTGCGTGGCTTGTGGCGCCGTCCTGTTGGAACCACATGTCCTCCAAGTCCATATCATCCAATTGGGGCCAAAAATATTCGGTTATCATTGAACGGTAGCGATTCCATTTACAGTAACGTGCCGGTCTTGATCATCACGGAAGAAGTACAGCCAAATGACGCCGCCGGCCCATAAACCACACCAAACCGTAATTTTTTCGGGATGCAATAATGACTTATGGAGTACGTGTGGATTGCTGCCTGACCAATACCGCATATTTTGTTTATTGACGAAGCCATTCAGCGAGAAATGAGCCTCATCGCTGAAGATGATTTTTCGATGAAAATCCGAATCATTTTCAAGTTGTTGCTTAGCCCAATTCACGAACATACGACGCTTCTGGTGGTCAAGCGGCTTCAGTTCTTGCGTCAATTTAATCTTGTAAGGATGTAGGCCAAGATCGCCACAACAACGTCACAGAGATGCCAAACGCTTGAGAACGACGTGTGAGATACACATTTGGGCTTTCTTCAACTGAAGCCTCAGCGGCAGTAATATTTTCGACACTATGGGCACTTCTTTGTCTCACTGGCACGGGAACATTTTGTATTGTGCCTGTGGACTCAAATTTTTCTACTAGACGCTCAATTGTGGATCTGCCAGGACGATTATGACGACCACAAATTGGACGTAGCGCTCTTAACGTTGAGGCCACTGACTCCGAATTTCGGTTGTAAATTTAAATAATTTCGACTCGTTGTTGGATCGTATATCTTTCCATCATGAAATTGCAAACCTTAATGAAGAGAATTGTCAAAAGAGCGGCAAGAAATATGGCGTCGTTTGCTGTCCCTGTCGCTCAACTTTTGTAGCGTCCCTGTTGAAAAACCCGCTATGACAAAAACTAAAGCTATGACAAATCATAAAAAATATCCCATAGTACTATCTGATTGTAGCATTGAATATTTTGAAGACTACTTAAATCTTGGACAAATAAAATCATTTTCAAATCAAGAGGAAAAAGAGGTCAACAGACGAATCACAAATAGCTGGAAACAATACTGGAGTATCAAACAAATCCTGGAATGTGATATAAGAACAGACACGAGAAGATATATCATTTGACTCGACGATCCTACCTGTTATGACATATGGACTACAAACATTAGCAATGACAGCAAACATAACCAAGAAGATACGATTTTGCCAGACGAAAATTGAAAGACACTTACTAAATATTAGACAAATCGAACGATCAGAAATGATGAAATAAGGAGTCGCACAATATAACAGACGTAATCGAAAAATTAAACAATTAAAATGGAGCTGGGCAGGACACATATCACGAATACAGGACCAAAGATGGAAGAAAATAACAACAAAGTGGATACCGGATGATAATAGACCAGTAGGACGACCAAACAAAAGATGGAATGTCAACCGAAACAACGACTAGAAAATATTAAATATAAAAGAAAATTGTTAACGGAACATTGTAAATCATTATTGAAACACTTAACTAATTTAAATATGTGAACACAAGATTGTAAATTTTAATTTAATTTTAATTTTTAATTTTTTTTATAATGTAGAATTAGTATATAAGGCTATAATAACAGATTCTAATAATAATAATAAAATACCTACGGCAAACTCATTTTGCAACAAATTTTAAATTTTTTTAAAAACTAAAAGTGATTTAGAATAACTTTTACATATTTTGAAAGAGGATTTCCGTATGAATATCGTGTCAAAAAATTTAAAAAAAATCACAGTTGTTGGTTTTGATGCAATTGGCTGTCAAATGTCAATGTAGCAAACCGTATGTATTCGTTACTGAGTAACGGGTATTCGATTCAACTTTCACATTTCGTTACTTTTACATGTTTCTTGAAGGGCCGCCCAGAATGCATATCTGTAAGTGGTATCTTGTATAGCTGCCAAAAGAGAAATACATTTCATGCATGAAGTTACCATTGATTCAACTTCCAGCTACAGATTCACATTATGTTAGCCCTTACGGCTAGGCTTGTTTTTAGCTTATGACTCAGCTACAGATACGCATTCTGGTCGGCCCTTTAAATGATATGATTTTAATCGAACATACGAACGTTTTTTTTTTTTTTTTTAGTCTCGAAAGAAAAACTTTCGCATGTTCGATTCAAATCATATCATTTAAAGGGCCGACCATAATGCCCAAAGTAGTGTGAGACCTTAACCCACCAAAACCACCACCCTTTTTGTATTGGTATTGCAACTAAGTATGCGACTTATCTAGCAATTTTTTTTATCACGAGTAAAGAATGTTTGTCAGGTGACTTTCCTGTGAGAGTTCCTGCATTTTCCGCAATTTATAGCGCAGTTTGTTATTATTGGGCCAAATCTATGGGCTTAGTTCTTTGAAGACGCCGCAATTAATTTGTTTCGTCAAGAACTTGGAGGACCGTTGTGTTAACGTGTCCCAATAAACGTTTTTTATGTTTGCGTGGAAAATTTTTTGTTTCATCTTTAACCGCGGGAATACCCAGATCTCTGCGTAGATCTTCATTCCTAATATACCACGGCGCATTAACGAATGATCTTAACATTTTTTTTTCAAAAGTTTGTTAAATATTTAGATTCGTTTCACTGGTACAACCCCATATATTGTTTTATGCTATATGTCCAGACCGGCATTAGTACTTGCTTGTTATAAAGGTTAAGTTTCGAATATTTTCCGAGGAACCAGTACAGTTCTCTGTATTCATTTTTAAGTTCTTTGCATTTTTTTACATGCGACTACCATTCTAATTTTGCATCGAGTGTCATTCCGAGATATTTCGGTTCATTTGCAAAAAAGACACGAACCGTATTGAGAAATACTGGAAAATTGTTTATCCGTTTACACAAAAACTTTACATGAATCGATTTGCTCTTGTTAAGTGCAATCCGTCAGGACTTTGTTCATTCGTTAACCTCGTTAAGAGCGTTTTTTAATTTTTCATTTTTATTTCCTCAATTGTTGTACTGACTGCTAGTATAGCTGTATTGTCAGCAAACGTGGCAACTATTGTGTCGTTTGTTTGTGGGATATCACGTGTAAACAGGAGGTACAAGAGTGGTCCAAGGACGCTTTCTTGGGGTACTCCAGCCAATATGTCTTTGAACTCCGAATAATCGTTTCCAAGTTTCACACGGAAAACCCAAACCTCGAGTACGACACGAGGATTTTATATATTTTGCAGGGTAGAACTTGTCTTAGCTTGCATTAAAAGCCTCTATGCCAAATTCTGTCAAAAGCTTGCAACACGTCAAGAAATACGGCTGAGCAATTTTTTTTTCTTCGAAAGCTTTCTCAATTACATCAGTAATTCGATGAACTTGGTCCACAGTCGAATGTTTACTTCTAAACCCAAATTGATGGTCAGGCAAAAGACGTTTCTGATCTATAATGGGGTGCAAGCGACCGAGTAACATCCTTTCAAAAACTTTTGAAATAGGTCTGTAAGATTTTATTTCATTCGGTGATTTTCCTGGTTTGGGAACCATAATCACTTCCGCGACCTTCCACTGTCTTGGTATGAATTCTAATATAATTGCTGCATTTCCAATGTACTGGAGTTTAGTTAATGCTTTTCGGGGCAACATTTTAAGTAGTTCTCCTGTAATAAGGTCATAATCCGGAGCTTTTTTAGGCTTTAATTTCTGTATTTCCCGTTTAAGCTTGGCAATACCTGCATATCTGACTAGATAACTATCGGTTGAAGTCTCGAATAAATTCATGTTTTTTGGACCATCAAATGGTTTTAATGTTCCCTCAAGATGTGCCTCAAAAACGTCCTTATCGCTATTTTGTCCAAACGTCTTGGGTTACCCTAATCGGTGGCACAGCGTCTTTTGGCCATTTTATGACTTTAATTGCTTTCCAAAGTGAATAATTCGATTGTTTTCCAGCGGTGTGGGCTTGCAGAAAAGTTGCTACTGCATGGTTTTTAAAGTTTTTTATCGAATTTGATAGCATGTTACTCAACCGATTGATATTGCGGGGCACGAGTTCGGTGCCACCCTTTTCGAGCTTTTTTGTCTAACCAAATCCTTTTTTCCAATGAGTACTTAATATAACTATAGCTCTCTATTTTGTGCTGTTGAGGAGTATTATTCCATGCTGCTTTTTGGACGGTATCGATAAAGGAGTCAACCGTGACTTCAAGCTCCAATGGGGGATCTAAGCGATACACCCAGTCGAATATTATTTTCAATATCGTTTTTGAAGCCTTCCCAGTTGGTTTTCCCATTTGTTAGTCTGGGTGAGCTTTCATTTCTAATTATTGACTCGCTCGTTGTTAGAATGACCGAAGAATGATCAGAGAAAAGATCAAAGCATTCGTCAACTTTGATTCGATTGGACGGCACACCTTTTACTAGGAAAAATCGACCAAATCCGGTATTTTTGTAACATCATTTGGCCAGTAAGTTGGTTTACCCGTAGAATGAAATTTCGTATTGTACGTTCTACATACATCATAAATCATCCTACCTTCCTGTGATATGCATCTAGATTCCCAGAATGTATGTTTTGCATTTAAGTCCCCTCCAATGAAAAAAACGCTGTCCAAGGGAACTAAGCAAGTTTTCAAAGTCAATTTTCTCAATCTTGCATCGTGGTGGGCAGTAAACAGAAGATATCTTCATATAGGATTGTCTGCTTCTGACTTGTATAGAGCTAACTTGCATTGTTTCGATTTCTAATTTAAGATCAATCGAATGTTCGATACACTCTTATATATATAGTGAGGCTTCGCCTCTAGCCTGATTCGATGGATGTAAAGCATGATATTCGAGGTAACCTTTAATCTTTAATTTCGAATTACTCCTTGCGTGAGTTTCGGATATTAAACAGATGTCGATATCTTTTTCTTGCATATACAATTAAAGTTCTCCAAGTTTTTGCCAAGGGCCATTGGCAAATAACGGGTGATCCAAGTAGAGATACTTTTTTCAATAGCCTTTTTTGACAGATCACGTGTGAGTCGTGTCATGCTGTCATTTTATTTTTGTTTAGTATTTTTTTGGCATTTCATAATGGAAAGACTTACGCGTGAACAACGTTTACAAATTGTTCAACTTTATTATGAAAATTCACGTTCTGTGAGGAATGTGTTTCGTGCACTTCGCTCAACTTATGGTCAAAATAATCGGCCTACTGAGCGTACTATTCGCAACACCATCACCCATTTTGAGACCCAGCATTCATTATTGGATAATATTCGACCGAATAGACCACGTCCAGCACGCTGTGAAGAAAATATAGCGGCCGTAGCTGAGAGTGTACACGAAAACCGTAGAGAGTCGATTCGGCGCCGTTCGCAGCAACTCGGACTAACGTATGGAACGACTTGGCGCATTTTACGTCAAGATCTTAAATTGAAAGCGTACAAAATACAGCTTGTGCAACAACTGAAGCCGCTCGACCTTCCCAAGCGACATCGCTTCGCTCTATGGGCTCTTGAAAAGTTCCAAGAAGATCCGACGTTTTCGAGGCAAATTTTGTTTAGCGATGAGGCCCATTTCTGGCTCAATGGGTATGTAAACAAACAAAATTGCCGCATTTGGGACGAAGAGCAACCTGAAGAGATTGAAGAACTGCCACTTCATCCAGAAAAAACAACGGTTTGGTGTGGTTTGTGGGTCGGTGGAATCATCGGTCCATATTTCTTTAAAAATTATGCCGGTGCGAACGTAACCGTCAATGGCGAGCGTTATCGTGCCATGATAACCGACTATTTGATGCCTAAAATTGAAGCTCGTGATCTCGGCGACATTTGGTTTCAGCAAGACGGCGCCACTTCCCACACATCGCATCAATCAATGGACTTATTGAGAGAACATTTCGGTGAGCACATAATTTCACGATTTGGGCCGGTCGATTTTCCACCAAGATCGTGTGATATCACACCGTTAGACTTTTTTCCTGTGGGGATATGTAAAGTCAAAAGCTTATGCCGACAAACCCGCTTCGATTTAGGCCTTGGAGGAAAACATCACGCGTGTCATTCGCCAGTTTCCAGTCGAAATGCTCGAACGAGTGATCGAAAATTGGACTCAACGGATGGACCATCTGCGACGTAGCAACGGCCAACATTTGATAGACATAATCTTCAAAAAATAAATGCCAAAGAATGTTCTTTCAAATGATAATAAACATTCTCCATTAAATTTGAATTTTCTGTGTTTTTTTCTATAAAAAAGTAGGGAACCTCGAAATGGATCTCCCTCTATGATTCGAATCGAACATACGAAAGTAACGAATTCTTTGTAACGGGCAGTCAGTGAAACAGTTCCGAATTCAAACGGGTATTTATTTTGTCGTTACTTCTACAGCTCTATTCAAATATCGTTTACGGCAACCCAATGTTGGGGCGACGATATATCACCGACTAACAAACTCCAGGGTTTCTTTACATCATCTTCGCTCAAGTCTTCCAATTAAAATAAAAATTAATTAAAATTAATTTTACACTTCACAACACCCAATTGAAACCAAAAAAAAAAAGAAAACATCTTCCAGTTCCAAGAGCTTCGCAAGAAGACAAGTGCCTTACCAGCGATCCATCTTTCAAGCCAACAAAATATCATGTAAAACATCGAAAATTCTATAACAGCCACTTAAGGGTTAATTAACCCCCAACATAAAAATACAAAAAAAAATAAAAATATCCAACGCCAATTCACCTCGAATCTAATATTCTAACCCTCCCCCCATCAAACACACCTAACATCAGGCGAATTATTTAACAGAATGTTATGTCGACACATTAACAACAGTCTGCAACTGAAAACGCCATGGAATCGAAACAAAGAAAACCGGCGAACGGCAAAACAGAAAGCAACAACAATTCACTCCGACCATGCCGAGCGCAACGAAACGAATGTGTGTTTGTATTTTTCACGTCAGTTTCATCGGAACTACGGCGAGTGTCGGTGCGGTACGGTCGTCTTCTTTAGAAAGAAAACTAGGAAGTCATGTCGCATGACTGTCAATATCGATAACAGTTAGGTGTGTACACAAAACGGTCAGGTGTATTTATACAATACATCCCCTCTCTCTATCTAGCTCTCTCCCTTTTGCTCGTGCAACTTGCAAGGATATTCGTCAAGTGGAAAACAGGTGAAAATGACATCGGAATCGGACAGTGATATCAAGTGATTTGATGAGAGTGCGAGCAGTAAAAATAAAAACGTCCATCTAAACCTTTTACGGTTTTTTTTGCTTGCAAGATTGTCTGAAGTGCTAAAAATCCCATCTCTCGCGATATTCGCGCGACAACGTTATCTTATTGCGGTGCGTTTGTAGGTTTTGATTTATCTAACCGGAATTATCGCGACATACGTAGATACAACGAAACTACTAAATTATTTACATTTGTTTGTTCTCAGTCTGTGTGCGAATTAAATAGCGGGCTTGTGCATTTTTTTTTTAGTGTTGAAAATAAACAAATTGCTTTTGCGGCAATAGAAGGACTTTATCAACAAAATGTCCTTGTGAAAAAAATGTGTGAAACTAGTGTTTGTTAGTACAGATTAAAGGATTAGCATCTCTAATCAGCATCAAATGACGCAGCGTTGTTACATAGAATTTAGCAAGGATTAAGAAAGGATATACAGAGCAGCATCCATTTTTCCTGCTTTCGGGAATTTATTTTGAGAAATTGTATTACAGGACGCGCATACACACAGCTTCTGTGTTTTGTCGGAGTACACCAAGGATAATACCTAGACACGATGGGACGAAGACCATTCAATCGAGTCTGCGCTATAAATTACCCCAGCCGTGTGGAGGGTTGGCTAGATGTTTGTGGTGAGTTTAGAGATTTTTTTTAATTTTTTTGTGTGTGGATGTGGGATGCTGCTGCATCCAGTTGGAACGTTTTCGATTGTCCTTTTTCAATGGATTTCGTTCTGTTTGTTTATTTAAGTCCATGAAGGGTGGTGGTGGTAGTGGGCGCGTTTCCTTTTTTTTCGGGTGAAAATTTTTGCAACCCAAATGAGGTTTTTGAATTTTTTTTTCATTTGAGTCTTTGGACCCATTTCGTGTTTGTTTGTTCGGTCTTATGAGATTTTTGTCTTGGGGAGATTTGTTGTCCAACAAGGATAAGACGAGGATTGCAAGTGTGATGGGAATATCAATTCGAAATTTATTTGTTAAACGTTTTGGTAGGGAAACTCTATTTGGAAAGAGAAAATATTAATTGAAAGCATCTGGTAGGTATTCTAGTTAATCAGGATGCTAGCCGATCAGGATGCTGAGTTTTTTAGCGCCTTTCGTAAGAATGTTTTCCTGTAGTTAAATATGCGACAAGGTACGTAATAGGTCTGTACGAGTACTTTCATGTAAAGAAAAATGGAAACTGCAAGATTTTTAATATCGAGAGAAGTATTCAATCATTTTGACGAAAGATAGCTTTCGCAAAGAAAAATTGCAAACGTCAAAGTCTTTTAAATAGCGCTCCCTATCTTTCAATTGAAATAACAAAAGAAAGTGTGTGAGATATCACCGATATTTTTTATTCGTTTGGAAGGCATATCGGTACAATTATGATGAAATATAAGGCGTCCAAATGCCCCCCGCAGCTTCTCTAGATGGCGCTCATCCGAAATGTCCAATTTTCCATTACTCTATATTTCACCGATGGCATAGGTTATGTTGGCTTTGAGGGCCGCTGTAGTTTGCGGCTGATTCGCATAGGACTGCGACTTTAGAAAACCCCATCGCAATATTTTGGTGGTCAGTTCACAACACCACCACATAAGATGACCATGCCCTCGAATCGCTCGTGCAGAATTTCCAATATGGCGTGAGCTGTGTGGCTCGTAGCGTGGTCTTATTACAACAACAAGGCGCTGGAATCCGTATCATCCGATTCAGGAAAAAAGAAGTTAGTAATCATCTATACCGCTCGTCATTGACGGTAATGGCATGACCAATGTCGTTAAAAAAGAAATATAGACCGATGGAAATGCGTTTTTACAACAAAACTACCCACCCATACCCATAGACCGATGGAAATGCGTTTTTACAACAAAACTACCCACAGTGCCAGCTCAAAATCCACACAAAAAGGTAACATTTTTGGAACGCTCTGGATCTCATGTGGATTGGTAGCGTCCCAAATTCAACATTCGTTATATCTTACCCTTTCATCCATTCAGCGAACACTCGTTGTTGTCTTTGGTCGTTTACTTTCAGCTCATAGGTAAGTCAGTTTTGTACGGGTGCAAGCACTAGTCATTACGCAAAAATCGCCAAGTTGTGGTCTGCGAAAGGGTGAGTTCTTGTGAGCAACGGAAAATCGACTGCCTCGGATTCTCCTGCAACAACTCACGGACAGCAGCGATGTTTTCGGCACATCTTGCGTTTCGTCAACGTAGGTATTTATTATTTGCACGTTATGTTTAACGCTATGTCCATCAATAATAATTTGGCAAAACAAACTGAATAAATGTCTGCCAATTTGACAGATGCAGATTGAACAATGGCCGTGTTCCGCAGTTCAATTCACAACTGAAAATTGAGGTGATTTAACGTGGAACGCAAAATATTAAGGCCGTGTGTCAATTGCGTTAAAAAAAATTAGGATGGAGCTTTTGTTATACCAAATAGAAGGAAATTAGTGAGAAGATTTGAGGTTAGAGTTGACCATACAGAAGATTGTTGACTGATTGGAATAATCGAAGAAGTGAACCCATATCACTGAACAAAATATGTTTCAGTTTTTTTTAAAATGATAATGAGTGCAGTTAATGAAAATCAAAAGTGATTTTGTGAAAACTTTTCAATTATCTGCATGAATATTTACGGATAAACTTCAGAACTTAATTGTAACAGTAACATGCCGCTGATATCGTCTTAATTAAATAAGCAAAATATATTCAATGATGAATACGACCGACAAGCTGCTGAATATTGTTTTTCTATAGCTAAATATCCAAGTTATTTGCAACCCCCGCTTTCCAAAGTCACATCATTATCTTCCCTTGTCACAATATCCGGCTATTCGAATTCCGTTTTTTTTTCTTTCAAAATGGTGTCATTTTTACCAACAAATTGATTAATTAATTCATTTATGTTTATATCCTTCCTGTCGCCATTCAAATTTAAGAATTTTTACAAAATTTCTGATTGCACATTTCACTGACACAAAAATAGATTCACGACATTCGTTACCATTAATAACGAAAATAGCTACCTGCAATAATTTGACATGCATTCATACCAATTGCAGAAGGATATGTCCTATGTCGGCAAGTATACCTGTGAATAATGTCTGTTTGCTATGGTTCTAGGTTCAATGGCAGCAGACAAACAACACAAACCATTAGCAATGCACCTGTGACTGTGAAAATACTTCAAGAGAAGTTAAAGGCATAGTTTCCGGCATAAAAAGGGCTCATGGAAAAAAAAACATAAAAATATACAAAGAGTGGAAAACCGTTTTATCCTTCAGACAAAGTGCTCTTTAATTGTTGACTTTTCCATAAAGTACCTACCAAAAAATGTGTCAAAATTGTAAGGCCGGCTTGTTTTTTTTTCGTGTATTTATAAATTCATTTAAATTTTTATTGCTTCCATCATTTTTTTTAGAAACTAATTCAAAAGCAATTTGTCATGACAAGATAATGTCATGACTAATAATTTGATAAATGTTAAGGGTGTACAAAAAACCTCAATGCCGAAGGTAGCCTGGACTAAACTCTTATTGAAGAAAACAAATTGAGACTATAGTCCGAATACCACACGTGCGGAATTCTCCTTGCAGAATAGATAGAACTCACACTTTTTATGGGAGTAAACACATATTGTTGCAGTTATGCAAGTTGTCTTTTTAAATCCACTGCAAAAGTCAAAGAAAAAAAAACTTAATTTTGATATGTTTGGCATCACTGGATTATGAAGTTTATTTCGCATAAAAAAACATATAAATGTCAAAACAAATCAAAAGTATCAAAACATTTATTTTGCAGAAAAAATACTTACGAGTGCCCCTATTACGAACCACAGACGTCAACATATCCAACGACAGCCATTCAGCCCTAGCGAGGTATCCGTCGGAGCGAAAAAATTCTCCGATTTTGTACGATTCGGGGATTTTAGCTTCGAGGTATTTTTCCGCAAAGCTTTTCGGATTATTTATCCGACATTTTGAAGAGCACCCCGGCTGATTGCGTTGAAGTGCGTTCAGGCGCGTTTATCGTGCAATTTTTGACATCGCCGTAGAGAAGGGCTAGCATGAGTCGCCTTAGTAATTCAAGTCACGGCTTTAGTACAAAATTGTCTTATTAGCCTGAAGCAACAGCGGTGCAATTCTTTTTCCGACTTCCTCCGACACGAATTCCTCGCGGAATTTCTTCACGAATTGTAGTGAAGTGATTTTTTTCCGATGACACATATCTCAAATGGAATTTGAACCTCCGATGAAGTATGCGTTGCGAAAATTGTCCTCGCAGACGGATAACTCGATAGAGCAGATTATTTGTGTTAAATGTTCAAAAATATATCCACCCCTATCGAGTTATCCGTTCAGAACAAAATTTTCTCCGATTTGTTCGATATCGTAGGAATTTTGTACCAAGGTATCCGTTCGGATGTGCATTTCGAGCAGATCTTCCGAAAAAATGCATCGCACATGATCGCATGACGGCTGAATGCGTTAAGTTAACAACTTTTGACAGCTACGCGTTGAATTTCTTCGGAAATTCTCCGACAAAAAATTGTTTCGGAATTCTTACGAAAATGGAAACCACCCTAAAATTGTGAGTGAAATAATAAATACGAATATTTTGTGTATTACTAAAAAATCGTGCTCTAGAAATAAACGACAAGAACGCAACAAGAAAAATTTGTTTAAATATTTATTTTCACTCACTTTTCCCGTTTATAAAATTACACAGCTGACAGATTGTCAAACGTACGTGAATGTATGCTTCATTTTTCTTTTTACTCACTTTTCCCGTTTATAAAATTACACAGCTGACAGATTGTCAAACGTATGCTTCATTTTTTTTTGCGCAAGGGATACTTCGAAGGTATACTTTGGAAATTCTTTGCACGGATTCCTCGATAGGAGTGATTACCAAACTCTACAACAGTAAGCTGAATGTTATGAGAGGAGCCACTGCTCCGTATGTATGTCAAACAAAAGTTCATTGCACCCAGAGCCACTGCACATGCGTTTCGGCATTATGACATATTTTAGTGATGCCAAATACCGGCATATTCAGTTTTCGCGATATTGAAACTGTTGACAGTGTCATGTCATTTAAAAATAAATTAAATAAATTTATGGCGCAACGGGCTCGTTAGGACCCAGGGCCTAGCTTTTATCTCACAACCATTCATATGTGCATGTGCGATTCTTAGCACGATGACGGGAACTCCTGTTTTATGCCGAATCCAAACGGCTAAGTTGAGATAAGCTTTTCAAGACAATTGATACTACTCGGATGATTTGTCAGATCAACACGAGAGGAGGGCCATTGAAAAATCATTTAGGCGTTGCTACGGCTTGGAATCAAACCCACCCCTTCTGCGCGGCAGTTCATCTCACTAACCATCGCGCCACTTATCCCGTTGACAGGGTCAGTCCCCTATAAATCCATTTTATGTTACTTAGGTAAAGTTTTCTGTGCGAGATCATTTTAGTTGCGGGACTAGCTCTGGATCAAATGTCCCGGATCTCTGGATCAAACTTTTAATCCAGAGTTAGCTATGTGTTAACCCAGCAAGTTTGACGACTTAACCCCGAGCCTGGGACTCAACCAACATGCATCTCCAATAAGCCGGGGCCTTAGCTAACTTCCTCCAGTTGCGATCTTTAAGTTGTTTGGGGCCGGTTTCTCCTGGTGCGCGCCACATGTCTACATTCTCTTACATTCTCTACATATACCAGCCATCTCAAACGTCCAATGTGGAGTTTTTTTTTTTTACCAGGTCTATGTCGCTGTACATCTTTTGGCTGAACGTCAATGCTAACGCGACTGAATATTTTTCGAAGGATTTTTCTCTCAACCTGAGAACCAAGGATTTCTTCATCCGCTTTTAATACGACACATGCTTAAGAGCCGTAGAGAAGGGCTAGCATGAACCGCCTTAGTAATTCAAGTCAGGGCTTTACTACAAAATTGTCTTATTAGCCTGAAGAAACAGCGGTTGGGAAGAGTTATTCTTCGTTTAATTTCGGACGAGATGATTGTTGTCAGAGTTAAAAGCGGGACCGAGGTAATCAAAGTCCCGTACTACCTCAAAGTTGTATCTGTCAGCATATAACGGGTGATTTTTTAAGCATAGTTTTTTTTTTTAAATCGAATAAAACACTCAATTTGCATCAAATATTTAAAAATTTAGTTGTAATCGATAAATAGGTCTTTGCCATTCACGTTTTGAAAACAACCTCATGTAAATATTGTCTGCGGCTCCGTTTCTAATGGTCCATTTGGAAGGTCAAATTTTGCGTCACTTTTTCGAGCATTTCGTCCTGTATTCCACGAATTACGCGTGTTATGTTATCCTGTAAGGCTTCAATTTTTTTTAACGTTTATTTATTCACAATTAAGGCTTCAATCGTGTTCGGCTTGTCCACACAGACTAACGACTTTACATAACCCCACAAGAAATAATCAAGTGGCGTTAAATCGCATGACCTTGGCGGCCAACACACAGGGTCATTTCGAGAGATAAGCTGCTCACCAAATTCATCCTTCAACATTTCCATCATTATCTTGATAAAATCACATGTCAACCAAGTTCAACTCATCCAACTGGGGCAAAAAAAAAGTCGGGTATCATGGCTTGATATCGTTCGCCGTTGAAGGTAACGTTTCTTCCACGGTCGTCATTGAAGAAAAAAATGGACCGATGATGCCACCAGGCCATAAATCACACCAAACTATCGTTCTTTTCGGGATGTATAGGTAATTCTTGAATGGCATGTGGCTGTTCATCACTCCAGATGCGACAGTTTTGCTTACTTACTCATCCGTTGAGCCAGAAATGAGTCTTATCCTTGAAACCCGTTTTTCGATAAAACAGCGGATTTTCATGGAGCTGTTCTAAGGCCCATTCATCAAAAATTAGACGTTGTGGTTGCACAAGTTAATTTTCAAACTCAAATCGACACTTAAAATTTTCCATTTGGTTGAGTAACACATGCCCAATGAAAACGTCGACGAATTGACATTTCACGATCTTCATTAACATTGGGGCTGCGGCTTCAATATTCTCTTCGGTACGCACTTTACGCATGCTTGTCGATGGTTAAATGTTCAATAAAGTAAATTTGGTGATAACAGCACGAATTGTTGATTCACCAGGTCGATTATGACGACCATACTATGGTCGCAACAAACGTTCCACATCTTTCACAGAGCACGAATATTGATAGTAAATTTCCATAATTTGCGATCGTTGCTCGATTGCAAGTCGTTCCCTGGTTAAATGTCAGAGTATACTGAAAACTTTTCACTTTTTCATCATTTATCAATTGAATAATTGAAATAACAACGGAAACTTGTGTACAGCAACACCATTTGGTTAGAATTATAGTTATTTCGGACATTACCAAGTATCCTCATCAGATTCCTTCCAAAGGGTTTTTTTTAGAGGTATAGAACTTCGAATGATATAAAACACAAGAAAATCGTTTTAATGTCCACCCATTTTGCTTTATTGGAAGGATAATTTTATGCCAATAATGTTTAAATATGACTTCGGACATGTGCCCGCCGCCGCTGGTTAGAACAAAGCCAAGTTTAGAGGTCCAATTTTCAAATACTTTTTCAAGCATTTAGGGCTGGTTTCTGGTTTGTTGGCTTAGACGAGGTAATTCACATATCCCCAAAGAAAATAATCCAATGGTGCCAAATCACACGATCTTGGTGGCCAATTGACAGGTCCATTTCGCGAAATTATGCGCTCATCTTTCCTTCAATAAATCGATTGAGACGTGCGCTGTGTGGCATGTAGCACCGTCGTGTTGGAACCACATCTCATCGACATTCATGCCATCCAATTCGGGAACTAAATAGTCGGTTATCATGGCTACCGGTCTCCGTTAACGGTAACTGACTCTCTAGCATCATTTCGTAAGAAGTGTGGCCCAATGATTCCACCAGCCCATAGAGCACACCAAACAGTCAGTTTTTAGGTGATGTAATGACGTCTCAAGGGTCTCATGTGGAGTCTCTTCATTCCAAATGTGGCAGTTTTGCTTATTGACGTAGCCATTCAATCAAAAATGAGCTTCATCACTGAACAAAATTTTGCGATGAAAATCAGCATCGAGATCAATCTAATTTTCCGCCCATACACCAAAATCACGACGCATTGCTGGATCTTGTAAGGTAGTAAGCCAAGTTCTTTAAGCAAAATCTTCCATAAAGTTGATGAAGTTTGGACGCCATTACTAACAATTGCTGCCAACCTGAAAAACTTAACTCTTAAAAAATCACTCGTTACATAGATTACTAACGTCAAAGACGGACGAATTTTGGTGGTATACCATGACTCTGTACAGTTCAGCTCTATAAATGCTGTCATATGGGGCTTTGAAATCAATGAATAGGTAGTGGGTATCGATTTGGACATGTTGGGTTTTTTCCACGCTCTGCCGTAGTGTAAAGATTTGATCTTCTTGAACTTTTCTGGCCTAAAATTACTTTGATAAGGGCCGATCGTGTTGTTGGTAAACGGTTCCAGGTGTTAACCAATTACGGCACATAGAATCTTATTCGCGATGGTGGGGAGACTTATGCCTTTGTAGTGGGAGCAATTCAGGGGGTTGCATTATTTGTAACGATACTGAGGTTCCATTCTTCTTGCAACAAATATTTCGCACCAGCTCAGCGAGTGATTTATTTTGTAGACACAACTGACACACGTGGCCATGGAAAAATTAAAGGCTCATCCTCATTTACCTATGTAACAAGCAAGACCAACTAAAACAAACATATTGTTGTTATAAATAAACAAAACACTAATAGTCTTTGCAATTACTATTCAGAATTAATTTTGTTTAAAAAAAAATCCCAGTGTGCTTTACATTTTTCCCACTAGCGTTCGCTTTTCAAAAGAAGACAACAACTAATTTTGTATGTTGGTTTTCTATTAAACATAAATGACATCCTAATGTTCCCATGTGTATTCTACTTCTCTAAGCCCAATAGCTTCCGATATCATTAAAAAACGATAAAAAAAATTAGGGAGTTATAGCTTGTATTTCTAAATTCGCCGAAAGCCTCTTTCAAAAGGTTACCGACATCAAATTATATAACTTCCCAGTCAAATAGCTATACCTATACATATTCACTTAATTCAAGGCCTTTTTGACATGACAGATTAAACTGGCAAACAGTTGTAGGTACATCCTACAAAATTTGATAATAAATCTTGACAACACTTTCACTACCTACCGTCAGTGGTGCCATCTGAGTTGGGGTACATGTTTTGCATACTAATGCTGAAGCATTGTATTTGATGTCCTCCTTGGATGTTGCAAATCGATTGCAAAGATTTTGTTGGCCAGTGTCATGAATCATGAATCATCATATTTAGCCATGTTGTCTATCTATTAAAAGAGCTACGCATTTTCAGTTGCCTTGTTCAATAACACTGCCTGGCTTAGTTTGCAGTGGGTATGCGTACTTTTGTTGTTGGACAGGTATTTACAGTTTTGTTGGTAATAACCATCAATAAATATAAGGTATTCCAATCAAGCTTTGTAGATTTTCAGAGTTTGGCATTAGCCTTTGTTCACTTTTGTGTTTTTTTTTATAAAACCCATCATTTTTGTTTTCTCAAATACATGTTGCGATCAAAGAGAGTCATTTCAGGGTCCATAGTTTTCCCAGTTTCTAAAAGTCATTCAGGTAAACGCTACAGTGATCGACCGCCTACAATCACACAAAGCGATGCTTGCTGCCTCAAAAATTATTTATAAGCAAAAATTATACTGTTTCGCCTCTGTCCTCCATTAAACAAATCTCCTCTAGCTATTTAAATTCAGTTGTTGATTCGTAATTAAATCATAATGCAAATCCTCGTGCAAATCAGATGCGTTTATCATTAATAAAAAAATGACGTTTGACGGAAGAGTTTTTTTAAAGTTATCGAAAGCGTGTCGGAAAGTATATGCTTTCGATGACTTTTATTGTGAGCAATGAAAAAATTCATAAAACACAGCGGCGACAAAGAAAATAGAGTGCATGTGTACATGCTTACATACTTACTTAAGTGACGCTACAGTCCGGAATGAACCTGGGCATCAACCAACATGCCTCTCCAATTAGCCCGGTCCTTAGCTAACTGCCTCCAGTTGCGCACTCCAAGTTGGTTGAGGTCGGTTTCTACATGTGTTCGCCACTTAAGCCAAGGTCTTTCTCTACTGCGTCCGACGTCTAGCTGGGAATGAAAGACTCTGCGAGCCGGAGTATTGATGTCCATTCGTTCTAAGAGCATCAAAAAGGACCGATTTTGTTGTGGACCAATATGCTGGATGAAAAAAAGGCGTCGTACCTGCACTTGGAATATCAGAGACGCAGGTGAACAACTAGCGGAAGCCCTTATTTGCTAAAAAGCGGACACAACTGCCATCTAGGAAAGAAGGTGGGATGGGCCGAAAAATCATACCAAACGGACGTCAGAAACAGAGACTAATCAAATGCGGATTTGTTATAAGTGCCAGACCATAAGTGTCAATAACGTATCGAAAACATTACCTAAGTGACATTTGTAACAGTCCGCATCAAGGCCAAGTTCGACAACATTAGCCTTATAAGGTGATATTGCGAAGGACTGATGATGCTGAAGGTTTCAACACAAAGACAGGAAGGAAATACATTTTTAGCATCATTGTCGGGATATGGAGCCTGCACTACAAGGCACCTGTTAACAGACTTAGGCTAATGGACTTCGCTGCAGAACAAAATGCCACTATAGCCAGCATGCTGTTTCTGCACCTCGATATCCATAAGGTGATATTTCGGTTTCCAGATCAACTAACCGCCAATCATATTGATCACATTGCAGTACACAAGAGTACACAACATTCCTAGGGACTTACATCTTAAACGTCCAATGCGGAGTTTTTTTGACCAGGGGCATGTCGCTGTACAGCTCGTATAGTTCTTGGTTGAATCTTCGTCTCCATAGCCCGTCAACGCAAACGGGACCGAAGATTTTCGAAGAATTTTCCTCTCGAATCGAACAAGGATGCCATTCTTTAGCGCCGTAGAGCAGGATTGGGATGATCAGGGTCTTATATGTGATTTCCTTAGTAGTTCGAATTAGGGCTTTACTGCTGAATCGCCTTGTTAGCCCGAAGAAACAGCGGTTGGGGAAGAGTAAATCTTTGTTTAAGTTCTGACGAGATGTTGTTGTCAGAATTAATAGCGGAGCGTAGACAAAGTTATATCTGTCAATGGTGACGTTCTGTCCGATTCGTCGATGTTGAGTGTCCTTTCGTGTTGACAGCATATGATTAGTCTTGCCGTCATTTACTGCTAAACCCACTGGCGACTGAGGCCATCGGAGGGACAGAGCAAGACATTAATACCACAGATAGAGAATGAGAGACAGAGAGAGAGAGAGAGAGAGAGAGAGGGAGAGAGAGAGAGAGCGGAAGAGAGAGAGAGACATATAGACACATAGAAGGAAACCATATAACATAAGCCTACGTGGCACAGAGGAGGAGACATAGACTTATATTGTCTCATATTATCGCGCAGGTGGCCTCAGATAAATTGGCGATTTTTGTAAAAAAAAAGAAAGAAGAATGCTGCCTAAGCTGGGGCTTGAATCCTCAGTGTTTGGCTTAGCAGTCACCTACGCATACCTCTGAGCAATGGCCACCTGTGTTGCACAATCCTCTCAAGAATCAAATTGAAGAAGTTGCATGACAGCGCATCGCCTTGCCTAAATCCTTTTTTGGTATCGAATGTGTCAGTGAGGTCGTTTCCGACCCTGATGAAGCAGCGAGAGTTTTCCATCTCCATCCTACACAAACGGACGAGTTTGGGCGGTATACCAACACTAGACATGGCTCTGTATAGTTCGTCTCTATAAATGCTGTCGTATGCGACTTTGAAATCGATGAATGGGTGGTGGGTATCGATTTGGACTTCTTGGGTTTTTTTCCAGGATCTAGCGAAGTGTGAATATTTGATCGGTTGTGGACTTCCCTGGCCTAAAACTTTACTGTTGAGGACCGATCAGGTTGTTGGTAAACGGTTTCAATCGTTCACATATTACGGCAGATAGGATCTTGTAGGCGATGTTGAGGAGACTTTTTCCATTCTTCAGGCATACTTTCTTCCAACCAGATTTGGCTTATGAGTTGGTGGATATTACCAAAGATTATAAAGTCATACAGATGACGCATTGAGAACAAAAAAACAGAAACTTTTGCTCACCAGTTTCAAGGTACGGGCGATTGGTGTGCACGTGCACACATGAAAAACGAGATCCAAACATATGTATGCAGTGCGTCATCTGTATGACTTTATATTCTTGTTACTTACCAAGTCATCTCCACCGACTTTATAAAGCTCAGCGGGAAGCCTTATTTAGCTTGAGCTTAGATATTGCTATCATCACTTCATTCAGGTCGGGTGGTTGGCAGTTTTCGCTGTCGTTGCCAATGGAATTGTGTTCGTCATCGCCGTTGAACAGTCTGCAAAAGTTGTTCTTCCATATCTTCAGCATCGACTGAAGCGGCTGATCTAATGGCTTGTTATCATCGTTGCCATTGTTCTTCGACATTAAATGATATGGTGGTATAGAGGTTAAGGGATACTAGTTGTGCGAAGGTTTTGGCAGTCTTTGGACATTAAATTTTTTCATAGTATTTCTGGATTGTTGTGGCGTGTTGGATATCCGCATTCATATCTTAGCTGCAACAAGGAAGTCGATCTTAGCTCCTCGAAATTTTCGGATATCCAAAATACTAGATGCGTGCCTTATTTCTATCGCAATGTGATCAATTTGGTTGACCATTCGTTGATCTGGAGACTGCCATGTCCCCTTAAAGATATTCAGGTAAGGAAACTGTGTGCTGGCTATAGTGACATTTCGTTCCATAGCGAAGTCAATTAGCCTAAGCCCGTTACCAGACGTGTTGTCGTGTAGGCTACTCTTTCCGACAATACTGCTAGAGATGGTTTGTCTTCCTACCTTTGAGTTAAAATCTCCCAGCACGATTTCAACATCGATTTTGTCAAGGAGCTCGTAGAAGAATTCCTTAGCTATATCATCCTTTTTCCTCCGTTGGGGCGTGAGCGCATGTAAGGGTTATGTTCGCAAACTTGGCCTTGATGCTTATTGGTACAATGCGTTCGCTAATGTCTTGGAAACATAAGACTTCCTGTCTAAATCTGACACTTATAACAAATCCGCATCCGAGTAGTCGCTATTTCTGCTCACTATAAAACTGTCGGTAGTAGATGTCACAGTTTTTCATCCTCCTTTTGCCCGGCACATCCCATCGTATTTCCTGGATGGCAGTAATGTCTGATTTGTAGCAGTTTAGGGTTTCCGCTAGTTGTTCGCTTGCACCTCTCCCGTTTAATGTTCTCACATTCCAGGTGCAGATACAAACGTCGTTGTCCTTATTTCATTAAGCATGGTCGTCAACAATAAAATCAGTCCTTACTGAAGTTCTTGTTTGCAACGTAACACTGTTTTTTTTTTTGTTAAGTGAGTGGGTATGGGTAGTTAACCCAAAGCACAACCCCCAACCTATAGCGACAGGCCCATGTTATCCTTGCTATCCACACTAGCAGTTATAACTTTAGAAAAAAAATATTTTGTCATCATATGTTTACTAACTCTCTTATAAGTCTAGTTGATTGCACCTTATTGTACCTACAAACTTGTCCCTTTATACCGCAAATATGACACTTTTCACACTTCATAAAAGTACCCACAAAACCGCAGATCTTCTCGTCTTGAAATAATCTAAATTATGTTAACACAACCAACTAATGTCACATAAAAAAAAATCCAACCCAAGTTCATACCGCTTTCTTTGATGTCCCCACCTCCTAAACAAAGTGCAAGGTTAACATGCGTCACTATATCGCCCGCCATTAATCAAGTTCTCGCATAACAACTCATATCACGATTCGTTCATTCACCATACTTCGATTTATTTACCAGTCCAATTGATCCCATCCGTTATTATCATTTCGAAATTTGTCCAAATAGATTAGCAAACTGACAGATTTTTGACAGAAGATAACCACTCAAATGACATAATCGCAGAGATAAACGACAAACCAAAACAAATGTCATTGATGTTTCAACAGAAGCAAATCTGACATTTCGGTGTATCGGTTTTCTTTATTTCGCGAACAGGTTTCTCATTTCGCCGCAATCGGTGACATTAAAAAAAAAACTCCTCGCAGCTAAAAAAGTTGCATAGATGTGTGCAGGGCCTTATCACCTCAAGGTCTAAAGTATTTTGTGCACACAGACTAAATGGGGACGTAAACTAAGAATTAAGTGACTGTTTTACAGCGCGCCCTCAAATGATTTTCTCCTTATCTCGCTTAGGCGAAATGATTTCATTATTAAATTTAACCATAGATACTTTTTCTGTTTTATATTTATTTAGCAGAGTGATATGCGGGTGGTCTGGCGGTGTTAACAAACGAATCATAGTGAAACACTTGATAGACATTTTGTGTTTTTGTGTGTTATCACTGCGTGAATATATACACTTACGTTTGTATATTTATTTTATTATGCTTTACAACGTATTTTTATGTATAAAATTTTTTATTATTCTCATTTTTGCATATCGAAGCTGGGTGTTTGCTTACAACTTTTTTTTTTTATCGCTTGGAGTAGAAATTCCTGTTTTGCTGGTGACATTTTAATTTCGCTATCGAAATCGGAGACCTTGAGCGGGACAATGTTATAACAATTTATTAAAAAAAATTTAGTAGATGTAGTAAAATTTGATTAAGTTGATGATGTAAAATGTTTATCAGGTTATTTCAAAGATTTAATGGATTAAAATGGTATTAAGGTACATTCTCACATCGATTACACTAAATTATTTATATGCACACTGTTGTCTGTTGCGAGGCTTATTTATAACTTTTTTGCAATTGCACAATTTAAAAATTCCTTAAATTGCAGATTATAAATTTTTTTATTTTAGAATCTTTAATTTAGTAATGCTAATCGATGTCCTTCCACATATGAAGTGTGCTTAGTTTTCTTGCCACATTGACGCTATATATTTAGGAGGTATTGACAAGTTGTCATTTGACGTTTATATACACTTTGCCAGATATCTCGTTACACTGTCATCATCACGAATAAAATGTTTTTTTTTTAATGATATTTACTTGTTCTGCTGGGAGCAACGAAGAGTAAGCCCGTGTGTCGATTGCGCTAAAGGGTTAAATTTTATCCCTTGGCTAATTTTTGGCATTTCTGCAGGGTTAAAAAAAAATTAACCTTTTTGCTGTGTCAATGGGATTAAATGGGATATTATTACTCAATACCAATTTCAATAATTTCCCAAAAGATTTGGAACAAAATTCCTTTCTTTATAAATTCTTGTAATAAAAAAATACCGAAAAGATTTCCAGAAAAACCATCAAACTACCTTAATTATAAATTATTGCCGGTAAAAGAAATATATTTGCACAATTTGTGCTCATGATTAAAGATATCCGCCTTACTTTTTTCATATTTCACATATAGCGAAACAAATGTAATCAAAACATTTTTGAAAAATCTTTATCAATTTTTTGTTTATTTTACAATTTGCATTACATTTTCTGATTACAATATGTTCTTTGCTTTTTATTTAATAACCTGAATGTTGTACTATTTTCCCGCCACATGTGAACACTGATTACTTGGAATAACTCACGAGCTTGCTTTCCATTTCTGTAACCCCTCTGTAGGTATACCAAATGTAAAAAAAATAGCCAATGGAAAAATTTTAGCAAGCTGTTGAGCAATTTAAAATTTTGAAGTCTCTGATAAATTTTGACATTAGTATGGTGAAACTAATGTCAAAATTTATCCACTGACTAAAATTTTAACGCAATTGACACAGCCTAAGTGTACCAAATTAGGTTAGGCTAGGTTGGTGGGTTGATGAGTCGGTGTGATGCCCGTTGGGGGTCCATGTGTATGGTTGGTTTCTTTATTACCCCGTTACTGTCCATTTTTGTTAGTCCCTTTCCAGGCATCCAGATTTTGTTGCAAACCTGAAAAGACTAGAGAGAGGGATTTCGGATAGATGCTTGAAGTCATGGAAAAAGTATATTCCTAAGGTTCTCGTTCTTAATTGGCTGAGGCCTGGGCAGTGGCACAGAAAGTGGAGGGTATCCTCGTGTGTTTCTTCACCATCGAAGCCTCTATAGAGTTTATCATCTATAAGATGCATTTTCAGTTTGTGGCTGTTTAGTAAATTGTGTTCAGTTAGAATCTCTACTAGAATCGTGACAGATTTCCTGTTTCTGGGAAGAATTTTATGGGTTCTGGCTTTGTCATACTCAGGCCACATCCTTTTGGAAGTTTCACAGGTGGGGAGGGAGTTCCACCTGCTTTTTGCACTATTCAGTGTTTTCTGCCCCACCCGAGTTTTGAGTTCACATAGTGGTGGTTTGATAGACTGTTCTTCCTGGTCAATGCTGGAGGCAGATCCTTTCCTCAAAAATTTTATAAGCAATTTCATTGTTCTGTATGCCTTTGTGTCCGGGGACCCAGCAGAGCTTTACATTATGTTGGACGCCAAGAACCTTTAGCTTTTCACGACAACGCTTCACAAGCTTAGCTTTTATTTCGACACCAGAGATGGTTTTTATTGTAGCCTGACTGTCAATAAAGATGGTGATATCATTCGGTGGTATCGCCTGCATTGAGGTTGCTTTGGCTGTCTCTGATACTGTCAATATCTTGGCCTGGAAGACTTTGCTGTACTCAGGGAGACAAAAAACGCTGTTCAGCTTCAGTGTCTCTGAAAAGGCAGCATAGTCAGAGGATACAACCGAGCGCAGATAATTACTTACTTACTTAAGTGGCGCTACAACCCGGAATGAACCTGGGCCTCAACTAACATGTCTCTCCAATTAGCACGGTCCTTACCTAACTGCCTCCAGTTGCGTACTCCAAGTTGGTTGAGGTCGGTTTCTACTTGTGCGCGCCACTTAAGAGCAGGTCTTCCTTTACTGCGTCCGACGTCGGCTGGAAACAAGTGGTTTCATCAAGACCACGCCTCTTGATTATTTCTTGTGAGGTTATTCAAATATGTTAGTCTATGTGGACAACCCAAACACGATTGAAGCCTTGCAGGATGACCTAACACGCGAAATTCGTGGTATACGGGCCGAATTGCTCGAAAAAGTGACGCAAAATTGGACCTTCCGAATGGACCGCGAAAAGCGCGGACGTTTTAAGGCCCATCAGTTTGGCTTCATTGGAAGGATAAATTTATGCCATTAATGCTAAAATATGATTTTGGCCATGTGGCCGCAGCGGCTGGTTCGAATAAAGCCAAGTCTAGAGGTCCAGTTTTCAACCACATTTTCGAGCATTTGGGGCAGTATGTCGGCAATAACGCCACGAATATTGGCTTCCATGTCCCTTAACGTTTCTGGTTTGTTGGCGTAGACGAGCGACTTCACATATCCCCAAAGAAAATAATTCAATGGTGTCAAATCACACGATCTTGGCAGGTCAATTCCGAGAAATTATGCGCTCATCGAATGTTTCCTTCAATAAATCGATTGTGACGTGCGCTGTGTGGCATGTAGCATGTAGCGCCGTCTTGTTGGAACCACATCCCATCCACATTCATGCCACCCAATTCGGGAACGAAATAGTCGGTTATCATGGCTCTATACCGGTCTCCATTAACGGTAACCTTCCTCTCCAGCAACATTTCGGAAGAAGTATTGCCCAATATCTCCACCAGCCCATAGAGCACACCAAACAGTCAGTTTTTTGGATGTAACTTCGTCCCAAGGGTCTCATGTGGATTCTCTTCACTTCAAATGCGGTAATTTTGCTTGTTGACGTAGCCATTCAACCGTAAATGATCCTCATCACTGAACAAAATTTTACGATGAAAATCGGCATCGAGATCAATCTTATTTTCGGCCCATACACCAAAATCACTACGCATTGCATGGTCTCGCGGCTTTAATTCTTGCACAAGCTGGATCTTGTAAGGCCGTAAGCCAAGATCTTTCCGCAAAATCCTCCAAAAAGTTGATGAACAAAGCTCCAATTGCTGTGCACGGTGGCGAATCGATTCATTCGGGTCCTTCCTTCTTCGGTGCGCACTGTTCGACGTCTCTGCGGATGCGTATTATCACACCGAGTAAACGTAGTTCCAAAACGATGCATGGTTAACCGAAATTATTGCTCTGATGGACGATTACGTCGAACATAAAATGGCCGGAGCTTGCGGTAAACTTCGCGAACTGAACCATTATTTTCGAAATAAATTTGAACGATTTGCAAGAGTTGTAAACTTTTTCAACCTGTTCATGATGAAATGGCAAATCAAACTGAACATAAATGACATTAGAGTTGCCCGGTTTGACCAAAAAATGTCGGTTTTATCTGTAATTCAAAAAACCAACCTCTAAAATAATCACCCGTTAGTACTTTTAAATGGCGTAGTTCAAAAATTTGGTGTGAATTATGGAACACCCGTTATTAACAGCGACACCTATTTAACAACAACCTCAAATCATCCAACCAACTTTCTGAAAGCTCCATATAAATTCATTGCAAGTGTCACACATGACATATGTCAAACTCACCAGAGTTGCCAACCGCAAACGAAAAATTGCAAAATGAATAAAAAATCCTTCTCCCTCTATGATCACTCGTTACTTTTTATTTTAGTTACGTTGCCTATTCACATTCGATTCTATGAAATCAGCATATAGATACTGCCGGAGTTAATTAACAGTTTGTTGTATTTAGTGGCTATAAAAACATAAATCAATGTGGATTCCGCAGTTAAACTGATCATCGTTTAATTTTACGACTGTGATTAAAATATTTCATCCAATTAATCATGTTGAGTGGTAAAGCCGAATGTGAACACCTTTTGCAAAAGCAAATTAAAAACTTTAAATACAACATAAATATTTAACAAAATTGAGTATCTCTGCTCCATTTTCGCTTCTAATTATAATTTCGCGTTTGAAATTGTGAAATAGGACGCAACACCAAACCTTTAGTTGATACTTTATCCCCCTCAATGAAAATCTGCGTTTCATAATTCGGATTTGATTGAGTCATTCCTTTATCTGGTTGTAGATATTCGGCCATTTCTATCGATTATCAGTGTTCTCTTTCGTTTCGTAGTACTACCGGCTAACCTTGTCCATAATCTAGTATGCAAATGCATCATGAGTTTTGTTGTCGCATCTGTCAGTGATCAATTATTGTTCGAATTCCGTTATGAGTTCCCGATAAGTTATATCAGAGAAGTTCTCTACACAATGGCGAACAAATTCGAACGAAGAACAGGGAAGAAGTCGTTGAAGTTGCGCTGGAGAAAGGCAAGGTATTAGCTGGCCCAACGTAGGTGGCTGTTTAAATTGTTTTAATGCCTCGCATTTGGTGAAAAGGTTAATGAATTGTATTTGGGTTAAATATCAGCTTTTGACCTTTTATGGTGATGATGTGCTAGATTTGTATTTTTTATTGAATGGAGCTCATGGAATGTGGAATCTATTGTTGATAACAATGGGTGCAGATACGTAGTTTGGTGACATTTATGTTAAGTGGATTTTTTTTTAACCACTTTTCAACTTTTGGGGGCCTTTGGTATTAGACAAGTGAAAGTCGTGGTATGGCTTGCTAGGCGTTAGTGAGACGTAATTTGAGTACCTAGAATGGCATTACGGTTAGAATTCGTGTATTAATTGCGAAATTAGGTATACCTACCTTCGTCGCGTTAGTGCCGCAAAAACGTCTGTCAATATTTGACAATTTTAGTTTTTTTTTCGTGATTTTTGTGATTTTTTTACGACTTTTTGATTTTTTTGAATTTTATAAAAACTTTTGTTAAGTGCTAACTTCTGTTCTACCTCACTTAGAGGTACAATTTGGTGTCACTATATATAAATTCTACATTTTAAGTGGGGTGGCATACCTAGTCCAGAATCGTGAAAGAATGTAGTTACGTTCTTGTGTCACTAGGGCGACTCCTAGATCTTAAGAAATGTAGAGCTTTTAGTTCCATTACGGATACAGAGAGCCATGCTACAAACTTCCGACTTATCTACAAGGTGCTCCATCTTATGGTGCAATGTAAACACTGCATAGCTTTGAATTTATCAACTGATTCACATTTGATTTGATGTCGAATTTTTTTTTTAACACGTTGGTTGTCCTTAATGGCTCCTTTCGTGATGAATTTTTATTTTCAAATGTGCCAATATTGGCTTAAATTGGCTTAAACTTTAGATTTTACATTACACCCTAGAATACTCCATAAGGATTAAATCAAGACATGATACAAAAAAACATACATCGTCTTTCTGTTTTTATTTCTGTCTGGTCCTATGCATTTACGTCATCAACGCTCGTGATCGTTTACTTCTGTCTCTTTCTGCGTCATTGTCCTACGTCATTGACGCTCAACTAAAATACGCGCTAACCCATATCTTTAGTTGAATCTGAACGTGATGTCATAGCCACGTTTGGTTGTACATAGAAGGAAGGAAGGGACAAAAATGGCAGACAAAAATTAGCAGTAAATGAGGCTGAGCTAAAACGACGAATTGGACAGAACTTTACCATTGACATCTCGTCAGAAATTGAACGAAGAATTTCTTTTACCAACCGCTGTTTCTTCGGGCAAAGAATGCATTTTAGTACTCAATCCCTTACTCGAACTACTAAGAAAATCCTATCCATTACCCAAATCCAAATCACACAGTTTTGCTCTTCGACGTTGAATGGACCGTACCAAAAGCGAATGTAGAAATCCTTGACCGTTTTGAGAATTTTTTTGAAAAATCTTCGGTTCCGTTTGCTTTGACGGGCTATTGAGATGAAGATTCAACCATGAACCATACGAGCTGTACAGTGACATAGACCTGGTCAACAAATTCCTCGCTAAACGTGAATACTTCGGCTCGCAGAGTCTTCGAATCTCAGCAAGACGTCGGACGCAATAGAAGAAGCATAAACTGACCAGAGGTCCTCTTTTTGTCTAGAAAAAAAAAATGTCACGTATCTTTTTTTTTTATAAAAAACATGCAATTCGTCCTCTTTTACGTTTTTTTTTTGACATCACAAAACTACAACAAAACTTTTTTTCAACACTTATTCAGAAATTGGTATTCATTCACTTCTGACTACAATGGCATTTTTTTAAACCCTGTCCCATAGTGATATATTAAATGTCTTGACATTAAGTTTGTAACAGAGCGAAAAAAATTTTATTGGTATACACAATGGGCCAAGAGAGATCACCCTATTGGAAGATGCTCTTATTTTTGCAAATGGCAGCCAATGTCAAATCTGTTTTGACATTTGCAGACTAGACAGATGTAGAATACAAGTCATGGAGCCATGGAGCGATACACTCCCAAAGAACGGGGAATAATCGAGGGGGACGATTTTTCGACCAAAATCAAAATGTGCCACGAGGCTCATTTCCACCTCAGCGGGTAAGTGAACAAGCAAAACTATCGCTTCTGGGGCACCCAAAATCCACGAGTAATGCACAAGTAATGCACCCGCTCAAAGTTACTGCATGAGGCGCTGTTCACTCTGGAGGAGTCATCGTGCCATTTTTTCGAGACCCCAGCTGGTCAAACGACAACAATGGACGGTGCGCGCTATATGGCCATGTTAACCGAGTTTTTTTTTGCCGCAATTGGACGAATTTAGACTGGAGGTAATGTGGTTTCAAAAGGACAGAGCAACGGTACACACTGCGTGAGCTACAACCGATATTCTGAAGGCCAAACAACGTCGGATGAATACTTTTGGCCCGCTTTGTAGTTAGGTTAGGTTAGGTTGTCGTGGCTACACGCGATGCGCGTGTACACTTAAACCATCCGGTCCGTTTTGGTAACACGTGGATCTGTCGACTTTGCTATATTCGTTGGCCTAATTGAACAATTTAGAGCTAACTATGTGGCGTAGGAGATTTCTGACATTGATATTACCCAGCTCATCTAGATTATCGAAGGAGCAGATGAAGCTTCTTTTTTATTGAGAAAGCTGGACAAGAGCATAGAAGGTGAGTAATACTTTCCTCCTCTTCTTCGTCTAAGCGGCTTCTACAGAAGTCATTGCTGAAGAGGCCTAGTCTTTTTGCGTGTAGGCCTATCGGACAGTAACCTGTAAGGACACCGATAATGGTGCTGATGTTTGACCGGATCAGCATTGTCAAGTAGATGGACCGCTTCTGGTTATAGTTAGGCCAGAGTTGCTTGGATATTTGACACGCTGTGCCGTTTATCCAGCTGCGGTTTTCTTTCTTGATTGCATCCAGTTCGATCTGTAATTTACATGTAGCGATTGGCATACCTATCATATCTGCTGGCGGTAGAATATCGGGGGTTGTGCCCTGTCTTGCAAGCTCATCTGCCTTGCAGGAGAATGGTAAAATGCTCCGTCATATCGCTAAGAGACAGTCGGCATTCGTTCGGATGATTTCGAATTGAACGAGATTGCTTCCAGGGATGTGATTGAAGCTTGTCTGTCACTGAAGATGATAATATGCTATCCACGATTACATTCCTTTTCAGCCAGGACAATGCTTCTTTGATTGCCGTGATTTCCGCATGGAAAACGCTTCAATGGCCGAGAAGGCGAAAGGATATGCTTAGCTTAAGCATTTCATAGAAAACACCTCCACCCACTCCAGATACTGTTTTAGACCCACCGTGATATATAGTTACTTCAAAGTATATGGGTCGACTCAGAATCGCTAGCTGAGTCGATCTAGCAATGTCTGTACGTATGTTCGTCGATAAGTGTGTCATCGATTTTTTTTTTGGTCTTAAATTTTGGGCAATAGTGATGAAATTTGGTATTTAGACTCTCTGTCCGACGAAGCAGAAAAAGTTAAAAAATTTCCACTCACGCCCACTTTTTCGTAAAACGTTGTTATTACAAGAGACAAAAGTTTTAGTCTCTAAATAAAATATATTCCAACATCTATATTTCGCATACAAAGTTTTTTGACACGTCAAGTTTTTAGGGCTTTTTCAGGGAAAAATGTTTTTTTGGTCAAATTTTTATGAATTCGAAAAAAAGTTTAAGCGCAAAATCATTGGTAATTGTATTATAAAAAAAAGTCAACAGATCATTTTAACCCACGCCCACTTTTTGGGGGCGTTACATTTTGCTTGATTTTGTTTTGTTCTTCAACTTTTCATTTGAGATTTTTGAAGGTGTCCTCTCTTCGGTGGACATGGATCTTGTCACTCTTTACAAGCAGAAACCGACGTCAACCAACACGAAGTGTGGAACTGAAGGCAGTTAGCCAATGATCGTCCTAATTGGAGATGCATGTTGGTTGAGGCCCAGGTTCATTCCAGTCTTTAGCGCCACTTAGGAAGCCACTCACGAAAAGACTGATAGACTCTTAACGCTGGACATTTTCTACCATTCTTGATGATCTTAGTCGATCGGATATAAGTTTCCTTGTGTTGCACCGGTCTCTTCAAACTTGTGCCAACACCAACGTTTTTGTCATTCTTCCACCTCTTGCGAAAGTCCGACAAACTTTCAACAGTAACACGGTCATGAGAAGTTTCCCAAATTTGGCCTTCTGGTTAGGCGTCTAACAGGGGGTTCTCTTCTTTGTGGCAAAATAAAAACTTCTCACGCACAAATGAAGGAAGAAGACATGGTAGTGGCCCTGTATAGGCCGTGGGTGACAGACATTACATTTTTTTTCTTTGTGCTACAGTCGATGAATCTTATAATTTGTGAAACCCTCTCACAAAGAACGGACTTTCCGCTACACAGAAAAGGTCCATAGCGACTGAATCCCCTATTGACATAGCCCCGCTCCACTCCGATTCGTTACGTTCACGCAGTTAGCCAAACAAATATAAAATTTTCTTTGGGGCACATTAGCAAGAATCGCTGCATATAAACCCTCTTTTGAATTTTAGTCTTGAAAAAAAAAAAAATTGTAACAAATTTAATGCATCACGTCTGTCCAAGACACACATAGGCGGACTCATCTCCAGCCAGCGATAGAAACCTGAGGAGAAATCTGTCCGGATGTACCTCCTATATAATTGACACCAGGTAAAGATGGTACGTATGTAAATAAATGATAAATGTCAACGGATATACACGGACACACATTGCATTTGGAAAGCCCACCAGCGTTTTTTTTTTTTTATTATTTTTCTTGCGAAAACCGAGTTTCTCCACTTCCTAATCTCAGATTTCATCAAACTATGCGAGATCTGTCACTGTGTGCTGTACGTAGTACCTGCGCTAGTGAAAGAAGCTTTAATCGGCGAATGGACGCATCCACTGACTGACCTACACCTTCGGAGAAGCATCAAATTGAAGATTACACTTAATATATATGGTGGAGCAGTATATCCATTCCCGGAGACGTGCAACCTACATTCGGACTTGAAGTGATGCACCGTGTCCGACGAGTGTCTCTCACGTTTATTAAAGTCACACAATACCTGTCGGACGATATTAGTACTCGTATAGGCATACACTACTTGTCTAGATAAACTAGTTGGAGTGGAGTGAAGATGATCTTGTTTTGCCGATCATATGAGACACAACATTGTTTTCAGTTAGATACTCTGGGGTATGTGATAAAATATAGGTCTTGGTTGAGAGATACACTTTTATAGTTAAGTTGTTACTAATGTTGTTTATAGCTTACTGAGAGTCCTAATAGGAATGATTAAACCGGACTTCACTTCATGGACTAGGTACAACTTCATGTATTCAACATGGACCGGAAGGCAGTTATAACTGTTAAGAGTTGTTGAAGAAGGTGAACTTAGACAGCGGTGTGGGGACGCTCATTAAATCTCTAATTGGTTGGAGTTTAGGGGGCTATACAGGGTTGTCTTTTATAAACGAAACTATAACGCTCGAAGTGCACCCTAAAGTGTTGGTTGCAGATTTTCATTGACTCGCCTCCATAATTGTTGTAGGTTGCATGCGCGATCCTTTTGCCTCTTATGTCAGTAAGTAATCATTGAACAACTTTGACATTTATCGACACTCTGATGGACTGGTTGAAGTGGTAAAAGAAAGTGTTGCCGAGAACCCACATGTTTCGTATCATCACAACAATCTCAATATTTTATCATCAGTGGAACCACATTTTGAAGGATGATTTGCATTTGTTTTCGTACAGATCATCCACATCGCTTGGAATACGGCAAAACAGTCACTCTAATGGTTGACACTGAACTCAATCTTTTGACCCAAAATTCGATGATGAACGATTCCCATTTCATACTTTCTGGCACCGTTAAGCAAGCAAAATTACAGCCTTTATGGAACTGAGAATCCAACCGAGATCCATGAAACGCCTTATCGTGACCAAAAAGCAGCTGATTTGGCCTATTTTTCTTCAGAGAAGAATCAATGGATATCAGTATCGGTAGATGTTGACTGACTAGTCTGTCCAGAAATGTATGAAAAGGGTCTGGAATATTTCAACAAGACGGTACGCCATGCAACACTGCAAATCAAAAGATGCAATTTCTCCAACGGACATACCTTGAACGTGCCCTGTCAGGGAACCCAGATTGACCTATCCGGACTTCTTTTTGTGTGGTTATTGAAAAAGTTTAGAGTACATCAGCAAGCTTCAGACTATTGAAAAGCTGAAAGTAAATATTCGTGGCGAAATCAACGCAATACCACTCGAGATGCTTGAAATCGAGATGTAAAACGCAGTAGAAATGGAACAGTATGGTTTGGTCAATTGACGGATTGATGTTGTATTCAAAAATCAGTCCAAATAAATTCCAAAGGATCATGTTTAATAAAAAATAGCTTACAAGTGGAAATCGGTTGTTTTATTGTAAAGTTATTCAATATTCAAATACCGACATAAAATATGGCGCAGCCTAAATATAAATAATATCTCAGAGGAAGCATAACGCATTAAGTATAATTGACGGTCCATAAAAAAAAATCAATTCACAAAGAAAGAAGACGAAAGAAGACGAAAGAAGAAGGTATTGCAGTACATTCGAGTCACGAGTGGTTTGTGTCCACTCGCTCTAAATATCCTAGGTCTAGAGTTTTTATGCTGCATAAATACTTCAAAAATTGTAATCACGCAGTCCTTTTAGCATGCTTACAGTTTTTGAATGATTTACGCAGCATAAAAACTCTAGACCTAGGGACATTTAGAGCGAGTGGACACAAATACTCCGGAGTCTTCCATTGCCAGCTAGATGTAGGACACAGTGTGGCGTAAAACTTCGCCTTTAATGGCGCGCACAAATGGAAATCGACCTTAGTCTGACCGATGATGTCAATATCGTCGGCGTACGCTAGTAGTTGCACCGATTTATAGAAGATTGTCCCTCTGGTGTTGGCTCAGGATTTTTGCACAATCCTCTGAGATTAGAGAAGTCACATAACAGTACGTCGCCTTGCGTAAGTCCTCTTTTGGTATCTAACGTTTCGATGAAGTCGTTTCCAACTTTGATGAAACAGCGAGAGCTCTCCATCGGGAACAGTTAGCCCTATCCATTTAAGAGCTTTTGTGGGGTTATAACGGAATAACGGTTCTACTTCTAGGTGCCTGCTTAAATTGTATTTGCCATTTTAAGACTTAGCTTTAGGCATACCATTGATCAAAGCTCTTACTTCTGTTAAGCCATCCGATTTAAATCTGTCTGTCTCACTTACATACTTAAGTGGCGCTCCAATGCGGAATAAATCTGGGCCTCAACCAACATGCCTATCTGATTTGCCAGATCCTAAGCTAATTGCCTTTAGTTGCGGACTTCAAGGAAAGGTCGTCCTCTACTAAGTCCAACGTCTGCCTGTGAATTGAAGACTCCGCCAACCAGAGTACTAGTGTCCATTCGCCTGCATTTCCTAGCTATCTAAAACGCCCAATGAGGACTGAGGAGTGTAAAGGTAAAAAAAAAACCTATATAGATATAAGGGCATAATCAGGTTTAGCACCTGCCACTTGGCTGTAAAGCTGGAATGTAAACCTTTCCAAATATCAAAGGCAACCAACTCACCGACACATATCGAACGGCATATGTTTCACGAAGCACTTCCAGTTTCTAGGTGGACATAATGCGGCTTGACCGCTATTGTAAGATGTCATCCAGCTAATCACACGAAAGAGGTCGGCGTAGCTGATTGCAAAACTCATGTTTTTGTAGGCAAAAATCAAATCGCGAACAAATTTCGGTTGACCGAAGCCTAATGACTTGGATATCAGTTACCAAATAAAGGGTTTTTCAATAAGAGCGCTACAAATTTTTTTTTAAATAAAACAAAAACGGTCTTGGATATCAATGAAATTCTTTATTCCTGTGAAAGTACGTTCGATGCGATTATGTATGGAACTCGATTTTGCATGGCCACCACGGGCACGCTTGCAGAAGTCCAGACGCTGAACCCAATTTGCGACGGTTTTCAAGCATAAATCGGCCGATACTGCTGCAATGTCACGTTCGATATTCGTACGAAGTTCATCAATCGTCGCTGACTTTTTGGCATAGACCATAGACTTGACGTAGCCCCACAGGAAATAGTCTAACGGCGTCAAATCGCACGACCGAGGCGGCCAAGCGACTGGACCATTTCGTGAGATAACACGTTCTCCAAACTTGGTTTCCAATAAATTGATTGTGGCATTCTCTGTGTGGTTTGTGGCACCGTCCTGTTGGAACCACATGTCCTCCAAGTCCATATCATCCAATTGGGGCTAAAAATATTCGGTTATCATTGAACGGTAGCGATTCCCATTCACAGTAACGTGCCGGTCTTGATCATCTAGGAAGAAGTACGGCCCAATGACGCCGCCGGCCCATAAACCACACCAAACCGTACGTGTGGATTGCTGCCTGAATAACACCGCATATTTTGTTTATTGACGAAGCCATTCAGCCAGAAATGAGCCTCATCGCTGAAGATGATTTTTCGATGAAAATCCGAATCATTTTAAAGTTGGTGCTCAACCCAATTCACGAACATACGACGCTTCTGGTGGTCAAGCGGCTTCAGTTCTTGCGTCAATTGTAATCTTGTAAGGATGTAGGCCAAGATCTTTAAGCAAAATTTGTCACAGGGATGCCCAGCTTTTGAGAACGACGTGTGAAAGACACGTTTGGGCTTTCTTCAACTGAAGCCTCAGCGGCAGCAATATTCTCGACACTACGGGCACTTCTTTGTCTCACTGGCACGGAAATACATTGGATTCAAATTTTTCCACTAGACGCTCAATTGTTGATCTTCTAGGACGATTATGACGACCATACATTGGACGTAGCGCTCTTAACGTTGAGGCCACTGACTCCGAATTTCGGTTGTAAATTTTAATAATTTCGACTCGTTGTTGGATCGTATATCTTTCCATCATTTAAATGGCAAACCTTACTGAAGAGAAATGTCAAAAGAGCGGCAAGAAATATGGCGTCGTTTGCTGTGAATGTCGATCAACTTTTGTAGCGTCCCTGTTGAAAACCCCGATACTTAAACGGCTATAGATCTTCTTCCTTTCTGAAACCAAAGATTAGAAAGTCATACAGATGACGCACTGAGAACACAAAACAGAAACGTTTGCTCACCAGCTTCATACTACAGGCGGGCGGTGTGCACGTGCACACATAAGAAACATGATCCGAACATATGGCGTTGGTCTGTGCCAGTACGACCCGCCATAGAACAATTTTTCTTGTATGCAGTGCGTCATCTGTATGACTGTATAATCCTTGCTGAAACACACTTAACTGCCCCATCCAAGGTATCTACCAACAGTCTTGAGACTAAAGTGAAGATTCAATGAAGGAATCTTTTTGGAATCACATGTACAACCCAGTCTATAACACAAGAAGTTGCCTATCATCGATCTGCAGCGCTCGTCGTTGAAGGCAATGTAAGTTTCGTTTTGGAACAAATCTGAACCGTCAGATTCCGCAAGACTAAAATCCGCACCAAACTAAAAAGCGTTTAATGCAATGCAAGCACCACACCGCCTAGTAGACCAGGGTACTCATTCCGTCATTTTCAAAACGATAATCGTTGACGATGGTGTAGGAGACTTGCTAGGTACGAAGCCTGTAATTTTTTTTTATAATCGGCCCTAGCGACGTATCCGTCGGAACGGAAATTTCTCCGATTTTGTACGATTCGGAGGAGTTTAGATTCGAGGTATGCTTTCGAAAAGCTGTTCGGAATTTCTCCGACATTTTGAAACGTACCCCGGCTAACTGCGTTGAAATGCATTTTTCAAGCATTTTTCGACAGCTAATTGCAATTCTTTTCCCGATTTCCTCCGACACAAATTATTCGCGGAATTTTTTTTCGAATTGTAGTGAAGTGATTTTTCTCCGATGACACGTACCTCGAATAGAATTTAAGCATCCGACGAAGTATACGTTTCGGAAAATTGTCTCGCTAGGGAAGAATGTGTGTTCACATGTACACAGATTATACGATGTATACCCAGAAAGCCTCCTTCACTATCGTCAACGATTATCGTTTTGAAAGTTACCGAATGAGTATCCACGACTGGGAAGATCAGGGTCTTATATAGAATCTCCAATTCGAGTGCAGGCGTTATATCTAAATTGCCTTATCAGCTTCAAGAAACAGCAAGAGTTATTCTACATTTCAATTCTGACAAGATGCCTTTGTCAGATTTAATAGCGGATCCGAGGTACCTGTCGATTGTGTCCAATTCTTCGATGTTGACAGCGTGTATGTACTTTGTCTTGCCCTCGTTATCCGCTAAACCCAACATGCTTCTCCAATTAGTTACATTTAAACTCGGTCGATAAAATAAGAATGCCAGCGATAGAACCCATCATCATATTGGAAAAAGAAAATAAATGCACACACCCTTACATTTTCGTTGAACTGTCATAGTTCGTATTAAGCTCAGTTCATCCACCTAAAAAAAAACCGCATATCCTTTTATTTTCTCTCATAAAGAAATAAAGCAAACACAACGTCAACTATATTCACAAAAGGTATTCGAAAAAGCTGTGTAATTGCACTCATAAACCTTGCATGCTAAAAGGTCATTAGAGTCCCTGGTTCCAGCACGACAGGTACGCCACCACATGGCGAATCACGAACCCAAAGAAATAAAAAAAAGCCTGTGTACGAGTATCGTGTCCACAGAACCGAACATCGAATGAAGATGGACGATTTATTCGCGTGCTGTGCCAACCTGACCAAAAGGACCAGCAAAACTGGTTCAATGGTTCAGTAGCGTGGCGACTTGAAGGGTGTATCATGTCAAGGTCATGCTGGTGTATTTCAATGACGGCGATAATTGCGATTGCATGACATCGGTTATTGGAGTAGGTTTGTTTATCGCTTCTTTATGACGCCTTAATTAAGGCGATGGTAAATAACTCACCGTTAGCATCTTGACACCTAATTTTTAATGGAAATCTGATTTTTTTTTTGTGAGATGGGTGTGATTTTATCGTACACATGATTATTTTTATTGCGAACAGGAATCATAGCCAAATGTAGAAATATAAATGATTCTGGAATTCTGAAGTTAGTTCACCATGTCATGTTATAGCATTATGTCACTTTTGGAGGATGTGTCCGCAGTGTCGATTCCAAGGAAAATCGAAAATTGAGAGTGTGTGACAGTCATATTTTCATTTTGGGGCTCTTGACTTCTATGACTATCTGTTTTACTGCTATTGAGTATATTTTGACATTGAGCCACCATAATAGTAAAATTGAACAGTGCTGCCAACAGTTGAGGCCGAATAAACCCTTTCGGGACCGAATTTTATTGTGGTGACTTAAAAAATATTTGAGGTCATATTATTGCTATTAGGGCTTCAAATAACAACCGAAATCAATTTCAAAGATGTACGAATCCTAGTTCCTCCTTAATGAAATGTTGCCTATAGGCAACATTGGTCCTAAATGGTTATATTATATATATAATTACTTAAACGAAATTTTTTGCACTTAAATTGTATATATTCCATTTTTTATTTAAACGTGAAACTTATTTCTTAGATTATACATGGTATGTTAAAAAACAAATTTTTTGAGGATTAGAGCAAAGGTATACGTCGCACTTGGAACATTTGGAACGAGGAAATCCTGTTTTGCAGATTTTGCATCTAACTTTTTTGAACTCCATTGAATCCAATGTTCGATTTCATCGTATCTCAAAGATTTGGAAGGATCCTGTGTGTACACTCTTTTAGCTGATGAAGTAGATGAGTCGAAAAGTGCTGGGGATGATGGAGCTGAAGATTTTGGAGACAAATCATGCGAGTCGAAATTAAATAACAGCTGTGCTGGACGACCTCTTTTTCGTGAAGGGACTTCATTGTTGCATCGAAGTAGTTCATTTGCAATATCTAGTTGGAAGTTTATTAGAGGCATGTGTATGGTGTTATCTTTGGAGCAAGTCAAGTCTCTACGGTATAGTAGCCAACTATTTACCCCTGCCATGTTCATACACCAAAAGACAATTCGCATATACCACTTATTGGATCGGTGATTGATTTTATAGAGTTCTAATAACATGTCCGAAAGGTCAACACCGCCCATGTTCTTATTGTAGCACTCTACAATAGCCGGACGTTTAACTTGTTTTTTTTCTCTTTTCGGCACCAGCGAGCGCATTCAGTGACAGGTTGATCCCCAATATAATTAGATAGCATTTGGGCACATTTGTTGTCATACCAGCGACAGGCGATCAAATTTTGCGAGTTCTCAACTTTAAAATCATAAGATCCTCGACCTTCTTTTGCAAGCTCCTTTTCAGATTTTAGCGCACAATTTTTAAGACGATTGGGGCGAATAGTTCCCACTGCCAGGATACCTTTTTCTTTTAAAGCAATCGTTAGGCTTACGGACGTGAACCAGTTATCAAAAAATATTTTGAAGTTTTGATTTTCGGGAACATGTGAAGCCAAATGAAGAACAATGTCCGAAGACAATCCAAGTCCAAAGGAATTGCAAGTACCTTCACCAATGTAAAGACAGAAATCGTATATCAGATAAGATACGCCAGCCCTCGAGAACATTTTAAAGCCCCATTTATGAGGTTTTTTTTGGGAGATATTACTTTAAGCTATGTTGACCTCCCGGACAATAGTTTGTTTTTTTTTTTAATAAAAACAAAAATATACAATTATAAGAACATACCTTTAAACGAAATCATTTGCTCATCCACGCTTTGATACTCTTCCTGATCCAAATCATTGCAAACTTTTTGTATTTTCGACAGTAACGGACGTATTTTATATAATTTGTCGTAATTATCTGCTCCCTTCTGGGGTTGTTTGCTGTTATCATTCGAATGAAAATTAGATTTTATTTTCTCGAATCTATTTTGACTCATTGCATCGGCAACTGCTGGCAGTCTAAATTTGGATGACCATGCCATTCGCCATACAGGTATTTTGACTACACCTAAGTACAGCAAAATGCCAATAAAACGTTTGATTTCGATTATATCGTTCTTAAGTTCCACTCCATTATTTTGTAATGCATATAAATTGGTTTCAGCACATATTTTCTGTAAAATTTCGTCATCGAAGTACATATAGAAATATGATATTGGTTCCTTGGGTTCTGAACCGTTGATGGATTTATGCCATGTGTTGGTGGCTTCATTTTCTCTTGAAGTATTTTTCCTCCATCTCAAAGTGTCCTGATTTACCTTTTCGAAAATTTGCTGCACCGTTTCATCATTTGATTCACGGTTTTCGCACTCACTCCTCTTTAGCAATGCATCTTCAATAGTTTCACCCTTGGCAATAACATCCTGCATTGTCTCTTCAATGAAATCTTCTAAAGAGTCAAGCATATCGGTACACTCACCACTTTCTCCATAATTTTCATCATCAGAAGTATCCCAATCAAATTCGCAAATATTTTCTATTTAGAATTGGGTCAAACCTTTGGGCCGCATATCTAGTAGATCAGAAGTATTTTAAAACTATGTATACCACTCGGGACCAATGTTGCATATAGGCAACATTGCCTTTGGAAAATTATAAAGACAAAACTAAACAATTTTTGTTTACAAATTTAATCCTCATCAATCCGCTTACCTCATTTAAACCACGAAAGATAGGCTTTGTGTTACTCTGAATAATATATTCTGTACAAATGAATTAAATGAACGATGACCTTTTACACAATTTTCGCTACATGTGTTGTATCTGCAAAAGCGCCATTAATACTAAAAAATCAAGATATCTAACGGAGCTTTGTTTCAACCAGAATGCACAACAAAACACAGCAGATGCGACGAAGTTAAAAGAAATCGCAAAAAAAATGCAACGTAAGGGTTGTATCGTCATGTAAACAGAATGTTGCCTATAGGCAACACTGGTCCTGAAAGGGTTAAATATTATCACCAGATCACATGACTATGATCCCAAGTCACCGATGTGGTGCTTCATAATGTGGATGCATTTGAAGTTGCAGGCACTTTGTGCTCCGATTGTCTGATTTATGTTCACATAAAGCATGGATAGATTTATGTATATAACCAGTAATTGTTTATTGAATACAAAAAAAAAAAAGAATTTTTAATTTTATTTATAAATTTACTTTCGAACGACCAGTGACAAGTTGTCAGAGCCGATCTATATTAGGTGCGGCAAATACTTCCTTTCATAAGTCAAACGGAAAAATCAGTTGAAAAATCTACATTACTGGACGAGATAAAATGGATATAAGTTATGAGACAACTATGCATATTTTGTATCATATGCATGTATGAATCATTGCTACGTACAAGAGATGAAACAAGGACAACACTTTCATTTTTAATTTATTTTAATGAGAAAAGAATCACAGAACGCAATTACTTCGCTTCGCTTTTTCTTCTTATTAAGTGGTACAGTCCAGAATTAACCTGAAACTCAACCAACATGCCTCTGCAATTAGTTCGGTCCTTAGCTAAATGGCTCCAGTTGCGCACTCCAAGTTGGTTGAGGTCACTTAAGGCGAGGTCTTCCTCTACTGCGTCCGACGTCTGGCTGGGAATCGAAGACTCTGCACGCCGGAGTATTGATGTCCATTCGTTCTACATGTCCTAGCCATTTTAAACGTCCAATGCGGAGGGGCATGTCGCTGTACAGCTTGTATTGATCTTGGTTGAATCTTCGTCTCCACAGCCCGTCAACGCAAACGGGACCGAAGATTTTTCGAAGAATTTTCCTCTCAAATCGACCAAGGATTTCTTCATCCGCTTTTGAGACGGTCCATGCTTCAGCGCCGTAGAGCAGGACTGGGATGATCAGGGTCTGATATAGGATCTCCTTAAAAGTTCGAGTGAGCGCTTTACTACTGAATTGCCTTCTTAGACTGAAGAAACAGCGGTTGGAAAGAGTAATTCTTCGTTTGATTTCTGACGAGACGTTGTTGGAGTTAATAGCGGAGCCGAGATAGACAAAGTCCCGTACTACCCCAAAGTTATATCTGTCACTGGTGACGTTCTTTCCAATTCGTCGATGTTGTGTGTCCTTTCGTGTTGACAGCATATACTTCGTTTTGCCCTCATTTACTGCTAAACCCATTTTTGCCGCTTCCTTCTCTATACTAGCAAACGTGGCTATGACATCACGTTGGGTCCTACCAATGATGTCAATATCGTCGGCATATTCTAGTAGTTGTACAGATTTTTGGAAAATTGTGCCTCTGGTGTTGGCTCGTGAGCTTTGCACAATCCTCTCAAGAATCAATTTGAAGTCACATGACAGCGCATCGCCTTGCCTAAATCCTTTTTTGGTATCGAATGTGTCAGTGAGGTCATTTCCGAACCTGATGGAGCAGCGAGAATTCTCCATCGTCAACCTACACAAACGGACGAGTTTGGGCGGTATACCAAAACTAGACATGGGTCTGTATAGTTCGTCTTTATAAATGCTGTCGTATGCGGCTTTGAAATCGATGAATAGGTGGTGGGCATCGATTTGGACTTGGGTTTTGGGTTTTTTTCCAGGATCTGCCGAAGTGTGAAGATTTGATCGGTTGTGGACTTTCCTGGCCTAAAACCACACTGATAAGGGCCGATCACGGTTTCAGGCGCTCACATATTACGGCAGATTGGATTTTGTAGGCGATGTTGAGGAGACTTATGCCTCTGTAGTTGGCGCAGTTTAGAGGGTCTCTAGTTTTGTGGATCGGGCATACTTTCTTCCGACCAGATTCGGCTTATGAGTTGGTGGATGTTACTTACCAAGTCATCTCCGCCGGCTTTATAAAGCTCGGCGGGGAGGCCGTCATTTCGGGCAGCCTTATTAAGCTTCAGTTTAGATATTGCTATCCTCACTTCACTCAGATCGGGTGGTTGGCAGTTTTCGCTGTCGTCGCCAACATTGAATGATTCGTTCTGCCTGACAAGGAAATGTTGTTCGTCATCTCCGTTTAACTGTCTGCAGAAGTGCTTCTTCCATATCTTCAGCATCAACTGTGTCTCAACTACGATATTTCCTGGTTCATCTCGATAGGATTCTGCTCGAGCCTTGTATCCTTGGCTTCGACGTCTTACACTTTTGTAAAACTTGCGAACATCGTTCCTGGAGTGGCGCCTCACTATATCCTCGATGGCGCGCTTTTCTTGCTCTTTTTTCTTCTTTCTGAAAAGCCGGTGTTCTCCCCTTCTTCTCTGCCTAAAGAGCTCAACACCAGCTCTCGTCTTCACCTGCAGCTTAGCCTTGTAGGCCTCGTTCTTGGCTGCGAGCATCTGTCGGTATTCCTCATCAAACCAGGGGTTTCTTGCTGGTGGGCGCGAGAAACGTAGCACATCAGTCGCGGCTGATCTAATGGCTTGTTGGCATCGTCATCATTGTTCTTCGACATTCGATGCTGGTGGTATGGTGTTAGGGATATGCGTTGCGCGAAGGTCTTGGCGGTCTCTTGCGATTGCAGTCTTTCGACAGTAATTTTTTTTTACATGCGACTTCCATCTTAATTTTGCATCGAGTTTCATTCCGAGATATTTCGCTTCATTTGCAAAGGGGACTCTAACCGTATTGAGAAATACAGGCAAATGGTTTGTCCGTTTATACAAAAACTTTGCATGAATCCATATTCTCTCGTTAGGTGCAATCCATCAGGATTTTGTCCAATCATTAACCTCATTAAGAGCGTTTTGTAATTTCATAGCAGTATCGTCAGCAAAAATAGGAAAAAAAATAGGAGGTACACGAGTGGTCCAAGGACGCTTCCTTGCAAATATTTCTTTGAACTCTTAATATTCGTTTCCAAGTTTCACACGCATGAGTCTATGCTCAAGATACGAGACAAGGATTTTGTATAACTTTTCAGACAGAACTTGTATTAATTTGCATTGAAGGCCTCTATGTGTCAGACCTTGTCAAAAGCTTGCGACACGTGAAGGAAAGCGGCTGAGAAAATTTTCTTTTCTTCGAAAGCTTTCTCCTTTACATCAGTAATTCGATGAACTTGGTCGAGTTTTTACTTCTAAACCCAAAGTGATGGTCAAGTAAATGGCGTTTCTGATCAATAATGGGGTGTACGCGACCGAGTAATATCCTTTCAGCTATTGCAGCTACATTGTTAGAAGTCTGGCGAACAGCTCATTCGCCACTAAAGTTCAACCTTTAAATTTTGCTTATTTACGTATCCGCTAAGATGGGCCTCATCACTCATGATTATTTTTGATGAAAAATCATCTTCCTCTTGGTGGTGATTAAGGATGGCTTGAGCGTATGTAAGACGCGATTGGCGGTCAGCAGCTAACAGCTGATGCACCGTCTATACTTTGTATGGAAACATCTTCAAATCTTGTACCAAAATTCGCTGTAAAGACCGTCGACTGATACCCATTTGCGTGGCACGTTGTCTGGTCGATGTCGACGGCGCTTCCATGACATCTTCGGCTACAGCAGCAATATTCTCGGCAGAACGGCTACTCCGGGGTCTGCCACGCCTGGCAGCATCTCGTGTTGTGCCAGTCTCTTCGAGGTGAGCGGCTTAACATCGCAATGTTTCACCAGTAGGCGTTGGATGGCTAGGAAATCTGCGACGAAATTCACGTTGTTCCAAAGTCACCGACCGATTATTGCTCAAATATATAGTCACCAATATTCCGCGTTCTGGAGCAGTGTAGCGCAACGTTGTTTATTAACGTCTATTTCGCATGTGTTTACTACACAAATGTCAAAACAGAACTGACATTAGGGGCCAATCGCAAAATTTATAGCATTTTCTGTTAGGAGGAATACTTTTGCGCCACCTTGTACATCGTAAATGGTGCTATTGTTAAATAATTTTAGTATTAAAGGTTTAAATACAATACAATTTTCAAATATAAAGGGTGATCCATTTCGAGGTTCCCTACATTTTTAAAGAAAAAAAAAACACAGAAAATTCAAATTTAATGGAGAATGTTTATTATCATTTGAAAGAACATTCTTTGGCATTTATTTTTTTGAAGATTTTGGCTATCAAATGTTGGCCGTTGCTACGTCGCAGATGGTCCATCCGTTGAGTCCAATTTTCGATAACTCGTTCGAGCATTTCGACTGGTAACTGGCGAATGACACGCGTGATGTTTTCCTCCAAGGCCTGAATCGAAGCGGGTTTGTCGGCATAAGCTTTTGACTTTACATATCCCCACAGGAAAAAGTCTAACGGTGTGATACCACACGATCTTGGTGGCCAATCGACCGGCCCAAAACGTGAAATTATGTGCTCACCGAAATGTTCTCTCAATAAGTCCATTGATTGATGCGATGTGTGGGAAGTGGCGCCGTCTTGCTGAAACCAAATGTCTTCGAGATCACGAGCTTCAATTTCAGGCATCAAATAGTCGGTTATCATGGCACGACAACGGTCGCCATTGACGGTTACGTTCGCACCGGCATAATTTTTAGAGAAATATCGACCAATGATTCCACCGGCCCACAAACCACACCAAACCGTTGTTTTTTCTGGATGAAGTGGCAGTTCTTCAATCTCTTCAGGTTGCTCTTCGTCCCAAATGCGGCAATTTTGTTTGTTTACATACCCATTGAGCCAGAAATGGGCCTCATCGCTAAACAAAATTTGCCTCGAAAACGTCGGATCTTCTTGGAACTTTTCAAGAGCCCATAGAGCGAAGCGATGTCGCTTGGGAAGGTCGAGCGGCTTCAGTTGTTGCACAAGCTGTATTTTGTACGCTTTCAATTTAAGATCTTGACGTAAAATGCGCCAAGTCCGTCCATACGTCAGTCCGAGTTGCTGCGAACGGCGCCGAATCGACTCTCTACGGTCTTCGTGTACACTCTCAGCTACGGCCGCTATATTTTCTTCACAGCGTGCTGGACGTGGTCTATTCGGTCGAATATTATCCAATTATGAATGCTGGGTCTCAAAATGGGTGATGGTGTTGCGAATAGTACGCTCAGTAGGCCGATTATGTTGACCATAAGTCGAGCGAAGTGCACGAAACACATTCCTCACAGAACGTGAATTTTCATAATAAAGTTGAACAATTTGTAAACGTTGTTCACGCGTAAGTCTCTCCATTATGAAATGCCAAACAATACTAAACAAAAATAACATGACAGCAAGACACGACTCACACGTGATCTGTCAAAAAAGGCGATTGAAAAAAGTATCTCTACTTGGATCACCCGTTATGTGATATGTCAAATCTTTCGTTGCATGTAGGGCAGTTTGGTGGCATGTTTTTTGTAAGCAGGTGTTGGTGAGTAGCATTGGTATGTTCAAGCCGCAACCGGACGAAGTTCGATATCTTAGATTTTGTGATGTTGGTGGGGTATTGTGGATGGCATCTGTTGGAGTTGGTTTTTCTGTAATGGTGATGATATGAGTTCCATTGAAGAAGCTGATTAGATTTGATATTTTTCTTTATTGCGTTTCCAATATCGGATTTGGTGAAGATGTTGAATCTGAATACTGGAGCATTTTGAGCTGAGTTAGCAGCAAGGTCGGCATATTCATTACCCTGGATACAAGAATGACCTGGGGTCCACATTAACTTCAGCTTGTTTGATGATTTTATCAGGCTGTTTCGGATTTCGGTAACAAGGTCGGTGTTTTTGTTCGCATTGTTTATAGCCTTGAGAACAGAACAACTGTCGGAACATATAATATGTTTTCCTCGGCTTTTCATGGCTTCTTTTATAGCTTGTAAAATAGCGAATGCTTCGGCTGTGAAAATGGATGCAAATTCGGGTAGAATTCCAACACACAGGATGGAGCCCTCTTCAAGAGTGACAGCAAATGAGGTATTTTCCGCTGATATAGATCCGTCGCTGAATATTAGCTTCCATCCATCCGATTTAAGGTCGGAAGAGATACTGGAGAACAGGGTACGGTACGTTGCATTGCTAGTGTTGGCTTTTTTGTAATCAGCTAGTGACAATATAGTAGATTCTGGTTTAATGCACCAAGGGGGATAAGTTGTTGTCACGTTGTGTGGCCGTTTGATTGGTAGATCCATCTTGGTGGCTTTGTAGATGATGTTGCTTATTGCGGATGGAATTCGTTTCTTTATTTTGTGCGTTTTGCATTGTAAGATGTCCTTATCGATTTCAGAATGTTTTGGAAAAATCCAGCTTGGCGGTTAGCTTCAACATGATTATGTCTCTTCTTTCTTCGACTGTTGGAAGTCCTGCCTCTGCCAAGATGTTTTTTATGGGGGTTGTAGGGAAGGCCATTATGCTTCTTCTAGATGCTTGGTGATAGTTTGGTTTGATGATATTTAAAGTAGTCTTTGGGCAGAGACCGTATATAAATAAAACGAAGTCGATTTTACTTAAAACTAGCGTTTTTGTGATTGATGTTAGGGTGTTTATGTGTACACTACTTTTTTACTACCTAAATACTTAATTATGTTAGTTCTTGCAGCTAGGGACTTCTTAAGGTCTTGACAATGTTGTTTCCAGTTATATTTTTTATTTAATACAAGACCTAGTATATTTAAACTATCAACGCTTACAATTTGTATATTACTAATACTTAAAGTTAGTTGTGGACAGTCATGTTTTCGACATACATGAAGTAATTTACATTTTTTTATTGACAGTTAACAACGAATAATGAATTTATTATTTGTTGTTAAGACGGGACAACGTAAGCTCTTGAAAATGTGCCAAATTTTTATCAGTCAGAAATTAATTTTTGCAAAAACTTATAAAATTTTGACATTGACATCACAGTACTTCGCACATGAATGCAACGAACTACAGACACAACACAGCACTGGCGACTGAGGCCATCGACTTAATGATTTCTAAACGATTTGATAAAAAAATCTGCCGAATCAATACCAATTCAAGTACTCGTACATAAATGACTTTAAAATGTTCAAGGCTAAGGTAAATTGCATATTTATGTGTATGGATTTTAATGTCCACTATTTTTATGTCATACCGCTGTGAGTTCTTTTTCGGTTGTTCTCCCATCAATGTTAGATTTATGAATGCCCAATCAATTCTTTTTATTTCCTCCGTTTTAATTGACCTAAAATCTTCGTGTTAACTCTTTTTTTTCTCAATATGTCATTAATTTATTCATAATTTTGATTGAATATTCAAAATTATGTGCATAATGTATATTTGATTTTTTTTTAAGTCAATGACATTTAATTTAAGCGATGTGGTAGGTGTATTCCATTGAAATTTAAATTTTTGAAAAAGCTTACTTAATATCTATAAAAAAATTGTTGTTACGGGAAACCATTACATTTATTTTGATATTTGATATTAAAACATAAAAGATTAACATTATGAGGAACATCTATCCGGAATTTGAAGAAATTTTTTGTCATTTAATTTATTATGTGGAATTATTGTAAAAAGTAATAGCAGTACATATATATTAAATTTCGTTTAATTTAAACAAATAGTTTGCGATAGATTGACAATTTTTCTTATATGGCCAAAATTAAATCGACAAAAAAAAAAACGGAATTGTTATGGAAAGACGACGTCATCGAGTTACCATCAAGCTTCGAAATGGCAAGGCGTAGGTTATGGAACCTAGAAAATAAACTTCAAAAGGATCCACAGCTCGCAGCTGACTATGGGGCCATCATTTCCAGTTACGTGAAAAAGGGATATGCACGAAAACTTACCAACGCCGAGGCCGCAGCGAGCACTCCCAAGACCTGGTATCTTCCGCACTTTGGCGTAAAGAATACTAACAAGCCAGGAAAGGTTCGGTTGGTGTTGGACGCTGCAGCTACAGTGAATGGTATCTCCTTAAACTCGAAGCTGTTAAAAGGGCCGAATGATCATACACCGTTGTTGGCCATCTTGTTCAAAATTCCGGATGAGGCCTGTTGCGGTAACTGGAGACATAAAAGAGATGTTCCACCAGGTAGTAACCCGGCCGGAGGATCAAGATGCTCAGCGATTCCTGTGGAGAACGGATAAAGAGAATCCAATCGACGTATACGTGATGCGGTCGATGACGTTTGGTGCCAGCTGCTCGCCGTGTTCTGCCAACTTCGTCATGCACCTGAACGCGAAGAGATACCTGAACGCACATCCGAGAGCTGTAATGTCTATCGTTGACCGTCATTATGTCGATGACTTTGTCGTTAAATATATAGGTACAGTGCATTCTCGATTATCGCAATAACCGAGTAAATATTTTTTAGGCTCAATTTTGGTTTGTTACATTTTTTAAAACGCCATTTCTTGCAATTTTTGAAGACTCAGTATTTGTTCAATAAGGGCTGAATTCTGTTCAGCCCATCGAATTGCTGTATTGAAAGCTTGTATTGCAGTTTCAGTCTTTTGTTTTGGAGCAGGAATCTCAACCTCGGGTTCACTTTCATTTGATAATACAACTGATGCATTGTCTTCATAGACTTCTTCATTGTTATAAATAGTTTCGCGTGCCAATCATACATGTTTTCATTCGAAATGTATTCGTTGCCGGAAATATCATTGAAGAGAGTTGATATGGATTCTACGACCGCGTGTTCACTGATAATTTGAGCTCTTACTGTGCTCAAAGGTAGCTCATCCTCATCTTCCCAATCACTATGAGAAGTCATCAACACATTCCAGCAATTTTTGATTAAATCTGCCTGCAATCCATACCACGCGTTAGATAAAAGGCAGATTGCATTTCAGAGATTAAATGCTTTAATTTTTAATTCAAGATCTGATCCCTCCAACTAAGAACGCCAAAAGACTTTTTTTGTAGTGCAATTTTGTCAAATTTGTAATGTTCTGGTCCATTGGCTAAAGGATAGCAGTGCAATTTGCCGAAAAACTTACTTTTTACTTTTTAAATTCATTTTTTATTGCCTTAAAATATTAACTTAAAACTAAACAAAAATGATTAAATCTTAGTTATAAATAACATGAATTCTTAAAATAACTTATCGGCCCTTAGCGGGCGCTCTAAGCTTATATCTTATACTGTGCCTTTAGGCTTAAATTTGTCGGTTTTTATTTTATTATGTAGTAGATATTTTATTTTATTTTTCATTTTGTTTTTATATAAAAATCTTACTCTAGATAAAAACTAGCTTAAGACTACTAAAAACTACTTAAGACTACTTAAGACTACTTAAGACTACTTAAAACTACTTAAGACTACTTAAGACTACTTAAGACTACTTAAGACTACTTAACTACTTACACCTAACTTAAATATAATCGGGGTGGCGAGCACTCGTTGCATATGCCCCGAGTGGTCGCCATCCTGATCGAGTCCTTCGGTCACCAGGCAGCATGCAATCAGCCATATTGTACAACAATATGGTGTACACCCCAGCCCCAGACCTTTTTCCTAACTTTAATTTTTTTTTAAATTAAGGAGTGGACTAAAAGTCCGCAAAGTCCTGAGGAAATGCAGAATCACCTTCCTCATGTAGCCACCAAAATTCCGTACGCTGCTTTTCAGCATCGGTCCTATCGCTATCCGATACCGAAGTGCTGAAGCGGAGGAGCTCCGGAGCATTGTCGACATACCCGTCGCGGATTAGCCGCTTGTCACTCGCGTCACGGTAGCGGTGGTACAAAACCGGGATACCGTTCCTGTCCTGTACGAACCCTAACGAATCGATATAAATAAATGCCTCTGGTGGAATTAAGCCAGACACAAGTGTACTCTCCATATATGTTTCATTGGGGTAATAAGCCCCGAAGATCAGGCTGCTGTCGCTAGCCATCGCCCTTGCAGCGTGCCTTCGATTCACCTTAATAAGGAAATTGTCGATTCTGTTCAGCTGGGCCCCATTGTATAAAACCACGTTGCGATAATATTTTATGTACTCGGAGTCCGGCGTTCGGTACAATCCTAAGCAGGATCGGAGACAACGCCTCTCAAACAGCCGTATCCTTTCCATGTAGCCAGGTGAAACATTGAACCACACAGGACAACCGTAGGCGATGATCGGCCTTATGAGGGCCATGTAGCAAATGACTTTTAACCATTGAATCAAGTTGACTGCTATGAAACAATTTTCTTGTCAGAGCATAAGCCTAAGCCCTCCTAGCCCTGGCCAGACAAGCATCCACATTTATATTAAAATACAGAAACTTGTCAAGCCAGATGCCAAGGTATTTGACTTCACTTCTCACCGCCAACGGCCGTCCATGCTGTCCAATGATACACAATTTATTCCAGTTTTTTCTGGTATCCCTAGAAGCCCTATGCAATGGGGTCCTGAACAGAATCGTTTCGGTTTTTTGGAAATTGACTCCAATTTCCAACCATCGCAATATCCCTTAATGTGATCGAAGTCACGTTGCAAAAGTATGTTGATGACTCCGATTTTCGGACCTGATCTGTACGCGACCAGATCATCTGCGTACGCTAAAGCTTGACTGAGGGAACCTACAAGATCACTTATATAAATGTTAAACAATATCGGGGAGTTCACCGCCCCCTGTTGTAAGCCGTTTTTAATTTCAAAGACTTCGCTCGAAGTTACGTTGCCACATTTGACAACGAACTTCTCTCCCATAAGCATTTCATAAATCATATATAGCATGGGTTTACGCATGCTAAGTCTGGTTAGCTTGTAGAAAAGCCCCTCTTACCATACGGTGTCGAAGGCCTTCTCAAAGTCAACCAGACAGGCCCCTGTGCATTGTCCTTTGGATTTATTCCATTGGATGTCGCGGCATGAAGTGAAGTGAAATGAGTCATGCCTCGCTCGAAAACCAAACTGACTTTCCGGAACAATTTTATTTCCCTCGACCCACTTAAGCAGAGCTCTATTGACTATTTTCTCAAATACCTTGCTTACATTCGGCAGAAGGCTTATTGACCGAAGATTTGCAGGGTTTGTTTTGTCCTTGTCCTTTTTGGGGATAGGATATACCACCGCCGTTTTCCAGTGCACCGGATAATGTGCATTATTCAGTGCATTGTTAAACAGGGTGTTGAAAATATCGACCGCTTCCATCGGAAGGTGCCTCAATACGACGTTTGGGACCCCGTCCTCTCCCGCCGACTTTTTATTCTTCAGTGATACAAAGATTTCCAGGAGTTCATCTTTTTGCACGAACAGCATCAGGCTATTGGCCTATGCCATTTGAAGGATTTTCGTCATTGTATACGGGAAAACCGTGATTCTCAGATCGCCATGCCGTCATCACTTTTTAACTCGCCATCTTTTGGATGACAAGGAGCGTTATCCAAAAGTAATATAGCGCTTTTGTTGGAAGTCCTTTCGAACTTTAAAAGAGTCGTACCCAAAAGACACACAAAAAAAAAACGAATGAAAAAAAGACCTACGTGTGGACGGTTAAATTTTGTTACCTCAGGCACAAATGTCGAATGGAACCATTGTTCAAAGAATGCTAATGTCATCCAAGCATTTTTATTTGCCTTATATACAACGGGCATGTGGTCAAAATTTTGAAAAGATCGTGGGTTTACCGATTTACCGATGACGAATAGCTTTACTTTGTGTAAGCCCGATGCGTTGGTGCAGGTGAGAAAAGTGATTCTTTCTTTACTTGTCTTTCGGCCAGGAGCTGACGATTCCTTAAAACCTACAAGAGTTTTGTTGGGCATAAGTCGGAAAAATAAACCAGACTCATCGGCGTTATAAATTTCATGGGGAGTCAAATCGAGCTCTCTGACTTTTTTCTTAAATTTAAATAGGAATGGATCTACAAGCTGTGGTTTGTTTGAACGTTTTTCTCCACAAATTTTCAACTGGCGAATTCCATGTCTTTTCTTAAAATTTGTCACCCAACCATTGCTCGCATTAGAAGATCCTGGCTTCTCTTTAATTTGTTCATGCAATGAGCATGCCTTTGGTTTTAGGACCTCGCTGGAAATTGGCACATTTAGCTTTCTTTGATTTAGGAACCACTTGCATAAAGCCTTTTAAATCTTAGGGTATTCGCCCCCTTTTAATGTAATCCTCTTTCCGGTTCCACATTCAGTATTAGAAACGAATTTTCTTATTGCACCATCTTTTTGTTTTATTCTGCTTACTGTAGTTCGGATGATGATACTACTCGGATGATGATACTACTCATCTCGTGATGATCTGACGAGAAGAGGGCCAGTGAAAATTATTTAGGTGTTGCTACGGCTGGGAATCGAACCCAGACCTTCTGCGCGACAGTTCACCGCACTATCCATCGCGCCTACTAGCTATCAACTTTTTTTTTAAAACTTTTTTTCTCGTAAATATCTCAGTTTAAGTATTTTACTTCCCCCGTTGGTCTGCGTAGCTAGGCTATAGACTCTAGTCTGTAGTCTTCACACTTCGGTAGATCCTGAAAAAAAACCCAAGAAGTCCAAATCAATATCCACGACCTATTCATCGATTTCAAAGCCTCGTACGACAGCATTTAAAGAGACGAACTATAAACGAACTGGGTGGCTGCGGTGTAGTGGTAATGTGTTCGCCTGTTGAATGGAAGACTGCGCGCTCAATCCCAGCCAAAATCCATTTAACTTTTTTAAAAAAGAAATCAAGTGAGCGCCATCTTGAAATTTCTTCAAATTCGACGAACACAAGAAACAGTGACTCCCCGAAGTTAGTTCGGACACCACCCATGGAGTTAGTGTAAGTCTTCACTAAATCCTATAACTCTCTTTCTTCCCCTTCTTTAACGCTCGTACTGTGGTAGTGCGTGAAAATTATAAAAAAAAACATATGAAAAGGCTACAATCCGGTGTGCGGATCGTTTAATACCCTATCCCATGCCATCCTTAAAATAAATATCAACAAAATGTCGGCCTTTTGGCGATGAATTATAAAAAATGTCGTTGTCACAACATTTTGTCCAGACAGTTTATCAAAATCTTTAATGGTTCGACAAAAAACAACGTTTTTCGCCTGGTTATGCTATGAGGTAGTGTATGCAAAAGGCTTACGTATTAAAACGCCCCCAAAAAGTGGGTGTGGGTTAAAATGAAAAAATGTTTAAAGTTTTGCCGAAAGACGTTTTATTTACTGAAAACGCCCCCAAAAAGTGGGCGTGGCAATAAACTTTGTATAAACAAAATATCGACATAAGGATTGTCTACATATGTTGTTCAGACACTTTTTCAAAATCTCTAACGGTTTGGCCTAAAACTACGTTTTTCTAAAAAGGGGGACTGCCAGCGATCGGATTTAAAAAAATTTGTACACTTTTTCAGCTGGGAGCCACAACAAACACGTGTACGAAATTTCATCATTCTAGCGCAAAATTTAAGGCCCAAAAACTGGTGACGTACGGACGGATGGACGGGCAGACAGACATGGCTTAATCGACTAAGCTATCGAATCTGAATCGACCCATATACTTTTAGCTATAATTAGCTAAATTATTTCACTTATGTTACAAACTATGTATCAAAACTAATATACCCCTATGGCATAGGGTATAAAGAGCCATATATCTAGTTTTGGTACACCGCAAAACTCGTCCGTCTGTGTAGGAGAATTCTCGCTGCTCTAATAGTGTAGGAAACGACCTCACCGATACATTCGATACTAAAAAGGATTTAGACAAGGCGATGCTCTTTCATGTGACTTCTTTAATTTAATTCTTGAGAGGATTGTGCAAAACTCCCTAGCCAAGCAATCTTCCCTTCACTCAGGTCGGGTGGTTGGCAGTTTTCGCTGTCCTTGCCAATATTGTATGCTTCGTTCTGCCTGACAGCGGAATGTTGATCGTGATCGCCGTTTAACGTTCTGCAGAAGTGGTTCTTCCATATCCTCAGCATCGACTGTGTCTCAACTACGATATTTCCTTTTTCATCTCACATTATTCTGTTCCTCGTATCCTTGGCTTTGACGTTTTACACTCTGGTAAAACTTGCGAACATCCAGGAGCGATGTTCGCAAGTTTTACCAGCACCTCGCTATATCCTCGATCACGAGCTTTTCTTGCTCTTTTTTCTTCCTTCTGAAAAGCCGGTGTTCTTCCCTTCTTCTCTGCCTATAGAGCTCAACGGCAGCTCTCATCTTCACCTGCAGCTTAGCCTTGTAGGCCTCGTTCTTGGCTGCGAGCATCTATCGGCATTCCTCATCAAACCAGGGGTTTCTTGCTGGCGAGAATCCTAGCACTCAGATGCGGCTGATCGAATGGCTTGCTGGCATCTTTGAAATTGTTCTTCGCCATTCGATGCTGGTGGTGCGGTGTTAATCAAGAAAGTAAGGGATACACGTTGGGCGAAGGTCTTGGCGGTCTCTTGCGATTGCAGTCTTTCGAAATTAAATGTTTTCACTGTATTTCTGAATTGTTGTGGCGTGGTGGATATCAGCATTCTTACCTTGGCTGCAACAAGGTAGTGGTCCGAGTCGATGTTAGCTCCTCGGAACGTTCGGAATATCCAAAATACTGGATGCGTGCCTCTTGTCTATAGCAATGTGATCAATTTGATTGACCGTTCGTTGATCTGTATACCGCCATGTCCCCTTATATGGATATCGAGGTGAGGAAACCGTGTGCTGGCTATAGTGGCATTTCGTTCCGTAGCGAAGTCAATTAGCTTAAGTCCGTTACCAGACGTGTTTTTTTAGGCTTTTCCGACAACACTGCTAAAGATGTCTGTCTTCTCTTCCTACCTTTGCATTAAAATCTCCCAAAAAAATGTTAACATCGTATTTCGGTAGTTGTTCATAGGTTTTGTCAAGGAGCTCGTAGAAGCAATCCTTAGTTATATCAGTTTTTTCCTCCGTTGGGGCGTGAGCTCATATAAGGCCGAAGGCGAATTTTTCCTTGATGCGGATCGCTACAATGCGAATCGGGGTCTATTTTTATTGTTGCCGTTGTTATATTTTTACCTTTTCCTTGCCTTTCTATTCTATGTCAGGGCTGTAAAAAATGCCAAAACTCCCTCGACTTAGATCTATTGATTCATCTGTTACAACTCAAGACAATCTTCCATTGTTTCCAATTTCAACATGAACACAACTTCATTGTTAATTTCACTTGCAAAAAACACTCCGCACCCAAAACCAGCAATTTTTTTTCGAATTATCTCCGCACAGACATAAAAGAACTTGCAGATAGGAGTAAAAGATGTAGGTATCTCCTACTAAAAGAATCATAGACCTCAAAAATTCTTCCAACTGAAATTCCAATCAAAAGTATCCATCAAGATAAACTTCGTTCAGATCGTCTGTAATCAAAAAAAAAAAAAAAAAAATCCAACAAATATTTTATCCAGTCAGATTTCCTTTTTGGGAGTAAATACCCATCTCAAAAGAGAACAAATATTTAATAACAGAAAAACACTCACTCAAACCTAAAAATAGGTACATCACGCACATTCATAAATAATGCAAACTGTGCCAAATGACGTCACACTTAACACACTCCAATGTGGCCTTTACTCCATTCGATCGTGCGTCGCTCAGACGCTCATAAAGTCATAAACAGACGACGATCATATAAAACTGGAAAGACAACAAAAAAGTATCTATAAAAATTATAAAAAAAGAATCTCTTGGAAAGCGACCACATACAAAGATCACAAGAATCAGTGCACCGGACTCTCAGCACAGCGCAGCACAAGATGAATGATATTCTTGGATGCTGTTCTGTTTTACTTTCAACACCCCACCGCTGCAGAAGCAGCACAAGCATGCGACAAAAACATGTCAAGAATGTCGACTAGAATTCCATGAAATAGAGATTCACTGAACGCCGACTGATCACGGATTCAAACAGACTGATCATACAGAAGCGACTTTAGATGCGATCGGTATCTCTAGATGCAGATCGATGCGATCGATATTTTGATTCGTGTTTTTTTATTCGCACCATATAAGATACAACCAACGAATGTCAAGATTGTGAGGGGTCTCACTGCGATGACCCCGAAACGTGAGGATTAAACTCGCCTCGCCTTAGTAGGTTATCGATCGATTTGTTTACATAGCCTGCGGGTAAAACGAAAGTTTTTACTCATGGAGAACAACGAGATAAGGAAAAACTTTCACAAGCAGGTTTGAGGTTTTATTGTGTTTCTCATTTTTTTTTCCGCTGACAGATGACACTTGACAGGTGACATTATTTGAGGGTGTGACTGTGACTTGATGTGGTTTCATTAATTCGTGCAATTTATTACGGCAATTCAGGTGATAATTTGCCCCTGAGTGAGTGGTAATTCTTACCGCAAGGTGAAGTAGGTTAAGCAAATTGTATCTCATAGTTGTTAGGCAAATTACATGTCAAAATGAACCGCGAAACTGAATTTTTTTTTGTTTTTTTTTTTCCATTTGAGCCCACATCTGGTAGCCGGCTTATGGTGAGCTATGTGTGGAACAAAAGTCGTGCATATTCTACATTTGGAACAATTACTTCGAGAATCCCAGAATCGCACTGCAGAAGTAATAATGAAACGTGACTTTGGGTTCTAACGACCACTTCAACTGCGGCACTTGGGGCAATGATACTGCTTAACCGAACGTCGAGATTTAACGAACCAATTTGAAAGGTGTGTGACTTAATGTTTGTGCAACGTGTGATGTACCATTAAGCCGTTCCGGCTTGAATGCGAATGTGTTCAAGGAGGTACCTTTTGTGTAGTTTGAATGCAATAATTAGCAACGCTTCGATTTGATTTGTCTTGCAAAAAATAAAAGTAGAATCAAGTAGGAGGTACCTATAATGAAACGGGTACCGAAATACCACACACAGGTATTGTCAACGAATGTATTAATGGAAGTCAAGTGATTTTTACATGAGAAAGATCATGAACTCAATTTGTGGGATCTTGTCCAATTGGCGAATGAACATGTACCCCGGTAGGTCATTTACAATTGACGGGCTAATGCTGTACGGAAGGATTTCGAGTTCGATTTATTGTCTCAGCAGTACTCTTCCTCCTCAGGCGATGATCATCATGACTCAGTCCTGGCAGTTTTGTTTGATTATTTCCTGTAACAGAGTGCTGGGCAGGAGATATTCCTACGATGTTCAAGCGAGACTGAGGAGCTCGCTACGGTTGAGTCTCCCATCAGTTTTATAGTACGCTCTTGTATTCTATCCGGTAGGTGCAATGGTGTTTTAGCTGTACATGACCACATGTGGGCGCTAAACTCAAGTTTGGGGCATAAATAAGACTTATGTATCGCTACGTTTTCGGCCATTGTGATGTCCTAGCCATCTGAAACGTCCAATGCGTAGTTTTTTGACTAGAGGCAAAGATTATAGTCATACAGATGACGCACTGCATACAACAAAAATTGTTCTGTGTCGAGTCGTACTGGTACAGCCTGCCATATATTTGGATCTCGTTTCTCATGTGTGAACGTGCACATCGCCCGCCCGTACCATGAAACCGGTGAGTAAAAGTTTCTGTTGTTTGTTATCGATGCGTCATCTGTATGACTTTATAATCTTTGCTGCAGGTATGTTGCTTTATAGCTCGTCTAGATCGTGGCTGAATTTTTGCTCTTGATATGGACCATGATTCAAAGTTTTTGAACAGGACTTGGAATACCAGATCTTAAATAGGATCTCCTTAGTAGTTTGAGTGAGGGCTATACCTGTATAAAATTGCATTCTTTGCCCGAAAAACAGCGGTTGCCAAGAGTAATTCTTCGTTTAATTTCTGACAAGTTGTTGTCGGAGTTAATAGCGGAGCCGAAGTAGACATAGTTCCGCACTACATCAAAGTTATGTTTCTCAATGGTGATGTTGTCGTCGATGTGGTGTGTCCTTTCGAGTAAATAGCATTTATTTGGTCTTATACCTATTTACAGTTAAACCCATTTTTGCCGCTTCCTTCTCTATACTAGAAAACGTGGCTATGAAATCCGTTGAGTCCGTCGGCGTATGCTGGTTTTAGCACCGATTTGTGGAAGATTGTGCCTCTGGTTTTGGCTCGGTAGTTTTGCACAATCCTCTCAAGAATGTGATTAAATAAGTGACATGACAGTGCATCGTCTTGCCTTGATGATGCAGCGAAAATTCTCTGTCGTCATTCAGCACAGACAGACGTAATCCTGCACTGAGTTTATCGGTAGACATAGCTCTGTATACTCCTTTTCTATAGATGTCATCGTATGCATGGTTTTGAAATCGATTGCCTCTTTTTTCAAGGATCTGCCGAAGTTTGAAGATGCGATCAGTTGTGGACTTTACTGGCCCAAAACCACACATCTGCCCTTGTCGATCAGGTTGTTGGTAAAAAGTTTAGACTTATCACGACAGATAGGATCATTTAGACGATGTTCAGAAGACTTATGCCTCTGTACTTGGCGCAGTTCAGAGGGTCTCTATTTTTGTGGATGCTCGACTCAGGTTCCATTTTTCAGGCATACATTCATTCGACCAGATTTGGCTTATAATTTGCTGGATGTTGCTCACCAAGTCATCTCCGCCGGCTTTATAAAACTCGGTGGGAAGGCATTCATTCCGGGAAGGCCTTGTTTATCTTAAGTTTAGATATTGCTATCCTTAATTCACTTAGGTCGGGTGGTTGGTAGTTACCAGTATCGTCGCCAATATTGAAGGCTTTGTTTTGCCTTACAGCGGGAGATCGTGATAACATTTTTAACGGTCTGCGTAAGTGGTTCTTCCATATTCTCAGCATAGGCTGTACCTCATCTACGATGTTTTCTCGCTCACTTAGGTAAAACTTGTGAACATCTTTTCTGGAGTGACACATCTCTATGTCTTTGATAGCGTGGTTTTCTTACTCTTTTTTCTTTTGAAAAGCCGATGTTCTTCCCTTCTTTTTTGGCTAGAGCTCAGTGAAAGCTCTCTTCTTCACCTGCAGTTCTACCTTCCCTTTTTGGCTAGAGCTGAATGGCAGCTCTTGTCTTCACCTGCAGCTAAGCTTTCAGGCCTCGTTTTTGGCTGCAAGCAACTGTCGGTATTCTTCATCAAAATAAGGGTTTTCTTGCTGGTGGGCCCGAGAAACCTTGCACATTAGTTGCGGCTCATCTAATGGCTTGTTGACATCGTTGCCATTGCAGTAAATGCTGGAGGCATTGTGTTTAACGAAAGATTAAGGGATACGCGTGCTGGGAAGAACTTTGCGGTCTCTTGTGATTATTTTTTGGAGCTTCGGTAAGGCTTGCAAATAGTTTGCTGTGCATGTCTTACAGAAATAACTTTGATAGAGGACAAAGCAAGGTATTGTAAACTTTTATATGTAATACATACCAACATTTTTATGAATGACAATTTTGACATGATGTACAACTATAACTCGATAACTAGAGTATTTTTAGTTTCTAAGAAAGTTTCACGTATCTTCGCAACAACTCATCGTCTCTTGAATAGTCTTTCTATGTAATTGACTGCTGGCAACTTGTTTTGGTTCCAGCTGTACCATATTCGACAACCGCCACTGGTTAGTCAATCACAAGTTATTATCAGCTCTCATAATCAGCACACCATATAATATAAAAAGATTTTAACAAGAATGTGACTTCTGTTTATTGCCGCTTTTTCTAAGCCTCTTTCTTGGTCTCAGTTTTTATCCACAACCTAGCCCCACACCTTTTCTAATTGCATTATGAGTGCGCACAAACTCCACCCGCTTTAGAACATTTTCATGACCATCCATGTGGGCTATTAAAACCTCCATGACTTAACACCGCATGGCTGAGTACTCAATCGCATTCAAGGTGTTGCACTGATCGGCTTATGCCGATTCCACAGCTGCTCCATTACATTCTTCTAATCCTCCCAAAGAAGACATAGACATAAACATCGCCCCTAAATTACCACACATGCACTTCCTAAAACAAAACTCATTTCACCTCCCACGTCCGCGAGCGCATTAAATCATTTCAGGAAGGAGTAGTCACATCAATTAGATATCTGAGCATACACCACACCTAGAGAAGTTAACCAGACCCACCTAGAATCGCGCTGCATAAAAACCACTGCACGCGTCTACAAGAACTGCAATCTCGATGACAACATTACTGTGCGATGTCACTCGAGTTTTACCGCGCATACATATGAGGTTGCCTCTGGGATTGCAAATTAAATGGAAATTCTCTTAACGGCCTTAATGGGTGATTAGATGCATAAAAAGATCACCAGAGCCATCGTTGTCTTTCCCTAGTGTGGTTGCTGCACACTTCATGGTTACAAATCGCTGAGCATATCTATGTGCGGTTGAGTTAAACGACGATGCCACACGATGAAGGGCGACTAAATTATGGCAGTGGATGCGGCTTGGGCTAAAGCCGTAGGTGGCAGGCTGTAATCTGTGTGTGTCCCCACATCGATTGTGGAGATGTTCATGTAATGCGCTCCTAAGCGAGTGGGACGTTTTAATGTACTTTTCGGTTTCCCGAGTCAATGATCTTGTTAGCCTTGGGAAGGGGTTAGTTAAGCTAGTATACGCTTTGATTTGGGTGGAAGGCTTGTGGGCTTCTTTTAAATGTCGTTATAAGTGATTCAGCAAAGATCGCGTTAATTAGATTGATTTTGAGTTTTATTTGACGATTTTTTTTTCTTTCTCTCTTTTCAGGTAAGTGTGCATAGTCTTTGGAAATGTTGTTAAACTTTAAGGGCGATCTTCAGTCGTAAGTAAGAAATAATTGGGCTTATAACAAAAAAAAAAATCATAGAAAACCAAACTTTTAGGACTACCGATGATGTATGCAAATTTACACTTAGGATTACAGGCGAGAACGGATTTTTTAAGGAAATTAACTATCCAGACTTTTTCTCTATTTATTTGAAATCTTTTTTTTATAAGATAACACCGAAAATTTATTTGAATTTACAAGCATGGCTTAAAGACGTCTGCCGGATATGAACCAAACTTTTTAAACTAGAGGGTCTTTTTTTAGGCATAGTTTTAGCTTAGCTAAAACAAAAATTAAATAATAAGCGTAGGTAGGTAAGAAGCTGCAATATTTTGAAAAGTTTTAACACAACACTAAACTAAAGGCAAATTTTATTTTGCTTCAATTTAAAACAAAAATAATTGAAAAGGCTTCTAGTTTAGCTAGAACGGTATTATTGATTCAAAACACATTCAGATAAGGGCTTTATTCGGATAAAAGCTTCCTTCATCCATAATCTACGTTCGGAGCTCCGGGACATTCTTCACATGACAAGAAACTTTTATTGAAATGTAGTCTACGGATCTCTTGCAGAAAGTAACAGGTCGCAATAAAATGAAAAACATATTAGAAGGCTTAAATCCGATGTGCAGATCGTTGAATACCCTATCCCATTCGATTATTAAATTGAAGATCTTCATATATTGGGCGAGGCTAAAAACGTAAATAGAAGATGAGATGGGCACAATATTATTCAGACAGTTTATCAGAACTTTTAATGGTCCGACAAAGTATTTCTATTGTTGTTGACGACCCCGCTAAACGAAAAAAGGATAGCGACGTTCGTACCTGCATCTGAAATGTGAGAACATTAAACAGGAGAGGTGTAAGCGAACAACTAGCGGAAGCCCTAAACTGCTATAAAGCAGACATAACTGCCATCCAGGAAATACGATGGGATGGGCCGGCCAAAAAGAGGATGAAAAACTGTGACATCTACTACGGATCGTGTTATAGTGAGCAGAAACAGCGACTATTCGGATGTGGATTTGTTATAAGTGCCAGACTTAGCCAAGAAGTCTTATGTTTCCAAGACATTAGCGAACGCATTGCAACAATCCGCATCAAGGCCGAATTCGCCAACATAAGCCTTATATGCGCTCACGCCCCATTGATTGCTTCTAAGAGCTCCTTGACCAAACCAAGGTGGCCAAGGTAGCCAAGGTAAGAATGCGGATAGCCACCACGCCATAGCAATCCAGAAATACTGCGAACAAAATTAATGTCGAAAGGCTGCAATCGCAAGAGACCGCCAAGACCTTCGCGCAACGCGTGTCCCTTAACCTCTATATACCACCAGCAGCGAATGTCGAAGAACAATGGTATCGATGCCAAAAAGCCATTAGATCAGCCGCAACAGATGTGCTAGGTTTCTCGCACCCAACAGCAAGAATCCCCTTGTTTGACGAGGAATGCCGACAGATGCCCGCAGCCAAGAACGAGGCCTACAAGGCTAAGCTTCAGGTGAAGACGAGAGCTGCCGTTGAGCTCTATAGGCAGAGAAGAAGGGAAGAACACCGGCTTTTCAGAAAGAAGAAAAAGAAAGAAAAGCACGCGATCGAGGATATAGAGAGGTGCCACTCCAGGAACGATGTTTGCAAGTTTTACCAAAGTGTAAAACGTAAAAGCCAAGGATACAAGGCTCGAACAGAATCCTATCGAGATGAACCAGGAAATATCGTAGTTGAGACACAGTTGATGCTGAGGATATGGAAGAAGCACTTCTGCAGACAGTTAAACGGCGATGACGAACAACATTTCGCTGTAAGGCAGAACGAATCATTCAATGTTGGCAACGACAGCGAAAACTGCCAATCACCCGATCTGAGTGAAGTGAGGACAGCAATATCTAAACTCAAGCTTAATAAGGCTGCCGGAAATGACGGCCTTCTCGCTGTCTGAGCTTTATATAGCTACCAACTCATAAGCCAAATCTGATCTGATGAATGCATGCTTGAAGAATGGAACCTCAGCAGCATCGTTTGCCCGATTCACCAAAATGGAGGCACTCCATACCATCTACAGAGACATAAGTCTCCTCAACATCGCCTACAAGATGCTATCTGCCTTAATATGTGAGCGCCTGAAACCGTTTACCAACAACCTGGTCGGCCCTTATCAGTGTGGTTTTAGATCAGGAAAGTCCACAACCTATCAAATTTTTACAATTCGGCAGATCCTGGAAAAAACCCAAGCAGTTCAAATCGATACCTACTACCTTTTCATCGATTTCAAAGCTGCATACGACAGCATTTATAGAGACGAAATGTACAGAGCCGTGTCTAGTTTTGGTATACCGCCCAAACTCCTCCCTTTTTTGTAGGATGACGATGGAGAACTCTCGCTGCTCCATCAGGGTCGGAAGCGACATCACCGACACATTCGATGCCAATAAAGATTCAGGCAAGACGATGCGCTATCATGTGACTTCTTTAATTTGATTCTTGAGAGGATTGTGCAAACTCACGATCCAATACCAGAGGCACGATTTTCCAAAAATCGGTGCAACTACTAGCATTCGCCGACGATGTTGACATCATTTATAGGACTCAACGTGATGTCATAGCCACGTTTGCTGGTATAAAGAAGGAAGCAGTAAATGAGAGCGGGACGAAGTATATGCTGTCAACACGAAAGGACACACAACATTGACGAATTGGACGAATGACCATTGACAGATATAACTTTGGGGTATTACGGGACTTGATCTATCTCGGCTCCTCTATTAACTCTGACAACAACATCTCGTCAGAAATTAAACGAAGAATCACTCTTGCCAATCGTTGTTTCTTCGGGCTAAGAAGGCAATTCAGCAGTAAAGCCCTCACTCGAACTACTAAGGCGATCCTATATAATCAGGGTCTTATATAGGATCGTCCCTGTTCTGCTCTACGGCGCTGAATCATGGATCGTCTCAACAAATCTCGATTTGAGTGGAAAATTCTTCGAGCCCGTTTGCGTTGACCAGCTATGGAGACGAAGATTCAACCAAGAACTATACGAGCTGTACATTGGACGTTTAAGGTTGTTAGGGACTTGTATAACGAATGACAGTAATACTTCGGCTCGCAGTCTTCGATTCCCAGGCAGCAGTCGGACGTCGCCTTGAGTGGCGCGCACAAGTAAAAACCGACCTCAACCAACTTGGAGTACGCAACTGGATTCAGTTAGCTAAGGACCAGGCTAATTGCAGATGCATGTTGGTTGAGGCCCAGGGTCATTCTGGACTGTAGCGACATTTAAGTAAGTAAGTAAGACATTTTCTAATAAAAGCTAACCACTGGTGAGTTGAATAAATGCAACGGTGCAAGTTACCCCTAATGTAATTCTTTTATCAGCACTAAATAAATTGTAGCACCAAACATTTAATTTGCATGGCAAGTGAAATTACGAGGCGTGAAATGCTAGATGTCGCCAATATCTTATGCAATCACATCGTCTGCCCCTACTTACAATATGTTGGTAATTCCAGTATGCAGTATAAATTATTTAAAAAACAAAAAAAACAAATATGGGTAATAGGCATCCCATTCCGTATGCAGGTCATCTCTGTGTGGAATCTGATTAAAATGTCTAAGCTGTTGCTAGTATGTTTAGTTTGAAAAGTGGTCAGAATTAGATCTATACCAATGTGATCGTGTTAGTTTATTTATTTACCTACTTTGCCGATTTTTTGCTTAAATATTCAATGCATACTTAAACATCCGCTTTAGTTTGCCATTAATGTCAAGTTTTCTAAAAAGCCGCGTTTGATCGGCGATACTTTTACAATTTAAAGCAAGATTTGTGTGATTAAGATCAATTCAGTTTGTTTGATAAATCCGCAAACTGGGATAGCCATCTTTTTATTAAAAAAAAATTATTCATATGCTGCTTATGACAACACAAAAACAATCGCCAAGAAGACGCATTGAAAAATTTGTTATTCTTACAAATACTTTTTGCGAAAAGTATTTGTTTTTTGCTCGAAGCAAAAATTAACGAAACTTAACAAAACTGGGAGAAAAGCTATTATAGTCCGTACCAAAACAGTTGGCCCACGGTCGATTGCGCAGAGAGAGGATTTAAGAGAACAAAAATGACGCGAAAGAGATTTAATCACTAAGCGTTTTTGCCTGTAATTTACAATGCGTAACCCAACTTTACAGTGCTTAGAACTAAAATGCTGTTGAATATCTAAATAAACTTAATTTTTTATTATGAGGTCGACTTTTATACATTTCTACCTAGAAGTCCGATTGTATTTGAAAGGGTTCCCAACCCTTTTTATGGTTGAACATTTCGTGGTTTAGCGCTAGGTACCTGTGTGGGTGGTGTGCTTGGTTAGCATTAATTTTATGATGTTTGATTTTACCTGTTTGACTTAAGTTTAAAAGTTTTACGACATGATTAGTGTTTGCATTTGGTTACCTGTAGGGGCAAGGAATAAATTTGTTGCCTGGTTTTTTATAGTTTTTTTTTTAGATTTTTTTTAGAGTTTTTTATTTTAAGATAACGCATATATATTTAGATTTCCTATTTGGAATTCACTTTCACGAAAACAAAAGCATTGCTAGGACATAAGTTTATTAAAATAAAATAAATTGTCATGGATCTTTCAAGAAAAGGAAAACCAATAGGAAGTCTAGGACTTTACTTTGCGTGCCAATATCAGTACCTACATGATCAATATGCACGACACAATTAATAATGATCAACGAAAGCATAATGAGCAAATAGGGTTTAAATCTAAAACCGTACACCTTCATACAGACACAGTCACACAATCAATTCATGTGCAATGTTTTGCTTAATCTATCCGACCGTGATCACATCATACTCCTACAAAGAACCGACAAGACAAAAAACGAAACAATATATTTTCCTCCTTTATGCTTGTTTTTGCAATTTTAAGAGATTGTAAAACACATTTTAAGAGACCTGCGCAGTAGAATGGCCAACTGTTTTGGTACGCACTATATACGGTCCGATCGGTAACTTTTGTGTAAAGTTAAATTAAAAAAAATCAAATCTACAATATTAAGAGAGAATTCTCTTATGGCAAATCTACAATATCAAGAGAGAGTTCTCTCATGCCAAATCTACAATATCAAGAGAGAATTCTCTCATGTCAATGAAAATTACACGTAAGTTTCCTCAAAAGAGATGTAAACCGTCAAATTTTGAAGTCTGTTGCAAGAGACGACAAACAAATACATCCATCCACGTAAGTGCTTTGCCTAACCTTCAAAGATTATTTTTAAGAACACAACGATTACAACAAAATCTATAAAACATAAAATTTCCGCGTATATTTGAAATACAAAAAAAAAATATTTTTGCTTTCTGTCAAACTGAGCTGTCATCATTTTGGCAGTTTTGATTTGTTCACCAGTCGAAATTCTGCATGAACAAAATTGAGAAAAAATTAGAGAAACTTATGGCGTTTTCCATTGGTAAATCTGGATTTAGATCTGAAACTTGATCATTTTTGTTACCAATGGAACACGATTTCAGATTTTGATTTTATTCTCTGGTTGTATTGTTGTAGTTTCGTGTCTGTGAGGCCAGTATCGGTGTTGCTGGTAAGTTTTCAGTAAGACAAGTTGTTTGTTTTTGATGTAATTTATATTTCCCATCGTACAGCTACAGTTTTAATGGTTAGCAATAGTTTTTCACAACCGAAATAATCTTAAATCACAACGATAATCACCCTAGTCAAACGGACAGCTATCATTTTTATTAGTGTTAGTGCAAGGAGGGGTAAGTCTGCCAAAAAATCCAGATCTGCAAAATCATTTTTTTTGCCCAATGGAACACAACAACTGTCAAAATTGGTTTTTTGACAGATCTAGATAAAAAAACTGTTTACCAATGGAAAACGCCGGTAATTTTATTTTCGTTCATCTTTTTGGCAATTTTGACAGTACGCGTACGGATTTCTGAAGTATATAAAGTTTATTCCTATTTACTCTTGCACAAATTTTTATAGTACGCGTACGACTTTCTGAAGTATCACAATAAAGTTTATTCCTATTTACTCTTGCACATGACTAACCGAATGGACCTATAACCGAGCAATTTCCTTGTATTCGCACATTCACGGATGTTGACGTATTATATTCGGCTATTATAGTTCACACTTATACTGCTATCACAACGAACCGAAAACTGAGTACACTCGAAACTATTATCGAAAAAAAATGCTCCCATAACTTTTTAGTTTTCGAAAACTATGCATCATATGACCGACATTGTGTCAAATCAGAAAAATGTCACTTCGCTTAAGATTCTGGCCGATTTGACAGTATCAATTATCGCCCAAAAATGAAAATATGTGTCAAAGCTACGGAAACGGCCCCCCCCCCGTTTTGTTAAAATTTATTAATGGCCCATATTTGGGGGATTTTATAGGTCAAATAATTCATATGGCTAACCGCCATAGAAATAGACAAAAACATTCTGGATTTCTTTTGATTTTTTTTTCGATTTAGGGTGATTTGACAGGGTGCCAATTGCACCAGATTCCAAAATTAATCGGCAAAATGTTGAAATTCTGCTGTGAAAAATTCTATTTACAAAAACTGCATCTAGAAGTTGATATTTTCCGCAATCAATTGCAGCTTATTCAGTTGTTTTGTTCGAAAATGTTTGGAAGTGCGGACTTTTGAACATCTTGCAAGTTTTTTTTTTTTTTCAAAAGTTCCAAAATTAACTTGTTCCCAAACTTGTTCCGAAACTATTCCAAAAACAAACAATTCTTCCAAGGTAAAAATGCTGAATTTTGACATTTACGTACAAGTTATCGATAACATACAGAGCATAAACGACATAACGCAATGGCGATCTGAGAACCGTGGTTTCACCCGGTTTGATGACGAAAACTTGGCAAACGCCATAGTCGCCGAGCGAAGTGGGTCTACTCCCCTGTTATTTTCGAAGGTGGAACTCCAGATCATCTTCGATTCCATAAAGAAAAAGAAGTCAGCGGGAGTCGATGGTATACCCAACATTGTACTGCGAGACTTACCCCCTGTAGCTGTGGACATTTACGCCACGCTGTTCAACAACGCGCTGAATAATGCATATTATCCAGTGCGTTGGAAGATAGCGGTGGTTCATCCTCTCGTCAAAAAAAGGGAAAGGACAACTCCAACTCCGGCAGATTTCCGGTCGATACGTCACCTTCCGGGCTCAGTGGCGCGATGGTTAGTGCGTTGAACTGCCGCGCAGAAGGTCTGGGTTCAATTCCCAGCCATAGCAACACCTAAATGATTTTTAACTGCCCCTCCTCTCGTGATGATCTGACAAATCATCCGAGTAGTATCCAATTCGTGAAAAATTGAAGTTCCCGCCATCGTGCAAGAAGTACACATGCACACATGAATAATTGGGAGAAAAGCTAGGCCTCTGTCATTAACGAGCAAAAAGGAACTATTTCTGTCAAAAAATAGCTTCCTTACTTCGCAGCTTATAATACTGATAAATTCCTTTCATAATAAAGGGTGATCCATTTCGAGGTTCCCTACTTATTTAAAGAAAAAAACGCAGAAAATTCAAATTTAATGGAGAATGTTTATTATCATTTGAAAGAACATTCTTTGGCATTTATTTTTTGAAGATTATGTCTATCAAATGTTGGCCGTTGATAGCGTCGCAGATGGTCCATCCGTTGAGTCCAATTTTCAATCACTCGTTCGAGCATTTCGACTGGTAACTGGCAAATGACACGCGTGATGTTTTCCTCCAAGGCCTGAATCGAAGCGGGTTTGTCGGCATAAGCTTTTGACTTTACATATCCCCACAGGAAAAAATCTAACGGTGTAATATCACACGATCTTGGTGGCCAATCGACCGGCCCAAAACGTGGAATTATGTGCTCACCGAAATGTTCTCTCAATAAGTCCATTGATTGATGCGATGTGTGGGAAGTGGCGCCGTCTTGCTGAAACCAAATGTCTTCGAGATCACGAGCTTCAATTTCAGGCATCAAATAGTCGGTTATCATGGCACGACAACGGTCGCCATTGACGGTTACGTTCGCACCGGCATAATTTTTAGAGAAATATCGACCAATGATTCCACCGGCCCACAAACCACACCAAACCGTTGTTTTTTCTGGATGAAGTGGCAGTTCTTCAATCTCTTCAGGTTGCTCTTCGTCCCAAATGCGGCAATTTTGTTTGTTTACATACCCATTGAGCCAGAAATGGGCCTCATCGCTAAACAAAATTTGCCTCGAAAACGTCGGATCTTCTTGGAACTTTTCAAGAGCCCATAGAGCGAAGCGATGTCGCTTGGGAAGGTCGAGCGGCTTCAGTTGTTGCACAAGCTGTATTTTGTACGCTTTCAATTTGAGATCTTGACGTAAAATGCGCCAAGTCGTTCCATACGTCAGTCCGAGTTGCTGCAAACGGCGCCGAATCGACTCTCTACGGTCTTCGTGTACACTCTCAGCTACGGCCGCTATATTTTCTTCACAGCGTGCTGGACGTGGTCTATTCGGTCGAATATTATCCAATTATGAATGCTGGGTCTCAAAATGGGTGATGGTGTTGCGAATAGTACGCTCAGTAGGCCGATTATGTTGACCATAAGTCGAGCGAAGTGCACGAAACACATTCCTCACAGAACGTGAATTTTCATAATAAAGTTGAACAATTTGTAAACGTTGTTCACGCGTAAGTCTTTCCATTATGAAATGCCAAACAATACCATGACAGCATGACACGACTCACACGTGATCTGTCAAAAAAGGCTATTGAAAAAAGTATCTCTACTTGGATCACCCGTTACATAGCAAATAACCAGCTGAACTCTTTTAGCTGACATGGTGAGTATGAATTTTAGTGTTCAAAATCGTGCTCCACTTACGGCTTTTTCGGCGATCTCGTAGGTATCCGTAATCAGAACCAATTGACTTTATAAATAAATAAATAGGAATGTGCGAACTCGATGTGCATCATCATCTCGTTAGACTATGTGGTGGGAAATTCCAGCGAGATTACAATAATATTACATAAATTAAAACGACCGCATTTGAATATGATACGACAAGATACATGATATAATTAAAAAAAAAAAAACATTTTTCCATCAAACATTCTAGTTGGGTTGGATTTTTGTTGTTGAAATTATTTCCCACCACACATGCTGGTATTTCAATTAGTTGCAGCCTCCGTAATTGCAACCCCCAGAGCCCTTGCATTTGCATTCCTTGCGGGTAGGCCACATAAAAATCAAATCCCAACGTTATTAGTAAGTGGACTTATCAGGGTCTATGGTACCTTTACTTACTCACTACAAATGCATTGTTCCATACCTGCACCGCACCACCGAGAATGATGTGTGAATGCTTGGCATTTTTTTCATCTCAATTTTATTCGTTTCATTTAATTGCAATCGACTTCAATTAAATTACAAACTGTCACTGTGGAGTTGAAAGGGCGCGTTTCTCTCGTCCACATTTAGCTATTTCTATTCAACAAAAGGTCTAGTGTGTGTAGAGGCTGCAAGTATTTTTAGTAACAACGCGTGTGTACACAAGTTGACCGAATGTGCTGCAATGGTTTTTGCAGATACGAAATGTATGCATTTCGGGAAAACCCCGTAATTTATCCCCCTCTCGTTGGCACATTTCTCATCCGGATAATATATGCAATTCATGTTCATTCGTCTCATAACAATCGAGTCCAACACAAGCCTCGACATCATCAGCCACGACCAGAATGAGGTCAATTTCATAACGCCCGATAATGACGATGCCGACCTAAACATCGGCAACCTACATCTGTTCGACAAAAAATTTTCGTGTCAAAACATCGAAATGATGTTCTCTGCATAATCTGAGAATCAAATGTCAGCAGCGTGCTTCTTAAATATTATTTTGTCATTCATCTGCTCCTCCTTCTCCATGTCGTCATATCGTCTTCTACTCCTGGAATTGTTCCAAAAAAAAAAAAAACAAAATTTTTTCTAAAGAAATTCATTTTGTGAGCTCACATCTAGAGATCTTCGTTTTTGGTTGTAGACACGTTTAGCTGAATGCGACCATTTGACATTATTTATGTGGACCATCATTCTGTTTGATGGTATTATTTAAATTAACAAGACTATTTTTCATAATTGAGCGATTAATAAAAACAAATAAATTGAGATGGACATTCTTTTAAGATTTATCGTAAGTCAAGACAACAGATTGCCATGATGAGATTGTGTGTAAATATTGGACCTACCTGTAGTATATAAATTTTTATATCTATTTAAGTGATGGCATAATTTTTGGGGGAATATTCCCAGGTGAAGTCAATTTTAATCCACTTAAATTGATTATAATTTGATTCAATAAAGTGGGTGGTATCCACAATTATAATCACTTTACCTACACGATTTATTGAGCTTAGGTGAGCCAATTGTGCATGAGTTTACCCTTTGAGTTGGGGTGCTTACGATCGATTAGCATTTGAATATTGATATCGAAAGTATGAAATTGTATGGCAATTTGAATTGAATATGAAATTGTATGGCACTTGAATTTATTTGCAGCGGATATTAGACATTTATTTGAATTTTTTGAATGGAGATCTTCATAGACACGATGAGCACGTGCCCAAAGTAGTGAGAGATTTTTGTTGGAAATGATTTCGTAAACGCGCTTGGGAAGGTAATCATAAAGAGATTTAAGGAAGCTCAATGAAATGTCGGCATTAATAAATTTTTTAATGTCTGAAAATGACAACCATCCCCACACAGTCGATATCTTCACCACCCTGTTTAACAATGCACTGAATAATGCACATTATCCGGTGCACTGGAAAACGGCGGTGGTACATCCTATCCCCAAAAAGGACAAGGACAAAACAAACCCTGCAAATCTTCGGGCAATAAGCCTTCTGCCGAATGTAAGCAAGGTATTCGAGAAGATAGTCAATAGAGCTCTGCTTAAGCGGGTTGAGGAAAACAAAATTATTCCGGATAATCAGTTTGGTTTTCGAGCGAGGCATGACACCATTCATGCCGCGTCGAAACTAGTGTCCGACATCCAATGGAATAAATCCAAAGGACAATGCATGGGGGCCTGTCTGGTTGACTTTGAAAAGGCCTTCGACACCGTATGGTTAGAGGGGGGTTTTCTACAAGCTGACCAGAGTGGGCATGCGGAAAACCATGCTATATATGATGTTTGAAACGCTTATGGGAAAGAAGTTCGTTGTCAAATGTGGCAACGTCACTTCGAGTAAAGTCTTTGAAATTAAAAACGGTTTACAACAGGGGGCGGTGAGCTCCCTGATATTGTTTAACATTTATACAAGTGATCTTGTAGGTTCTCTCAGTACGCAGATAGTGGCGTACAGATCAGGTCCGAAAATCGGAGTCATAAACATACTTTTGCAACGTGACTTCGATCACATTAAGGGATATTGCGATGATTGGAAATTGAAGTTCAATTTCCAAAAAAAACCGAAACGATTCTGTTCAGGACCCCATTGCATAGGGCTTCTAGGGATACCAGAAAAAACTGGAATAAATTGTGTATCATTGGAAAGCATGGACAACCGTTGGCGTTGAGGAGTGAAGTCAAATACCTTGGCATCTGGCTTGACAAGTTTCTGTATTTTAACAAAAATGTAGATGCTATTCTGGCTAGGCCTAGGGGGGGGGGGGGGGGGGGGGGCTTATGCTCTGACAAAGAGATTGTTTCAAAGCAGTCAACTTGACTCAAGGGCGAAAGTCATTTGCTACATGGCCCTCATAAGGCCGATCATCGCTTACGATTGTCCCGTGTGGTTCAATGTGGCACCAGCCTACATGGAAAAGATACGGCTGTTTGAGATACGGCTGAAAAGATCCTGCTTAGGATTGTACCGAACGCCGGACTCCGAGTACATAAAATAATATCGCAACGAGGTTCTATACAATGGGGCTCAGTTGCATAGAATTGACAATTTGCTGATTAAGATGACACGAAGGCACGCTGCAAGGGCGATGGCTAGCGACAACAGCCTGATCTTTGGGGCTTATTACCCCAAAGATTTATACATGGAGAGCTCGCTCATATCAGGCTTTATTCCACCAGAGGTATTTATTTACATCGATTCGTTAGGGTTAGTACAACACAGGAACGGTATCCCGGTTTTATACCACCGCTATCGTGCCCGCACAAGTAGAGACCGACTTGGAGTGCGCAACTAAAGGCAGTTAGCTAAGGACCGGGCTAATTGGAGAGCCATGTTGGTTGAGGCCCAGGTTTATTCCGGGCTGTAGCGCCACTTAAGTCAAGTCAAAGTGCAGACTTTAAAATTCATTGCTGCATTAAAAAAAAGGTTTAACGCTGCACCAAAAGACTTTTTTATTTTTTAGGTACGCTATTATACCACCAAAATCTAAATCTCCAATCTCAAATCCCCAAATTCAAATTCGGCCATTAAACAGGAGGTCCCACCAATGTGCAAGAAGTGTACATGTAGACATGAATGGTTGTGAGAAAAATATAGGAACATGGTGCTAACGAGTCTGTTGCGCCAAAAATTTGTATTGGCATCTGCTAGCGCGGTGTACATGGTACAAATCTCGAGAGTTACAACGCTTAAAGTTTTTCACCTCTTGTCTTATCAAAGAACTATAAATTGTCTGGAGAAGCTTCTCAAACTTACCGTTCGGAATCCGTGTTAAAGTGGAGATAAGATCCATTGTGGTAACAATGAAACCTTGAACACACAGATGAATGGAGAAGCTAGATTTCAAGCCCTGTTTGGGGCTTTAATGCCAGATACATGTATGCCGACTTTTAGCAAGCGAAATTCCCGCATTTCAGGAACGGCAAATCCACATGAGTTCCATTAAACACCATTGCATGATCATGGTTGGACCGTTTTTCTTCAGAGAAGACGAAACAGTTCGATGGGAATCGATATTGGTGCATGTTGGCTGATTATGTGTGCCCACAATTGTGTGGAAATTGTCTGGACGGTTCTGGTTTAAGCCAGATGGCCCTGTGCCCTGTAACATTGCAAATCAAATAACGCGATTTCTGCAACAAAAGTTCTCTGGACATGTATTGTCAAGAAATGGCGACATTGGCTGTCCAGTCAGATCTCTTGATATGACCCATCTGGACTTCTTTTTATGTGGTAAATTGCAAAGTAGAAAGCCTCAGACCATTGACGAGCTCATCACAAATATTCGTGCCATCGGTATACCACCCGAGATGCTCGAAAAAGTGATGGGAACAGCAGCAAGAAGGGCACATTTTGGTTTTAGATAGAGGTGTCTTTTTGAATGATTATTTCCAGATAAGCATTACGGGGGTTGTTTCCTTTTTTGGGAAGTTAAACCCACGGGGCTTGATTTTGCTAGAGTTATTGCACTGCACCTAGTACATCACTTTAATCAACAACGAGCTGAAGAATGAATACTTCATCCTCCTATGAAAGGGAAAAGGATATCCAAAATCTGGCGACTAAAAGGTCGATAAGTCACCTGGTATTCGGTAAGATATTCAACAGGGCTCTGTTTAAATATTCTGATATCAATTACATAAGTCAAGAGACACAATTTGGTTTAAAGACGATAAATGGCACAATTATCAACTCCAAACAGGGCTCTGGTAGATAGTGATCGGTAACATACTTACTTACTTACTTATGTGGCGCTACAGTTCGGAATTACCCTGGGCCTTAACCAGCACGCCTCTCCAATTTGCCTCTCCAGCTAACTGCCTTCAGTTGCGCACTCCAAGTTTGTTAAGGCGAGGTGATTATCTACTGCGTCCGACGTCTGGCTGGGAATCGAAGACTATCCGAGCCGGAGTATTAGTGTCCATCAGTTATACATGTCCTAGCCCTCTTAAACGGTGTTCTTTGACCAGGGACATGTCGCTGTACAGCTCGTATAGTTATTGGTTGAATCTTCATCTCCATAGCCCGTCAACGCAACCGCGACCGAAGATTTTTCGAAAAATTGTCCTCTCAAATCGACCAAGGATTTCTTCATCCGCGTTTGAGACGGATGCGCTTCAGCGCATGATTTCCTTAGAAATTCGAGTGAGGGCTTTACTACTGAACTGCCTTCATAGCCCGAAGAAATAGCGGTTGGCAAGAGTAATTCTTTGTTTATTTTCTGACGAGATGTTATTGTCGGAGTTGATAGCGGAGCCGAGGGGGAAGTAATCAATATTTTTGCGTGGTCCTAGACTACAGAATACACAAAAATACACGGAATACTGTATTCAATGTGTGATTACATAATGAATACATGTGAATACACGAGAATACATGCGAATACGCGTAAATTAACTAGAATACATCAGAATACACGTTAATACACGTGAATACACGTGAATACACGTGACTACACTTGAATACATTTGAATACAAATGCACAAATTTAAACACACTTGTTTTGAAATCTTCATTTTTTAGCAATGCATGTCGGTTATCCAGTTATCGAGCCATTTATTTCATGCAGAAGATCGTTTATTAATCGTCAGCAAAACTTGATGATATGGCATACAGACAACTTAAACTGTACAAATGATAACAACTGACATTATAATCTTAATTCCCATCGCCATTATTATACATTAGATGGGACCATTCTCACAATAGATCCAAACAACAAATCAAATTCAATCAAAATTCCCTTAGCATATTTTATTGAAGCACATCCTTTTAAAATTGAATCGAAGACCACTGAGTAAGCTTAAGGCGAAGAATATATCTTAACACATAATGAATTTTTTTTTATATCTCTCAGAAAAACTTCGGCTCAAGATCGAATATACGTGAACCAGCTATGAGCAATTTGATTGCTCAGAGGAATGACGGACTATACCATGAAACAAGTTTGCATTGTTCAAATACGTAAACACATTTTAGATCGGAAACAAGGACAATAATCTTTCACTATGCTTCCTAATTCATCGATTATATAAAAAAAAAAACAATATGTTTTAAAACTAGAAATCTTATTAAAAAAATCACATTTTTTGGTCTTTTGGTTCTTAACATTTATCAGTAGCTTAAATGAAAATGACGTTGGCACAACATTTTGTTCAGAAGGGTTATCAAAATCTTTTATGGTTCGACAAAAACCAATGTTTTTCTATTGCATATGCCTTGGGGTAGGGTATAGATATGGTTTTTGTAGCAAAACGCACACAAAAAGTGGGCTTGGGTTAAAATGATCAAGGGACAAAATGTTTATTATATCATTGTGGAAATATTTGCATCAAAAGTTTTTTTTTCGAACTTTTTAAAATTTGGACAAAAAACGTTTTTTGCTAAAAATATATTTAACATATTTCTCTCGATTTTAAAAGATTTAATAAATTATAAAAGTTAATGTAATAAAATTATTTTAAATAATTTATTAGAAATAAGGTTTGTCTAAATATGTAGCTCAGACACTATTTTGAAATTCCTTACGGTTTGGCCTAAAACAACGTTTTTCTACAAGGGGGCGTGGCAGTGGGCGGATTTCAAAAATGTTTACACTTGTTTTGCTTCGTCGGCCCGAGAGTCTTTATACCAAATTTCAACACTCTAGCTCAAAATTTAAGGCCCAAAAATCGGTGACACACAGACGGACGGACGGACGGGAAGACAGACAGACATGGCTTAATCGACTCAGCTATCTGAGTCGATCCATATACTTTGAGGTATATGTATCGAAATTATTTCTCTATGTTACAAACTTAATGTCAAAACTAATACACCCCTATGGGATAGGGTATAAAAACTTGCATCATTAACGAACGAACGAACACTTACATTTCAGGTTTCGTTGCAAACGCTCCAACACAAACCGAATATTCTTCCTCCGATAGAATGGTCCGGAAAACAGTGCGCACCGAGTTTTCCATCTCGCTTATGTCTTCGGATGTGATTTGTGCGATTGTAATTGTGCTTTCAAAACCATTTAGTTTAAAAATTAATTAAATGTTCTCTGGTACACACCCAATTTCTTTTTCTATGTCATCCCAGACATTTTCTTTTTTTTCTTTTCCATTTGTCACTTATCACTGATATTTTTAGGTAGACTTAGATAGGTACTATCCACAAATTAAATTGATTTAAATCGTTTTTCAAATAACTCGTACGGCTACGCGCAATAAGCGGGAATATACTTGACATTTGTTTATTTTGATTAAGAAAATGACATATACGTCAACGACAAGCATTATGCAAGAAGGACTGTGCGATATTAATACGAACGCACAGTTCTGACGTCATTGCGACCTTAATAAAGAGACATAAAAATTAATATGCGAATACGTGATTACACTAAAAATACGCTGACTACACATTGAATACGCGTGAATACTTGTGAATACACTTGAATACATTGTGAATACACGTGAATACACTTAAATACATGCGAATACGTAAGAATACACGTGAATACATATGAATACGTGAGAATACATGCGAATACGTTTGAATACACATGAATACGTACAGAAAAGTTCCTTGAATACACTGATTACTTCCCCCTCGAGCGGAGCCTAGACAATATTGACGTTCTGTCTAAGTCGTTGATGTTGTACGTCAGCATCTTAGTGTTACACTCCAGCTGAACACATTTTTGCAGCATTCCTTCTCTATACTAGCAAACGTGCCTCTGACATCATCTTAAAATCCTCAATCCATTAAAATTATATGGGCTTTCGACTTGTAAAATTTTCATCAAGTGGGGACCTTACGGGTATAGAATTTCGCCCGAAAGAATTATGCTCGTAGCCTTTAAATTTTATAAATTTAAATTTTATTTTAACTTTAGCCACGTTCACCACGAATGTTTCTATTAAATTTGCATTAATTCGCGTGAACCATCCCATCCTGTGTACTTTTATCCTGTGCATATACAAATTAAATTTTTATTTCACCAGAAACGATGTCCTAACAGAATTTAACACAACAAGTCCAATAGTATTATGCAAATTATCCGTATTACCATCGTGGTTGCATATTATAATGAGTCCTTAAAAATTCATTTTTCCTGAATATCACTTGCGTTTTCGCATAACCAAATTACGCAAATTTATTTTCATGTTGGCGATTGCGAACATTCAAGGACATTGTATTTAAAAAAAAATTATTTTAAAAGGATCTGATGAAAACATTTACTTTATTCTCTTTTTCAATTAAAAAGCTGACACGTACAAAAGGACACTTTCGCCCACCATTGGAGAACAACGAAGGACTCCTTATTCACACAGGACAATAAGGACCCTACTCCGATTCTGTCCCCTTGTTCAAACGTTTATTTCGCGTCCATAGATTTTTGTACAGCTAACTAGAAAATCAATAAGCCACACATAGAGCTTGTCCACGACAGGATACTTCCCGTGGGCAATCCACCTGTCATTGACATGCTTCACTCGATTGTATGGGTAGTTGGGTGCTGTATTCAACTCATGTAGGGGGGAGAAGAACCGTGCAATGTCCTTGTCCAGAGTGCATAGTTTAAACATAAATAGTGCAATCATTTTTGTATACAATTTTTCCACCTACGGGACCGGGATTTCCTGTTATTCACGAATAAATTACTTTGGTCATGGGTAAATGTTTTGTCAGGACATTTAATGAATGTGGAATTTTGTTTTTATTTACATAATGAGACTCATAATTAATTTTTTTTCAGTTCGTGCGCTCTGGTAGATAATTACATATGCATGTCGGTAACACCATGGTCCTTAATATTTTTATCGTGAAAAGTATATAAGTATGTCTGGGATTGTTGGTGTTAAGAGCAATGGCGGAGGGTGGCATAGGCAAGGATATTTTTTTTTCTCGTGAGATGAAGCTGTTTTCGCATGCAATTGAAGATTCACATGAGCTGTCGAAATTTTAAGGTTTAAGAGCATGCTTCTGAGAATTTTTTCACTGAATCGATGTCGAGGATTGGAAGCTTTTTCCAATTTTCTTTATAGGTTTTGTTTCAAAGTACATTTTCCTATACAGATTTGAAGGTCCATTAACCTTTAAAAAGGACAGAATGGTACAAGCTTGTGAAAGCTGTCAGAACTGAAAAGTTGTGACTTTAGACACTCCTCACAAACACTTCACACAGACAAACGTGAAAAAGATTGACCAACTCAGGTTTATGGGGAAACAAATTAGAAACCTTTTGAAGCGACTTGTTTCTTGCTAAGCGCATGAAGGTGTACCCTAGACGGATTGAACAAATCTTTCGCGTTATATTCATAAAATGAGTTATTCTTGATGGAACTAGGAACAATAGTGTTGGTTTATTATCTTCACATTTGTCCGGATAAAATCCTTTGAAAATATTGGTATGTCCCATATGATGGTATTACTCAGAGCGGTTTGACCGAGGAAATGTTTTAGATGCATAAAAGTGCAGAATCGTTGAAGATAATACTTACTTACTTAAGTTGCGCTACAGTCCGGAATGAACCTGACCCTCAACCAACATGCCTTTCCAATAAGACCGGTCCTTAGCTTACTGCCTCCAGTTGCCCACTCCGAGTTGGTTGGGGTCGTTCCTACTTGTCCGCCCCACTTAAGGCGAAGTTTTCCTCTACTGCGTCCGACACGATGTCTGGCTTGGAATGGGAAGACTCTGCGAGCCGGAGTATTGGTGTCCATTCGTTCTACATGTCCTAGTCATCTTAAACTTACTTACTTAAGTGGCGCTACAGTCCAATCATAAACGTCCAATGGGGAGTTTTTTGACCGGGGGCATGTCGCTGTACAGCTCGTATAGTTCTTGGTTGAATCTGCGCCTCCGAAGACCGAAGACTTTTCGAAGAAATTTCCTCTTAAATCGACCAAGGATTTCTTCATCCGCTTTTGAGACGGTCCATGCTTCAGCGCTGTAGAGCAGGACTGGGATGATTAAGGTCTTATAAAGGGTCTCCTCAGTAGTTCGAGTGAGGGCTTTACTACTGAATTGCCTTCTTAGCCCGAAGAAACAGTGGTTGGCAAGATTAATTCTTCGTTTAATTTCTAACGAGATGTTGTTGTCAGAGTTAATAGCGGAGCCGAGATAATACGTACAGAAAAGTTCCTTGAATACACTGATTACTTCCCCCTCGAGCGGAGCCTAGACAATATTGACGTTCTGTCTAAGTCGTTGATGTTGTACGTCAGCATCTTAGTGTTACACTCCAGCTGAACACATTTTTGCAGCATTCCTTCTCTATACTAGCAAACGTGCCTCTGACATCATCTTAAAATCCTCAATCCATTAAAATTATATGGGCTTTCGACTTGTAAAATTTTCATCAAGTGGGGACCTTACGGGTATAGAATTTCGCCCGAAAGAATTATGCTCGTAGCCTTTAAATTTTATAAATTTAAATTTTATTTTAACTTTAGCCACGTTCACCACGAATGTTTCTATTAAATTTGCATTAATTCGCGTGAACCATCCCATCCTGTGTACTTTTATCCTGTGCATATACAAATTAAATTTTTATTTCACCAGAAACGATGTCCTAACAGAATTTAACACAACAAGTCCAATAGTATTATGCAAATTATCCGTATTACCATCGTGGTTGCATATTATAATGAGTCCTTAAAAATTCATTTTTCCTGAATATCACTTGCGTTTTCGCATAACCAAATTACGCAAATTTATTTTCATGTTGGCGATTGCGAACATTCAAGGACATTGTATTTAAAAAAAAATTATTTTAAAAGGATCTGATGAAAACATTTACTTTATTCTCTTTTTCAATTAAAAAGCTGACACGTACAAAAGGACACTTTCGCCCACCATTGGAGAACAACGAAGGACTCCTTATTCACACAGGACAATAAGGACCCTACTCCGATTCTGTCCCCTTGTTCAAACGTTTATTTCGCGTCCATAGATTTTTGTACAGCTAACTAGAAAATCAATAAGCCACACATAGAGCTTGTCCACGACAGGATACTTCCCGTGGGCAATCCACCTGTCATTGACATGCTTCACTCGATTGTATGGGTAGTTGGGTGCTGTATTCAACTCATGTAGGGGGGAGAAGAACCGTGCAATGTCCTTGTCCAGAGTGCATAGTTTAAACATAAATAGTGCAATCATTTTTGTATACAATTTTTCCACCTACGGGACCGGGATTTCCTGTTATTCACGAATAAATTACTTTGGTCATGGGTAAATGTTTTGTCAGGACATTTAATGAATGTGGAATTTTGTTTTTATTTACATAATGAGACTCATAATTAATTTTTTTTCAGTTCGTGCGCTCTGGTAGATAATTACATATGCATGTCGGTAACACCATGGTCCTTAATATTTTTATCGTGAAAAGTATATAAGTATGTCTGGGATTGTTGGTGTTAAGAGCAATGGCGGAGGGTGGCATAGGCAAGGATATTTTTTTTTCTCGTGAGATGAAGCTGTTTTCGCATGCAATTGAAGATTCACATGAGCTGTCGAAATTTTAAGGTTTAAGAGCATGCTTCTGAGAATTTTTTCACTGAATCGATGTCGAGGATTGGAAGCTTTTTCCAATTTTCTTTATAGGTTTTGTTTCAAAGTACATTTTCCTATACAGATTTGAAGGTCCATTAACCTTTAAAAAGGACAGAATGGTACAAGCTTGTGAAAGCTGTCAGAACTGAAAAGTTGTGACTTTAGACACTCCTCACAAACACTTCACACAGACAAACGTGAAAAAGATTGACCAACTCAGGTTTATGGGGAAACAAATTAGAAACCTTTTGAAGCGACTTGTTTCTTGCTAAGCGCATGAAGGTGTACCCTAGACGGATTGAACAAATCTTTCGCGTTATATTCATAAAATGAGTTATTCTTGATGGAACTAGGAACAATAGTGTTGGTTTATTATCTTCACATTTGTCCGGATAAAATCCTTTGAAAATATTGGTATGTCCCATATGATGGTATTACTCAGAGCGGTTTGACCGAGGAAATGTTTTAGATGCATAAAAGTGCAGAATCGTTGAAGATAATACTTACTTACTTAAGTTGCGCTACAGTCCGGAATGAACCTGACCCTCAACCAACATGCCTTTCCAATAAGACCGGTCCTTAGCTTACTGCCTCCAGTTGCCCACTCCGAGTTGGTTGGGGTCGTTCCTACTTGTCCGCCCCACTTAAGGCGAAGTTTTCCTCTACTGCGTCCGACACGATGTCTGGCTTGGAATGGGAAGACTCTGCGAGCCGGAGTATTGGTGTCCATTCGTTCTACATGTCCTAGTCATCTTAAACTTACTTACTTAAGTGGCGCTACAGTCCAATCATAAACGTCCAATGGGGAGTTTTTTGACCGGGGGCATGTCGCTGTACAGCTCGTATAGTTCTTGGTTGAATCTGCGCCTCCGAAGACCGAAGACTTTTCGAAGAAATTTCCTCTTAAATCGACCAAGGATTTCTTCATCCGCTTTTGAGACGGTCCATGCTTCAGCGCTGTAGAGCAGGACTGGGATGATTAAGGTCTTATAAAGGGTCTCCTCAGTAGTTCGAGTGAGGGCTTTACTACTGAATTGCCTTCTTAGCCCGAAGAAACAGTGGTTGGCAAGATTAATTCTTCGTTTAATTTCTAACGAGATGTTGTTGTCAGAGTTAATAGCGGAGCCGAGATAGATCAAGTCCCGTACTACCTCAAAGTTATATCTGTCAATGGTGACGTTCTGTCTAATTCGTCGATGTTGTGTGTCCTTTCGTGTTGACAGCTATACTTCGTCTTGCCCTCATTTACTGCTAAACCGATTTTTGCCGCTTCCTTCTCTATACTAGCAAACGTGGCTATAACATCACGCTGAGTCAGAATGATGTCAATATCGTCGGCGTATGCTACTAGTTGCACGGATTTGATTCCTGAGAGGATTGTACAAAACTCACAAGCCAACACCAGAGGCACAATTTTGCACGGATTTTCAGAAAATTGTGCCTCTGATGTGGGCTCGGGAGTTTTGCACAATCCTTTCAGGAATATTGAAAAATTCACATGACAGCGCATGGCCTTGCTGGTATCCTTTTTTGGTATCGAATGTGTCGGTTCGGTCGTTTCCGACCCTGATGGAGCAGCGAGAATTCTCCATCGTCATCCTACACAACCGGGCGGTATATCAAAACTAGACATGGCTCTGTATAGTTCGTCTCTATAGATACAGTCATATGCTACTTTGAAATCGATGAGTAGGTGGTGGGTATCGATTTTCACTTCTTGTTTTTTTTTTCAGGATCAGCTAAAGTGTGACGATTTGATCGGTTGTGGACTTTCCTGGCCTAAAACCACACTGCTAAGGGCCGATCAGGTTGTTGGTAAACGGTTTCAGGCCTTCACATATTACGGCAGATAGAATCTAGTGGGCGATATTGAGGAGACTTATGCCTCCGCAGATTGTGGATTGGGCAAACGATTCTGAGGTTCCATTCTTTAGGTAACCTCTCCTTTTCTTGGATCGGGCAAACGATGTTGAGATTCCATTCTTCAGCCGTACTTTCTTCCGACCAGATTTTGCTTATGAGTTGGTGGATGTTAATTTACAAGTCATTTCCGCCGGCTTTATAAAGGTCAGCTGGAAGGCCGTCTTTCCGGCAGCTAAGCTTGAGCTTAGATAAGTTTAGATATTGCTATACTCACTTCTCTGGTCTTCACCTTAAGCTTAGCCTTGTAGGCCTCCTTCTTGGCTGCGATCATCTGTCGGCATTCCTCATTAAACCAGGCCTCGAGAATCCTAGCACATCAGTTGCGGCTGATCTAATGGCTTGTTGGCATCGTTGCCATTGTTCTTCGATATTCGATGCTGGTGTCAATGGAGAGGTTAAGGGATACATGTTGCGCGAAGGTCTTGGTGGTCACTTGGCAGTCATTGGACATTCAATTTTTTCACAGTGTTAGCTCCTCGGAATGTTCGGACATCCAAAATACTGGATGCGTGCCTCTTGTCTTTCGCAATGTGATCACTTTGGTTGACGGTTCGTTTATCTGGAGACCGCCATGTTCCCAAATGGATATCGAGGTGAGGAAACCGTGTGCTGGCTATAGTGCCACTTCGTTCCGTAGTGATGTTAATTTGATTAAGTCCGTTGTTACCAGACGTATTGTCGTGTAACCTATGTTTTCCGACAATACTGCCAAAGATGTCTTCTCTTCCTACCTTTGCGTTAAAATCTCGCAGCAAGATTTTACCATCGCACTTTGGTAGTCGCTCATAGGTTTTGTCAAGGAGCTCATAGAAGCAATCCTTAGTTGTAACTTTTTTTTTCTCCGTTGGGGCATGAGCTCATATAAGGATTATGTTGGTGAACTTGGCCTTATTGCGGACAGTTACAATGCGTTCGTTAATATCTTGGAAACATGAGACTTCTTGCCTATGTCTGGAACTTATAACAAATTCGACCCCGAAGATTCGCTGTTTCTGCTCACTATAACACGGTCCGTATAAGAAGTTTTTCATACCCTTTTTGCCCGGCCTATTCCATCGTATTTCCTTGCTTGCAGTAATGCCTGCTTTTGTAGCAGTTAAGGGCTTCCGCTTGTAGTTCGCTTGCACCTCTCCTGTTCAATGTTGCCACTTGAGGTGTAGTCAAAATTACAACCACTGGGCATTGCCAAGTTCAAGCCAAGTTAAACGTTTGGCAAGTTACAGCAGGGATTGTTCCCTTCGTCCGAACTGAAGGGTTTCGCTGGCAAAATTGTTAACAACTCTCATTATGGTCCATCTTCTCGGAGAATTGCCGAAAAACGTGCGTCTATACTCTCTTTGAATCGAAACTACGGTATCCAGTGCGGACAATCCAAATTCTTGCTCCAGTATCCAGTTATCAACTTTTATTAAATCTAGAAATCAATCTGCGAAAAAAATAGAAAAAATAGAGAAAAAGTTATTTATTGCTTTTTTTTAAAGCGGCTTTTACAAGCCACCCTGTACAAAATTTACTTTAAGAGATGGTATGGATGAATAGTACCAAAGATTATAAATTCATACATATGAGGCATGCATACCTACAAGAAAAATAGTTTTATGGCGGGTCGTACTGGCACAGCCCACCATATGTTTGAATCACGTTTCTCATGTGTGTACGTGCACAATACCCGCCCGTACCATGAAGCTGATGAGCAAAAGTTTCTGTTTTCAGTTCTTGATGCGTCATCTGTATGGCTTTACAATCTTTGCTAGTACCTAGCTCCAATATATTTAATTCTACAACTCATTGAGATCTTTAAAATGATACCCCACATGGTCTATAAAGTCTTGCAGTCCCCTGAATAAAGCTGACTTAAACGCACCAGACACCCAGAAATTTACCATCATTTCCATCATAAACTTGTTGAGATATTCTGCGAATTGAGAATTAACATTCTGACACGATTAACCTGTTCCAGCAGTAAAACCATTTCAATTAGAATGCCATCCTTTGTTAAATATCGCTGCAGCATCCAGTGCCACCCTGTACCTGAAGGGCGATTAAACATACTTCAACTGCAGCCTGAATGTTATTCACAACACATACATATCCGAATAGAACGTATTTCCTGCCCTTAACGAGTGCGTCTGAGAGGATAATTTTGTTCTTTGGGGGGATGTATAGTTGCCATGGCAACATACTTTTTGGGGGTGTTTTCCCTGTTTTCCGTCAGCCGTCATATCCATGACAACGCAATGGAGAACCCCCAAAAATAAAAACACCCATGCGGTTGGCATGTCAAGAATGACTGCCGCGTCATTATATAAACCCTTATGTACAAATAAAGGTATGCGTATACGTATATAGAGTTTTTTTTTTACTTCGCAGGAAATCCCTTTTATGTCCTTTTGTGCTGCATTGAAGAAAATTGTGGACTCCCATATTCGTCGACATCAAACGAGAGCTTATACAATTTTCAATTCTAAACGTCGCAGTGGCGCTGCTGGGGAGAGGACAACGATAGTAAATCCCAGCCCCATTTTGAATGCAGGAATACTTTATTGTTTTAGTCGGCGAAACCGTTCTCTATTGGGGTGGCAAAGTAATGTTTTATTCCGCGGACAATTTAACCGTTCATGGGGCGGATGATGGCTCAAGGATTTAGTTAACAAAAGTGTGTGTGCCATTGTTTCAAGTGCCAGCCATGGTCGATGGCACGACCTAGAAGAAGTTAAAAAGCATGTAAATGGTTAAGTAGCATGAAATGGAACCAGTTTTAGGTATGTAGTTCCAGGAATACCAATTTACGGACTTAATCTAGAGCCAAGGGAGGGTCCTACAAGTGTTGTAGGGATTTATTTGTTTTGGTGCTTCTTTTTGTTTGGTCGATGGGTGTAATTCTTTAATTTCAGTTGTCTTACTTAACACTCAAAGGTCTTCGTGTTGTGGGGATTTTTTTTTTGTCAGCTTTTGAGAATTAACATGAGCGGATTAATCACTTGGTGCGATGCAAACTGAAGATAACGCTTTTGCTAACTGCGGCATATTAGATAGGGATGTTTCGTTTAAGTTTTACTGTATGAGGATAACAATGGAATGGAAAATGTCGCGACATCTAGTAGACGTCGCTTGATAGACATTCAAAAAGATGGCTTTATTCGTTCTTTTTAAAGTTTAAAGTAACAGCTGAGCTACTTACCTCGGGATCTTATTTATAAACTAGTCATCCACTAAGGATGATAAAGCCAGGAAAAGTGTTGCACATCAACTAAATATCAAGAATTATATTTCCTGTTCAGTTTGGGATCAATATGACATCGACCTGTTTGCTACCGATCTTGTTGACGATCTATCCCTCTCTCATCCTACCGATAAGTTTGGATGGTTTGGCAAAATTAGACAGTGGATTCGTATGCGGTGTTGCAAGCAACCAACATGTACGTCGTTGTACACCTATCCTTATTAGATGTCCATAGAAACTATATCGATGCCGCTGTACAGACCATAAAGCTCATCTGAGTTCCATGACATCCCAATTTCTTACCAAAGATTGAATGGGAGCATATCTGTATAATCCCATTACTTCTCTTCCTAAAGCGTATATTTTTGCTGCATTTTATGGTAAACCTATCTTAGGAACTTGTTTCTCTAACCCTAACTTCCAAGTTCCTACTTTTTAATCGGTTTCTTTCTGTAGACGGTTTCGTTAGGTCTTGTTTCGGACCCCAAATCAAATGGGGAGATCTAACAGCCAATAAGCCATTAGATCAGCCGCAACTGATGTGCTAGGTTTCTCGCACCCACCAGCAAGAAACACATGGTTTGATGATTAATGCCGACAGGTGATCGCAGCCAAGAACGAGGCCTACATAGCTAAGCTGCAGATGAAGACGAGAGCTGCCATTGCGCTCAGTAGGCAGACAAGAAGGGAGAACATAGGCTTTTCAGAAAGAACACAAAAGAGCAAGAAAAGCGCGCGATCGAGGATATAGAGATGTGCCACTCCTGGAAGGATGTTCTCAAGTTTTACGAAAGTGTAAAACGTCAACGCCGTTGATATAAGACTCAAACAGAATCCTGTCGAGATGAACAAGGAAATATCGTAGTTGAGACACAGTCGTTGCTGAGGATATGGAAGTACCACTTCCGCCGTCAGGCAGAACGAACCATTCAGTATTCAGACACACCGCTAGTGTGACAAGATGAAGAGCTGGAGTTCCGCGGCCCATTAAACTAAAGCTCACTCTGCCTAAATGTTCTCAGGTCAAAATTTAGACAGAGTGAGCTTTAGTTTTGAAAAACCCCCTTGCGCTTTTCTGTGTAAGGGCCGATGCATAGTTACCGAAAGAATACTGCGCGGATTGCAAGATTAAACCTAACACTTCCTCAATGTGTGATCTGGGTGATCTGATGGTTCGCGGATATCCAACTATTCGTCAAGCGATGCAAATTTTTCACGATGAGCTTCAATACCATCCGCACAAGCTGGCGATTGTGCCGGAACTCTTCGAAAGCGACGTTTGTTCTTCGAGGAACGCATGTCGCATGCCTCACCTCGAAAACCGTTGCAGGGTACGCTATTGTTTTTTTTTCAGTGATAAAGCCTATTTTCACTTGAGCTCAACAGTCTCCGAGAGTTGCATTAAAGACCTTAAGTCACAGTGTTGTGTTGAATTTCATCAGATGCGGTTGTTAGTGCCTGGTTTTTTGAAAAAAAGTTAATCGCAGGGATAGTGAACTCAGACCAAGCGAGCAATAGGTTCTAACAGGAGAGAGCAACGCCTCACACTTCAAGCCAGAGGGCATCGATGAATGTTTTGAGGGAAGATTTGTTGAAACGCCTGCCTCATCACTATGAGGGGCGCTTTCGAGGGGTCAGCCAGCATTCAAGTCTGGTTCCTTGTGATTTGTTTGAGGGTTTTTGATGTTAAGCGTTCATAAACCCTACAAGGCGTGAAGGCCAACATTCGTTCAGAAATTATCGACAAAACCCAAAACCCGATGTTATTGTGGTAAGAGTCATGACAAACGCCATAAATTGGCTTTTTAGTGTTTGGTGGAGTCACCAAGCTGATATGATCTTCAAAACCGTGTAAAACAAACAAAAACAGGTTATGGTCCTGCACCCTATGTTAGCAAAGGCCTTAAGTATGTTGCTTGCTATAAATCCTTTGCTATTTTCTGTTGATCTTGACAGTTCTTCTATTGCATGGTGTTCAGAACACGACCCGTGGTTACTCATTCGGTCATTGGTGGGATCTATTGAAATCCCGAGCTTATGCTAATGCCGCTGGTCAAAAAACTCCGCACTGGACGTTTAAGATGGCTAGGACATGTAGAACGAATGGACATCAATACTCCGGCTCGCAGAGTCTTCGATTCCCAGCCAGACGACGAATGCAGTAGAGGAAGACCCCGCCTTAAGTCAAGTAGAAACCGACCTCAAACAACTTGGAGTGCGCAACTGGAGGCAGTTAGCTAAGGACCGGGCTAATTGGAGAGGCATGTTAGTTGGGGACCAGTTTTATTCCGGACTGTAGCGCCACTTAAGTAAGTAAGTAAGAGCTTATGCTAAACATCCAAGGACCCTACAGAAATTCTGGGAATTGCCGGTGTTGTATAAAACAAATTTCTAGATTAAGTTACAAAAAATCGTAAATAGGTTTTGGAAAAAGGAAGTTATGTTCCGAACCCTGTGTTACATCTACAGCTAATAAGGCAGGTGGTCTCAAATACGAACATTTTGGACTTTTTTTAAAAAATTTTTCTTCAGAAATTTTTTAAGTGCAATGATTTAGTCTGAAGTTGAACTTCATGGATTCTCGGAATGCAGATGATATCCAGTGGGTGCAGTGGCCTAGTGGTTAGTAATCTCGACTATAAGCGGCTACCTCGTTCAAATTCCAAAAATGACAGCACCTCTTGCGAAAGTCTGACGACATCCAAGGGTACCACTTGCATTTTTTTTTTTTATAATTTGCGCGCACTCAAGGGGTTATGAATACCCTTTATATGTTTTAGCACAGTGCGGGCGTTAAGGAAATTAGGGATAAGAAGAAAGGAGATACCGATGCACATTGGTTTTAAATGTCTGTAAGTTATAATGGAAAGGAAAAACAGAGTTTCGTAGAGCATTCCACATTCGTGTTGTTCGGTTTATGTACGAATCTCTATATTTCAGCGTACGTCCGAAGATAGGCTTGAGGGTAAACTGATTTGCATTCATTGCGTAACGAGTATTGCGGCTGAATTGTTGAATGGGAGGAATGCAGCTGGCAATTTCATTTGAACATTGGTTGTTAAAATAGCGATAAAACAAGGTAAGGCAGGAGATGTTTCGACGGTGTTCAAGCGAAACTAAGGAGTTCGCTATTCTTATGTCTCCTAAAAGTTTTTTCGCACGTGTTTGAATCCTATCTAGAAGGTGCAATGTTGATTTTGGTGCACCTGACCAGACGTGGGCGTTGAATTCAAGTTTTGGGCGTACAAACGCTTTATATATTGTGGCCAGATCAGAGGGGGTGAAATATTTCTTACATCGATTTAGGAAACCTAGACATTTCGCTGCGTTTTTAGCGACTTCGAATATGTGGTCGTTCTAACGCACATACCTAGCATGGAAAGCTTTTCGGTTTCTTCGACGTAAGTGACATTCATGGATAATGGCTCTAGATTTTGGTTACGCTTTAATGACAGAAGACAGCATTGTGTTTTGGAAGCATTGAATTCCACTCTATTAGATTTACCCCATTTAATAATGCTGTCAAGGTCGGAATTCAATGAGTTTAACATATTTTGGCGTTTAGAGTCCACGTTCGAAGGTGAGGGACGAGGACCTGTAAACGAATATTCCAAATGCACGCATTTTCGACAAAAGGGCTTGATGCCAAACCCTGTCAAATGCCTTTGAAATATCAAGCGCAACAATCTTGCTTTCGCCACCATGGTAGATTGACTGATTCCACTTCTCGGTGAGATATGTCATCAAATCACCAGTAGACCTGTTGCTGCGAAAACCATACTGCCGGTCATTGAGAAGTTTTCGTGTTTCGAGATATTTCATAAGCTGACGATTTATCAGCGTTTCCATGACCTTGGAAAGAAGGGACGTAAGTGCAATTGGACGGTAGTTGGAGAGAGAAGAAGATTCGACTTTTTTTTGGTACAGGCTGGACAAATGCTGTTTTCCATCTACTCGGAAAGAGTCCTGATGAGTGGGATAGATAGAAAAGCTTACGCAGTGGTTTTGCTAGCGTAGAAGAACACCTCTTCAGAATGATATGGGATATGCCATCTGGACCAGCGGATTTATGTATGTCAAGATCAGATAAAACTCTTGCAACTGTACGAGTACGAAAGTGAATTTGTCCCATAGAATGATCTACGTTCTCAAGTACAGGAGGAGACTGAACACAATCTGGCAATGAAGAATTGGCTGCGAAATGCGCAGCAAGCAGATTGGCTTTGTCTAAAGAGCTGACAGCTGGAATGTCATTGTGAATGAGCGTCGGAATTGATGTTGATGCCGAATTTTTTATGTTTTTAACAAATGACCAAAAGTTTTTACTACCTCTAGGACATTGTAGAATTTTTTGCCTCAACGTTCGGTCATAGAGGAATTTGACACGCTTTAAATGGGCATTACAGTCATTTCTGGCTTGTTTGAACTTTGCTCGGTTTTCCTCTGTTGGGTTGGTCTTGTACAACCGAAAGTTTGTCTCTCTCATCCTGATAGCTTCTTTGCAGCTCAAGTCATACCACCCTTTTGCCTTTGGTCTGATACTCCTAATTCTGTTGGGAATAAAAGATATCATACCAAAGAGAATGATATTTGATATCATATCAGCAGCAGCATCCACGTCACTATCGAGGAAACATAGTGACCAGCTAAAATTCCTATGCATGAGAAGCTTCTGAAATTTGCCGATTTTTAACAGGCAGTCCTCTTCTTTGTGTGCATGAAGGGAGAAACTAAGTTTGAGGCTCTGTATTGGCCGTAAATGCCACTATCATAGGTCTCAGCCGCTCTTGTCTTTTCCTGCAGTAATTATCTTCTACTACAGGCTTGACTTGTAGACCCTTTTACCCTATAACTTTACTTTTTCAGAGAATCTTTTTAGAGGTTTTGAACGGCTAAGTTGAGATATGATTTTCTTGATAATTTATCATTGTCGGCGAATGTCTGATCATTGCTAGAGGAGAGTAACTGAAAAATCATTTAGGCACCTTAGGCAAAATATTTATGACCCAAATCTTCATATCCGCCAGGGTGTATGTTCTTGAAGATCATGTAGATGTGACATGTTGCGGCTTAAACGGTTGGTGTGTAGGTTTTATGATGGTGTGGCAGATCATATCAGCTTTCGTGACGCGACGTTTTGATTCTGACAGCAAAGATTCTTCAGGATTTCTGTATTATTCGCAAACGTTCCCATAGGTCTGTAGGATTGGTGCCAAGTCCACAAACTTTTGTCCAGTAATAGTAGCTCCCTAATGCTGGGTAGGAACTTTTTTTTGTAAAACAATCTGGGAATGCTTTAGTGTTGGCAGCTTTTCGTGACGGCTTGATTCTGAGAGCAGAGATTCTTCAGGATTTCTGTATTGTCCCCATACGTTCACATATGTCTGTAGGATTGATGTCATGTCCACAATCTTTTGTCGAGTTATAGTAGCTCACTAATGGTGGGTATGCATTTTTTTTTTGTGTAAAACTGTCTGGGTAGGCTATAGTATTCACCCCACAGTATTAAATAAATTGGGCACTCATATGATTTAGCATTGACACAGTTGTTCAAAGATGGAAAGAGCGATCAAGTTCATAATGAAGGCCCTGTTTTGGTGACTTTGGTCCTGACATCGTCAAAGCTACGTGACGTACGTTTCAAAGCATTAACACGTGTAGAATCCCATGCGTCGGGCATATATGCAAACGTTGCTATCGCTTAAAAAAGATGACCGCCCACAGAATTCTATCCTAAGTCGCTGATTATATTCTATGAACCTATCACGCTAAAACAATGGCCGCAATTTGTCATCCCCGTTGATCTCTATCATGAAGCTGTTTAGGGTCTGTAGTACTGAAGCAAATAAAGCGTTTCTGGTTGTAACAGGTGGGCCAAAAGAGATCACCTTATTGGAAGATGCTCTTATTTTTGCAAATGGCCGCCAATGTCAAATCTGTTTTGACATTTGTGGACTAGACGGATGTAGAAAACAAGTGAACAAGCCATGGAGCGATACACTCTCCAAGAACGCGGAATAATCGAAGTTGACGATTTTTCGACCAAAATCATCATGAGCGATGAGGCTCATTTCCACCTCAGTGGGTACGTGAACAAGCAAAACTATAGTTACTGGGGCACCGAAAATCCACGAGTAATGCACGAGGAGCCATTACACCCGCTCAAAGTAAATGCATGGTGCGCTGCTCACGCTGGATTAGTCATCAGGCCATTTTTTTTCGAAAACGCCGCTGGTCAAACGACAACAGTGGAAGGTGCCATGTTAACCGAGTTTTTTGCCGCAATTGGACGAATTAGGACTGGAGGAAATGTGGTTCCAACAGGACGGAGCAACGGCACACACTGCGCGATCCACAACCGATGCTCTGAAGGCCAAACAACTTCGGATGACTTCTTTTGGCCGACCTTGTAGTTTGGCCAGACTTGTCTAAATGTAAGACACGATGTGCCGCTTATCCATCTGTCGTTAGCTTTCTCGATCGCATCCGATTTGTTTGATTAATGTATAGAGGGGCATACCTAAAATTTATACTAGCGATTTAATAGCTAGGGTAGTGCTCAGGCTGGCAAGCTCATTCGCCTTACAGTTCCCTGGTTGTACAAGATGTAGGATGTAGGATAGAGTCTAGGGCTGTCTTATGATTGACATGTAAAGCCAGAAGCTGATACGTGGTGGCCTTATCCTAGTTCAGTTCCAGGTTATTCTGATTGTTCGAACTTGAGGATGACTCTAAAATTTTTTGAAGAACCAGCAAGCGGGAATTTGTATTTCCCACTGAAGAGGGCCAATTCGGTTTTTTGAGGGTTACCGCTTAGAAAGAAAAATTAAAATTTAAGTAACTCTTAGCTTAGCACGAATGATTCTTACCATCGTTGTTATAGTTATAGCAGTTTGTAATTATGGGTTCTGGACCGCACACCAGGTTGTTGACCACTCAGGGTTCTTGCATCAGAACTTACAAATGAAGATACAGGATCCCTTGTTCCTTAATGACGAGAACGATTTTATGTCGTTGAGTTGTTAGCACAAAACATGCAAAGCCTGGTCATTTGTCAAATCATTTGGCTGAATGGAGCCGATTTTTTACTAGCCTATGATCAGAAAACTAAAATAATGAAAACTAGCTTCCCCAGTCATTTGTGTATCTGAAGTTGTTTTTTTGAAAAAAAACTGAAAGTACCTACAGTTTTGTGTCGATTCCAAACGTCAACTTTTAGTAGCTTGTCTCCTCCTAACTGTGTACTCTTGGTTGTTAGTCAGACGTTTGGCAAAAGGTGGGACACTAAGTAACAGGTGGTATTGGTTCGATTTGATCTGTGCCCAAATGCAGTAATCATAGCATAAACAAAGTATCTTGGCTGCCATTAATTACCCAAGAAAATTCATCCCCTATCCCTTTTGGCAATCAAGTATGGACAAACGACCAAGATTAACTCTTATTGCTCCACTATTACATATCGTGTGCTCATTAGTTTCCACTGCAAAACCGAATTTTCTGACCAATTAACTACAACTATCCCATCAGACATGTTCATAGTTTTGGATAACTTTCTGATAAGCCAAATAGTTGTTTCCAAAAAATGATTGCCACGGCCTGCCCTCATAATTTGGAAAACTTTTCAAATAAATGAACACATTGACAGACCTAACTCCAAGGCCCCCCCCAAAAAAAAACTGGCCTTTAAAAATAGTCGTAACCTTTTACGACATTTCAACTGGCATTTGATGGAATTTTTAAAATGTTGTAATCCCTTATGCCCCATAACCCTCCATCAGGATGGAGGTTTTTCTATTTCCGCCATCTGAATTCAAAATTGATTATATATTCCTAGTCACAACTTTTCCAATATCATTACTCCCTTACCTCCAAGGGGTAGAAATTTGTGTTTCCCTTCAACTATTGTACCCCTAAAATCCTGCCAAATGAGATAAGGAAAATGTCAATCACGCGCATTTATTTTTATGTTAAGGGGAAGATCTACTACACCCACGAGTAGAGGAAGTAGTAGCCTTGGAGCTGAACATGAAAATCCAATATATGCAGGGAATATATTGGTTGCCCCTCTCATTTGACTTACAAATAGCTTTGAGGGGAATCGAATAATGCCAAATCGATTCAACAAGATTTTAGTCTTGGAATATGGGTCACTCCAACCAAAAAAAAAAAAAAAACATGAAAGTGGAGCTGGTGGCAGGCACTTACATGTAAGTGGGGGGGCCCGTTTTAGCTTGTCACCATTTCATGTTGTGTTTGGCTGAATCGATTTGATGACGGAGAGGTGTTGATACGACACCCTATTTGAAAGTAAGATGGTCTATGCCTCCGAGACGTGGTTGAAAGAGGCCTTTAAATGGATAAAGTAGTCTTATATTAAATCAATAAACAGTTAATTTGATGTGGCATTGTGACGACTACGTTAATGGGTTTTCGTGTCATGAACACAAGCAATTTTAGCTTGATTATGTTCTTTTTGTTTTAGTTTCATAGTTGGTTGTTGGTTTTCAACGGTTAATGCAAGTATTTTTCTTAAAGGTTTAAACAACCTTACCGACGGGCTGGAGTCTCTTTGAAGGTAGGGTAAACGTCCAAAAACAAACAAGGCAAAAAAAAAAAAAAAACATATTTAACAGATTAGTGAGCAAAATAAAGCCTCCCAAAGCCGCAACCGATGATTGCCTCAGCTTAATAAGCATTTAAGCTACTCTGACGTTGTTGACATTGACATTGACATCACAGTACTTCGCACATGAATGCAACGAACTACATACACATAACAGCACTGGCGACTGAGGCCATCGGCTGGGACAGATCAAGACATTTATACAACAGAGAGAGACGAATAGATACATAGAAGGAAAGACACATGACATAAACCTACGTGACACAGAGGAGGAGACATAGATTTATATTGTCTCATGTTATCGCACAGGTGGCCTCAGATAAGCTGGCAATTTTCGTAGAAAACAAATGCTGCCGAAGCTGGGGCTTGAACCCGCAGCGCTTGGCTTAGCAGTCAACTACGCATTCCTCTGAGCCGTGGCCATGGCAACTTTGACGTTGTTAAATAGAATAAAACTTTGAATCCAAAATCTAATATGGCAGTGGCGTGCGGTGACATTTATGTTGAGGGAAGCAAAAGCTAAATTTTTATTTATTTTCCAATCAAACTATACTTTCCTTCTGATTCCAAAGCCAGGAACCCTCACAATGCTAATAAGCCGATAAAGTTTGAAGTGCTTTCTTGCAGAAGAAATCTTATCTCGTATTGAATAATACCAGAGAGTATAGAACTACATAGAGTGCGCATCACAGCTAAAAATTTTGTAGCCGTTTCAGACGCTGGCGGTAAGTGCGACGGGGAAATTTCGTTGATCTAATGCATCGGCAAGATTACTCGTGGATTTTCGGTGCCCAAGAAGCGATAGTTTTGCATGTTCACGTACCCGCTGAGGTGGAAATGAGCCTCATCGCTCATTATGATTTTGGTCGAAAATTTGTCCACTTCTATTATTCCGCATACTTGGGGAGTGTATCACTCCATGGCTAATTCACTTGTATTCTACATCTGTCTAGTCCACAAGTGTCAAAACAGATTTAACATCGGCGGCCATTTGCAAAAATAAGAGCATCTTCCAAAAGGGTGACCTCTTTTGTCCAAAATCTTGTATACACTCTAAAAATAAATTGACTGTGCCGTAGTCCGAATTCTCATTTTTCTTCAAGGCCTCATTAATAAAATTTGCAAGCCGGCTTACATTTTCCAAAAAAAAAAAATAATTTGTTGAAGGAAGGTCCAACTTAGGACATACCATGGCAATGGCATTTTTACAGTTTAATCTAAAATTTCGGGATTACTATGAATTTTTTTTTAAATTTTTCTTATGCTTACATGTTAAAAGAATTTCGCAGAAGCGTATCTCGTTGGAATATTCCAAAAATTTATAGATTTAGATTTATTAGATTTTTATTGTTTTCTTGTTTATAATACAAATAATTTATGTTACAAAAATCATTAAGCATGGCTTTGCCGTCTGCCTGATTGACATGAGATTAAACATTTAATAACAAGTGTTTTAATGTATATTATATTCTTGAATTTAAAAAGATTGAAAAAATATATAAAAAGCAAAACATACTAAAAAGTTAAAAGTTCTCAGATATAATTTTACAACGGTAATTAGTTGTAGCTTTATAGAAATAAAAGAGTTGTTTTACATCGCTTTCGCAGTTTAGGTAGGCTATAATTTCTTCCTGAGATTTTACGTCGTTTCCTAGAAAATATCTTCTTATTTCTTTAAGGATGGGACATCTTCCTATAAAATGTAAAACGTCTTCTCTCGCGGATAAGTTGCAAAGACTACAATAAATTGGTAGATCTGGACGATGTGGGATATAATTGAGTCGTATTAGTTCGCCTCTCATCTTAAAGAGAGCCGAAATCAGTTCATTGCTGTTGTCATTGTGGAAGTAATTTTTTTTCAGACAGATTGTGTTTTAAAACGCTGTATGTAGCTCGGTGAACGGATGATGAAGCCATATTTACGCAATCCGCTCTGTATTGTTCATCTACTTTGGCAATAAGATTGCCAATCACATCCTTTTGGTATCTTTCATTTCCATAAGCTAAATTGCATTCGAAACTGCAGTATGTTGCTAGCTCCTCGAGTTTTTTTTATACCAGAGCGTATTTCTTTCTATTACCTTCTTGGCAATTATTTTTGGAAGTATATCGTCCGACAGTTCTAAAACTTTAATTACATAATCTACATGCAATTTCAATGATTTAATGAAAAAAATTTATATATTTCTTAGCCTATAAATGCCTGACCGCAACATATTAATATTTTGAAATATTTACTCATAAATTATTTTTTCAAAAAATGTTAAGTTTAATAGCTTATTTTTTATTCATAAGTAAATTAATTCTAAACATATTCCCTAGCTACATTTTAGGACCATTATTGGGTTAAAAATGACGGTTTAATGCCCCAAGTGAAAATGTTCGTGTTGCTATGGCTGAAGCCTCATACATGGAGCTACAAATTCCTATAGGGTAATATCTAATAAATTTCACAGTTACAGCTTTTTGGTATGTGCTGTAACCATGTTTTTTTTTTGTTTAGGTGCGCCATCCGAAACCATAAAGGAATTACATTTACTTTTTTTTTTCAGTTACGTCTATTATGATGTTGGTATTTTTTGTTTGCCTTAAATGCGTCTATCTTTACGAACGATTACCTCATAAATAAAGTATGCATGCATAATTTCATTCGAATTAAAATCGCGCCGGCAGATGATTGTTAGCAAATTGGTTTCCCATACTTGAAATAATTTTATGAGCTCTTCCAAAGAATGGAAAGGAAAGTTTTTTTTTTTTGTTTAAATGTTTACAATCATAATGATTTTTATGTTTACTTAATGTGGTTATTTAACCTTTTTTTTTGGCACACTCATGACTTGATTGGACAGTACTTAACTAATAAATTCGATTAAAGTAGTTATGGAAAGTTAAGCATATATTTTGATTTTTTTTTTTTTAAACGAAAATCATAAGGTATTAACAATTTTGTGATATGACAATTGGCTTTATAATGTAAATGTATGCAGATACTAAGGTTTTAGTATATATTTAGGTTTTTATGCAGAAGATGTTCATCATTAACATATTTTGTTGAACAATGGTTGCTCTCATTAACTTGTATAGAAAGATTTATTTATACACACATAATATTGGAATTACCCTAAAATATTACTCAAGGCTTGCACAGGCTTATAATAGCCTCTATTTTGCTACGCATAAATCAAGGACATTTTCTTTAAGGATAATGGGTTCAATAAGCTAAGTCTAGTGGTACATGGATAGCTTTACATCGGAACAATGCGTTACCAAATCTTTGTTCACAACTTGGAAGGTTTTACGAAATGGTGCCACCATATCCCAAGACTCAATTCCTGCCGTTGTTGCATAATTTGTCAAACATTCACTAAATAGTTGTAAAGCCGATTGAAAGCCATGATTATGCGGAATTTTAAATGAAATATTATTCAGCACACTTTTGGTTCACTAACAACAATGACAAAATGGCAAATTTAGTGAAAAAAAAATCAGCAAGTGACTTTTCAGACATCATATGGTTACAATTTCCTGTGAGAATCGTCCATCTTTATGAAGGTATGTAAAGGTCCAAGGTGCGTACATATTTCTTCAATTCTTTTAGAGCCATAAGACTGACAATTACTAACAGAGTAGGTCAACACCCGCGAAACTAAACTAAACTAAAACTTAAACTCCATGGGTGGTGTCGGAACTAGCTTCGGGAGTCACTTTTTCTTGTGTTCGTTAAATTTGAAGAAATTCAAGATGGTGTGCATACTTCTAGGTATTACACCGACCTTTTTATTTTTTTGGTTGGGATTGAACGCGCAACCTTCCACTCAGCAGACGAACACATTACCACTACACCGCGGCCACCCACGCGGCCTGTGCATGCTTATAACTACGGCAAGATGCGCTGGCCTCGCTTCACCAACGCCTTATCAAGAGAACTACGTTCGAGGGCCATTTCACCACCAAACAACAGAAACCTTACGAACAACGAAATCGACGAATACTTACAACAAATGGACGAAACGATTCAACGAACAATGAGGAGGACGATACCGAAAGACCGAGAACATGACATAACATCAACGTACAGAAACGCGACCATTGACGCACTACACAGACAAAAAAGTGAACTTCTGACAGGACTTAAACTCTTGTACAGACGACTGACAAACCCACGTGACCAGGAGATTAGTACACTGAAGGCGTCGATCAAAAACATCAACCAATTGATCAAGGAGAACTATCGGTTGTCCATAAATTTGTTTTGGAATACAAGAATTCGGGCCGTAAATTCCAGCGACCCGAGTATGTTTCCACAAATTAATAAGATCTTTAGGAGGAAAGGTCAGACAACCTTCCGTGTATTAGGCTCCAACGAACAACTGACAATACAAACATACTTTTGACAGCAGGAATTGATCCGGGGGAAGCCGTCTTAGATGACGAATTCTATGTTATTGAAGATCCTCAGGAGAAAGTGGAGGCAGTGGGGGCTGTCTTTCAGGAAGTGTATAAGGTGAATGATAGCATTCGCCCGAACCGCGTCCTGGAAAACAATGCCCTGCTCCATCATTTCGATCACCGAAATGACATAACGCAATGGCGATCTGAGAACCGTGGTTTCACCCGGTTTAATGACGAAAACATGGCAAACGCCATAGTCGCCGAGCGAAGTTGGTCTAGTCCCCTGTTAATCTCGAAGGTGGTACTCCAGATCATCTTTGATTCGATAAAGAAAAAGAAGTCAGCGGGAGTGGATGGTATATCCAACATTGTACTGCGAAACTTACCCCCTGAAGCTGTGGACATTTACGCCACGCTGTTCTACAACGCGCTGAATAATGCATATTATCCAGTGCGTTGGAAGACGGCGATGGTTCATCCACTCCCGAAAAAGAGAAAGGACAACTCCAATCCGGCGAATTTCCGGTCGATAAGTCTCCTTCCGAGTATCAGCAAGGTTTTCGAAAAGATTCTCAATGGAGCTCTGTTTAAGTGGTCTGAGGACAATAATGTTATACCGGAGAACCAATTTGGTTTCAAGGCTGGACATGACTGTATTCATGCCGCCTCCAAACTCGTCTCTGATATACAATGGAACAAAGCCAAAAAAAAAAAAAAAAAAAAACAGTGCACGGGTGCATGTCTGGTTGATTTAGAGAAGGCTTTTGGCACCGTATGGTTAGAGGGCCTCTATCTAAAGCTGACCAGACTTGGCATAAGTAAACCACTGCTATATATGCTTCATGACATGCTGACTGGTAGAACGTTTGTTGTCAAAAGTGGCAATGTAACTTCTACCACAGAATTTTTCATTAAGAATGGTCTGCAACAGGGAGCGGTAAACTCGCCGATTCTCTTCAACGCTTACACCAGTGATATGATAGGTAGTCTTACACAGGCAATTGCGTATGCGGACGATCTTATCGCGTACAGAACAGCCTCTACTGTCGAAGTCATTCGAACTCTTTTGCAGCGGGAAGTTCGACAAGTTCCAGAGATATTGTGATGACTGGAAGTTGAAAATCAACTTTCAGAAATCAGAAAGTATCCTCTTTAGGACACCGTTGTCTAGGGCCTCTAGGGATACGAGAAAGAACTGGCGAAACGGCCACTGGCGAAACGGCCACTGGCGAGTAAAAGTGTAGTAAAGTACCTTGGCATCTGGTTAGATCAGTATCTATATTTCGGAAGACATGTAGATGCTGCCCTGGCGAGAGCTAGGGGAGCATTTGCCCTGACAAGACGATTGTCTTGTCGTGTTGACAGCATGGTGAAGGTGATTTGCTACATGGCCCTAATTAGACCGATGATTGCCTATGGGTGCCCGGTGTGGTTCAACGTTGTCCCATCTCAAATGAAAAAGATACGGGTGTTTGAGAGTCAGTGTCTGAGGAGCTGCCTTGTACTTCACAGAACACCAGTATCTGACTACTCAAAATACTATTCCAACCAGGTCCTATACAACGGGGCCAACATAAACAGAATAGACAATTTTCGGGTGAAACTCATTCGGTTTCACGCTGCAAGAGCGATGGCTTCGAACAATAGTCTCACCCTTGGGGCCTTCTGCCCCAATGATAAATATTTTGAAAGTGCGCGTTTAAGCGGCTTTATTCCACCCGAAGCTTTCCTATATTTGGATAGTCGAGGGCTGATACAGGATAGATCGGCGGTTTCGCTAATCTACCACGTCTTCCGACGAACTGTCTACAGGCGGCTCCTATACTACCGAGACGTCGTCGCTCAGGGAGGAGGAGAGCGCCTGCGGTTCAGAAAACGCCCTCAAAAATTGGGCGTAACATACAATTTTATCTTTAAACCAAATTTAAAGAAAATAAGTTGCTAAGACATCTATGTCAATCAAATCAAATATCTTATAGAACTTAAAAAATATTTTTAAGAGAAAAACATACGACAAGACTACAATACGCTGTGCGGATCATTGAATTCCTTTTCCCATCCTTAAAATGAATATCCAAACAAAATAAGTGTGACTTAAAACTTAATCTGAATAAAAAAAAATGCATTGTCACCACATCTGGTTCAGTTAGTATCTAAATATGTTTTGGTTCGAGAAAAAAAAACGAAGTTTTTCTATGGCATATATTCCATAAGGTAGTGTTAACAAATAGTTTTTGTAAGAAAACCCCCCGAAAAAGTGGGCGTGGGTTAAAATAATCTGAATACGAAATTTGAATATCAACATTGCGGAAGTATATGCATCGATTTTTTTTTCGAAATTCCTTAAAATTTGACCAAAAACACTTTTGGATCAATAAAGAATACTTAAAAAGAATCCGTATGAGGTAGGGCATTCAAAACCCCAAAAGTAGGCGTTGTTAAGACGTTCATAAATTGGAGAAAAAAATACCTAAATACAACTTTTTTTTTGAATATCATAAAAATTGCATGCACTAAAATCTCATTATTATTGCGAGAAAATATCAAAAGTAAGCGTGGTTCGAAATTCTATTCATAGATGAAATAACGTTTTTTTTAAAACCCCTTTTGGTTTGATCAGTGGTTTTGTTATTGCGGGCGTGTTATTTAGGAAATGTGACACATAGTTACTTGGAATGACAGAGTGATATGGACCCTAAAATTTGCTTAAATGATATTTCTTGGTAATCAACTCATCAGGTTAGAGTTAATTATAAGTTCCGAATTTTCTTTGTCAACAAGTTTTCAACAGAAAAAAAAAACGAAGCAGCTCGCAAGGGTTTTGCTGACAGTCCAGAAACATCAAATCAGCACCATATTCACGTAGAAAGACTTAAAAGTTTATGCTTACAAAGCTCAATTCATTCAAGAACTGAAAACTATTGAACATGAAGCACCAAAAAAGGTCGTTGAATGTATTTTGGAACAACAACATGTACATGCTGATTTTTGAACAAAATCCTCTTCAGTAATGAGGGACATTTTCATCTTGATAGCTTCTGTAATCGTCAAAATTTGCCCATTAGGGCGTTCAGAAAACCCACGAGTAATTATTTAGAAACAAATGTCTGTTTGGTGCGGATTTAATTAATAAAAAAAATACAAATTTTTGGCGCAATAGGCTTGTTAGTACCCAGGGCTGAGCTTTCTCACAACCATTTATGTGTGCGTGTGTACTTCTTGCACGATGGCGGGACCGACTGTTTTATGCCCGGGATAAGCTTTTCTTGACAATTGATACAACTCGGATGATTTCACAGATCATCACATGAGGAGGGCCAGTGAAAAATCATTTTAGGTGTTGCTACGGCTGGGAATCGAACCCAAACCTTCTGCGCGGCAGTTCACCATGTCTTCATTATGACATGATAACCGTTTTTTAGTGCCACAAATTATAAGATATGGATGTGACCAATATGTCGTTTCAACCAGACGTTGCCACATTCTTACGATTTAACGCCATTGGACTTTTTTCTTTGGGATTTTTTTAAGCCAAACGTTTATGCAAACAAACCCATGACTACCAACGTCTTTAAATAGGAAATTGGGTGGTGTATTATTGAAATTCAGGCACATTTATACGAAACGGTCTAGAATAAAAATAAAAATGTTCGTTCCTGCCAGCAAAGCTGTGGCGTCCGTTTATCCTTTCGATGTGTCATTCCATACATAACCGCAATCCATATATTTTATGCATCAATAAACAATTTAAGCTTTCTAATTAAAAATCTATATTTTCTATCAAAATTACATTTTGCGTGAAATTCGGGACACCTTTAACCTTGTCCCAAAAATATTTGTAATATGAACTCAACGCCCCCTAAAAGCGGATGTGGATTATATTTTACTTGAAAGGAAATTAAGAAGATCGGAATATCTCAATCTGTACTTCGAACTTATTTACTTTTCTTACTTATTTTCTAAATTTTTGTTTAATCTGTCCAAAACTCGAATGGCTTCAAAGTAGCGCATTCTGTCGCTCCTGGCTGTAGCTCAATGACTGCTTAGATGATTATGGGCCTTAAGTACTTGAATCGTATTCCGTATTCCGTATTGTAGGCATAACATTGCACCTTCACGGTTTTCCACAAAACAAAAGTCCAAAGTGGTCAAATCGCAGTTCCAAAGCGGCCAATTGACATCGCCCCGACGGCTTTGGGAATTTGGTGCACAAAATATCGATTGTGGCTTATGCTGTGTGGCATGGGGCGCCATGCTTTAACCAGGCAAATTCATGTCTTCAATTTCAGTAAAAAAAAATCGGTTTATATGGTCGTACGCCTTCAATTGCTGAGTCGGAGAAAAAGACCCAGTAATGGTCGTTGGTAAGTTCATTTTGTGTGATCAGTTTTTATAACTTTAGTAAGCGAACGAGTTCCTTAAACAATAGGAAAAGCTGCTAAACTCCGAGCTTTTAAAAATATAGACATCGAAAAAGCATTGGGAATAACATGAAGGATCACAAAGAAGGCTTGGATGAACCCCATTTTGTTTCAAGATTGGCTAACCATTTTTGACAAAAAAAAATTCAAAAGCAAAATCGAAAGGTTCTCCTTTCTGCAGACAATGCGCCGTCACATGTTGAAAGTGGATAAAAAAAAATCTAGCTGAAGTTTTTTCCTGCAAATACAACTTTGCATCTACAGCCACTTGATCAAGGCATCATAAAAAGTTTGAAGTCCCATTATAGAAAATACCTTACGCAGCACTTGATTTTATGCATAGACGACACCATTAACATATCGGAGTTATCAGCTAAATTGATGTGTTAGACCCTTGCAGCTAAGCAAGTCATGGGAAGACGTTACCCCAATAACAATTTCAAATTGCTTTAAAAAACGTGGGTTTTTCGAGGAAGAAGAGAACAATGTATTTGGTAAGCAGATAATACCTTAATGCCTAATGTGCCATAGGATTTCTTGACTGTCGATGATTATGTGGAAATGTTTAAACAGTTGTTCCCAAAAATTATAGACAAGTTCTAAGGATACATTGACTATCGTAGCTCGTAGCTCTCATACAGATTAAACTCGAATATGTTCATATGGAAACATGTAGCTACGTATAATACTTCACTCTTAACGGACAGGTATGAAAGAGGGAAAAACCATTGAAAGTGGACCGGCCCAATTAAGAAGCAACCTTTACAATGGGATCACCTCCTAATTGGACCACTATTCCTCGGTCCCAAAGGTGGTCCAATTTGTTTCGTTATTACTCAAACATTTTTTAAAAAACATTTTTTCTTCTTACCAAAAATCGATTTTTCTTAAACCGTAAAAAAGTAGGAATGGCTTAAAATCATGAACTTACGAAAATCCTTGTTCAAATACTTTTTCCATAATTTCTTATAGTTTGACAGAAACGAAATTATTTTGAAGAGTATGCGTGACAGTGGACGGATTTAAAAAAAATATTTACAATTTTTCTACTTTTTGCAATACCTTTTCTGTTTCATCAAAATTTCATCATCCTAGCTCAGCACTTAGGATCAAAAACTGTGGTCACTTACAGACGGGCAGATAGAGATACCGACATGGCTAGAACTACTCCTCTTATATGCAAAAAATTGATTATCGCTCAGTCTCAAAAAAGACTGCGTTCAGTAGGTAGTGAGTTCGTTATCCTAGTGGTTAGATAAACACTCATAATTACTGAAAAGCTTCTCCAACTTACCGTACGGATTCAGTGTCAAACAGGAAGTCCTTGTTTCGTGGCAAAAGCAATAACAACACAACACAAGTTAACTGAAATGCTAGGTTTTAGACCCCGCAATTAATCACAATCCCATTTTTCAAGAAGAAGTTGGTGGCCATTTGCATTTTGAAGGCAGCAGTTGGTTACATGTGGAAGAATGTTTAATACGCATTTGGATATATATTTGCAGCGCAATCCTATTGCCTGGTCATAATGGGTTTTTCAACAGCGACGCTACAAAAGTTGAGCGACAGGGACAGCAAACGACGCCATATTTCTTGCCGCTCTTATGACGTTTCTCTTCAATGAGGTTTGACAGCGACAGCAAACGACGCCATATTTCTTGCCGCTCTTTTGACATTTCTCTTCAGTAAAGTTTTCCATTTCATGATGGAAAGATATACGATCCAACAACGAGTCGAAATTATTAAAATTTACAACCGAAGTTCGGAGTCAGTGACGTCAACGTTAAGAGCGCTACGTCCAATTTATGGTCGTCATAATCGTCCTGGCAGATCAACAATTGAGCGTCTTGTGGAAAAATTTTAATCCACAGGCACAGTACAAAATGTTCCCGTGCCAGTGAGACAAAGAAGTGCCCGTTCAGTTGAAGAAAGCCCAAATGTGTCTCTCACACGTCGTTCTCAAGCGTTTGGCATCTCTGTGACGTTGTTGTGGCGATCTTGGCCTACATCCTTACAGGATTAAATTGACGCAAGAACTGAAGCCGCTTGACCACCAGAAGCGTCGTATGTTCGTGAATTGGGCTGAGCAACAACTTGAAAATGATTCGGATTTTCATCGAAAAATCATCTTCAGCGATGAGGCTCATTTCTCGCTGAATGGCTTCGTCAATAAACAAAATATGCGGTATTGGTCAGGCAGCAATCCACACGTACCCCATGAGTCATTATTGCATCCCGAAAAAATTACGGTTTGGTGTGGTTTATGGGCCGGCGGCGTCATTGGGCCGTACTTCTTCCGTGATGATCAAGACCGGCACGTTACTGTGAATGGGAATCGCTACCGTTCAATGATAACCGAATATTTTTGGCCCCAATTGGATGATATGGACTTGGAGGACATGTGGTTCCAACAGGACGGCGCCACAAGCCACACAGCGAATGCCACAATCAATTTATTGGAAACCAAGTTTGGAGAACGTGTTATCTCACGAAATGGTCCAGTCGCTTGGCCGCCTCGGTCGTGCGATTTGACGCCGTTAGACTATTTCCTGTGGGGCTACGTCAAGTCTATGGTCTATGCCAAAAAGCCAGCGATTGATGAACTTCGTACGAATATCGAACGTGACATTGTAGCAGTATCGGCCGATTTATGCTTGAAAACCGTCGCAAATTGGGTTCAGCGTCTGGACTCCTGCAAGCGTGCCCGTGGTGGCCATGCAAAATCGAGTTCCATACATATTGCCATCGAACGTACGTTCACAGGAATAAATAATTTCATTGATATCCAAAACCGTTTTTGTTTTATTTAAAAAAACTTTTGTAGCGCTCTTATTGAAAAACCCTTTAGAATGCGTTTTTCCATCTCGGTATGAACCCCATAAACCCAATTTCACCCTTAATTCTGGGGGAACATTTGAAATATAAGTAAAAATAGTACGATATCTCAAATTTTTAAAAAGTACGGACGAAAAGAATTCCAAACGTAATGCAGCAAGTACAAGCCACGCCAACGTTGTAAATAACCAAAATCAACAAAATATATACATAGATATAGAATAAAAAAAAAAACTCAAATAAAGAAGAAACAAAAAACAAACGGTATAACAAAGCCATTTCCCGGACAATGTGAGTGTATGCATATGTTTACCCTTTGAGGTCTGGCTAAACGGACTAAAAACATCGCATGCTTCCATTTGCCTCTAGATAGCTGTATTCCCTGAAAGACAGTAAATTATGCGCAATGAATTCATGATTAGTTGCGCAGCTAATTTTGCGAACGGATTACATTGTTCATCGAGGAATGAGTCATTGTACTCGCACTAGTGGTATACGGGCCTACAATCATTATGTGGGACGCAGAAAAAAAACATTTAAGTTCGACTTACGCATAGCGGACAGACAGAAAAACACACACATGTATAGATGACGAGTTCATTTCACAGAAGCGCAACATAAAATAACACATCATCGTAGATTTCAATTATAGGCCTAATAACGTAACTCAAGCTTAGAATGGCATTGAGGTCTTGAAATTGAAATTTGATTGTGAAAAGTTTACCATTAATGGCTCGCGCTACACGTAGTCACTTAATGGATTTGTTTTATACACGCAGATACAAGTATGATGAAGGTGTCAGATTGTATCGAAGTGAGTATTATCTGATTCGTCAGGATTTATCGATGAAGCCAATAATTTTGAACAGAATTGAAATAAAAATCAGATTGGTAGTGGTGGTGGTAAAAGCAGTGGCATTCGCCTCACTTATAAGTGCAAAGAGGTCATGACACATTGAAATTCATTGACAAAGACGACGACGACATATATTCAGCTAGCAAATTATGACGTGATTAGCGATGTAACTAAGTATTTGTTGGCTAGGTGTAGCTGTATTACATTTTTTACACCGTCAGCCTAAGTCTTTTAATAAAGCCTCGTCGTAAGCTTGCTCTGCTGTGGTATGCATAGCGAATTTTCAAAAAATATACACTTTTGGTTGATCTTTTCAAATAATCCACCCTATATAGGTTTCCGTTCGGCTGAAATTTTTCTCCGATTTGTTCAAAATTGGAACTGACCCTAACTGCAGTGAAGAAGGTTTTTGTGTGTTAATCTATTACAAAATCCTTTTGTCAATCACTGTCGATAAATTTGGCTGTAGGATTTAATGATTTAGGATAATTTTTCCAGACTCGAGACTCGGTTTTGCTTAATACTTCTAGCAAACTATTAATTTGTCAATCGCTGGTGGGAAATTTTATGAATCACTTCTGCAAGAGGTATTAAGTCGAATAGTAACTTGCAGAAGCTGAACTTAAAAATGTTGGAAATCACCGTATTTTCAGGCTGAAAAACCGTGTTTAGTAAAACCCTTTTAAATATTACTAATAAGTACAGATATCCTCAAAGATGCTCAGAGGCATATAACAAATCCGCATCCGAATAGTCGCTGTTACTGCTCAATATAGCTCGGGGCGTAGTAGATGTTACAGTTTTCCATCCTCATTTTGCCCTTTCCATCGTATTTCCTCGATGGCAGTAATGTCTGCTTTTAAGCAACGTAAGGCACAGCTCCCAATCTGGGTGGCCAGCGCCAATTTATTAGATACCCTAAAAATACGGGGCCATCAGTATCCACTACCGAATTGAGCGAGATGCAGCCACCATCTCTGTTCAGGAGGCCTAACTAACCTGAGAGATCTCTAGGTTAGGTTAGGTTAGGTTGTAGAGGCTGCACGCGATGCGCGTTCACACTTGAACCATAAAGCTCCATTGTGGTACCACGTGAATCTGTCGACTTTCCTATATTTGTTCGCCTAATTGAACCATTCGGAGCTTACTATGTAGCGAAGGAGGTTTCTGACAATGGTGTTTGCCCTAAATGACCTGTTGTCCAATTATGTCGAAGCAGCTCATTAAAGTCGTTCACTTTGTCCATCTAAAGTTGGGCTGTAGACGACAGCGTTGATTCTATCTTGGGAATTCTTCCGCTGCTCTATTGAAAAAGGAATATATGCCTTAGGGTGGGGACAGATCTTCACTCCGCTCTCATCTGCTACCGCTAAAATTTTACACAGGTGTTGAAACCCTACCGGTATCGTTAGCCGTGAGAAGGTTGAGAGTAGGAGGTGGTAGGCATCAGCTAGATGAACTATTTTAGCAGCCCGATTTTAAAGGCTGCCAAGAAAAAAAAACCGTATCAATCCTCTATTTCTTCTCGTACATACAGTGAGCCATATTTTATGTCGGTATAAAAGCATTGAATACCTTCGACATTATTTACCGACTTAGTTGTGTAGACATGTCTTTGAAACTTCATTTCAGTAAAATTTGAACCGCGAATCGCTGCCGAAACAACGCGCCAAAATAATGACAGTATGAACATTAAAAAAAAAAACTCGTTTAGTAATGTCAACTCAACGAGCATATCGTCAAAGATATAATTTCTGGTGTCGAATTTCGTTGAGCACGGGACAGTGAAATATTGTCGATAGGTCGATCATCAATGGCCAAGCTGGGCCATTGAACTGGTTGTAGCGGTAAAGGCCGAACTATAATAGTCGGAAGCAATCGAAAGCTAATGTCAAAATTCTACGTTAAGTTTTCTGCAGTACTGTCAATTATTCAAGTTGCACATAACAGACTTTTGTAAATGGAAGCTATTGTCAGAGTGGCAGTCGTTATTTCAATAAAAATTTGTTGCTTATGAACTTAAAAATTTTAATATACACATCTGTTGAAGTGAACTGTCAAATTTTTGTGTGAAAGAAAAAAAGAAAGAGAAAGAACATATGAATTCGCTTTTTCCCAAGTCAGCAAAAGTGAACGAAAACTGAACGAATCGAAGCGAAAAGCTATTATGGTCGCACAATACAAATTGGATGTGTTTGCACAGTTATGGAAGTGGTCGTCCGCAACCATCTTCTATAATAGTACAGCCTTAAGGGGTCAGGTATTACTAGCATTTAACAACTTCATTGAAACACAACACATGATGGAATTGAAATGTCACCCCCCTAGCTTCTTTTAGGAATGATTGGAAAGTTCTGTTTCAGTTCGGTGGAATGACAATCATGACTTCATGAAAATAAATGTTGATCAGTGAAAACTATAATGAAAAACTTAAATATTTTGGATAATCCTGTTGTAAGAGCTTTGTTTTGACACCAACTAGCCAATGGTTGCATTTATAAAAAAGCCACAAGAAGTAAAAGAAAATTCCCAATGAGGGTTTTCAATGATAGCTATAACTGGGCCCTAGGATAGAATGCTGCCGAGAAGCCACATGTATCGTGTAGTCACTTTGGAGTCAGTGCAACTACCTTACGGCTCATTTTGAAGGAGGATTTGCAATTTGTTTTCGTATAAAGTGCAGTTGACTCAAAGAATATTGCCAACAGTAATTGAAATACTGCCAAACATTCACTCGAATGGTTGACACTGAACCTCATTTTTGAAAGTTACATTTAGATGGCCCATTTCAAACTCCCTTAGACAAACCGACTACGTTAACAAGCAAAGTTGCCGCTTTGGGGTAAATGAAAATCTACACTAGATTCATGAAAAACCATTACTTCGTCCGGAATCAACCTCACAAGTGACTGTTCTTCACTTGGTCGTTTTGCCAAAACCATCATTAGGCCATTTGGCTTCAGAGAAAAAAGAATTTTGCCTCAGCAGCTTAGTGCATTCAATTACTATGTACGGGGATCCTGGAAAATCCTCGAAAGTGACCACAACTAAGTTTTTTTCACTGATCCACCAGTTGTGAAAGTCATGCAAACATCCAAGAGTACCACAGTCATGAGAAGCTTCCCAAATTTGCCATTCGAATTCAGCATTCAACAGGAGGTCCTCTTCTTTGAAGCCAAGAATAATAACTTTGCACGCACAAATTAAAGGAGAAACTAGATAGACCCTATATGGTCCATCAATGGCAGATATTTCATTTAATTCCTTTATGCTCTAAGCTCTTTATGGCTGCCCAAAAATATGAGAAAAAGGTCTCGATGTTTACTGGTTTCACCAAAATGGTGTTCCATACGACACTGCCAATCAAACAATTCAATTTCTGCACCGAAAACTCCCTTAACATGTGCTGTCAAAAAATGTCAACATTTAATGGCCACACAGTGCTCCAGACTTCTTGTTGTAGGATTATTTGAAAAGTATACGCCAGCAAACCGAAGCGATCAGCAGCGCGATGGTTCTGGTCTGAGTTCGATTCCCAGCCGTAGCAACACCTAAAATGATTTTTCACTGGCCTTCCTCTCGTGACGATCTGACAAATCATCCGAGTAGCATCAATTGTCAAGATTATGTTATCTTAACTTCGCCGTTCGGATTCGACATAAAACAGGAGGTCCCGCCATCGTGCAGAAAGTACACATTCGTGTGTGCGAATGGTTGTGAGAAAGCTAGGCCCTGGGTACAAACGAGCCTGTTGCGACAAAAATTTGTATTTTTTGTATACGCCAGCAAACTTAAGGCCAATGACGAGCTCAAGTCATTCGTACCGAAATCATGGCTACACCGCCCGAGATTCTCGAAAAACTGATGTAAAACACAGCAAAAGAGCACATTTTGCTTTGGTCAATAGAGGCGACCACTTGATTGATGTTCCATTCCAGAACTTACCTGTCCGGAATAAACCTAAGCCTCAACCAACATGCTTCTCCAATTAGCCCGGTCCTTAGCTAACTGCCTCCAGTTGGTTGATGTCGGTTTCTACTTGTGCGCGCCACTTAAGGCGAGGTCTTCCCCTACTGCGTCCGACATCTGGGTTGGAATGAAAGACTCTGCGAGCCGGAGTATTGATGTCCATTCGTTCTACATATCCTGGCCACCTTAAATGTCCAATGCGGACCAGAGATTTCTTCATCCGCTTTTGACATGGTCCATGTTAAAGCGCCGTAGAGCAGGACTGGGATGATCAGGGTCTCCTTAGTAGGTCGAGTGTGGTCTTTACTATTGAATTGCCTTCTTAGCCCCAAGAAACAGGTGTTGGCAAGAGTAATTCTTCGTTTAATTTCTGACGAGATGTTGTTGTCAGAGTTAGTTAGTTAATAGCAGAGCCGAGATAGACGAAGTCCCGTACTACATCAAACGAGGCTATGACATCACGTTGAGTCCTACCAGTGATGTCAATATCATCGGCGTATGCTAGTAGTTGCACCGATTTTTGAAAAATTGTGCCTCTGGTGTTGGCTCGAAAGCTTGGCACAATCTTGTCAAGAATCAAATTGAAGAAGCCACCTGACAATGCATCGCCTTGCCGTAATCCTTTTTTGGTATCGAATATGTCGGTAAGATCATTTCCAACCCTTATTGAATAAAAAAAAAAATTAATAAATTTATGGTGGTACAGGCTCGTTAGTACCCAGGACCTAGCTTTTTTTCTCATAACCATTCATGTGTGCGTGTGTACTTCTTTACACGGTGGCGTGTCCTCCTGCTTTATGCCGAATCCGAACGGCTAAGTTGAGATTAGCTTTTCATGACAATTGATACTACTCGGATGATTTGTCAGCTCATCAAGAGAGGAGGGCCAGTGAAAAATCATTTAGCTGTTGCTTTTGCTGGGAATCGCACTAATCATCGCGCCACCGACTCTAATTGAGCAGCGCGAATTCTCAATCGTCATCCTACACAAACGGAAGAGTTTGGGGGGTAAACCAAAACTAGACATGGCTCTGCATAGTTCGTCTCCATAAATGCTGTCGTATGCGGCTTGAAATCGATGAATAGGTCGTGGGTATCGATTTGGACATCTTTGGGTTTTTCCAGGATCTTCCGAAGTGTGAAAATTTGATCGGTTGTGGACTTTCCTGGTCTAAATCCACACTGGCCGATCAGATTGTTATCAAACGGTTTCAGGCGTTCATATATTACTGCAGATGGGATCTTGTAGGCGATGTTGAAGAGACTTATGCCTCTGTAGTTGGCGCAGTTAAGAGGGTCTCCTTTTTTGTGGATCGGGCAAACGATGCTGAGGTTCCATTCTTCAGGCATACTTTCTTCCGACCAGATTTGGCTTATAAGTTGGTGGATGTTAATTATCAAGTCATCTCCGCCGGCTTTATAAAGCTCGGCGGGAGGGCCGTCATTTGCGGCAGCCTTTTTAAGCTCAAGTTTAGATATTGCTATCCTCCCTTCACTCAGATCGGCAGGTTGGCAGCTTTCGCCGTCGTTGTCAAGATTGAATGGATCGTTCTGCCTGACAGCGGAATGTTGTTCTTCGTCGCCGTTTAACAGTCTTCAGAAGTGGTTCTTCCATATCCTCAGCATCGACTGTGTCTCAACTACGATATTTCCTGGTTCATCTCGACAGGATTCTGTTCGAGCCTTGTATCCTTGGCTTTGACGTTTTAAACTTTGGTAAAACTTGCGAATATCGTTCCTGGAGTGGCACCTCTCTATATCCTCGCTCGCGCGCTTTTCTTGCTCTTTTTGCTTCTTTCTGTAAAGCCGCTGTTCTTCCCTTCTCCGCTGCCTATAGAGCTCAACGGCAGCTCTCGTCTTCACCTGCAGCTTAGCCTTGTAGGCCTCGTTCTTGGCTGCGAGCATCTGTCGGCATTCCTCATCAAACGAGGGGTTTCTTGCTGGTGTGCGCGAGAAACCTAGCACACCACCCTAAACAAGAAAACAAAAAACAGTTCCACCAGCAGAGAATTGGGGCCAGTCCATATGCTACAAATTTGCCTAACAAAGCTCTTTGCCTAACTTGATCGAATGCCTTAGAAATATATGATTCTCTTCCATTTAAGGTGTACATAGTTGGTTTGTAGCTCAGTGGGTCTCCATGTGAGCGTTTCTTTCGGATCCCATACTGCCAAGCCAATAGGCTATTAATCCATTCCCAACATGGCAATCAGCAATCTCGGTGTTAATTGATTTTGCTTTGCCATTGAAACCAATGGACAAGTCAATGGCCCTGTATAAAAATGTTATTAAGATTGGAGCTATAAACCCTCATTTGCGTTTGTATATTTTACCAAATGAGAATAGTTTTCTTAATATTTAAAAATACATAAAAAATCCCAATGTCTAATCGCTGGTGCTATGCCTCGAGCAAGATTTTTTTTTAGCTGTAAATCTTCATTGCTTCTCTCAATCAATCATCTTTAGGCCCGACTGATTACGATAAACTTTCTCTTCCCACACGTGAAGTTGAATTTTTTTCTACCATCCATGCATAGATTAGCATGATCAGATAGATTCTTCCTCCGATTAATTCATGTTCTCGGATTTTACATGTCTAGTCATCGTAATTGATGAATTAATCACAATTTAATCGAATGCGTGCCTTGAGATGAATCTTCCTTGCAAATAATCCGACACATCCCAACCAACTGACACACATTCAAAATACGAAAGTCATCTACTGGTGTGTCCAATCTAGTTCTAATTCTATCCCATCGCACAAACTTGTAATGGCTTTGACAATCCACATCCGAACCCATTTAGAATTCAGGCCTAGATACAAATTAAAAAAAAAAAAAGAACTCTGAATCAAAGTTCCAAAAAAGAACTAAACCACTTCTCTGTATCTAGGTGTAGATGCGCGAATGAAATTTCGATTTTATCCACGACTTGGGCAAAAGTATCTACAACTAGTTTTACTAAACTGGCACATGGAGATGGCATGGGCCTACAACCAGCCAGACCGTGCTTCCCGACAGAGCATCACTTTAGGCTGGCAATTTAGTTGTCGAACAACTTTCTACGAAAATGTGTTCCTAGTGACCACTCCATGTCAGGGGGCGGCAAGGGGTAGGGTACATAGCACATTTTGATGATGGAAATTGAAATGGAAAACGTAATGAATTTTCCTTTCGGCGGGAGGACGCGCCTCGCATCATCTTGTTGCGGAGAAGTCTCTTAGCAGATGGGGGGTTTCACTGGCTTACATATCTTTTAATTGGTCTTAGATTGAAGCGCGTTGAGTATTATTTCCTGGCTAATGACATCTTTCGCTTTCTGTTTACGGATGGTAACTGGCTGCAGATTGGGATCTCGACATCGTTTATCTTTTGATGGTTTTTTTTTTTTTGTTTCGTCTGTGAAATTGCTCGGTAATTTAGTTAGTGCTGTGAATTAAGTTTATTTGAGAGTTGAGATGCGGTTGACATGATGGAAGGTGTTAGGCGGTAAAAGTTTGAGATGGAAGCAAGATTTTGCAGATTTATAAATTTGTTGGGTGGTGGTGTTAAATGGACGTTTTTGTGATAATATGTAAAGGAATCTTTAAATACTGTTAGCTGTCAAGTAAAGTTAGTAGTGCGGATAGTAGAAAAGTTGTTTATTGCAGTCTTAACTTATGTTAGGTTATGGTGCACACTTACCGTGTAGATTTGTTGACTTTACCTAAATATTCGTTTGCTTAAATCAACCATTGCGAGCTAAATATTTACTGGAGGAGGTCTTTGAAATTGATATTAGGCAGGTCACCTAGATTGTCGAAGACGTAGTCTCCCAAATGGAGTTTTATTTTGTTGGAGAGAGCTGGACAAGTGAATAGAAAATAAGGAATACACTCGTCCTCTTCGTCCTCGCCTAAGCAGCTTCTGCAGACGACATTGTTAAGAGGGTTTGTCGTTATGCATGTAGCCCTAAATGGGCGGTGTTCTGTAAGGACACCGATGATGGTACTGATGTTTGATCTGTTCAGCATAATCAAGCAGAGAGGACGTTTCTGGTTAAAATTTGACAAAAATTTCGTCGATATTAGACGAATTGTAAGGCCTAAGGGGCGGTATTCTGTAAGGACACCAATGATGGTACTGATGTTTGATCTGTTCAGCGTTATCAAGCAAAGAGAGTGTTTCTGGTTATAATTTGACAAAAATTTCGTGGATATTAGACGAATTGTAAGGCCTAAGGGGCGGTATTCTGTAAGGACACCAATGATGGTACTGATGTTTGATCTGTTTAGCATAATCAAGCAGAAATGGCGTTTCTGGTTAAAATTTGACAAAAGTTGCGTGGATATTACACGAATTGTAAGGCCTAAGGGGCGGTGTTCTGTAAGGACACCGATGATGGTACTGATGTTTGATCTGTTTAGCATAATCAAGCAGAAATGGCGTTTCTGGTTAAAATTTGACAAAAGTTGCGTGGATATTACACGAGTTGTAAGGCCTAAGGGGCGGTATTCTGTAAGGACACCGATGATGGTACGGATGTTTGATCTGTTCAGCATAATCAAGCAGAAATGGCGTTTCTGGTTAAAATTTGACAAAAGTTGCGTGGATATTACACGAATTGTAAGGCCTAAGGGGCGGTGTTCTGTAAGGACACCGATGATGGTACTGATGTTTGATCTGTTTAGCATAATCAAGCAGAAATGGCGTTTCTGGTTAAAATTTGACAAAAATTGCGTGGATATTACACGAGTTGTAAGGCCTAAGGGGCGGTATTCTGTAAGGACACCAATGAGGGTACTGATGTTTGATCTGTTCAGCATAATCAAGCAGAAATGGCGTTTCTGGTTAAAATTTGACAAAAATTGCGTGGATATTACACGAGTTGTAAGTCCTAAGGGGCGGTATTCTGTAAGGACACCGATGATGGTGCTGATGTTTGATCTGTTCAGCGTTATCAAGCAGAGAGAGCGTTTCTGGTTATAATTTGGCAAAAATTTCGTGGATATTAGACGAGTTGTAAGGCCTAAGCGGCGGTGTTCTGTAAGGACACCAATGATGGTACTGATGTTTGATCTGTTCAGCATAATCAAGCAGAAATGGCGTTTCTGGTTAAAATTTGACAAAAATTGCGTGGATATTACACGAGTTGTAAGTCCTATGGGGCGGTATTCTGTAAGGACACCGATGATGGTGCTGATGTTTGATCTGTTCAGCGTTATCAAGCAGAGAGAGCGTTTCTGGTTATAATTTGGCAAAAATTTCGTGGATATTAGACGAGTTGTAAGGCCTAAGCGGCGGTGTTCTGTAAGGACACCAATGATGGTACTGATGTTTGATCTGTTCAGCATAATCAAGCAGAAATGGCGTTTCTGGTTAAAATTTGACAATAATTGCGTTGATATTACACGAGTTGTAAGGCCTAAGGGGCGGTATTCTGTAAGGACACCAATGATGGTACTGATGTTTGATCTGTTTAGCATAATCAAGCAGAAATGGCGTTTCTGGTTATAATTTGACAAAAATTGCGTGGATATTAGACGAGTTGTAAGGCCTAAGGGGCGGTGTTCTGTAAGGACACCGATGATGGTACTGATGTTTGATCTGTGTAGCATAATCAAGCAGAAATGGCGTTTCTGGTTATAGAGCAGGCATAGAGCCCGTGTGATAACGGACGGTTTGGAGAACGCTGAAAGCAAGTTTTACCTCTACCTTCCTCTATTTATTCGATATAATGCTTCCATCCGGGTCACTGCGGTCAATTACCGAGAATTCCAGATTTTCTTTCATCATATGACTGAAAGTTTTGTAAAAGGTTCTGTAGTGCGAGGGATTGGCCGATTTTCCTCGTGTCGATACTCCTCGACCTTTGCATTGTGGATGCAATGCCCTCGCAGTATGGTAAATGGTGACAATGTTCCTTAGCCCAGCTCAGAGAATGAGCTTGTTTTTCGGTCCTATTTGCGATCGGGATACGTTTAGTCCTATAAGTAGTTTTCATAGGGTAGACATGCTTATTGCTGGAGGTCGGGTGGTCTATTTATGATTTGATGATCTGATGCAGCAGCAGATTGATCCACAAGGGTTCTCAGGTGCTGGGTCAAATAGATGCTAGCTCGAGGTAGTACATAAAGTTGGCCCAGATGGGTAAGAATAACGGTGGAGGTGTACGTTATATCTCCAACTTCCCCAACAGTTGCTATAGAAGTACCGTTGACTATAGTGGTGATTCTTCTAGAAACCCTTTTTTTGCAAAATATCGGCTTACTGTTAATTTTCAATTCAAAGGAGAGATTATTTCTTTCAAATGTTGCCCGAACATGATGAATTTTGAAGTTGTGTGACGTTCAAATGACAGATCATGGTGGATTTTGAAATTTGTTGACGGGTTCGAGCACATGCAGTGGTGTTTGGCCAAAGATAAGAGTAATGTTGAGCTACGATTTCTCGATTGTAGCCGGCTTTTCTGTATAGAATTTGGATTTTACAATACCGCAAAAAAAAAAACAAAGCTAGAGGTCTAATACCACGTTGTCTAGATTGCCACTTCACCGGTCTAAAGCTTGACATTAACTGTTTACCGAATTGTTCTATCAATATAGCTATGGTTTCATGGGCTCTTGGGAAAATATTTCCGTCTTATTTGATGTTAATATCACCAAGACCACGTGGTTCAATCTCAGGTTCCAAAAAGTGTGCTATCATGTCACGATAACCATTTTTACAGTTTTCTTTATAAAAAAAAATATGGACCAATTATTTTACCAGGCTTATATAAACGGTTTATTCTTCCGATAGATCTTGAACTTGTTCGGATTGCTTTCCAGACCAGATATGGCCATTTGGGCCATATGGAGATACGCCATACACTACCACTTTGACGTAATCCATGCGCCAAACTCTATTGAAATCTTTAGGATATCAAAAGGGACTCCTTTAGATTCTCCGTGTTATTTGCATAATTGATGTCTACAAACGTCTAGGTTCTAAAAGTCCAGAGTTGAGCGTTTCTTTCGAAACATATACCCCCGATCGCATATGAAAACCATCAACCAAGCTTGAATGAGCAAAAGCAAACCCTACGACTGGAATATCCCCATATGTCACATCTATTTACAAAAAGACTAGCACATGTCTTGCAGCAACTACCTAGGCACATCCCTGCTTGCGAGCTAAATATTTACTGGAGGAGGTCTTTGAAATTGATATTAGGCAGGTCACCTAGATTGTCGAAGACGTAGTCTCCTATATGGAGTTTTATTTTGTTGGAGAGAGCTGGATAAGTGAATAGAAAATAAGGAATACACTCGTCCTCTTCGTCCTTGCCTAAGCAGCTTCTGCAGACGACATTGTTAAGAGGGTTTGTCGTTATGCATGTAGGTTATCCTTGGATGATATTTCACAGTTGTTGATTGCAATCATTTTGAGAAATTTAAAGAGTTCAACCTACCTGCTAGTCAACCCAAATCAATTACGCGAATAACACCTTTGTGGAGATACGACTAAGACTGTCCTAAGGCAACCAATGCTATTTCGGTTTAGAAAAACAAATGGGATCAAAAATCTATACCCGAAAACCCAAATGTTTGCTCTACCAGATTCTAATCCTACCAGTCCCACTTTACGACTCCGAATGCTGGACATTAGGCAGGAAAGCAGACCAAATATTAAGCACTTTTGAAAGCTGAATTCTTCGTCGAATGTTTGGTCTGAGGGGAAGCAAATGGAGGAGAAGATACTACGGCGAAATTAATGAGCTGCACCCAGATGTCAAAATTAGCAATAATGCTCCAGCCAAGAGAATCTTCCAATCCCTTCAGGTTCGAGGCGAAAATAGCTGAAGCCAGATCACTTGAAGTGGATGAAAGGCTGGCTTTTCTCGAGCAGAAACCCTCAACGAGTCTTGAGCCCGACAAGTTAGTAAGTCCCTGGATATGTTTTTTTTTATAATTTACACGTACTTAAGGGGTTATGGATACCCTTTTATATGTTACCATAGTACGAGCGTTAGAGAAGGAGAAGAAAGAGAGGATAGGAACGATTTTGGATGTAGTGGAGACTTAAACTCCATGGGTGGTGTCCGAACTAGCTTCGGGGAGTGACTTTTTTTCTTGTGTTCGTTAAATTTGAAGAAATTCAAGATGGTGTGCATACTTTTAGGTATTACACCGACCTTTTTATTTCTTTTAAATAAAAGTGAAATGGATTTTGGTTGGGATTGAACCCGCAACCTTCCACTCAACAGACGAACACATTACCACTACACCGCGTTTTGATTTGATTTGAAAGTTTAATATAATCCGAATCGATCTGGTTTAGGGTTTTTATATTTTTCTTTAAAAACCATTATTACAAAATTTAATTTATTGTATTTTATCCCGCAAGACTTATAAGAATTGCCCGACTCCCACCATACTCTGCCAAATCTGAAAACTCAAACTTCGAAAGATTTACTTTTGCCCTATAGCCGTTTTTGTCCGCTATGTAGTAAACGGTATACTGGTAAGGAGAAGAAGAACCATCTTGTCCAGGTAGTAGGTCAGAAAGCTCTCCTACTACAAGAAATTCTTTACTATCAGTGCCAGCATTCATGAGGATACCAACTTCAGCTCGATATGAAGAACCGGGTTCAAGACTGTAAAAATTGATGAAGGACATCATTTGGTCAAGCTTGTTTATTTTAATGATTATAACAATACGTACATGTAACCATATAAAAGTTTAGCCTTCTTCTGGTCAATAGCTTCTACCAAGTGCTCTTTTTCAAACCGGCTAAGGAGAAGGTGAATTGTAAATTTCTTTTCATCATAGTCTTGCGCTGCTGCTTTTGCCGCCAAATATAACACTAGAACGAACTTCGCAAAACAAAATTGTAAACGTAAACAGGTGATTAGTCATATAACCAGAAATCTGCCAATACAGGTCTCAAGACTTAATACTGAATATTTCCAGTGTGAATCCAAGCGGGTGGTATAAATCTTTTATTTATAACTCACATCAAGCTTAAAGAAGAGTTTGAATTTGAAACACGAATATGTAAACCACTAGCGTGAACCACATTTCAATCGTGGTTTTCCAAATGTGTATCTTACAACAATGAGACACTTCTACTCACCCATTTAATTGCAGCCATTTTGAATTAAACCACAGCTGGATGTTGATTGATGCAAAAGCTTAACAATACTAAAACTGATTTGGCGAGTCTTGAACTTAAATAGTATGAGCTCTGATCTCTTCTCAGAACAATTTTCGGTGAATTTACTTAACCATTGTTGCCGACTTGAAACAATCAATGTTGGTGAGATATTCGATGTCGAAATGGATCCGCATAAGATTCTAGATTTAAATAAATATCATTCAGGATAATTAACTTTAAATTTAATTTTAATAATTCCAGGTCCAGTACATATACATAATTTAAGGTTGTAATTGGATCTCGTTTATATAAACACCGCGACCGAATTTTCATCGAATTTGCCAACCCTATAGCATACTTATCGACCGGAATGCTGGCTATTCTGCGTTTGAAATTGTTTCTGTAAACCAACGACTCAACGTATTCCCAAAAATTTTAGGTGGTGCCCACTCTGGAATGAGACTGCGCCTCAACCATTCATTAAACTTCAATTCTTTGCTTTCAAATCATGATCCGTACATTTAAGACGTTTTTTCATATAAGCTGTGGAAAACCGGACCGATCCACACGTCACTGTACAATCTTTGCTGTCTTACTAACTTCGTAATACTTAGCGATCTATTTGGTGACGTATTTTTATTCAGTAGCGAAAATTGCGCAGGACACGTCATCTTTTGTGTCGGAATGTTACCTGCGCTACAGTCCGGAATGAACCTAAGCCTCAACCAACATGTCTTACCAATTAGCCCGGTCCTTGGCTAATTGCCTCCAGTTGCACACTCCATGTTGGTTGAGGTCGGTTTCTAATTGTGCGCGTCTACGGCGTCCGACGCCTGCCTGGGAATCGACGACTCTGCGAGCCGGAGTATTGGTGTCCATTCTTTCTACATATCCTAGCTATTTTAAAAGTCCGATACCGGAGCGACATGTCGCTGTATAGCTAGTATAGTTCTAAGCTAAATCTTCATCTCCATAGCCCATCAACGCAAACGAGACCGAAGATTTTTCGAAGAATTTTCCTCTCAAATCGACCAAGGATTTCTTCATCCGCTCTTGAGATGGTCCATGCTTCAGCGTCGTAGAGCAGGGCTGGGATTATCAGGGTCTTATATAGGATCTCCTTAGTAGTTCGAGTAAGGGACTTACAACAGAATTGCCTTCTTAGCCCGAAAAAACAGCGGTTGGCAAGAGCAATTCTTCGTTGAATTTCTGACGAGATGTTGTTGTCAGAGTTGACCTGTCAATGGTGACGTTCTTTCCAAATTGTTGATGTTGTGTATCCTTTTGTGTTGACAGCATATACTTTGTCTTGGCCTCATTTATTGCTAAACCCATTTTTGCCGGTTCCTTCTCTATATTAGCACACGTGGGGCATCACTTAGAGTCCTACCAATGATGGAAATATAGTCAGCATATGCTAGTATCGGGTCTGTCAACAGGGACGCTACAAAAGTTGAGCGACAGGGACAGCAAACGACGCCATATTTCTTGCCGCTCTTTTGACATTTCTCTTCAGTAAAGTTTGCCATTTCATGATGGAAAGATATACGATCCAACAACGAGTCGAAATTATTAAAATTTACAACCGAAATTCGGAGTCAGTGGCCTCAACGTTAAGAGCGCTACGTCCAATTTATGGTCGTCATAATCGTCCTGGCAGATCCACAATTGAGCGTCTAGTAGAAAAATTTGAGTCCACAGGCACAATACAAAATTTTCCCGTGCCAGTGAGACAAAGAAGTCTCACCGTAGTGTCGAGAATATTGCTGCCGCTGAGGCTTCAGTTGAAGAAAGCCCAAATGTGTCTCTCACACGTCGTTCTCAAGCGTTTGGCATCTCTGTGACGTTGTTGTGGCGATCTTGGCCTACATCCTTACAAGATTAAATTGACGCAAGAACTGAAGCCGCTTGACCACCAGAAGCGTCGTATGTTCGTGAATTGGGCTGAGCAACAACTTGAAAATGATTCGGATTTTCATCGAAAAATCATCTTCAGCGATGAGGCTCATTTCTGGCTGAATGGCTTCGTCAGTTAACAAAATATGCGGTATTGGTCAGGAAGCAATCCACACGTACGGTTTGGTGTGGTTTATGGGCCGGCGGCGTCATTTGGCCGTACTTCTTCCGTGATGATCAAGACCGGCACATTACTGTGAATGGGAATCGCTATCGTTCAATGATAACCGAATATTTTTGGCCCAAATTGGATGATATGGACTTGGAGGACATGTGGTTCCAACAGGACGGTGCCATAAACCACACAGCGAATGCCACAATCAATTTATTGGAAACCAAGTTTGGAGAACGTGTTATCTCACGAAATGGTCCAGTCGCTTGGCCGCCTCGGTCGTGCGATTTGACGCCGTTAGACTATTTCCTGTGGGGCTACGTCAAGTCAATGGTCTATGCCAACAAGCCAGCGACGATTGATGAACTTCGTACGAATGTCGAACGTGAAATTGCAGCAGTATCGGCCGATTTATGCTTGAAAACCGTTGAAAATTGGGTCCAGCGTCTGGACTCCTGAAAGCGTGCCCGTGGTGGCCATGTAAAAGAAAACGAGTTCCATACATAATGGCATCGAACGTACTTTCACAGGAATAAAGAATTTCATTGATATCCGAAACCGTTTTTGTTTTATTTAAAAAAAAAACTTTTGTAGCGCTCTTATTGAAAAACCCTTTAGCTACACCGATTTTTGAAAAATTGCGCAAGGAATTTTGCACAATCCTCTCAAGAATCAAATTGAAGAATTCATATGACAGCGCATCGCCTTGCCTAAATCCATTTTTGGTATCGAATGTGTCGGTGAGGTCGTTTCCGACTCTTATAGAGCAACGATAATTCTCCATTGTCATCCAATACAAACGGACGAGTTTGGGTGGTATACCAAAACTAGACATGGCTCTGTAGGTATAGTTTGTCTCTATAAATGCTGTCGTATGCAGTTTGGATATCGATGAATAGGTGGTGGGTATCGATTTGGACGTCTTGGGTTTTTTTTCCAGGATCGCCGAAGTATGAAAATTTGATCGTTTGTGGACTTTCCTGGCCTAAAACCTCACTGAATAGGGCCGATCAGGTTGTTGGTAAACGGTTTCTTGTAGGCGATGTTGAGAAGACTTATGCCTCTGTAGTTAGCGCACTTTAGAGGGTCTCCTTTTTTGTGGATCGGTATGGTCGGTATGTTAACATGGAATAACTTTGACATATATCAACCGATTGTCCTTAGAGTCGCTTCAGACCAAAATAACGCTCTAAAATAGTGATGCTGCATTTTTAAAAAAATGTCTTCCAGTTGTGTTAACTCAAAAATTTCGTGGGTAACAAGTACCGCCTGACAACACTATTGGTCGTTGAATTTTTTTTCAGCACAGGACAGTGGAATATCTTTGACACGCATGCCGTTCATTAAATCCCAATGTGTTCCAATGATCTTATTAGAGAGTATTCCAAAGTTTAAACTTACTTCCTTTATATTAAAGTCTTCGAAGCTGATCCTTGACATACATTTACGCAGCATTCTAAATGAATCGCCTTATCAAAGCACTCATACCTCAAAGCCAAATCAACGGAAACCGATCTTCATGAGGTAATTGGTACTTGGAAAAATCTTCCCTAGATATAAATACAAAAAATATAAACTGACGCAACAGGCTCGTTAGTACCCAGGGCCTAGCTTTCTTACAACCATTCATGTGTGCGGGTGTACTTCTTGTTTCACGCCCCAGTAGCGTACAAGCTTCTCGGATAGGCGATATGAAACTGATATTTGCGGTGATTCGCAGTAGACTCCAGACCCACACCACAGTTCATCTTAGATCCGCCGGTGTAGACGACTGTGATGAAATCTCTTACTACTTCGTATCTCTTCCACTGAGCTTTGGTAGGAAATCCTGCGTTGAAGACTTTTTTGAACCTTAGTATAGGTGTTTGGAGTTTTGTTCGAAATGCGTTCACGCCGTTTGGTAACAAGTCCAGGATATTACTGTGGCTATATGGCCTTGAATCCCCGCATCCTGACTCCTTGAGTCTTACTGAACTGCATAAAGCGGTATCTTTAATGTCGAGAGGCAAGAGATGCAGTAGTACAGTAAGGGCACTCGTTGTCGCCGGCCTTAGCGCACCCGTGATGCCTATATTGGCACCATATATATTTTTAGTTTTGTGAGGGTTGCATCCTTTACTAAATGCGGGCCACCATACTAGTGAGCCGTATGTGACAATTCGACGTACCACTGCTGTGTACATGCACAAGGTCATCTTTGGTTGAAGTCCTCATATCATTCCAAAGGTTTTGCTACAAGCAAAGAACGCAACACACTCCTTCCTTACTCTATGTTCGATGTTGTGTTTCCAATTTTTCGGTGTCATAAAAGATGACGCAAATGTCCGGCCTTAATAAGGGCAATACGTCGAACACTAGACAATCCCTTTTTTGAGAATCTTGGCGATCTCTCTGAAAAACAAATTAAATATCTGATCTTCCTTTTAAAATATCCTTCATGGATTCGACAAACTAAAACCAAAGAAGCAGCTCCTTTCTGATCCGTCAGGTACACACATCCAATTTAGCTACAACTCTAACTTATATAAGGTACGATTTTTAAATGAATCTATGACGGTTATTTATGTAAAGCTTCACCTAACAATGAGGTTAAACTTATCGTCGAATGTAACGAACAAAAATCAAAACACCCGTAGGCGTCACTTCATTGACATGCATATTAACCAAAAAGCTTTCAAAGAATTCAACAAAAAAAAAATTGAGTACCTTCCAGGTACCTACTCGAGCATATCTCCCTCCGGCGAAATTTTATAGTAGGAACCGACTGATATTACCCAAGTATGTGGGCTAAGCAGTACACATATATATGACTTCCGTGTTGAACCATATATCTCTTCAAATGTTTGTTCGTTTTTTTCTATTCTCCAAAGTACCTACACAAGGCAAGACAAAAATTATACAAAATCACTAACACAAAGCAACGTAAAACCCACGTCCGACCGCCCTATTTGACTCCACTTACGGCAATAATTCAAACGAATGCCGGTGGTGGGATTATCCTGTAGTTGAAAATCATTCCATTCCAAATAATAAGAATAATAGTCACATCCACCCCTACTGGGATGTCATTCCACCCTTCATATAACATATGCCGGTTTTATACGCCTTGCGATGCATAAAAATACAGTAATAGCGGCCTTCCTCAAACTTTTCTCATAAATCTGCGCAGTTTGTTCGATTCGAACGCGCCCGCCGTCTTCCTCCCAAGAGTACCATAAACCCTAGGCGACCGACCACCTACCGATGTAATAAACACTGCAAACCATTATGGCACCAAGTGAACTTGGCCAGACACAAAGTCACACGGGGAAGCACACATTCAATTCCATTCGTATCGAACGAAACTTTGCCTCATAAATCATTGAAGGGCACAGATAAAACTAAAACCATTTCGCGGATGCGGATGTGTGCACACGAAGAAGATCTCAATCCAATTTATTTACTCATAGCTTCTTGCCATAATTAAGATGGCGATCGATCAAATGCTGTAACAACAAATATTTATCCAAGATACATGTTAGCTGGTAGATAGATACAGGACTCCGTTTAGCTTACGTAATCGGAAATAGAACGCGCCACATGTCAACTCCATAAAGCATGAATATATTGATTTAAGTTCACTGACTGAGAGTGACATGCATGGCTAGGTGCTCTCGTATTCATGAACCAGAAACCTCAAAGAAATTTGATTCCACACAAGAGCTTGAGTTATTTTTTTCAATTAAAATAGTTGACTCTAGGTGAATCGCAAAAAAATGTGTAAAATCAAATGTCCAAAGCACAACATGACGAAAGATTGCTACCACGGACAGGTACTTAAAGGAAAAGTTGACCTACCAACCAGCCTGACAGCGCTAATGGTGTTGGATTACATATCTATGAACACATACACATGTGTGTTTGCTGAATTGGAAATCGCAAAATGTCTTCTTTGGATGGGTAAATATTTTGACGGAGCCGCCAATTAACAGATATCCGATAATATTGATTCTAAGTGATTGAGCAAATGTTTGCATTAAGACCGGCATTGCAAGTAGGGGCCCTATTTGTTTATCATTACTTTCGTTTCTGGTTTTTCGTTTCGTTGTTTGACATGAGTAGACGATCGATGGCTACTTAACTTTGCTTAACCCATTAACTTGCTTCTGCTGGTAGTTTGAGGTTAGTGCCAACCTTCGAAGGTGATTTGGTAGCTCTTGTGGTAAAAAGGTATTGCCGGAGTTTTTTTTTTCAAGAGATGCAAAACTTTATTGAATCTGATAGCGTAGTCATCGCATGTGATTTGAACAACAAGCAACAAACAATTTATTGTCTTACATGATTGTTGGTTTGTCTTAAACAAACCCAATTCTCAATTCTGCCCCGGTGTTCCAGCAATATGCTTGAGCCTGTTTGTTCGAGTCTTGTGTCATTATATCAACTAATCAATTCGCTCTTCTCGAAAGGCGGTTTTCGTTTTTGGTTCGAAGCAGAGCCTTGAACAGCTTTCGAACCAATCGAAGGTTTTTTTGGAATTTAAACGTCAAATAGACTCTTCTTGGTTCTTGCTTAGGATACCACTTCAATAAAAACTGAGCTTATAAGCACACTATCAGATCGTCTTTCAACGCAAAATAATTGGAATGAAATTGGAAATACGGACACCAATTGCAACGTGGCATGAATAGTGTAATCTGTAATGACTCCTTCGAAGACCACACTGATTTTCGGAATAATTTTGTTTTCCTCGGTCCACTTAAGCAGATCCCTATTGACTTTATACTCAAATACCTAGCATACATTGAACATGAGGCTTGATGATACAAGATCAGTAAGATTTGTCATGACCCATCATTTTTTAGGGCGTGAAAATATTGACAGCTTTTATTGGCAGATATCTTGATATGACATTTGTGAGACCATTTCCTCCCACCGCACAGCATTAATAGAGTCGAACTATACAGAGCCATGTCCAGTTTTGGTATACCGTCCAAACACGTCTGTCTTTGAAAGCTGACTTCTCGTTGCTCCATCAGGGTCGGAAACGACCTAACCGACACATTCAATACTAAAAAAAGGATTTCAGCAAGGCGATGCACTGTCATGTCACTTCTTTAACATTTTTGAGTGGATTGTGCAAAACTACATAGACAACACAAGAGTCACAATCTTCCAAAAATCGGCGCAACTACTAGCATTCGCCGACGATATTGACATCATTGGAAGGACTCAACGTGAACTTGGGTAAGAATGAGGGTGAATGAGGGTAAGACCTAGTATACGCTTTCAACACGAAATCACTCACAACATCGACAAATGGGATAGAACGTCACCATTGAGAGATATTACTCTGAGGTAGTACTGGACTTTGTCTACCTCGGCTTCGCTATTAACGGGTGATTGTTTAAGAGTAACTTTTTTTCAGGTTGGCAGCACTGGTTAGTAATGGCGTCCAAACGTCATCTGTCAAAGTGAAAAGTTTTCAGCATACGCTGTTATTTAATCATGGAAAGACTTACAAACGAGCAACGTTACAAATTATTGAAACTTATTACAAAAATTCGTGCTCTTTATAAAAAATGTTCGGCGCGGTGTTTAGTGCGATGAACTGCCGTGCAGAAGGTCTGGGTTCGATTCCCAGCCGTAGCAACACCTAAATGATTTTTCACTGGCCCTCCTCTCGTGATGATCTGACAAATCATCCGAGTAGTATCAATTGTCTTGAAAAGCTTATCTCAAGTTCGCCGTTCGGAGTCGGCATAAAACAGGAGGTCCCGCCATCGTGCAAGAAGTACACACGCACACATGATGGTTTCGAGAAAGCTCGGCCCTGGGTACTAACAAGCCTGTTGCGCCAAAAATTTGTATTTTGTAAAAAACGTTCACCGTTTGTAACGACCATATTATGGTCGTCAAAATCGACCTGGTGAATCAACTATTCGTGCTGTTATCACCAAATTTAGCAGCAAATTAACTTTGTTGGACCATTAAACCATGGACTTGCATGCGTACAGTGCCTACCGAAGAGATATTGCAGTCGTAGCGTCCAATGTTAATAAAGATCGTGAAATGTCAATTCGTCGCCCTTCTCAGCAATGTTACTCTGTTACTAGGCATGTGTTACTCAACCACATGGATAATTTTACGTGTCCATTTGGGTTTGAAAACCTACATAATTCAACTTGTGCAAGAATTGAACCCGACGTCTAATTTTTGGTGTATGGGTCTTACAACAGCTCCATGAAATTCCGCTGTTTAATCGAAAAATTGTGTTCAGCGATGAGTCTCATTTCTGGCTCAACAGATACGCAAATAAGCAAAACTGTCGCATCTGGAGTGATGAAAAGGCACATGCCATACAAGAATTACCGATACATCCCGCAAAAACTACAGTTTGGTGTAGTTTATGGGCTGGTGGCATCATCGGTCCATTTTTTTTATTTTCAAAGACGACCCTGGAAGAAACGTTACCATGAACTGCAAACGATATCGAGCCATTATACGCGACTTTTTTTTGCCCCAGTTGGCTGAGTTGAACATGGTTGACATGTGGTTTCATCAAGACGGTGCCACACAGCTCGTGAAACAATAGAAGTGCTGAAGGATGAATTTGATGAGCAGCTTATCTCTCGAAATGGCCGTGTGAGTTGGCCGCCAAAATCATGCGATTTAACGCCTCTTGATTATTTCTTGTGGGGTTATGTAAATCGTTATTCTATGTTGACAAGCCGAACACGATTGAAGCCTTACATAGCACGCGTAATTCGCGAAATGCTCGAAAAAGTGAGGCAAAATTGGACCTTCCGAATGGACCATTCGAAACGGAGCCGCGGACAATATTTACATCAAGTTGTCTTTAAAACGTGAATGGCTAAGGCCTATTTATCGATTACAATAAAAATTTGGAATATTTGATGCAAATTTGAGTGTTTTATTCGATTTAAAAAAAAACTACGCTTAAAAAATCACCTTCTACCTCTGCAAACAACATCTCGTCAGAAATGAATCGAAGATTTACTCTTGCCAACCGCTGTTTCATCGGGCTAAGAAGGCAATTTATTAGTAAAGCCCCTACTCGTACTTCTAAGGAGATGACCCTATATAAGTTCCTGATCATCCCAGTCCCGCTCTACGGCGATGACCGTTTCAAAAGCGGATAAAGAAATCCTTAGTCGTTATGTGAGAACAATTCTTCAAAAAATCTTCGACGCCTGGACCACATGCGGAATGTATCAAGAGGTGTGTTCGCTCCAACAACCACCAATAAGGCGGTTACGTCATAGCTTACACTATATACATACTATGCTTGCTTTTCTTCATATAGAGTGGCCCCTTAACAAGTCAATGATTTGAATGTCAATCTCCTCTTTTCTGGAACCTGGAGATCAATGAGCTACTAGGGAAGGCTTACTTACTTACTTAAGTGGCGCTACAGTCCGGAATGAACCTGGGCCTCAACCAACATGACTGTCCACTTAGCTCGGTCCTTAGTTGACTGCCTCCAGTTGCGCACTCCAAGTTGGTTAAGGTCAGTTTCTACTTGTGCGCGCCTCTTAAGGCGAGGTCTTCCTCTACTGCGTCCGACTTCTGGCTGGGAATCGAAGACTCTGCGAGACGGAGTATTGGTTTCCATTCGATCTACACGTCCCAGCCATCTTAAACGTCCAATGCGGAGTTTTTTTTGACCAGGGGCATATACACCTCGTATAGTTCTTGGTTGAATCTTCGTCTCCATATCCCGTCAACGCAAACGGGACCGACAGTTTTTCGAAGAAATTTCCTCTCAAATCGACCAAGGTTTCTTCATCCGCTTTTGAGACGGTCCATGCTTCAGCGCCGTAGACTGGGGAAGGCTGCAAGGTGATTGCTTACGCAGATGACGTGTCAATAGCTGTTCTTTCCAGCGCGAAATACAAAATCCCACATGTTGACCCTCCAAAACTCCATGGAGTTAGTCTTAAGTTCGCAGAATCAGCACATTATCTGAGTCTTGGAAGGAAATTGAACTGCAATGCCAGCATTCAAAAACGCGTAGCCTTCAATACTCATGTTAAATGGTAATAGGGAAGAAATGGGGTATCCAACCACAAATCACTTTCTGGGTGAACGTGTCATCTTAAGACCCATTATGGTGTGCTGGACTGGCTTAGAACAGCATCTAACCACAATGTTCTAGGAAATGTTCAAAGATCAGCTTGCATATGCATTTGCGGATTTCTAAGAACCACCCCCTCCGCAGCCCTAGATGCTAGCCTACATCTAGTGCCCCTAGTTGTTCTTGGCAAACAGGCTGCAGCTTGTTTCTACAGCTGCGAAACTGAGAGAGAATCATCAATCAAACTGGATGCGATGAAGAAAGCATACCACAGATGGACAAATGGGACAATGTATCTAATATTCAGATAACACTGGCTTAACTGTAAGTAGAAACGCTTCTTCTGCTTGATAATGCTTTACAGATCAAACATCAGTACCATCATCGGTGACCGTATAAGACTGCCCCTTTGGCCTGCATGCAAAAAAATAAGACAAAAGAAAACTCCACCTAGAAGACAAGTTCTTTGATAATCTGGGTGACCTGGCTACAATTAATGTCAGAAACCTCCCTCGTTTCATAGTTAGCTCACAATAGTTGACTCAGACAAACCAATTCTAGGAAAAGTCGAAATATCCACGGGCTGGTCTTCCTGGTCTAAGTATGCACGCACATAGCATGAAGTGATATAACCTAACCTAACCTACAAGCTTTTGAAAACAGAAATTGTAAACGCTTTAACTTGACGAAGGTGTCGTGTGTTTTAGCGAAAACTCAGTTTTTGGTTCGATGTGAAAGACGAAAGTCCACGTAGACAAAGTCCCCCCACATACACATCTACGACAGCAACTCCCCCCATCCCCCCAAAGAGAAACAATAAATTTTAATTTATTCATCGACTGGCTTGGGTTCCGTTTATGCTTTACAAATGCGCATTGCCTTGGAATTCATCTACACATCACGCAGCACTGCACTGCTACTAATTGCAGTGTGAGGCAGCTCCCTCCCTGTCCAATGGCTGCATAGATGATGAATTTACATAGTACAGACGGTTCAGTGTCTCATGAGCCCATAGATTGGAGTCTTCTTTTTGTTTAGTAAAATAATTTAAGTATGCAGTCATTGTGCGATATGGAATTTTATCCAACCGTTCAATTCTAGATGGGCGGGGGTTTCGTCTATTCGGACGAATGCGTGCGCATATGGGCAATGCAGTGCGCTAACAATAAACAATTAAAATTGGCTATTGTTGGGTCTTTTGTTGCATTTATATGGGCTGTCATTATTTCTATAACAATTGAATGTGTTATGTATAACAGTGAAAGGATTTGATGGAAACAAACGATGGATATGCTGACAGATGTTGACACTCTTGACATAGAGTTGCTTGGACGAGGGTTGAATAATAGTTGCCGATTAGGGCTGAAATGAAAATAAATTTGTCAACAGGGCCAAATCTTTGTTGCAAGCAAGTCTGTTCTAATTGAACATAAGGTGCATGTATTTATGTCAGAGTTTTAGACGCTTTTCCATTCAATTGGTGTTGTCAGGCATGATGGGATTTTGGACAGTATGGTGGTTTCGATTTGACTTGACGACCAACTCTATTCACATTTAGACGAAAGATTTTCGTCTTAGTACAGGTGGAGGGTTTTTTTTTCGAATGCTCAATCAAAGCACATGCCATCCCATCATTGTAGCGTTTTACAAGGATAAATTCATTTAATGAAGAGTTGAAGAAAGAGACGAATATCTGTATTTTTGGTGAAAGCTTTATCTGTCATGATCGGATAAATCATCCAACTAGTATCAATCGTCATGAAAAGCTTATTTCAACTTAGCCGTTTGGATTCGGCATAAAACAGGAGGTCCTGCCACCGTGCAAATAATTACAGACGTACACATGAATGGTTGTGAGAAAAAAAAAACACAAGACCCGGGGTACTAACGAGCCTGTTGCGCCATAAAATAATTTTTTTTATTTGTTTGTTTGAAGTCAAAGATGTCAAGGGATGCCTTTCATTAAATATTTGCATCTATATGCATCTATATGCATCAGGTGCAACCCAAAAACACATTTAAAGTAGAGTCCCATCGTCATTTCATCGTCTTTAAAGCCGCATATGTTAGCATCGATCACCTGGAGCTCTATAAAACGATGACGGAATTATGGATTCCATCGAAATTGATACCCAAAACACTGAAGAATACCCAATACAACGATCATTGTGGAAGCAGCACTTTGGAAATGTTCAAGCATGCACCGGATTCCGACAAGGAGACGCGCTATTATGCGCGACCTGACTAACCTTTGAGATTCCATAATGACTTGTTGTCCGAATAAGTCGAAGCAGCTCATTAAGGTTTTTCAACGTGTCCATCTTGGGAATTTCCGCGTTGCTTTTTTGGAAAAGGACTTAGTTTGAGGAAACATCACTTATTGCAATCATTAGGTTTATCTTTCCAAACACATGAATGCATTATGCTTAGCTCCACTTCAATCTCGGTCACTTGTCTTGTGTGTTCAAATCGTGGTCCAAATCTTTGAGGTCACGTGGTGAATGCTGAAAGCCTAAACGACTAAATACTGTCGATGTTGCATGCTGCCGTTCGGACATATCTGTGGTGTTCTAGTCACACCTGACTAGCTGATCAGAAAAAAAAAAACAAAATAAGGTCCATCCCAGGAAGTTGGTCTTTCTTGAATCTAATTTTGAAACAGATAGTGCGTTGGGCAGGTGTACATACGGATGGCACTATATTCAAAAAATCCACCCAGATACTGAGATACACAGACGATATTGACAACATTGTTCGCTTGCATCATGCCGTTGTATAAGCATTTACGGAAATTGGTCAACAGGTTAGACAGTTCTGTAAATGACGAGGACAAGTCAAAGTATTGTCGACCCACAACAATGAACAAAATCTTCATGTTTGAGATAGTTAAGGAGTTCATCTACCTCCGAGTCAAGGCCAGGAAATACACTTTCGATGATATACGATGAAGATTGCTCGATTTTAGGTTTGATGATATAATTGGGATCAAAATTCCTAACTCGAAGGTTTCACTGCTTGCTCTACCAGACCCTAATCCTACCAGTTCTACTTCACATCGCTAACCAGAACTTAACATTAAGCAGGAAAGTTTACTTACTTATTGAAGTGGCGCTACACTCCGTAATGAACCTTGGCCTCAACCAACATGTCTCTTCCAATTAGTCTGGTCTTAGCTTACCGACTCAGTTACGCAGGTTACGTAAACGTAATTCGCCTTAATTGGGCTGCCATATCTGCGGGGTAAATTCTCTGCCGTTACATTTTTGAAGATGAAAGTGTACGTGCAGTTGTACGTTGTGTTAGACAACTTATTGGTGCCTGAATTGCACCTGGCTAAAACCTAATAACATATTTCAGGCACAATGGAGCAACGCCACATACGTCATAATATATACGTTGAGGTTGATTTCTAATTGTGCAACCCACTTAGGACGAGGTCGTGCTCTACTGCGTCAAACTTCCGAACAAACCGAATAAAGCCCTGAAGCCGTCTAAACAAGTAAACGGCCTTTTTTGAGACCTTACACGAAGTATCTTACAGAAGGGGTTTTCCCAGATAGTTGCTGCTGCCTTAAGGGAAAAAACCCCAGATGAACTCTCATCATATCTTCCCAAATGCCTTTAACGGGTTAAATACTTAAGCCAATCACTAGCAACTGATTAGAAGTGACAATTGATGAAGAGGACTCTCCAATCCAAAGAGTCTGGGTTTAGAAAAGCTAGTAGACGCTATAGGGAGGGTAACTTTCCCAGGAAGAAGCAATTGAGGGCAAGAGGTAAAGAGGAGGCAAGAAATATTGAGCAGTAATCACACTAAACGCCAAAAATGCATAAAATTCGGAAATCTGAGGGCTTATAGTGCAATCGCTTAGGTACACGATGGAGCCATGATGTTTAGTTAAAATAATTTAAAGCTACATCGGGAATTCGTGACTTCTCTTCAACCCCGACGATGGAGTAAGGCAGTACCACATACCTGGTGTAGTGCCACAATTATAGGCTTTTTTGTTCCGTCTTATGGAATATTATGTACTGTAACAAGTTTTTAATGCTCGAAATCCAAAGTCAAAGGCAAAAGTTATATGGTTGACTGATTGGGGATATATGAAGCAAATGCTATCAAAAAACTAAGAAGCTCGCTGAAGACAAAACAGAGGCAGTGCCAGTAAGCAGTCGCAAGAAAATCACAATTATGTTAGGCGACAATAACATAATGTCAAGACCAGCCTCATGTCGATCATCATACCTAGGTATCTGAAGGTGTTATGATGGACACGAGTCTAACATACAAGTAACACATTGAATTACGTTAAGCATTGCATTACCATGGATAATATATTCAAGGACAATGACAAATATTGGAGGACCCAGACAACAAATAAGACGAATTATATCGAGGGTGATGCAGTCCATCTAGTCCGGGTTCGATTTTCAGCTGTGGCAACACCTAAATGATTTTTCACTTGCCCTCCTCTCGTGATGAGCTGAAAAATCATTCGAGTAGTATCAGTTGTCAAGAAAGGCTATTCTTAAATATGCTGTCCCGATTCGGCATAAAACCTAAGGTCACGCCATCGTGCAAGAAGTACACACACACGTGAATGGTTTTGAAAAAAAAACTACGCCCTGGGTACTAACGAGCCTGTTGCGCCGAAAATTTGTATTGATACCCTATCCCAGAGGGTATACAAGTTTTGGTACATAGTTTGTAACATAGAAAACAAATTTTGCTAGATATACCGTAAAATATATGGATCGACTCAGAATCACTAGCTGAGTCGATTTGGCAATGTCTATCTGTCCGTTAGTTCGTCACCGATTTGTGGATCTTAAACTTTGAGCTAGGATAGTGAAATTTTATATATAGGATCCCTGTCCGTGCCCACAGAATAAGTGCAATATATTTCAAAATACGCCTACTGCCATGCCCACCTTTTAGGAAAACGTTTTTTTTGGCCAAACGTTGGGGAATTTATAAAAATTATCAGAACAACACTGTAAGACAATCGTAATATCTATATTTCGTCCATACAAAGTTTTTTGACATGTCTAATTTTTGTAAAAACTTAAAAAAAAAACGTTTTTTGGTCAAATTATAAAGAACTATCAAAATTTCGATGCAAATACTTCCATAATATCAATATAAACATTTCGTCTTTGATCGTTTTTACACACGCTAACTTTTTTGAGACGCTTTCTTACAAAAAAAAAAAAAAACATTTAGGGAACCAACAAAATTTAGATACTATCTGTACAAGATGTGGTGACAACATAATTTTCTTTTTTTTTCATGCCCATTCAGTTTTTGGTCATTCAAAATTGTTGTCCGAGCTATATGCAGCTTGAAGAAAGTTAGTATTAATATTTTGGGAGAAATTTAGGATGAAACCATACACTTATACTGGATATTGAGAAACGGATATACTGGAAACATGGAGAAGTAGATTTCGTCCTTAGTCAGTTCCTAACTGGGCACGACTGCTATATCCCCTCGACTTTTAAAATTGCGTAATATCCAAAAAGATGTATAACATGCACTTTCCTGCAGAGAAAAGGACTAGAGTAAAAAATCGGAGAAACACCAACCACCGAAAAGACTGTGCACCACATGTTATCATACCCAACTAACAAATTTCGCTTCGATAAAGCACCATCGAAGATATTTCCCCTTCAGCAATATTACCTGTATGAAGTCTTATGAAAAAACATTCAGCTCACTTTTAGGAAGCTATTTTACTTTTATAAGACTTCTTTAAATATTTTTAATAAGCCTTACAGAATAAACGTTGTTGGCTTATAAAAGGCTTTAGAGAAGCAAATTATAGGTTTCGCAATAAGTCTTTCTGAAAATATTTGCAAGCCTTACAGAAGTTGAAAATTTTTTTTCTTTTTTTTTTCTTTTTGTTTTTACATTTTTATATGTTTATTTTGCTTTATTAATTTCAATTTCGATATCTTATAATTAAAAGGCCCCCCAGAATGCGTATCTATAGCTGTATCTTGTATCGCTGTCAAAAGAGAAATATATTTCTTGCGTAAAGTTGCTCTCTATTCAACTTCAAGCTACAGATTCGCGAAGATAAACATTGTGTCAGCGCTTACGGGTTGCCTTGTTCTTTACTTCTGACTCAGATGCAAGGGTCAGCTACAGATACGCATTCTGGGCGGCCCTTAAAACCCAATTCGTTATTATGAATGTATGAACTTCAATGCAATTAATTATATAAATCTCTTATCTTACTGGGATTCGAACACGCACGGTAGTCCAACACACTATCTAATAGGCTGTACTCTTGAAGAACTTGAATCGTGTTCCCCATCTTTTCACATTTTTCCCGATCTTTTCACCTTTCTACCTTTTTTTTATGGCTTAAGCTTTATGACAACAAACTTTTGCTGTGTAGTGTGTATTTGACGTTTGCTGAAATGCATGTCACATTATATTTACTGAGAATCGAATTATTTAACATTTTTCGAATTAAAAAAAAAAATATAAAAAAAAAAGTTTGTTATGCTTCGACAAGGAATCGCACCTGGAACTTTTGTAAGGTAAGATAAACTGTAGTCATAGCTTTTTTACTCCTTCATAAATAAGCTCTATACATGTAATGCTTCGGATTATTTTCGTACGAAGTTCTACTGAAATATTTTAACATATGCTCCATGTACACACATCTCCAGAAGCTTAAAAACAATTTTACAGAGGTTATACCACCATAACTTCGGTTATGCTTGTGAATTTTCCTGGATAGTGTCTTAAACAGGCTTCCACCCAAACCAAACAATCAACTGCAAAAATGCTCAACCTCCGCGCACAAGTACTATATAAGGCCTACAGAACTAATTACTTGTGGAAATTAAATTGTATTAGCTTATAGAGGAATAATTGTTAGTTGGGTAGAGCTTGATATTGGACTCAGCGAAACAAGTTGCATCCATAATCCTGATGATTGAAGACTGCTGAAAAGAGTACTTTTTACTAAAAGCTCTAGACTGCATACATACAACATAAAAAAATCATCAAAACCTAAATCACAATATTTCCCTAAACTACATACACCGGAGAAGTAAAAACCATCTTAACATCATTTGCATCAAGGGAGCAAACCTTCTTAATGCAAAACATGTACAAGTGTGTCAATCTTCCGACAGAAATTATGACTCAAGAAAATATTTTCTTTTTTAAAAATCTAAAACAAAATCAAGTTCAACGAGCCTGCAAAGTCATTAAAAATTCATGCCCAACACAAGCTGGGCTTCAACCGCAAACTCGATGCCTACAAATTGACGTAATTAAATGCAAAGATGCTAATTTTTGTTTTTTTTTTTAAATGCGTACGAATGAATTTTTTTTTCTTAAACAAAAAAAAATCGATTTAATTGATAAGCGATTTTGTGTTGAGGTGTATCCCATGGACATCCTCACAACCCAGCCAAGCTGTCAATTAGCGCCGATGACAGTCGTGGGTGTTGACAGTAGGCACACAATAGGCTTTAAAATGACATTCGAAGTCTCAATGATGCCAATAAATGGCGATAATGTCATTTGTTTGTTGTTATTTCGAATCAATTAGCGTTTGTTTTGGAATAAGTGTCCATATACCGTTTGAGTTTAGCGTAACGATTATCTGCCAATAGAAAAGTAATTACAGAGGCGATTCAAAATTTCCGATTTGGCACGAAGTTGACAGTCCACTGTTGACAGTAACGTGACGGAATTAAGTTGATTTTTATCTCACGCGCATAATTCAATTTCATTTGGATGACATTGAACTTGCAGTCGAAGCTGAAACATCGGGAATTGATAAGAGAAATTTCAGAATGACAGCCAAGAGTGTGAGATTACACAATTTAGTGTGTGAACGCCTGAAAGTTGTAATCTACTTGATTAAGCGTCTATAATTGATGAGTTTGACTTGTTATCGTTTTATGTCTGAGACGTATTCTGGCAGAGAAAGTGCTTTTGAACTCTGTCAACTGTAGGCACTGTGACATGCTGCGCAGCTAATTATTTATGATGAATATAGGACAGCTGAATACTTTTGGGGGTGAAGTAAGTTTGAGAATAATTATGAATAACGATGCTATGAGAGCATTAAATCCTGACCTTTTGGCACTTCATTAAATGTGACTTGAGTGTAATAAATCATTTTTTGTTTTTGACTTGCTAAGGGTTCATTTACATTCATGTGCAATATTAACACGTATAGCTCTTGTAATTGTCATGTGCTTTAATTATTTTTTTTATAAAGGGTTTTCGTGCTGGCAACACTGTTTCTACAGATTGTTTAGTACGTTTTGATGAATTTTACGCTGAATGGATTTACTCCTCAACAAGACGTGCAATTGGGCAAACTTATTTCGACAACCATTGTTTGGTTCGCCAAACTTATCGTGCTTACTTGACTTAAGTGGCGCTACAGTCCGGAATGAACCTGGGCCTCAACCTAACTGCCTCCAGTTGTGCACTCATAGTTTTTTTTGGGGTCGATTTCTACTTGTTAGTGCCACATAAGGCGAGGTCTTCCTCTACTGCGTCCGACGTCTGGCTGGGATTCGAAGACTCTGCGAGCCGGAGTATTGGTGTCCATTCGTTCTACATGTCCTAGCCATCTTAAAGGTCCAATGCGGTGTTTTTTTCCCAGGGGCTGTACAGCTCGTATAGTTCATGGTTGAATCTTCGTCTTCATAGCCCGTCAACGCAAACGGGACCGAAGATTTTTCGAAGAAATTTCTTCTTAAATCCACCAAGGATTTCTTCATCCGCTTTTGAGACGGTCCATGCTTCAGTGCCGTAGAGCATGACTGGGATGATAAGGGTCTTATATAGGAGCTCCTTAGTAGATCGAGTGAGGGCCTTACTACTGAATTGCCTTCTTAGCCCGAAGCAATAGCGTTTAATTTCGGACGAGATGTTGCTGTCAGAGTTAATAGCGGAGCTGAGATAGACAAAGTCCCGTACCACCTCAAAGTTATATCTGTCAATGGTGACGTTCTGTCCAATTCGTAGATGTTGTGGGTCCTTTCGTGTTGACAGCATATACTTCGTCTTGCCCTCATTTACTGCTAAACCGATTTTTGCCGCTTCCTTCTCTATACCAGATGTCTATGCTATGACATCACGTTGTGTAATGATGTCAATACTGTCGGCGTATGCTAGTAGTTGCACCGATTTTTTGGAAAATTGTGACTCTGGTGTTAGCTCGGGAGTTTTGCACAATCCTCTCAAGAATAAAATTGAAGAAGTCACATGACAGCGCATCGCCTTGCCTAAATCTTTTGGTTTTGAATGTGTCGGTAAGGTGGTTTCCGACCCTGATGGAACAGCAAGAATTCTCCATCGTCATCCTACACAACCGGGCGGTATATCAAACAAGACATGGCTCTGTATAGTTCGTCTCTATAGATGCAGTCGTATGTGGCTTTGAAATCGATGAATAGGTGGTGGGTATCGATTTGGACTTCTTGGGTTTTTTCCAGGATCTGCCGAAGTGTGAAAATTTGATCGGCTGTGGACTTTCCTGGGTTAAAACCACACTAATTAGGGCCGATCAGGCTGTTGGTAAACGGTTTCAGGCGTTCGGCAGGTAGGATCTTGCAGGAGATGTTAAGGAGACTTATCTCTCTGTAGTTGTCGCAGTGTAGAGGGTCTCCTTTTTTGTGGATCGGGCAAACGATGCTGAGGTTTCATTCTTCAGGCATACTTTCTTCTGACCAGACTTGGCTTATGAATTGGTGGATGTTACTTACCAAGTCATATCCGCCGGCTTCATAAAGCTTGGCGGGGAGGCCGTAATTTCCGGCAGCCTTATAAAGCTCGAGAGTAGTTATTGCTAGTCTCACTTCACTCAGGTTGGGTGGTTGCCAGTTTTCGCCTTCGTTGCCATTGTTGAATGGTTCGTTCTGCCTGACAGCGGAATGTTGTTCGTCATCGCCGTTCAACAATCTGGAGAAGTGGTTCTTCTATATCCTCAGCATCGCATGTGTCTCAACTATACAATATTTCCTTGTTCATCTCGACAGGATTTTGTTCGACCCTTATATACTTAGCTTTGACGTTTTACACTTTGGTAAAACTTGGGAACATCGTTCCTGGAGTGGCACCTCTCTATATCCTCGCTGGCGCGCATTTCTTGCTCTTTTTTCTTCTTTCTGAAAAGCTGGTGTTGTTCCCTTCTTCTCTGCCTATAGAGCTCAACGGCAGCTCTCGTCTTCACCTGCAGATTAGCCTTGTAGGCTTTATTCTTGACTACGAGCATCAGTCGGCTTTCCTCATCAAACCAGTGGTTTCTTGCTAGTGGGCGCGAGAAACCTAACACATCAGTTGTGGCTGATGTTTTGGCATCGTTGCCATTTTTCTTCGACATTCGATGCTGGAGGTTATTTGATACGCGTTGCCCGAAGGTCTTGGCAGTCTTTTGCGATTGCAGTCTTTCGACATCAAATTTTTTTCCCAGTAAATCTGGATTGTTGTGGCATGGTGGATGTCCGCTTTGTTAACTTGGCTGCAACAAGGTAGTGGTCCGAGTCTATGGTAGTTTCTCGGAATGTTTGGACTTATCGTGTCGACGTAATCATCCATTTCTTTGCAAGTTATTCGGAACAAGTTAAGTCGTTTTCGCACCACGCATACACACCGCCAAAAGATTGTTAAGGTGAATCCGAATCAGTCGATTTATCGTGTACACCAATTGAGGCTACACCCACCCACTTAGTGGAAGATTTTTTTGGAAATATCTTCGCTTAACACATTTTAAAATCCTGCTTGAGCAAGAGTTAAAACCGCGAGACAATTATACGTGTCGTAGGTTCAATCGTCCGAAAACATCATTCAGCTTGATCCTCGCTTTCAACGCAAAATTTTGTTCTCCGATGGAGGGCATTTTTGGTTGTTGGATAAAACCCAGAAGCATTTGTCGATACGGATACGCCTTTAAAACCATGTACATTATGGGCTGGTGGAATGATCCGCCCATGTTTCCTTCACCTTTGACGACGAATGGGACACATATGTCCAATAATTTCTCATGAGGAGTAACCATTCTTAAAATTTTCCAACCCTTTTGTCTTAAAATGATGTGTTTCCGAGTAAAAATCCGCAATACTTTTTTTTTAATTTCCAGTGGAAAATTCTTCGTCGTCAAAGGGTTAAGGATGATACCGGCCAGAAGATTACCGTCAATGGAAAGCGCTGTAGAACGATGATTTCTGACTTTTTTTTCCTCAGTTTAATGGCATTGACATGACAGAGCTTTGGTTTCAACAAGATGGCGCAACATGCATTATTTTCTGAGCGCATATTTTCGCTTAATGAACTTGTGAACTGACCTGCATGATCCTGTGACCTCACATTTTTAGATCACTTTCTAAATGGGTATGTGAAGTCACTTGTCTATGCCGATAAAGGACGTTGGACGATTTGGAAGTCAACATTAGCGGTGTTATTGCTGAAATACGGCCCCAGTTGCTTGGTAAAGTGGTCGAAAATTAGAGCTAGCCATTACAGTCATCTGCCCGAAATCATATTTAGAGACCAATGGTATGAAATTACATAAAATATAGCTTACAGCACAGACATTAACTAATTTTTTAATCTATAAAAAAAAAACTTTACATGAAATACATTTAATGGAAATTAATGATGACACGTGACATTAGTGAAATGTCGACAATTCAGACATTACACCAAGTTATGTTTCCGAATGCAGCCTCTGTCCTTCTACTCAAATATTTTGCTTACGCTTTCTAAGAGTCTCTGGTTTATATCTTCTGTTGCTTATTAAAAATTTAAAAAAAAAATCAAATTGTAGAATCGGTTTTTTTGTTTGTTTGTTTTTTTCACAGACGGCACGACTATTCAGTCGCAAAAAGTAGAACAAAAAAAGTCAATGTAAACGTGCGCACATGACACCTAGAAATCGCAACTTTTAAAAGTCTGTGAATTATCACATTTTTATCGCAAGTAAATATGAATCATACGTATCTGCTTAGTTGCGATTTAAATCGCTGCGATCAAAAAATCGCTATCGCAATAAGATGCGGGTATGCACGCACTTATGGCTTGCAATCGCAGCAACTATTTGCAACAATCTAAATGTTGGTTACCTTGAGTGTTCATTGCCTGAATAATAAAAATATATAAAAATTATTTAAATCTTCTTGTACCGATATTGCATCTTGCTAATTGTACTAGAAAAGTGTTTTCTGCGCCCCTCTGTTAAGTACTTTAGAAGTGTGGAAATATCCCTTTTGAACAACTGTTTATAAGTCCGGGCAAAGAAATGATGATACCAACTATCGTCCTATTGCTTAAATATAGGCAATACCGAAGCTTTTTGGGAAAAAAGGTTTTTATCAACTAACACCACTCTTAGAAAGATTTATCTTTCCCTTTCAGCATGGTTATATCGCTGGTAGGTCTTCTTCCACGAATCTCTCAATTTTTTGTCACCATGTTCTGAACGGCTTTGAGAAAGCGTTACAATACGATGTCATCTACACAGACTTCTCTAAAGAATTCGACCGTGCTTATCACGATATTTTAATTTCCAAGTTGGCCAAATTTGGATTTGAAAGTCACCTTCTAAAATCGGTTTGCTCCTATTTAAAGAATCTTTTTCAATATTTCCGGAATTATGACATATTTTCGGCACCTATTTACATAACATCTGGGGTGCCTTAGGGCATTCATCTCGGTCCTTTGATTGTCATTTTATTTCTAAATGACATTTATGAAGTGTTTTTTATCTCCCAATGAACTCCCATCAGCTAATATTTGGTGATGTTTTCAAAAATTTTCCGACCCATCTTCTTGCAAAGAAGTTGAAGTAGCTTCTTTGCAAGAAGATCTGGAAGGGCTTTCAACCTGGTACCATAGGAATGACCGTCACCTGAATGCTGAAAGCCTTAATTTTTGTCGTAACCTTTCTCCAATTCCCATTACTTCTGTAATGGTAAAAAAAATATCTTGGAGTTATTTTCGACAACAAATTTAGATTCGTTAAAAAAATATTGAGTACTTAGCAGCCAAAGGTAATTCAATGCTGGGATTTATAGTACGCGTTTCTGGAGACTTCCAAGATCCTTACACCCTTATATTTCAACTTTTGCATTTGTTAGATCTTGACGAACAAAGTCCATTGGCATTCCACGTAAGAATTTTAAGAAAGCTTGGGAAAAAAGCGAAACGAAAAAACTTATTTTCGACAGGCTAGTAAAGCTTGAAAATAGTATTCCCAGCACGAAAAGATTTCTTAAAATTCTTACGTGGAATGCCAATGGCTTTTGGAAGAAACTTGGAGAACTTGAATTGTTTATGCATAAAAAAGATATCGACGTCTGTTTAATATCCGAAACTCACGCAAAGAGTAATTCTAACTTAAGGATTAAAGGTTATTTTGATTATCATGCTCTACATCCATCAAACAAGGCTAGAGGTGGAGCATCACTATATATAAAAGAGTGTATCGAAAATTCGATTGATTTAAAATTAGAAGCCGAAACACTGCAAGTTTGCTCAATAAAAGTCAATAGCAGACAATCCTTTCTGAAGATATCCTCTATTTATTGCCCACTTTTTTTAACTTTTAAACTCATTTTTTATTTACTTAAAATATTAACTTACTACTAGACAAAAATGCTTAAATCTAACTTATCAATAACTGGTTTACTTAATCTAACTTATCGGCCCTTAGTGGGCGCTGTAAGCTTATATTTAGCTGTTTTATTTTGCCTTTAGGCTTAGATTTGTCGGTTTTTTTGGTTTTATATTTAATTTTAACTATTTATTGCCCACCACGATGTAAGGTGGAGAAAATTGACTTTGAAAACTTGCTCAGTTCCCTTGTACAGCGTTTTGTCATCGGAGGGGACTTTAATGCAAAACATAAATTCTGGAGATCTAGATGCATATCGCAGAAAGGTAGGATGCTATACGATGTTGGTAGAAAGTGCCATACCGAATTTTATTCTACGGGAAAACAAACTTACTGGCCAACTGATGTTACAAAAAATACCGGATTTGATCGATTTTTTCATCGTAAAAGGTATGCCGGACAATCGATTAACAGTTGAGGAATGCTTTGATCTTTGCTCTGATCATTCTCCGGTCATTCTAACAACGAGCGAGTCTATCATTAGAAATGAAAACCCACGCAGACTTACAAACGGGAAAACCAACTGGGAATGCTTCAAAAACGATATTGAAAATAATATTCGACTGGGTGTATCGCTTAGATCCCCATTGGAGCTTGAAGTCACGGTTGACTCCTTTATCGATACCGTCCAAAAATTAGAGTTAAGCAGGTGGCCATGGCTCAGAGGAATGCGTAGTTGACTGCTAAGCCAAGCGCTGCGGGTTCAAGCCCCAGCTTTGGCAGCATTTGTTTTCTACGAAAATTGCCAGCTTATCTGAGGCCACCTGTGCGATCATATGAGACAATATAAATCTATGTCTCCTCCTCTGTGCCACGTAGATTTATGTCATGTGTCTTTGCTTCTATGTATCTATCGTCTCTCTCTGTTGTATAAATGTCTTGATCTGTCCCAGCCGATGGCCTCAGTCGCCAGTGCTGTTATGTGTCTGTAGTTCGTTGCATTCATGTGCGAAGTTCTGTGATGTCAAATGTCAAATGTCAAATTAGAGTTGAATAATACTCCTCAACAACGCAAAATAGAGAGCTATAGTAATATCAGGAAATAAAAGATTTGGTTAGACAAAAAAGAAAAGCTCGAAAAAGATGGCACCAAACTCGTGCTCCGCAAGGTAAAAGTAATTCGATTAAAAACTTTAAGAACCAAGCAGTAGAAACTTATCTTCAAACCTAACCGCTGGAAAAGAATCGAGCTATTCACTTTGGAAATCAATTAAAGTCATAAAACGGCCAAAAAACGCTGTGCCACCAATTAGGGTAACCCAAGACGTTTGGGCAAAGTAGCGATAAGGACGTTTTTGAGGCACATCTTGAGGAAACATTAAAACTATTTTATGGTCTAGAAAGCATTAATTTATTCGAGACTACAACCGATAGTTATCTAGTCAGATATGCAGGTATTGCTAAGCTTAAACGGGAAATACAGAATTTAAAGCCTAAAAAAGCTCCGGTTTATGACCTTATTACAGGAGAACTACTTAAAATGTTGCCTCGAAAAGCTTAAACTAAACTCCAGTACATTGGAAATGCAGCAATTAGATTAGAATTCATACCAAGACAGTGGAAGGTCGCGGAAGTGGTTATGGTTCCCAAACCAGGAAAATCACCGAATGAAATAAAATCTTACAGACCTATTTCACGTCTTCCAATAATTTCAAAAGTTTTTGAATGGATATTACTCGGTCGCTTACACCCCATTATTGATCAGAAACGCCTTTTACCTGACCATCAATTTGGGTTTAGAAGTAAACATTCGACTGTAGACCAAGTTCATCGAATTACTGATGTAATTGAGAAAGCTTTTGAAGAAAAAAAAAATTTGCTCAGCCTTATTTTTTGACGTGACGCAAACTTTTGACAAAGTTTGGCATAGAGGCCTTCAATGCAAGCTAAGACAAGTTCTGCCTGAAAATTATATAAAATCCGCTTGTCGTATCTTGAGCATAGACTCTTCCGTGTGAAACTTGGAAAGGAATATTCGGATTTCAAAGAAATATTGGCAGGAGTACCCCAAGGTAGTGTCCTTGAACCACTCTTGTACCTCCTATTTACAAGTGATATCCCGCAAACAAACGATAGACTATTAGCTACGTTTGCTGACGATACAGCTATACTAGCAGTTGGCACAACAATTGAGGAAGCAAATATAAAATTACAAAACGCTCTTAACGAGGTTAATGAATGCACAAAGTCCTGGCGGATTGCACTTAACGAGAGCAAATCGATTCATGTAGATTTTTCGTATAAACGGACAAACAATTTGCCAGTATTTCTCAATACGGTTGGAGTCCCTTTTGCAAATGAAGTGAAATATCTCGGAATGACACTCGATGCAAAGTTAAAATGGAAGTCGCATGTAAAAAAGAAATGCGAAGAACTTAAAAATATATACAGAGAACTGTACTGGTTAATCGGAAAATATTCGAAGCTCAACCTTGATAACAAGCTGCTATTATACAAGCAAGTGCTAGAGCAGGTCTGGACATATGGCATACAACTATGGGGTTACACTAGTGAAGCGAATCTAAATATTTTACAAACTTTTGAAAAAAAATGTTAAAATCATTCGTCAATGCGCCGTGGTATATAAGGAATGAAGATCTACACAGAGATCTGGGTATTCCCGCGGCTAAAGATGAAACGAAAAATTTTCCACGCAAACATAAAAACGTTTATTGGGACTCGTTAACACAACGGTCATCCGAATTCTTGACGAAACAAATTTATTGCGGCGTCTTCAAAGAACTAAGCCCTTAGATTTGGCCCGATAATAACAAACCGCGTTATAAATTGCGGAGAGAGCAGGAACTCTCACAGGAAAGTTGCCTGCCAAACATTCATTACTTGAATGTTTGAATCATTACTACGTGATAAAAAAATTGCTAGATAAGTCGCATACTTAGTTGCAATAAAAATTCAAAAGGGTGGTGGTTTTAGTGTGTTAAAGTCCCACACTACTTTGGGCACGTGCTCATCGTGTCTTTTGAGAATTTCACCACCCACGGAAAAAAAAAATTATAAGATCTAATCTCGAGTACTCGAATCCATGTTATGTTATTCATTCCATTAGAATATAGAAGATCTCAAAAGTTTTAACTAGGCTTACGAAAAAAAATTCTACAACTTGAATATCTATAAATTATTGTACCTGCCTACTTCTGTTTGATTACCACTAATAAATCCTTTTTCCGTTTCTTTACAGGTGAGTGTCCAAAACCAAAATTATATTCCAAGTCACTCTTACGTAAGTTAACCGTAATTTACTATGTGTACCTGAAACACCATACGAAAGCATAAATAACAAAAGGTTGCAAAAAGAAAGTTCAACCCTCATATACAAAAAGGGTGTTTCGAACTAGGAACCTTCACTTCTCTCATAAACATCAAAAAATAAAAGGGGTGCCTCTTCAAGCTTTAACATCGATTAACTAAAATTGATTTCCATTCGAAATTGGATTAGGGGGCAACATTATTTTTCGGTCGGCCTTCCCCCTGTTACCCAATAAACTAATAACAGTCCGTTTCCCCACACGGTAACATTGGAAACCGTACATTGGCGGCGTGTGTACATAAACCGTGTCGGCTGGGTTGGAACTGGTGGGGGTTCAGCTTCTATCATGTAAGGTAAACACGCATGTGACTAAGACTCGGCTGCGGATTACAAATGCAAATAAATTTTGTTGTCTTCTTAAATACACCATGCTCCGAGCACCACCAAGGAGAGGGGCTGCCTCTATGCCCTATATTTGCAAAGCTTACGTTTGGGATACATAATTTTGCAAAATTGGTGTGTATCTTTGTTGGACGTGTGAACTACTAGTTGAGTTGGTTATTTGCTGACAGATACCGTGTACATGTAGACTGCAGTGCAATCAGAACGCAACATGCAATTGTCTCTCAATTGCTAAGGTTTTTCCGACAGTTGACGGCTCGGATTTGAATTTTCCCACACATAAATCGGTTTGCTGGTGTTTCAGGTTGGTTTTCCTCATCTGAAAGACGAAATCTTATTTGCTGACGGTAAGCTGTAATCATGGTCATATACCTACTTATAGTAGATTTGCTTCCTGGTACTTTAATTGGCTTCTGCTTTGTAGACTCGGGATCACAAAAAATAAACAAAGCGGGATTAAAAAAAAAAAAGAGAATGGCAACTACATGAATTTGGAGATATAAATCATGTATGCCTAGGCTTTTAAATGGAATAAAAATTATTGCGACAAATTTGAGATAATGAACCAGAAATTCGCCTGGAAAAGAACACTGAACGGCCATTTTTTTCTTGTCACAAATTATAATTAATAAAATATTTGGCTGCCATAGATATCCGCGAAAAGACTTGTCACTGCCTTTATGCTTGGGTCTGCCTTTAACACGCCGTGGACGAAGTCGATATCGATATCAAATTATCAACATTGAAATCGATAATTTGGCATAGCACTCAAATGGATTCAGTCAATGGGGCTGTTCAACTTACGGATCCTCGATTGATTTTCCTCCTCCGCTTAAGCTGTGTATTTTCATTAAGTGAAACAATTTTACTACCAGAAGGTAAATTTTTCTGTCAAGAGCAATTCGTCGCAATAACCATAGCCGGAATGATCTGCCAAGCAGATTCCCAGTCATAGCAACACCTATGAAAAATTTTACCGTCCCTCTTCTCTACAGATCTACAAATCATAGGTGTAGTATGGATTGCCAAGAAAAGCTTATCTCAATTCAGCAGCTAGGATCCGCCGTAAAACAGAAGGTCCTACCACCGTGCAAGAAGTGCACATATGAATGTGAGATAAACGCTAGGCCCTTTTTTTTATGTGGGTGGTGGAAATCTCGAAAGACGAGCACGTGCCCATAGTAAGTGTGGGACTTGAACACCACTAAACCACCACCCTTTTTGTATTTTTTTTATTGCACCAAAGTATGCGACTTATCTAGCAATTTTTTTATCACGAGTAAAAAAGGCCAAACAGGTGACTTTCCTGTGGAAAACTCCTGTTTGCGGAACTCATTTTCCGCAATTTATAGCTCAGTTTGTTCTTATTGGGCCAAATCTACGGGCTTATTTCTTTGAAGACGCCGCAATAAATTTGTTTCGTCAAGAATTTGGAGGACCGTTGTGTTAACGTGTCCCAATAAACGTTTTTTTATGTTTGCATGGACATTTTTTCGTTTCATCTTTAACCGCGGGAATACCCAGATCTCTGTGTAGATCTTCATTGACAAATGATTTTAATTTTTTTTTTTCAAAAGTTTGTAAAATATTTAGATTCGCTTCACTGGTACAACCCCACAGTTGTATACCATATGTCCAGACCGGCTCTGGCACTTGCTTGTATAATAGCAGCTTGTTATCAAGGTTAAGCTTCGAATATTTTCCGATTAACCAGTACAGTTCTCTGTATATATTTTTAAGTTCTTCGCATTTCTTTTTTACATGCGACTTCCATTTTAACTTTGCATCGAGTGTCATTCCGAGATATTTCACTTCATTTGCAAAAGGGCCTCCAACCGTATTGAGAAATACAGGCAAATTGTTTGTCCGTTTATACGAAAAATTTTCATGAATCGATTTGCTCTCGTTAAGTGCAATCCGCCAGGACTTTGTCCATTCATTAACCTCGGTAAGACTGTTTTTTAATTTTTCGTATTTATTTCCTCAATTGTTGTGCTAACTGCTAGTATAGCTGTATCGTCAGCAAACGTGGCAACTATTGTATCGTTTGGTCATGGGATATCACGTGTAAATAGCAGGTACAAGAGTGGGCCAAGGACGCTTCCTTGTGGTACTCCTGCCGTTTCCAACTTTCACACGTATGAGTCTATGCTCAAGATACGACACGAGGATTTTATACAATTTTTCAGTCAGCACTTGTCTGAGCTTGCATTGAAGTCCTCTATGCCAAACTTTGTCAAAAGCTTGCGACACGTCAAGAAATACGGCTGAGCAAATTTTCTTTTCTTCGAAAGCTTTCTCAATTACATCAGTAATTCGATGAACTTGGTCGGTCCACAGTCGAATGTTTACTTCTAAACCCAAATTGATGGTCAGGTAAGAATCGTTTCTGATCAATAATGGGGTGTAAGCGGCCGAGTAATATCCTTTCAAAGTGCAGAATCGTATTCCAGTTACGGATTTTTCCAAGATCACTGAGGGATCCATTGTTAGAACACGCCTAGTTTTGCATGCACACTGCCTATACAAATTGTGCTGTTAATGTCGCTATTGATGTTGCAGTGCAAAAGTGATTTTGGCTCTATTAGTTCTGGCTTTAGGAAAATATTTTTAAAACTTATGTTCGGTGGACTTATGGTCCGTTGAAGTTCAAAAATGTTTAAAAGCTTGGCGGAAAAATCTTCGATTATTAGTGACAAACTACACCCCTCGAGAATAATAACTCAGCTCAAGATAGCAATCAATTTTGGCCAGCCCATAAGAAATTTAGTGCGTTTGACTACTAAGCGTTGGGTCCCTTGCCCAAATACCTCTTGTGAAGGTCTGACAAAGATCCAAAAGTAACCCTGTCAGGAGTACTCTTCTTTGTTCGAAAGATAATAACTTCGCACATACAAATGATGAGAGAAACTAGGTTTAAGCACCTGTAGAGACCGTTAATGCTAGATATTTCAGTACATAAGGAGCCATTTTATCGATAGTGTCGCTTTTAGGTGATATCAACCAGATTTCGAAACTTGAAAGGTGGTATCAGTAGAGGGTCTCCAAAGAAATTTTTACTACCGATTTTAGGATCTGCTTTTTCTGCAGTCTTACGATAAGTTGCACATACTAAACTTTAACTCTATTGGACGAAGAACCTTAATGTCTAAGCGGATGCTTGGTAAAGTTTCAATCCGAGTGTCCCATATTTGTATGAGAATGGCGCTACAATCAATGGTTTCTTGATGCCACAAATTGACGAAATGAGGCGACTGAGTTTGTGACTTTAGCAACTAAACAAAAAAAAAACAATTGGGAATTATTTTTTGTTAAACTGCGCCAACGGAGACTTCAGCCAAGTCCTGGCCGTATATATTTGCGAACTCCAAGTTGTTGGGGGTTATTTTTTTGTGTCTTCTTCTAGAACGTCAACAAATTTCATTGGGAATCGAAAACTTTTTTATCCAGATTTTTTCCATGTCAACTTGGTCATGTGTCGTTATGTTCGTCGTTGAATCTCCTCCACCAAAGCCAGATAACGAAAGGGAATCCGAATATTTTGGAAATACTACTACGCCTCTCAAAACTCTTAAAACTCCCAAGACTCCATGTCTTCATCCACCGTCGATAGCAGCCATTCATAAACTCCGCAGGGTAAGGATTGCTAGCTTATTCTTTAAAAGTTTGAAGAAACAGCGATCGGCAAGAGTTCTTTTCACTTTAGAGAAAAGAATTGTAAACTCAAAACTACAGCTAGGACGGTTTAATACGAGTTGAATCTCCTCTATTGCTGATAGCTAAATCTATTTTGTTGAATGCGTTTTGTTGTATTAGCTTTCTTGCCTTTATTAAGTCGGTGTCACCTGGTTAATCTCGGTCAAAAATGTCAATATCGGCAGCGATTTTTTTTTTTGTTCCACATATATTTGTGAAAATATTCCCTTAGAGTTGGCACTTGATTTGTAAAGGGTGATCCATTTCGAGGTTCCCTAATTTTTTAAAGAAAAAAACACAGAAAATTCAAATTTAGTGGAGAATGTTTATTATCATTTGAATTAACATTCTTTGGCATTTATTTTTTTAAGATTATGTCTATCAAATGTTGGCCGTTGCTACGTCGCAGATGGTCCATCCGTTGAGTCCAATTTTCGATCACTCGTTCGAGCATTTCGACTGGTAACTGGCGAATGACACGCGTGATGTTTTCCTGCAAGGCCTGAATCGAAGCGGGTTTGTCGGCATAAGCTTTTGACTTTACATATCCCCACAGGAAAAAGTCTAACGGTGTGATATCACACGATCTTGGTGGCCAATCGACCGGCCCAAAACGTGAAATTATGTGCTCACCGAAATGTTCTCTCAATAGGTCCATTGATTGATGCGATGTGTGGGAAGTGGCGCCGTCTTGCTGAAACCAAATGTCGCCGAGATCAAGAGCTTCAATTTCAGGCATCAAATAGTCGGTTATCATGGCACGATAACGGTCGCCATTGACGGTTATGTTCGCACCGGCATAATTTTTAAAGAAATATGGACCGATGATTCCACCGGCCCACAAACCACACCAAACCGTTGTTTTTTCTGGATGAAGTGGCAGTTCTTCAATCTCTTCAGGTTGCTCTTCGTCCCAAATGCGGCAATTTTGTTTGTTTACATACCCATTGAGCCAGAAATGGGCCTCATCGCTAAACAAAATTTGCCTCGAAAACGTCGGATCTTCTTGGAACTTTTCAAGAGCCCATAGAGCGAAGCGATGTCGCTTGGGAGGCTTCCGTTGTTGCACAAGCTGTATTTTGTACGCTTTCAATTTAAGATCTTGACGTAAAATGCGCCAAGTCGTTCCATACGTCAGTCCGAGTTGCTGCGAACGGCGCCGAATCGACTCTCTACGGTCTTCGTGTACACTCTCAGCTACGGCCGCTATATTTTCTTCACAGCGTGCTGGACGTGGTCTATTCGGTCGAATATTATCCAATAATGAATGCTGGGTCTCAAAATGGTTGATGGTGTTGCGAATAGTACACTCAGTAGGCCGATTATGTTGACCATAAGTTGAGCGAAGTGCACGAAACACATTCCTCACAGAACGTGAATTTTCATAATAAAGTTGAACAATTTGTAAACGTTGTTCACGCGTAAGTCTTTCCATTATGAAATTCCAAACAATACTTAACAAAAATAACATGACAGCATGACACGACTCACACGTGATCTGTCAAAAAAGGCCATTGAAAAAAGTATCTCTACTTGGATCACCCTTTACAATACTCTTAAGGCTTATGATGGAAAACCTATGTTGCTGCCAAACTTGATGAAGAAGCCAGCATGCGATGGTACGATGGACTCCCGGGCGGAGATGACTTGGTGAATAACACCCACCAACTCAAAGGCTAATTATGGTCGCAAGAAAGTATGCCACAGAAAATGAGACCCTCTAAACTGCGCCAACTACAGAGGCATAAGTCTCCCTAACGTCGCCTAAAATATCGTATCTGTCGTAATATGTGAACGCCTGAAACCGTTTACCAACAATCTGATTGGCCCTCATCAACCGATCAAAATTGCACACTTCGGTAGATCCTGGAAAAACCCCAAGAAGTCCGAATCGATACCCACCACCTATTCATCGAGACGAAATATACAGAGCCATGTCTAGTTTTGGTATACCGCCCAAACTCGTCCGTTTGTGTAGGATGACGATGGATGGATGACGATTCTCGCTGCTTCATCACCGACACATTTGATACAAAAAAAAGATTTAGGCAGAGCGATGCGCTGTCATGTGACTTCTTCAATTTGATTCTTGAGAGGATTGTGCAAAACTCCCGAGCCAACACCAGTCATAATTTTATAAAAATCGGTGCAACTACTAGCATACGCCGACGATATTGACATCGTTGGTAGGACTCAACGTTATGTCACAGCCACGTTTGCTAATACATACAGAGAAGGCAGCGCTAAAAATGGGCTTAGCATTAAATGAGGACAAGACGAAGTATATGCAGTCAACACGAAAGGACACACAACATCGACGATTTGGACAGAACGTCACCATTGACAGATATGACTTTGAGGTAGTACGGCACTTTGTCTATCTCAGCTCCGCTATTAACTCTGACAACATCTCGTCAGAAATTAAACGAAGAATTACTCTTGCCAACCGCTGTTTCTTCGGACTATGAAGGCAAATCAATAGTAAAGCCCTAACTTGAACTACTAAGGAGATCCTATATAAGACCCTGATCATCCCAGTCGTGCTCTACGGCGCTGAAGAATGGACCATCTCAAAAGCGGATGAAGAAATCCTTGGTCGATTTGAGAGGAAAATTCTTCGAAAAATCTTCGGTCCCGTTTGCGTTGACGGGCTATGGAGACGAAGATTCAACCAAGAACTATACGAGCTGTACAGCGACATGCCCCCGGTCAAAAAACTACGCATTGGAGGCTGAAGATGGCTAGGACATGTAGAACGAACTGACACCAATACTCCGGCTCGCAGAGTCTTCGATTACCAGCCAGACGTCGGGCGCAGTACAGGAAGACATCGCCTTAAGTGGCGCACACAAGTAGAGAAAGCGACCTCAACCAACTTGAAGTGAGCAACTGGAGGCAGTTAGCTAAAAACCGGGCTAATTGGAGGGGCATGTTGATTGAGGCCAGGTTCATTCCAAACTGTTGCCCCACTTAAGTAAGTAAGTAAGTAAAAGCGAAAGAGCGTCGAATTTTGGAACCTCGCACTCAAGCGAAATCCAACAATGTGCCCAAGCAGCGGGGTTACATGTGTTCATATACCCAAACTAGCACTCGGGTGTTTGAAAAAAAAAAGAGTCCCCCGCCTTGGGTTTACTATTGGGATGGTTGCTAAATCGGATGTAACGTAAAATAAGGCCGAACATGGAAATTCTGCATTATTTCGGCAACGCACAAACTTCCATCTGTCCAAAAAGATACGAATTTCAAATCCAAACGGCTGAGTGAAGATGACAATTAATTCTACTCGGATGATTTGTTCAATCATCGCACTAAGGTATTGCTACGGCTAGGTATCGAACGCAGTTTTTCGCACATTAATCCAGTTGAAAATTTAAGACCCAAAAACTCGTAACATACAAAGGGGCAGATATGGCTAAATCGACTTCTTTCGATTCTGATTTGACATGATATGTCAATCTTAATTTTTTTTTTCTATGTTACACACTTTGTATCAAAACTAATATACCCCTCTATGATAGCATATATGTACAAACCGTATGCCCCACAAAGATCTAAAAAAAAAACAAACATGAATGATGGTGAAAAAAAGTAGACTATGACAACTACATGGTACATTGATTCATAAGATATTTAATTTTAATTCAGATTTTCCTAAATTGCTTCAAAGTCGGTCAATTTGTACCGCCTTTTGATGTGTTTCCATATAATAAAGTTAATCGTGCGTAACGACACACTTAGCACCGACAGTTATTTCATTTGACATCGATCTAACATTTGTTACGTTATACCAAACTTGTCATAGCCAATTTCGGTATCACCCCATTCCCAATCAAACAACACAATTCCGGCCTTAAACTTGAAATCCGAAATCTTGTATCACTATGAGACGATCCGAATTCAATATTTCATCGTGCAGCGCTAAGCAGCGTTAAAAATACCAAGCTCAACCAGCGGAAAGAATAAGCACGCTATGGAAGTAGTTTTTATGATTTTCGTGTTACTTTACGGGTGAGGTATTTAAATTAAGTTTCGACTCTCTTCCTCCCGCTAACTACCAGTATTTATGGCTGCTGGTTTAGAACTATCTATATCCGAGTTTGATTCGTATGTTTTATTTGGCTTACGTAACGCTCTCCGGCGCAAATAAGACAGCAAGTAGAAGAAAATTGGTTACAGTTAGGCAGCAAGTTGGAGTATTCTCCTTTACGTGATATGAATAATTATCTTGTCCGACAATACGCTCACGGTATCCGTATGTGTATCTTTAGAACAAATTTATTATTTATAACTTTTTTTTTGTTTTTTTTTTTTCGTCAGTCGAATGAAGGCATAAGTTCGTGGGATTGTCTTTACTTATGCTTCCATTCTCACGCGGTAGATCTGATGGAGGCTATTTTTTCTTTTCACCAAAAGAGGTTGTACTTCTGTGCATTTAGAGGGGTTAGATGGTCATAAAAATATCTCAAGAACAACTCGAACTTGAGGTGGATTCATGGAAATTTCTTTCTATTCGTAGAGACCTGAGCTGGTGGAATTTATTTTTATCTGAACTGACACGACGTGCACAGAATGAGGGATACCACTTCAGTGGAATGATTAGAATCTAATGAATTTTATCGGATGTGGGTAGTGGTCTTTGGGTGGACGTGGAAATTGTTAGATAGAGAATCATGTTATTATTTATTAGACATAACTGGGTATGGTATTGTGAGTGTGAGATTTCTTTCAAAATAACCGGTCGTGTCTGTTCAACATGTAGATAATGGGAGGGTAAAAATATGGTCGGTATAAAAGTTATGCCAAACCTATGTGGTTGCTCAGCTAAGCTCGTCGGACGGGGTAGTTCTTGCCCGCTCACCACACACCACGTGCTCGACAAACATTTTGTTCGTGCCAAAAATATAAAAAAAGACAAAAAAAAGAAGAAGGAAGCTACGTTACGTTGACAACGGACGGACCTCTAGAGGTAGGAAAGTAAAGATGAAAAGGAAAAAGCACCACTCATGACCGATGCCTCCATCGGTGAGAAATCTGGGAACACTTCGCGTGACTAAACGTAGACTAAATCCGCGAAAACCCTAACCGCAATATTCGATCCCAGATTCTTTCTCACCAATGGAAGGTTCGCTATGACCTTCGAAACACTCCTGGTGTTTTTGGCAAGAAATGGCCATCCCACGACACTACCGATTGCTATCACCCTGGCCGTATTGCGAGTGGTGAGATCTTTTTATCTGTAAAACTAGTACATATTTAGCATTTTACTTTGCTACTTTGGAAATTGTACAAAGTATGCCATTACGAGTAGTACACGGACATCTTAAGGACGGTATAAAAGCGAAAGCAAAGCTTCTTGGCCAGGTGTTTCCTGACGAAACGCGGCCACTTTGGTCATCTCTAGTGTGATATATTTCTCTTGAAAGGAACTTTGAAATGTTACTTCGTTACAATGTCAAATAGACCCCTATTTGACATTTGAAAAAGGATTTAAAAGTTATGATGTTTCAACTTAAAAAAAAAGAGTTTATAACAGGCCGATTTGAATGTGAACCACACCTAAACGTCAAGCCTTTTTCTGCATTTCATTTGACATTTGTTAATTCCAGATTAACTCAATTTGAACCATGGAAAGATACACAATCGAACATCGCGTTATAGTTATTCAGGCTTATTATGAAAATTGGCGTTGAAATCAAAATGCATATCGTGCACTTCGTTATTTTTTCGGTCAATTTAATCGTCCAAATGTGCGCACAATCGGACAAATCGTGCAATAATTTGAGCAAATCGGGTCTGTAGGATATTTGAAAATACCAGTGCATGCTCGTACAGATCTTACTGCAGAAAATATTGCTGCTGTTCGCGATAGTGTGACTGACGAGCCGTCCACCTCAACTCGCCGTCGTGCCCAACAATTGCACCTCTGACGCTCGTCGTTGATGAACATTATGCACAAAGACTTACTTTTACACGCTTACAATTGGCTTAAAAACTAAAGCCTCTTGACCATTTCAGGCGTCGTTAATGGTCAGAAATGGCAACAGTGGATGATCAACTTTCGAAGAAAATCATCTTCAATGATGAGGCACTTTTTCACCTCAGTGGATTCGTCAATAAGCAGAATTTCCGCATTTGGACGAATGATAATCCAAGAGTGACTATCGAAAAACCAATTCACCCACAAAGAGTGACTGTTTAATGCGGTTTATGGGCTGGCGGAATCATCGGGCCGTATTTTTTTTCAAAATAAGGCCGGTTAGGCAGTTACTGTGAATGGTGTTCGCTATCGTGAGATGATAACGAACTTTTTATGGCCCGAACTATGGATGTGGACGATATGTGATTTCAACAGGACCTGCCACTTGCCACACAGCTTACGAAACAATGGCTCTTTTGCGGGACAAATTCAATGGCCGTGTTATCTCACGTGGTGACGATGTCAATTGGCCACCAAGATCATGTGATTTGACACCGTTGGACTTCTTTCTTTGGGGTTATTTGAAAGAAAAGGTGTGCGTCGATAAGCCAGCAACAATTCAAGAGCTAAAAAATGAGATAATTCGGCACATTAAAGGCATAGAACCTCAATTATGCCTCAGCGTCATTGAAAATTTGGACCATCGGATGGAGGTTTGCCGCCGAGGTCACGGCGGCCATTTGGCCGATATTTTGTTCCATACATAATTGAACCATACCAATATTATCATAATACGAAGAAATGACAATAATTTACTTAAAAAATTGTGTTTTATTCAAAATCAACATCGGCCCTTAAAATTTAACCAACCTTTACATGGTTGTTACTATGAAACAAAATAACCTATAAAGAGACTCTTTGGATGGCACTCATTGCTCCTTAGCAAAAGTTAAGAAATTTTCGATATATTTTTTTTTTTTTGCATAAACGCATTACGGGTCAATTTCATGAATGGTGCGTATATTCTCGTCTTTCAGTTCAGGTATTGTATTTACCTACTTACTTCAGTCGCGCTACAATCCGGAATGAGCCTGGGTCTCAACCAACATACCTCTCCAATAAGCCCGGTTTTAATTATCTGCCTCCAGTTATGCACTGCAAGTTGGTTATGGCCGGTTTCTACTTGTACGCGCCACTTAAGGCGATGTCTTCCTCTACTGCGTCCGATGTCTGGCTGGGAATCGAAGACTCTGCAAGCTGGAGTATTGGTGTCCATTCGTTCTACATGTGCGAAGTTTTTTGACCAGGGGCATGTCGCTTTACATCTCGTTTAGTTCTTTGTTGAATCTTCGTCTCCATAGCCCGTCAACGCAAACGCAAAAAATTTTCCTCTCGAAACAACCAAGGATTTCTGCATTCGCTTTTTATACTTTCAATGCTTCAGCGCCATAGAGCAGGACTGGGATGATCAGGGTCTTATATAGGATATCCTAAGTAAAGGCTTTACTATTGAATTGCCTTCTTAACCCGGAGAAACAGCGGTTGGAAGGAGCAATTCCTCGTTTATTTAGTGACGAGGTGGACAATGTCCCGCAAAGTTATATCTGTCGATGGTGACGTTCTGTCCAATTCGTCGATGCTGTGTGTCATTTCCTGTTGACAGCATATTCTTAGTCTTGTCTTTACTGCTAAACCCATTTTTGCCGCTTCCTTCTCCATACTAGCAAACGTGGCTATGACATCACGTTGAGTCCTACCAATGAAGTCAATACAGTCGGCATATGCTAGTAGCTACACGGATATTTCAAAAATTGTGCCTCTGGTGTTGGCTTAGGAATTTTGGAAAATCCTCTCAAGAATCAAATTAAAAAAGGGACGTAACAGCGCATCGCCTTGGCTAAATCGTTTTGTGTTATGTGACTCTGAAAGAGCATCGAGAATTCTCCATCGTCATCCTACACAAACGGATGAGTTTGGGCGGTATACCAAAACTAGACATGGCTCTGTATAGTTCGTCTCTATAAATGCTGTCGTATGCGGCTTTGAAATCTGTGGTGGGTATCGATTTGGACTTCTTGGGTTTTTCCCAGGATCTGCCGAAGTGTGAAAATTTGATCGATTATGTGCACTTCCCGTGCCTAAAACCACACTGATAAGGGCCGATCAGGTTGTTGGTAAACGGTTTCAGGGTTTCACTTATTACGGCAGATAGGATTTCGTTGGCGATGTTGAAAGATCTTGTAGGCGATGTTGAAGAGGCTTATTCCTCTGTAGTTGCCGCTGTTCAGACGATCTCCTTTTTTTGGATCGGACTAACGATGCTGAGTTCCGTTCTTCAGACATACTTTCTTCCGACCAGCTTTGGCTTATGTGTTGGTATATGTTGCTTACCAAGTTATCTCCGCCGGCTTTGTAAAACACAGCGGGTAGGCCGTCATTTCTGGCAGCCTTAGGCTTGAGTTTAGTTATTGCTATCCTCCCTTCACTCAGATCGGCAGGTTGGCAGTTTTCGCCGTCGTTGTCAATACTGAACGGTTCGTTCTGCCTTAGAGCGGAATGTTGTACGTCATCGCCGTTTGAAAGTCTGCAGAAGTAGTTCTTCCTCGTCCTGGGCATCAACTGTGTCTCAACTACGATATTTCCTTGTTCATCTCGACAGGATTCTGCTCGAGCCTTGTATCCTTGGCTTCGACGTCTTACACTTTTGTAAAACTTGCGAACATCGTTCCTGGAGTGTCGCCTCTCTATATCCTCGATCGCGCGCTTTTCTTGCTCTTTTTTCTTCTTTCGGAAAAGCCGGTGTTACTCCCTTCTTTTCTGCCTATAGAGCTCAATGGTAGCTCTCGTCTTCACCTGCAGCTTAGCTTTGTAGGCCTCGTTCTTGGCTGCGAGCAAAAGCCTTCATACCTCATAAAACCAGGGGTTTCTTGCTGGTGGGCGCGAGAAACCTATCACATCAGTTGCGGCTGATCTAATGGCTTGTTGGCGTCGTTGCCATTGTTCTTCGACATTCGATGCTGGTGGTATGGTGTTAATCAAGAGGTTAAGGGATACGCGTTGCACGAAGGTCTTGGTATTGTATTTGGATTATTATAATATACCAGTCAAATACAATAATTGCGGTGTCAAGTAAAATGGCCGCGCCGGGAATGTTCGGCGAAGTAATGTTCTGAAATATTCTAATGATTGGCGGAAAAATATTCGATGATTAGTGCTTAAGTACCTACTCGCTTCGAGAGGCCTTAGTCCACACGAGATAGCAACAGATTTGTCCGGTCACTAAACATAAGTTTTTGTTAGCTATGAGATATGTTGCGTCGTTCTGTTTAGATCCAATGAATTCGAGACCAATTTCAGCAATTTGAGACCAGAGGTACTTGTTTGACATCTCACATAAGCAAAAGCCAAAAGCATCCAATCCAACAATCCTTAAGGGTGCGTGTTTTATCATTGCTTGTTTCGAATTATGGGGCTCATAATAAGATACACCACACTCATAACTAAAAAAAAATGGTAGCCTTACGAAACCTTGGTTCTTAAGCGTTTTTATTATTTTTTCCACCGCTGGAGCACATCGAGAACGCATACCTAACCAGCATAACTCAAAAACCCTTAATGATTCCCTATCGTTATCAAACTCCTCCCCGAAAACATATTCCAAAAAATCATAAATCGGCTATATGATGCCAAGGCAAACGTATCGTCCATCATGCCGCCATGTGATTGCCCCTATTCACCTTTGTGCAGTCTCCGGAAGTAATTAAAGTTTATTTACCCCTCTTGTCAACATTTTTTGTTAAGGTAGTTCCCGCCATCCGAAATGTTGAAAACAAAACGAACCAATTGTTGGCACTTCTTGAGATGTGCGCACGCATGTTAACCACTGTCCAGTCGCATGACTTGTCTTCGGTTTATGACTCCTCGGCCCATTAAAAGTTCATTCATTCGTCCGGTCCGAAGTTGGAGATTGTAGGCGAGGAACGCACTTTTTTTTTTGTTGTTGTTCTCGTTAAATGCCTTCCAGACTGTTTGCGCCAAGCGTAATAGGTTCTACCAGCAGATAAGTTCATTTGAGCATGCAATTGTTAGGCTAGCTGCTGCGCCACCAAAGTCGTGCAATGTGTGCGCTCACAATTAAATGCCAGAAAAATGCGACGACCCGAGGCGATGACGATGCCTACGATGACTACTACGACGACGATGACCATGGAGTTGTGTCCAAATGTGGAGTAAAGACGGTACGAGTGTTAACTTGACAAATGAGCTGGAAAACGGTTTTATTTGGAGTTAAATGGTCGATGACATTGATGCGACTTGTGCGAGTATAGTGTGTGAAGGCGAATCGAAGTCGATCTTAATGCGAAGCAAATTGAGATACATATGTGCAAAGGCTTTAATTAGCTGGTATAGAGTGTGCGTACAATTAGTCTAAGGTTGAGATGTTAAAATTCATTTACAAAAAAATTGGCATGTAGCTGTGAAGAGGGAATATGTAAACAGAGTGGTGTTGATGTATTTCCCGCACCCTACTAGTCAATGGTTGATTTAAATCTTTAAAGCCTTTATGACAAATGACAGCTGGCAATACTATCAATCAATTAAACACTTCAGGAAATTTACTGTGACGTGAGATAGGAAAGTCTTGAAATGGATATGTCCATCTTGGGTCTCCAATCCAATTAAATGTGTACCAACCGATACCATTGCGAAAAGGAAAGTATCAGCCAAATGTGGATTGGATATGGATTGCATGGTTGATTTTTTTTTTTTTGCTTTTCTATCGAAACTCGATTTTTTGCAAACGGGTTACTGTGGCATGGATTGTGTGTTAGAAAAATCGATTTAACAACTTTGAAGAAATTCACTTCATATGGGTCCATGCAAAGTTAGTATATCACGAGTTAACTTCACATTAGTTATGTCAACTTGTGTCGAAATGAGTAGAACAGTTTTGACAAATTATGAATTTTTTATATTGCTTGTGATTTGTCTGCGACCTCACCGACACATTCGATACCAAAAAAGTATTTAGGCAAGGCGATGAGATATCATGTGACTTCTTTAATTTGATTCTTGGGAGGATTGTGCAAAACTCGCAAGCCAACACCAGAGACACAATTTTTCAAAAATCGGTGCAACTACTAGCATACGCCATTGATATTGACATCATTGGTGGGACTCAACGTGATGTCATAGCCACGTTTGCTTGTATAGGGAAGGAAGCTGCAAAAATGGGTTTAGCAGTAAATGAGGGCAAGACTAAGTATATGCTGTCAACACGAAAGGACATACAATATCGACGAATTGGTCAGAAATTCACCATTGACAGATATAACTATCTCGGCTCCGCTATTAACTCTGACAACAACATCTCGTCAGAGATTAAACGAAGAATTACTCTTGCCAACCGCTGTTTCTTCGGACTAAGAAGGCAATTCAGTAGTAAAGCCTCACTCGAACTATTGAGGAGACCCTTTATAAGACCTTAATCATCCCAGTCCTGCTCTACAGCGCTGAAGCATGGACCGTCTCAAAAGCGAATGAAGAAATCCTTGGTCGATTATAGAGGAAAATTCTTCGAAAAATCTTCGGTCCCGTTTGCGTTGTCGGGCTATGGAGACAATGATTCAACCAAGAACTATACGGGCTGTACATCGACATGCCTCTGGTCAAAAAAACGCTTAAGATGGCTAGGACACGTAGAACGAATGGACACCAATACTCCGGCTCGCAGAGTGTTCGATTCCCAGCCAGACGTGCGTCGGACGCAGTGGAGGAAGACATCGCCTTAAGTGGCTCGCACAAGTAGAAACCGACCTCAACCAACTGGAAGTGCGCAACTAGAGGCAGTTAGCTAATTGGAAAGACATGTTGGTTAAGGCTGAAGTTCATTCCAGCGCCACTTAAGTAAGTAAGTATTTTTCTACTGACGACATGTGTCAATTGTGTTAAATTGTATCTACTGCCAAATTATTGATGTTCATCCTTCATACTTGATTGGCTCTCGATCTGTTGAGGGTCTTTGCTACCATTCTCTTTGATCCCGGACACTTTACTTTCAGTCATTCAGTCCAAGCGACCTGGTGTCCGTGATAACTTGATGCTTAAACCGGAGGTAAGGTCGAATCCAACATAATTCTACAGATTCGCTGAAGCGCTTGGCGGTAACATAAATGTAAAAATCCTAGATTGGACGTTGCCTCGTCGAAGTGTTTTTTTTTTTTTGTTACATCCACTCCTATGTATATCTCATAAAGTTCGTGGTTGTGTATATTTACCAACGTGTACCGATATGACATATGGAACTGCTATTCCAGATATCGGGCATTGCTCTCATCCATCGAGGCTTTGGTGCATGAATATATCTATGGAGATACCTCCGTATTTGAAGAGTTCTGCTGGCTTGTTCTTCTTCAGTGTTTGGATGACTGCTGTCACTTCTTCAATACTGAGATTGAGCGTTACATCCTCGTTGACTGAAATGGGTCCGCTTTTACCTTATCGCTCTCACCTGAAAACAAAAAAACTTCCCTGCACTTCAGTGATAGGTTTGCTATTATTGTTTCGTAGAGCATGCATTCGTACTTTAAAGCCAGCTGCCAGTTTGTAGAATTGATGGAAGTTTTTCTTGTAGCGAGACTTCGATTTTTATGTGTTGCGAGTGGGAGGCTGAGTTTTACCTTTTTTGCCTACGCAGGGTTTTCTTCTAAGCCCATCTTTTGATTAAATACTCTTCCCTTGCTGCGTGTGTTTCACCTTGATATGTGCCTCTTCTGTTACTTTCTTTGGTACTTGGCAATACCATCACACCACGTGCTTCTTTTCTGAGGTGGTTGGTAGATATGGTAGTTCCGGTACCTCTTTCATGATATTGCAATACTGCACAGCGTGGAATCACTCACTCAGTTATTCCTTGTAGACTCAGGCAATCTTCGGTTCAATGAGGCTACCAACGTGTAGTCTCGTTTTCTTTTAAAACGACGCAGGGTTTCTTCGGCCGCTTTTGAGTGGATTCATTCTTCAGCGCCTTAAAGCAGGACTGGGAAGATCAGAGTCCTGTAAAGAATCTAAATAGCATTTCGAGATAGGGTTTCCTTGCTAAATTGCCTTCTTAGCTCAAAGAAATAGCGATTGACAAGAGTAGTTCTTTGTTTTACTTCTGAAGAGAAATTGTTTTCAGAATTAATAGCGAGGCCTTGACGAACAAAATCCCGTACTTCCTCAAAGCTGAATCTGTCCATGGTGACGTTCTATCTAATTCGTCGGTGTTTTGTGTCTTTTCGTGTCGACAGACCTCGTCCAGCGCGTAGTGTTATATAAATAGCGGCTGACGTTGACAGTGTATAGGCAGAAACAGCGATGAATGAATTCGGCGCCGATCTCAAGAACTTGGCATGTCATATGGTATAACATGGACGATTCTACGCAAAGATCAAACCAAGTCATACAAAATTGAGCTGACGCAAGGATTGTAGCCGGCTGACTGACTTCTCTTTGTGTCATCGTTTCAGTAAATGGGCTCTCGAGAGACTTGCTGAAGATCCCTCGAGTGAGGGCTTAACATCGGGATTGCCTTCTTAGCCTGAAGAAACAGCGGTTGGCAAGAGTAATTCTTCGTTTAATTTCTGACGAGATGTTGTTGTCACAGTTAAAAGCGGAGCCGAGATAGATAAAGTCCCGTACTACTTCAAAGTTATATCTATCAATGGTGACGTTCTGTCCAATTCGTCGCATATACTTCGTCTTGCCCTTATTAAGTACTAAACCAATTTATGCCGCTTCCTTCTCTATACTAGCAAGCGTGGCTATGACATGACGTTGGGTCCGACCAATGATGTCAATATCGTTGGCGTGTGATAGTATTTGTACCGATTTTTTGGAAAATTGTGCCTCTGGTGTTGGCTCGTGAGCTTTGCACAATCCTCTCAAGAATCAAATTGAAGAAATCACATGTTAGCGATCCTTTGGTATCGAATGTGTCGGAAAGGTGGTTTCCGACTTTATGGAGCAGCGAGAATTCTCCATCGTCATCCTACATAAACGGACAAGTTTGGGCGGTATACCAAAACTAGACATGGCTCTGTATAGTTCGTCTCTATAAATGCTGTCGAATGCGGCTTTGAAATCGATGAATAGGTGGTGGGTATCGATTTGGACATCTTGGGTTTTTTCCAGAATCTGTCGAAATGTGAAAATTTGGATCCTGGCCTAAAACCACACTGATAATGGCCGATCAGGTTGTTGGTAAACGGTTTCATGCGTTCACATACGACGGCAGATAGGAGCTAGGGCGATGTTGAGGAGACTAATGCGATTGGAAAGTGTGTCGTCACATATTATTGAGAGCAAGATTCTCAAGAAAAATTTTCTATAAATCTCATGACGAAAAGCGTCAGATTGTCAATATTTTTTCGAATGTAAGGAGAATCCTCTATACATCCTGTAGCGACGGGCGGATTTGATCGGTATAATGAAACAATACAGTCGACTTTTCATGTATGTATGTCCTGTTCTAAGGACTAAGACTTTTGATCTTTATGGATTTTCAGTATAAAAAAATGATTTAGTGTTGACTACAGTGGTCTAAAACGTCATTACCAGGGGTAAACCCAATTTTTGGTGACATGCTATAAGAAGTTTATGTAATACAGCGGAGAGTGTCGACTCGGCCTCATTTTTTATCCTGATCTGACAAACTTTGAAGAATTGATCAGTTTTGGGAATCCCTGTGTTAAAACCACATTGATAAGGATTACGTTGTTGCTAAAGGAATATAGAAGCCAGCTGCCTTATTCTAGAAGACTGTAATTAGATAGTTCTGCCATTAAAGTCGTTCACCGCCAAGTTGTCGCTTACGAAATTGCACAATTCCACTCCTCCTATATGTCTCAACTATTACTCACCACAAGTTATCTAAAATCTCAGGTTCCCACATACTGATTTTCAAAATATTTCATCCGATCAAAGCCCCCAAATAACCCCAACTCCAGATGATACGATTTGATTTTCAAACAAATAAATCAAACGACCAATTAGAAAGTGTAAGCCCCCCCACCCAGACACAATTCCCTTAACATAGCTCTTAATTAGGTTACGCACATAAACACAAACCTCTTATAGTATCCGGAAATCTCCATCAGAGTACCTTCATCGACATCCCATAGCATAGTTTCTTCAAAGTCATCGCCTCTCCACATGCGACCGGGAGAGTTTCTTGAACTCAACTTCTGGACTTCAACACTTTGGACAATTGATTCTTCCAAGCTAATCGATGAATAGAAATCTCAACTCAGTCGTAGCATATGGGAGCATGGTCTCAAAACCGATTTCCTATTTTCTGTAATTGGTTCTCGGTCGATTGATTCCATAATGGAATCCATTTCGATAGAAGCAACAAATCGCACGCACACACCTCTTCGAGTTCTTGGCCTCGGTATAGCATAGCGTGTGCATACGATCGCATCCAGTAAGGCACGGAACGGAAACGATCCGATTGCCATTATGTGTCTCTAATGTGTTCTTGCTTTGGACGTGGATGACCTACCATCACAGACGACGCATATGGACAGCGACGATCGATTGTCCGCGTCTCGCGGACAGACCTTCTGCTCGATCCGATTACACCGCCGATACCGTAATAAGACGTTAGCCGCGACGATCGTCAGTCGCGCATAGAATGCCATGAAATGTGCCATGCGTCCAAGATTCAGTAGTTGGCCACAGACACAAGGGGGGCACAAAAAAAAAAAAAAACTCTTGCTTGTTGCGGTTGCAAGTACATATCTTGTATTTGGTGCTGTTGAAGTTATGTGGGTTCTAGCGGCTGACATTGTGTCGATTCATTCGCGTATAGGAACGGTTACAAAATCGAAGGTTGCCAGAGACAGCGGACTAATAGAAAAATTGCGTACTGTGGTTATTTAGCTGTCGTGTGCCATGTCCGGTCGATCGGGTGATTTATGCATGAGCTACCTAGCCTAGGGAGTAGGTCAAACGTATTTATTATAAAATCTACGCCTGTGTGAAATTTTTTTTTGTGGTTATGATTTAATAGCTTCCGAGTAGGTAGGTAGGTTTTGCTGAGGGATAGAGATACCAACATGACTTTTTGAAATTTGGCTATCGATTGCTCGGTGTAGATGATGGTTTTGCATTTATAATAGATGGCGACTGATAGTTCCATCATTAGGAGCTAATTAGTTTGGATTAGTTAATCTGTTTGAGGAATGGATAGGTTGGCTAATAAGTAAACGAAGGTAGAATCGTTTATATCATGCATTCATGTTACATGGAAAATTATATTTCCCATACTTGGGTGTGTGTGATTATATAAATCACAAAAATTGAATTATGTGGATCTCTCTGTGATACCTGAATGTTCATCAATCAAGTGGGAACCTGATAAATATCAACGACTATGCTTATTTTTTTTGTATAAGCGAGTATGTAACATTATACCTTCGTATATAATGAAATACGCATAGTTGTCGCTATTTACCAGGCTCCCGCTTGGTTGGAAATCAGTTCGATATCACGGAGAAATCTTGCTGTTAGTACCGATAGCAAATCTGCAATCAGATCCATAGTATCTTACTTACCCGTTTATTTAAATGGCGTTCTCCAACTAACCCAGTCTTTTGTCTAATGCAGGCCGTTGCACACTTCAAATAGATTAAGCCGGCTTCTTCTTCCGTGTGCGTTAAGGCTGGGAATGGGAAGATCTGCGTGCCAGAATGTTAGAGTTTATTCGCTCTACATTGTATAGCCGTTTGAAACGTTCAAGGTCGAGGTCTAAGTCGCTAAATTGCTTGTAGAGTTCATGCTTAATTCATCGACTTCCTAGCAACCCAACACCTCATTCCTTTGTAAAGGGTTTTTCAATAAGAGCGCTACAAAAGTTTTTTTTAATAAAACAAAAACGGTTTTAGATATCAATGAAATTCTTATTACTGTGAAAGTACGTTCGATGCCATTTTGTATGGTACTCGATTTCTTTTGCATGGCCACCATGGGCAAGCTTGCAGAAGTCCAGACACTGAACCCAATTTTCGACGGTTTTCAAGCATAAATCGGCCGATACTGCTGCAATTTCACGTTCGATATTCGTACGAAGTTCATCAATCGTCGCTGGCTTATTGGCATAGACAATAGACTTGACGTAGCCCCAAACTTGGTTTCCAATAAATTGATTGTGGCATTCGTTGTGTGGCTTGTGGCGCCGTCCTGTTGGAACCACATGTCCTCCAAGTCCATATCATCCAATTGGGGCCAAAAATATTCGGTTATCATTGAACGGTAGCAATTCCCATTCATAGTAACGTGCCGGTCTTGATCATCACGGAAGAAGTACGGCCCAATGACGCCGCCGGCTCATAAACCACACCAAACCGTAATTTTTTCGGGATTCAATGATGACTCATGGAGTACTTGTGGATTGCTGCCTGACCAATACCGCATATTTTGTTTATTGACGAAGCCATTCAGCCAGAAAAAACTTTTCTCTTTCATCTCGACATGATTCTGTTCGAGCCGTACACTTTGGTACAATTTGCGAACATATTTTCTGGAGTGGCAACTCTCGATATCATCGATCGCGCGCTTTTCTTTAATTTTATCTGAAAAGCAGGTGTTTTTCAAACCGTTTTGATACGACGTTATAGAGAAAGATCAATGGCATGTAATGATGAAAGATTACATGCATCTCTGCCTCATAGGTCCCATAAACCCTGCTAACTATCTGCGCCTGTTGTCCATCGCAATTTGATCAATCAATGTCTCCGTATAGATATCAAAGTGCTTGCGATTAGTGGCATTTCGTTTTGCAGCCAAGTCAGCTAGCCTAAGTGGCGTTAAAAAGTTTTCAATCATATCGCGATATCGCTCCCCATTCACAGTTACCGTTACGCCGTTTTCATTTTCAAAGAAATAAGGTCCAATGATTCCTCCTGACCAAATTGCACACCAGACTGTAACTTCTAATGGATACAATGGTGACTGATGAATAATTTGAGGGTTTTCCATTGCCCAGAGCTAACTGTTCTGTTTGTTCACATATCCATTCAAATGAAAATGTGCCTCGTCACTCATTATGGTTTTCTCATGAAAATCGGGGGTTGTCATGGCCTAGCTGTAACATCCTATTGGCATACGGCGGCGTAAATGGTCTTGTGGAAGAAGCTCTTGTGTCAAATGGAATGAGCACGGCGTCGAATTGAGTTTGATGGGTTGTTTTGAACACTTCCTTGAGCAACAGTAATGTTTTCAGACGATCTTGCAGTACGTTGTGATCCATGCTTGGGCCTATCACCTACAGACCCTCTTTCTTCGAAATCATTCACTACACGATAAATAGAGCGTTTTGTTGGCATGTTTTTTCTCACAAAAATGTCACGTAACGTTCTCATCGTCACAGTAATCGATGACTGATTTTGATGAAATATTTTAACGATTAAAACACGTTGGTTTATCGAATATTTTTCCATATTAAATTTGCCGCGTGACTACTACACGACTGCCAAATATGAACTGTCAACACTAATATTTACCAAAATGGCGGCAAAACAAAGTAGTACACCTTCCCGGCGGACACCCTGCTCTAGTGAAAAAGTGACGATGAATGCGCCAAAATGATACACTGCACTCGAATACGATTTCACACGAATTGTATATCTGTCAGCTGTCATTAAGAAGAAAACTAAAAAACAAATATTCTGTCGAGAAGTTGTAAATATGGTGCGGAATAGTTTGGAAATGGTGTACAAATTATGACAACTCTTAACAAACAGGAACTACCAACCCTCAACAAAAAAAAAAGCGATACGACGTCATAGAGAAACACAGATGATTACCATATCGATTGCCCGGCGATATGTGATTAATATTCGTAGTCCGTCTTGGCAACGTTAAAAGTAACTCAAAAAATAAAACTCACTGTAGTAGATATGGAAATACCTTGCATTTTAATTAAAATTAAATTTAAATAAAAATTCCCAACTTAATTGGTTGATTAGATCTCTTCATCACCATAAAGTACAGCCCCACCCATTTACAACCCAATTCTAAAAATTGACCATCAATTAACGCGACCCAGTTGGTATAAGACTGCAATTTGCTAGTTAGTCATAGTTCTCCTTTCTGACCTTTTTGACTAAAAAAAAAAACAAAAAACTAAAACGTTTACTATTTCAATTTTTTTTTTTCATTTAACGAACTGACATCATATTTTGTGGTCCAAAGTTTTCCCTAGCACTTCACCCCAATAAATATTCGAGTGTTATTCACCCGTGTTTTGCACGTTTGGGGTATGTTACCCATTCGTATGGATGGAAAAATAAATATGAGAAAAACTGTGTAAACAAAAATTGAAAAAAAATTCATTTATCGTATCTTAATTGGTTCTGCGTTTTTGCATTTCAAGATACTTTTAGGAATTGCTGCTGAGAGGGGGATTTTGTTCTTAGGAAAACGCATTGTTTGAATATTTTAGATTTTTGTGTTTATTTTTCTATCTCATTAGGAAAATTTTAATTTTGGCAGTTTGCACATTCCATGTTTGATACTCTGTTCTGGATGTTCCCTTTGTTTGCTTGGATTGCGGTGCCAACGAACGTTTAAGATTATTTAGACAGATTTAGTCATTACATCGCATCGTTCTAGTTTTTTTTTTTTTAAATTTTGTATGATAGGTTGTTTGTTCGCATTTTATAATGAACAATAATAAATGAATGCTGAAGTTCACTATACGTTTGTTCCGCTTAACCATTAATAATAATAAAAAATATGAAAAGGCTACAACTCGCTGTGCGGATCATTTCATACCATAACTCATTCTTTCCTTAAAATTATTATCCCCAAAATGTATGCTCTATGTGGATAAAATATATAAAATGACATTTTCACAACAAATTGTTCAGCCAGTTTATCAAAATCGTATATGGAACGACAGAAACAACGTTTTTCTACAGCATATGCCTTGGAGTATGGTATACAATTGGTATTTGTTGGAAAACGCCCCCAAAAAATGGGCGTTGGTTGAAATTATCTATTGACAAAATATTTATATTAACTATATTAATATTTTTGAATTGAAAGTTTTTCAAATTAACTTATAATTTTACAGAAAAATTGTCTAAATATCTTGTTCAGACACTTTTTTTCAAATTCTTAACGGTTTGGCTGAAATCAACCATTTTCTGAAAACGGGACGTGCCAGTGGGCAGATTCCAAATGTGTTTAAACTTTTTTCCGCTGAAAGCAACATAGAGTACCTATGTGTACCGAATCTTATAATTCTAGCTCAAAATTTAAGACCAAAAAACTTCTGGCATACGGACAGACATGTTTAAATCGACTCAGCTAACGATTCTGAGTCGATTCATATACCTTACGGTGTATCCGGCTAATTTATTTTTCTATGTTACAAAGTATGTTTCAAAACTAATGTACCCCATGGGATAAGGTATAATAACAATGGGCTCTCATCGGGGAAGGAAAAACAATCTGTAAGTTTATGGGTGATTTTTTGAAGAGTTAAGTTTTTCAGGATGGCAGCACTGGTTAGTACTGGCGTCCAAAAGTCATCTGTCAATGTGAAAAGTTTTCAGTATACTCTGCCATTTAATCATGGAAAGACTTACAAACGAGCAACGATTGAAAATTATTGAAATTTATTATTAAAATGCGTGCTCTATGGAAAAACTCCACCGTTTGTTACGACCATAGTATGGTCGTTGTAATCGACCTGGTGAATCAACAATTCGTGCTGTTATCACCAAATTTCGCACTAAAATTGCTTTGTTGGACATTTAACCATCGACTCGCATGCGTACAGTGCGTACCGAAGAGAATATTGAAGTCGTAGCGTCCAATGTTAATGAAGATCGTAAAGTGTCAATCCGTCGCCGTTCTCAACAATTGGGCATGTGTTACTGAACCACATGGAAAATTTTACGTGTCGATTTTAGTTTGAAAGCCTATAAGATCCAACTTGTGCAAGAATTGAAGCCGAACGACCTACCACAACGTCTATTTTTTTTGGAAATGGGCCTTAGAATTTCTCCATGTAAATCCGCTGTTTTATCGAAAAATTGTGTTCAGCGATGAGGCTGATTGCTGGCTCAACGGACACGTAAATAAGCAAAACTTTCGCATTTGAAGTGGATAACAGCCGCATGCCATACAAGAAGCAAAACTGTCGCACTTGAAGTGATTAACAGCCACAGGCAATACAAGAATTACCGAACCGATGCATCCCGAAAAAACGAAAGTTTGGTGTGGTTTATGGGCTGGTGGCATCAACGGTCCATTTTTTTAAAGGAGACCATAGAAAAAACGATACCGTCGACGGCGAACGATAGAGTCATGATACGCGACTCTTTTGCCCCAGTTGGCTGAGTTGAACATGGTTGACATGTGGTTTCACCAAGATCAAGATTTCTTGTGGGGTTATGTAAAGTCGTTAGTCTATGTGGACAAGCCGAACACGATTGACACGAGTAATTCGTGGAATAAAGGCCGAAATGATCGAAAAAGTGACCCAAAATTGGACCTTCCGAATGGACCATTTGAATCGGAGCCGCGGACAACATTTACATGAAGTTGTCTTTAAAACTTAAATGGCAAAGGCCTATTTATCGATTACAATAACAATTTTGAATATCTGATGCAAATTTGAGTGTTTTATTCGATTTAAAAAAAAAAACTACGCTTGAAAAATCATCCTTATTACAATTGAGTATTTTCTTAAGCTGGATATTTAAAAAAAAAGAATGTTTGGTTCTTCATACTTTGCACCTAGTTTATCGACGATCTACAGTTTGGTGTCAATGCGGTCATCAATGAACATAAATCTCAAATAATCTCGGGATTTCGCCAGCTGCCTCAAGCTGTGTACATCAAGACTGAATTCTTAATCAGTAGAGCAGACTGGAATAATCGGATTCTTATGTAGAATCTCCTTAGTAGTTCGCCTAAAAAAACAGCAGTTGGCAAGAGTATAATTCGTCCTTTGATTTCTGATGAGGTGTCGATGTCGGAAAACATTTTTATTCAGGTAACCTTTTATTGAAAGCCTTATCGGATGTGGAGCTTATGGAAAAAATGCAATTGTTAAGAAATCTTCAAAATCTCACAAATTCATCAAATGCTTCCCATGGAAGCATGTTCACTTTATATGAAAATATGATATCCTCTATAATTTAAAATGGAGATCCAAATGAGCCATGCAATTACAGGGACAGCGCAATAATGGTTTCATGAAAAAAAAATCGAATTCGATATTGCTGAACGATAAGCCCGAAAAAGTAGGTCCCTTAATTTTTAGCAATTTCTGCCATGATGTTGGTCTCAGACCTTATGGGAATTTTTTTAGATAGTTAAAGAAACCCGAGATCTAAAGAAATACCTCCACAAAAAATCGCAAGCAAGAAACCAAATCGGAGGAGCAGGATGATCTCTGCAAATCGCCCTTTATGAGGTGTACCGGGTGTTCCCTCAAAAACACATATCGATGCCCTTGAATCATCGCATCGTGTTGAGACCAAATTTTTTGGGGCATTTTCATCAAGTAGTGAAAAACACGTTCACCTATTCGTCTGAAATCAACATCACTGGGACCTCATTTTCATAAAAAGCCAAAAATTTCAGCTGAAGGAATTGCACACTTTATATGATGGCCATCAATGCGGTTCTCAGAAATTGGTATCAGGCCAGGAGCACAAGTTCTTAACCGCACCTACCGTAAATATGTGCGTCCACTGGAAGTGGAACGATTTCGTGTTGCACCTTGCATGGGTTCATAGAATAATAAAGTCGCATTCGGAGAGTTCCGTCACAATCGCAGCTTGTACGGTTGGTATTGATGATCATAGTGACGAATTAGCACACTGCGGAGATTGCAAGAATAAAGTTCACTCTGCTTCAATGCTTCGGGACTCCAGCTCTTCGTTTTGTTAAGCAACGGTGCTACAGTGAAGCAATTTCCATAGGCGCGCTATGTTGCGATTAAAGAAAACCTTTGAAAAGTAGGATTTTAAAAGTTAAGGTTAAAGAAAAAAGTTTCTAAGTAAGGTTTAGCATAAAACGGAGCCAACATCAATGAGCTTTATGTTCCTCTTAGTCCGATTCATCAAGGAAAGACTCATGTTTAATCGCAGAACGGTGCGGTCTCAGATGGGCCGAGGCAATACAAATCTTCGCCTTGTCACACTAACGGTTCGTTTTTAATGACCCATGTAACAATTGATTTTCGGCACTTGACAGATCCAAATGGGGATACATTGAAGCGATTTTGAGGAAGGCTCGCTGGGTTGCGATCAGTTCAAAAAGGAGACCTTGACAGCATACTAATGCTCCTCACTATTTCACCGCACATTACACATTACATATAAGGCAGAGAGAGAGTCTAAAACCTGGCTACTTCATTTATTTTGTTGAAAAGCTACACTTTTGAAACACCGCATGAGACTTACAATAGGACCGATTCTGAGAGGCCAATTCGAGAGCCTTCTCGTGGCAGTAGAACCGATTCTGAAAGGCCAATTCGATAGCTTTCTTGTGGCAGCTTTATAGCCTCGAATGTTCGCCAGACTTTCGCGAGATTTGGAGCCTTGCAAAAATTAGGTATTGTCATTTGCTGGATTTAAGCCAGGGATCCCTCGTTTAGTAGTGCATTCACCACTGATTTACTGGATCCATCTGGATTATAATCATGCTTGACGTAGTCCTCATATCAGCATCTAAACATACTCAGTAAAAGGGCAGAATCTTGTGGACTGAGTTTGAATCCTGACCAACCAGGTTCTTTTTTGGAAGGTACACTCTACCAATTTCATAATTCCTACCATGATATCGATACCTTGTTTTGTTTTTTTTTCCGTGGGCTGGTGGAAATCTCAAAAGACACGATGAGCTCGTGCCCAAATCAGTTTGGGACTTTAACCCACTAAAACCACCACCCTCTTTGTATTTGTATTGCAACTAAGTATGCGAATTATCTAGCAATTTTTTTATCACGTATAGTAATGATTCAAACATTCAAGTAATGAATGTTTGGCAGGCAACTTTCCTGTGAGAGTTCCTGCTCTCTCTGCAATTTATAACGCGGTTTGTTATTATCGGGCCAAATCTAAGGGCTTAGTTCTTTGAAGACGCCGCAATAAATTTGTTTCGTCAAGAATTTGGAGGACCGTTGTGTTAAAATGTCCCAATAAATGTTTTTTTTTATATTTTCGTGGACAATTTTTCGTTTCATCTTTAACCGAGGGAAAACCCAGATTTCTGTGTAGATCTTCATTCCTTATATACCACGGCGCATTGACGAATGATCTTAACATTTTGTTTTCAAAAGTTTGTAAAATATTTAGATTCGTTTCACTGGTGCAATCCCATAGTTGTATACCATACGTCCAGACCGGCTTTAGCACTTGCTAGTATAATACCAGCTTGTTATCAAGGCTAAGCTTCGAATATTTTCCAACTAACCAGTACAGTTCTCTGTATTTATTTTTAAGTTCTTCGCATTTTTTTTTTACATGCGACTACCATTCTAATTTTGCATCGAGTGTCATTCCGAAATATTTCGCTTTATTTGCAAAATGGACTCGAACCGTATTGAGAAATACTGGCAAATTGTTTGTCCGTTTATACGAAAAATCTAGATGAATCGATTTGCTCTCGTTAAGTGCAATCCGCAATCAGGACTTTGTCTATTAATTAACCGTTTTGTTATTTCATATTTGTTTCCTTCATTATTGTGCCAACCGCTGGTATAGCTGTATCGTCAGCAAACGTGGCAACTATCGTATCGTTTGTTTGCGGGATATCACGTGTAAATAGGAGGTACAAGATTGGGCCAAGGACGCTTCATTGGGGGAACCCCTGCCAATATTTCTTTGAAATCCGAATATTCGTTTCCAACTTTCGCACGTAAGAGTCTATGCTCAAGATATGACACGAGGACCTTATACAATTTTTCAGTCAGCACTTGTCTGAGCTTGCATTGAAGGCGTCTATGTCAAACTTTTTGTCAAATGTGTCACAGTCGAATGTTTACATCTAAACCAAAATTGATGGTCAAATAAAAGGCGTTTCTGATCAATAATAAGGTGTAAGCGACCGAGTAATATCCTTTCTAAAACTTTTGAAATTATTGTAAGAAGTGAAATAAGTCTGTAAGATTTTTTTTCATTCGGTGATTTTCCTGGTTTGAGCGACAATTTTTGAGGAAATTACTTTTTGATTTGCCCTTTTAATTTTTACAAATGCCACGTTTTGGTCTTGGTTTGAGGTTTTACCATTAATACAAAATAAACTATAAAGACATAAAATTTACAGTACACTACAAAATACGCAAATAATTTCCTACATAGGAAGTTTTTTTTGTCTCCTGTAAAATTTTTAAAATGTCGCTTAGTACATTTTTTCGGGAAGGTACCGATATTATATCTGAAAACTAAATAAAATTTAATCTACAGCCGTCAAGTCATTTGTAGTAGAAAATGGAGAGCATAATAATTGAAATCTATGAAAGCCTTAGAGAGTACTCTGAAAAGATTGAGCCACATTCTTAAATTTTTCAGGTCCATTTGGTGTTTTCTAAGAGGAGCCTTCCAAGGCAAGCCATTTTATCACTTCTACCCTGAATATCAAAACTCCTTCCATACCATCCATGGTCAGAGTGATTACAAGCGCATACACAGATATTCCGACCTCACACAATAACTGCATCACTTTTAGCAATCAAAAAAGATCCAAGAATTGCAGCATCTGGCTCATATTTCTTTACTCCAGATTGCATACAAAAGATCGGAATAGATCATTATAAAGGTTTTCGAATAGGGACGTAACGATGTTGACAGTTTCTAGCGGCCATGTTGTTTTGGCGGTTATCTACTGCCAAATCGGTTGTTTTTTATTTAAAAACTGATGTCTATTAACATGTTAACTTACACGATTAAGCAGAAGTCCAAATTATACAACCAAAGATCCAACGGATCCAGGAGCTCAGAAATATTGAACATAGACTACGGCTTCCGTTTGTTTGGTGACTGGTATTCGAAGGTTTGGAAAAGAACCCTGATTTTGGTCGAAAAATCATCTTTAGCGACAAGGAGCATTTTTGGAAGAATGGCTTTGTTAAGATACGAAACTTATGGCAGGACGCCAACGCACATCAGTTGTACCAGGTGGAAATGCATCTTGCGTCATTTATCCTTCCATCTTCAAAAACAAATTCGTCAATGGAGAGCGCTACAGATCTATGATAACCAATTCATATGACCCGTATTCATCGACATGGACATGGACAATATGCGGTTCCACCTGGATGGTGCTACGTGCCACACAGCGAACACCACAATGGACATTCACCACGAACGATTTTTTCTAAATGAAATATCACCTTAAAGTTGTTGAAACTCTTTACTCTAAAGTGAACATAAAAATCATTGTAAATCGTTACAACAATGTGAAGGAGGGCACAACTAGTAAAGCCCTTCAGGTGAACCTTCATTAGATCCCGATCTAAAGTATCTACCGATTATTGCGTATGAAATCCAAAATGCGTTTCCACCCACAACAATACGCGGCTTAAGTTCCCACTATACATCAAGCAAAGTACCAACGGCCCCTGAACTGTATGAAGATCTAAAGCGCACCTCGGGGCAGATACTTAACTCGACAAACCTCAAAATGGTGATGCTTTGGAGAAGGCGTCCAAGTTGACAGATCATTAAATTAGTTTTTCAATACCATCTAGACCATGTCGGTCCGTTTAAATAATAATCAATCCAGAGATTAAGTGTTACGTGTTACGTGAAAGACGTTTATGATAATTACGTTTACACTACCTATACATAAATCATGACATAACCAGGTAGACCCGTAGTTTCATGAGTACTTGGGAAAATGTGGTTCAAATGCATTCCGATAAAAACGTTTGTCCGTAGCATAACTTGAGTTTGTTTTCTCTTCGCTGACTAATGAGGTATCCATATACGAGTTGAATGTTCCTACTGTGAGTAAAGTAATGAGAGGTTTAATTTACTGCCCATGAATGGTAGCATTAAATCGACACCGCAGTTGGCTTAAGGAGCTTTGAATTCTCATTCATTGGCGACAAACATGGCTGCAATTAAAGCTGCAGATGTAACTTGCACATATTGACGAGAGCGCTGTCAGGGTACATATGTTTACAATTTAAATCAATCAAAATGGATATAGATATCATCAACATTTAAAAAAAATGCGGCCTTCATAATCCTTCAATAATGAATGCCTGGTGAAAGATCAGAGAGACGAAATATCCATGATAGGAGAGAGTTGCACAGTGATGTTCTCAAATCAACAATCAGATGTTAATTTAAAGTGCAAATGATTGCATGTTTACTGATAACTAACACCAACTGATATTCATGTAAAAGCGGTATTCCAACTACGGACCCCTCAAAGATTTTCCTCCTCAAATGAGATTTTTTTTCAGCGGAACTTTTCTCTTTAAAAATTCGGATTTCTTACTATGCAGCTTATAATAGTGATGAATTCCCTACATGATACCAACGAGTATAGAACTGCATAGAGTACGCATCACAGCTAAAAATTTTGTAGCCGTTTCAGACGCGGGCGGTAATTGCGAAGGGGAAATTTCGTCGATCGTATGCGTCGGCTATGCTGTTGTTTGATACTGGGGTAGCAATGTAAACACTGGGGTGTCAATATCAGTATCCCATATAGAAAATTTTCGTTGTATGAGATGCGCATTCTATGAAGTTCTATACTCTCTGATGATACGTACAAAATAACCAGCTTGACTCTTTTAGCAGAAAGGGTGAGGTCAAGAATTCACAAAACTGTAGTCTCAGCATAAATCTCCGCTTGGGCAAATGAGGAATCTTGTTGGTCTTGTGGAGATCTCGGAAGGATTCGTCGAACACGCCCAAATATAAACCAGCAAAAAGCTCAGCAAGACTCAAATAAGCTGGTAACCCGTGAATTAAACCTTTTGGCAAACAGCACAATATTGAAAGCAGTGGCATAGAGAGAAAGGAATGTCAGACTACATCATCCCTTATCAAGATTTCGAAATCAAATACTCAATCAAGCAGTTGTCTACCTTGAAAACACCAATGTTAGTCGATGGATCCAACATTTAAATCGGAGTAGGATCTATATTTTACTCCGAAAAGATAGATTCTTATGACAAACTCGTGAAGTGATTTCCCAAGCAGAAATCCCAGCCATACTCGAAGGTGCAGAGTTGTCTAGACATATCACATGAGGGTATCTCCAACTACGTAGATAGTCAAGAGGCCATAAAACTTCTGGACGAAGTTTACGAGTTGGGAAACCCGTTTATCAAAATCCCGCTTTTATAATCCCATGACCGAGGCATCAGTAGACAAAATTGGAGGGAGGAACACCGGCTTTTTTAGAAAGAAGAAAAAAGACCAAGATAAGCACGTGATCGAGGATATAGAGAGGTGCACAGAAATGATGTTCGCAAGTTTCACCAAAAAGTAAAATGTCAAAGCCATAGATATAAGGCGCGGACAGAATCCTGTCGCAAAGGAAACGCTTATGACGTAAATGTGGAAGAACCACTTCTGCAGACTTCTTCACGGCAATAACCAACAATATCCCGCTTTGAGGCAGAACGAACTAATATTGGCGATGACAGCGAAAAAGAGTTCAACAACGCACCTGAAAATGATGGCCTTCTTGCCGAGATATATCAAGCCCTTGGTGATGATTTAGTAAGCATCCTACACCAACTCAATACCACAATTTGATCGGATGAAAGTTCGCCTATAGAATGGAATTTCAGGATTTTATGCTCGTTTCACCAAAACGGAGACCCTCTGGATTCCGCCAACTATAAGTAAGAATAAGTCTCCTCAACATCGCCTACAAGATCCTATCTGTCGGAATATTTGAACGCCTGAAACCGTTCACCAACAATCTAAACGTTTGTGGTTTTAGATCAGGAAAGTCTGAAGAAATCTTCACACTTTAGCAGATCCTGGTAAAAACCCAAGAAGTCCAAATTGATACCAACCACCTATTTATTGATTTCAAAGCCGCATACGACAGCATTCATAGAGACGAACTATCCAAAGCCATGTCTAGTTTTCGTATACCGCCCAAACTCTTCCGCCTGTATAGGATGACGATGGAGAATTCTCGCCGTTCCATCAGGGCTGGAAACGAACTCACTGACACATTCGATACCAAAAAAAGGATTTAGGCAAGACGATGCGCTGTCATGTTACTTCTTTAGTCATATTCTTGAGAGGATTATGCAAAACTCCCGAGCCAGCACCAGAAACACACTCTTCCTTAAATCGGTGCAACCACTAGCTTACGTCGATGATATTGACATCGTTGGTAGGACTCAGCGTAGAAGAAGGAAGCTGCAAAAATCGTCTTAGCAATTTTTGAAGGTAAGACCAAGTATATGCTGTCGAGTTGGACAGAGCGGCACCATTGACAGATCTAACTTTGACCTGATTGACCTGGGACTTTGTATACCTGGGATCTCACTTAACTATGGAAAGAACATCTCGTCAGAAACAACAAAAAGAATTACTCTTGCCAACCGCTGTATCTTCAGGCAAAGAAGACAATTAAGTAGTAAATCCCTCGCTACTAAGGAGATCCTGTACAAGACCCTGATCATCGCAGTCCTGCTCTGGACTGGACTTTTTCAAAAGCAGATGAAGAAATATTTGGTTTTGAGAGAAAAATTCTTCGAAAAATCGTCGGTCCCGTTTGCGTTGATGGGCTATGGAGGCGAAGATTCAACCAAGAACTATATGAGCTGTTCTGCGACACGTTACTAGTATGTCGCCTGATCGTGACCTGGACACTTGACTATGAAAACAATCTTGATATCGTGTGAAACAAGAAAAATTACTCTTGCCAACCGCTGTGTCTTCGGGCAAAGAAGACTTAATTGTCTTCTTAAATCCCTCACTACTAAGAAGATCTCGTACAAGACCCTGATCATCCCAGTCCTGCTCTACGGCGCTGAAGCGGGGACTTTTTCAATAGCAGATAAAGAAATCCTTGGTTTGGAGAGAAAAATCTTCGGTCCCGTTTGCGTTGATTGGCTATGGAGACGAAGATTTAACCAAAAACCATATGAGCTAGTCTGTGACATACTTCTCGTCAAACAAAAATTACGCATTGGACATTCAAGTTGGCTAGGACATAAAGGGCATCAATACACCGGCTCGCTAGAGCCGTTTGCTCTCAGCTAGACGTCGGACGCAGTAGAGGAAGACCTCGCCTAAGCGGCACGCACAAGTAGAAACCGGCTTCAACCAACATGAAGAACGAAACTGGATTGGAGAGTCATGTTGGTTGTAAGTAAATATAAGTAGGTTGTGAGAACAATTGTAAAGCAATGGGTCTGTATTTTTCTGGCAAGCATTTCTTGCTGTTTTGGGAATCGGTTGGATTCGGGCAATTTTCCAGCAACTGGTGAAAGCCTGTTGATCATATTGCATGGAAAATAATTTGCGAGAAACGGGTGCGCATTTTTTTTTTAACGTAAAATAGGCCTGTCAGGTCCAGTTTTTTGTTAAGTTCAAATATTTTGCTATTTGAACTATGGTTTGTTGGATCCTTTTTTTTTATAGAGTCAGAAACAAATGATCTCTGTTAATACCTCTGCGCATTAAGAGAGATGCCTCCGACATCACTTCTGAAACAATGGTCCTCAAAAAAAAAAATTGAAAAACGTTCTCTTAGTCGGCACATTGCAATCTATGGCAATATTTAGAAGCAGAGACAAAATGGTAGCACTTTTGGTATGATAATGCCGAAATGGAACCCAATTGCACATTGGTTGGACCCATCAACTACGGAACACGTAAGGTCTAGGTTTGATTCTGAACCGTGGCAACAGCAATTATTGTCTTTCACTTCCCCTCCTCGCGCAATGATCTGACAAATCATTCGAGATATTGATTGTCGTGAAAAGCATACCCAAGTCATATGATATTGTAGGCCCCTCCGACATGAATATGGGGTCCTACAAGCCTGCTTCGCGAACAATTACTATTTATCTTCGTACATACCATAATGGCAACCTTACACTAAATGCCTTCAACTACAAAAGTACTCAAGCACTTAGGAATCAGATAGACAGAGTTGCCTACCACAAGCAGACAACAGGTCTGACCGCTTCGGTTGGAGATTAATTTTTACCTTTGATGTCTCCTTTCATTTTATCAAACGAATAAATAAATTTTTGTTTGGATTTTTCCTCGTTATTTTGAACACCATTTGTATCTATAACACAGTATCTCAAACACCATCTAAACTCACTCGTATAGCGTGTTAGTTATTTTCTACCACGCACCAGGTTGACATGAGGTTGCACAAAAGAGCGACAACGTGATTCTCATAGTGCTAAACACTTTTTAGCACTTGTCAGGCAACTAAAATTAGCAATTTTCAATAAAAAAAAAATATATAAACGAAACCTGCATCTAATTGCTTTCGTAATAAAAAAAATCTACAAGTTAGCTTTAGATGTAAGACCGACAAAAATATGCGGTCTAACATAACTTTACCTGTTAGCTGAGTGCTGGGGCTTCTGTTTCATGGAACTCAGCACCCATTAGTGCAATGCGCAGCATGATGTGGTGTAGTGCTTTTAATTGATTGGTTTTTATTGCAAAATCAACTATTAAGTGTGTTTACAAAGCCAATTTCATGACGTATGTGATTCATTTTGTGATGGTTCCCTTAGGCGACAACTTCGCCATCTGTTGTTTTGCAATGGTTTCCTCATTCAGCAAATGCACAAACCGAGCGAACAATGTTTTAGTGTATTCCTAATTTTATTCGGAGTAGCATTGGTGACCACCCGAGTTGGTGTATTCGATAAGGTATACATACATTCACGCCAGATGTCGGCTCAAACGATAAACAGCAAGCAGGCAGTTATTTTCAAATAAAATTTTAAATTAAAACTGAACATTCGTTAATTTAGCTTTTTATAATTTTTTCATTGCAGAAAATGAAGGAGAACTCTCTAGAAAAAACAAATTACTGCCATGGGGTCCGCTGTATTGCGTTCTTCAACAAGACGAGCAGTCATTCACCGCATATTGCAGTGAAGAAATTTCGGTAAGGGGGGTCTATTCAAAACCAAATAATTTTTATGTTATAATCAAAACTAATAAAAATATCAACTAAATAATTATGTTTTAGATTATTACTAACACTCACGCTTTTATTTCTTTCTCTTCTTCTTTTTCACACTTAAACTTTATATTAACATGCAAACAATTTTGGAAAAAAATAAAAAAAAATATTTTGTTCATCAAAAATATGCACTTATTGTAGATATTTCCTGCGACTCCTAACAAAGAGGTTCGTATTGTCTTTAGTAAATGTTGTGTTGTTAACTAATTTTGTCAAAAGTATTTCTAGATTTCGTGTTTTTTTTTTTGTTTATTAGTCGTGATTTTTAGCTCTTTGCACTTGAAATAAGAGTCTTGAAATAGGGACGCTCTATTTTTAGATTTAAAGAATTTTTTTTGGAAAGAGCACTTTATGGCAGTAAGTATGGAACCAAATTTTGTTTTTACCAACATCTGGTTGAGTCTGACCAATGAAATCAATGTCATCGGCGTAGTTGCATTGATTTATGGAAGAATGTGTCTCTGGCGTGGCTCGGGAGTTTTGCACAATCCTCTTAAGAATGAGAATAAGGAAATTACGTGAAAGTACATCGCCTTGCCTTGATCTTGTTTTGGAATCGAAAGTTTTGTTGAGGTTGTTTGCGACCCTGAAGGAGCAGCCATCCTGCTATGACTGATCAGTTTGGACGGTAACGAAATGATGTCGTATGCGGCTTTGAAATCGATGAATAGGTGGTGGGTATCGATTTGGACTTCTTGGAGTTTTCCCATGATCTGCTGAAGTGTGAAGATTTGATCTGTTGAGAATTTCCTGGCCTAAAACAACAATGATGAGGGCCGATCAGGTTGTTGTTAAACAGCTTCAAGCTTTCATGAAAGATAGGACAGATAGGATCTTATAGGCAATGTTGAGGAGACTTATGCCTCTGTAGTTTGCGCAGTTCAGAGGGTCTCCCCTTTTGTGGATCATGCAAACGATGCTGAGGTTCCGTTCATCAGGCATACTTTCATCCGACCAGATTTGGCATATGATTTGGTAGATGTTACTTACCAAATCATTTCCGCTGGCTTTATAAAGCTTAGCCGTCGGGAAGCCTGTCATTTCCGGCATTATCCTCACTTCATTCAGGTCGGGTGGTTGGCTGTCGTCGCCAATATTGAATGGTTCCTTCTGCCTGACAGCCGAAAGTTGTTCGTCATCGCAGTCTAACAGTCAGAAGCAGTGGTTCTTCCATATTTTCAGCATCGACTGTGTTTCAAGTACGTTTGTATGTTCACCTCGACAAGATTCTGTTCAAACCTTTAATTCCTGACTTTGATGTTTTACACTTTGGTAAAACTTGCTAACATCATTCCTGGAGTGGCAGCTCTATATATTGTAGATAGCGCGCTTTTCTTTCCCTTTTTTCTTCTTTCTGAAGAGCCAGTGTCCTTTCCTTCATCTTTGCCTATAGAACTTAATGGCAGTTCTCGTATTCACCTGCAGCTTAGCCTCATAGGCTCGGTTCTTGCCTGCGGGCATCTATCGTCATTCCTCATCAAACCACGAGTTTCTTGCTGGTGGGGGCGAGAACATAGCACATCTGTTGCTGCTGCTGCTGTTAGTATGGTGTTAATCAATAGGTTAAGGGATACGGATTACGCGAAGGCCTTGGCAGTCTCATGCCATTACAGTCTTTTTGATTTTTTGTGAATTGTTGTGACAGCTGGCCATGGCTCAGAGGAATGCGTAGTTGACTTTTAAACGCTGCTGGTTCAAGCCCCAGCTTCGGCAGCATTCTTTTTCTATCTGAGGCCACCTGATCATAATACGTGACAATATAAATCTTTGTCTCCTCCTCTGTGCCACGTAGTTTTATGTTATATGGCTTTCCTTCTATGTGTCTATCTGTCTCTCTCTGTTGTATTAATGTCTTGCTCTGTCCCAGCCGATGGATTCAGTCGCCAGTGCTGTTATGTGTCTGTAGTTCGTTGCATTCATGTGCGAAGTATTCTGATGTCAATGTCAATGTCGATGATTTGTTGTGGTGTGGTGGATATCCGCATTCTCACCTTGGCTGCAACAAAGTAGATGTCCGAGTCGATATTAGCCCCTCGGAATGTTAGGAAATCCAAAATACTGGATATGTACCTCTTGTCTATCGCAATGTGATTAATTTGATTGACCCTTAGTTGATCTGTTGACCGGTATACCCCCTTATGAATATCGAGGTGAGGAAACCGCGAACCAGCTATAGTGACAATTCGTTCTGCAGTGAAGTCAATTAGCCTAAATCCGTTGCAATACTATTTTCCGACACTACTGTGAAAGATGTCTTCTCTTCCTACATTTGCGTTAAAATCTTCCAGCACGATTTTAACATCATACTTCGGTAGTCGCTCATAGGAATTGTCAAGGAGCACGATTTTAACGTCATACTTCGGAAATCCGAAACCCTTTGTTTTTCCTGGATAAAAAAAAAATACAAATTTTTGGCTCGTTAGTACCCGGGGTCGAGCTTTCTCACAACCACTCATGTCTGCGTGTGTACTTCTTGCACGATGGTGGGACCTCCTGTTTTATGCCGACTCCGAACGGCGAATTTGAGATAAGCTTTTCTCGACAATTGATACTACTCGGATGATTTGTCAGATCATCACGAGAGAAGGGCCAGTGAAAAATCGTTTTGGGGTTGCTACGGCTGGGAATCGAACCCAGACCTTCTAGGCGGCAGTTCATAGCGCCACTGTGCCTGGATAACAGCTTTATATCTGCTTTGTAGTAGCTTAGGGCTTTAACTAGTTCCTGGACCTCTCGTGTTTAATGTTTTCACATTTCAGGTGCAGATACGAATGCTGCTGTCCTTTTTTTTATTTTGCATCGTCGTCAGCAATAAAATGAGTCCTTTCCGAGGCTCCTGAGTCCTTCGTAATAGCACACACCCCAACCTGGGGGGCCAGTTCCAATTTATTAGATACATTTAGGACACGGGGCATCAGTATCCACTACGGATTTGGGAGCTACCGTTGGCATTTCAGCTCATCCGCCACCATCTCTGTTCAAGGGGACTGACTTACCGTTGAGATTCCTAGATGACCTGTTGTCCGTATATGTCGAAGCAGCTCAATTTGGTTATTCACTTTGTCCATCCTAACTGGGACTGTATACCCCACCGTTGATTCCATCTTGGGAGTTCTTCCTATGCCGCCTGGTATGTAGTCTTCTCCCCGCTCTCATCTGATGTCGCCAACACTTTGCATTGGGATTGAGACCCTATCTACGGTCAAGAGAGAGTCGGAGTTGATAGGTGAAAACTCAAGCTTTCATAAAATAAAGCATGGTTCAATTTTAAGGGCCGATGTTGATTTTGATTAAAATACAAATTATTTAGGAAATTATTGTCATTTTTTTTATTATGATAATATTGGTATAATTCAATTATGTATGAAACAAAATATCGGCCAAATGGCCGCCGCGACCTCGGCGGCACACCTCCATCCGATGGTCCAAATTTTCAATGACGCTGAGGCATAATCGAGGTTCTATGCCTTTAATATGCCGAATTATCACATTCTTTAGCTCTTGAATTGTTGCTGGCTTATCGACGTACACTTTTTCTTTCAAATAACCCCCAAAGAAAGAAGTCCAACGGTGTCAAATCACACGATCTTGGTGGCCAATTGACATCGTCACCACGTGAGATAACACGGCCATTGAATTTGTCCCGCAAAAGAGCCATTGTTTCGTAAGCTGTGTGGCAAGTGGCAGGTCCTGTTGAAATCACATATCGTCCACATCCATATCTTCCAATGCGGGCCATAAAAGTTCGTTATCATCTCACGATAGCGAACACAATTCACAGTAACTGCCTAACCGGTCTTATTTTGAAAAAAAAAAAATACGGGCCGATGATTCCGCCAGCCCATAAACCGCACCAAACAGTCACTCTTTGTGGGTGAATTGGTTTTTCGATAGTCACTCTTGGATTATCATTCGCCCAAATGCGGAAATTCTGCTTATTGACAAATCCACTGAGGTGAAAGAGTGCCTCATCATTGAAGATGATTTTCTTCGAAAGTTGATAGTTGCCATTTCTTGCCACCATTCTGACCATTAACGACGCCTGAAATGGTCAAGAGGCTTTAGTTCTTGAGGCAATTGTAAGCGTGTAAATGCAAGTCTTTATGAATTATGTTCATCAACGACGAGCGTGAGAGGTGCAATTGTTGGGCACGACGACGAGTTGAGGCGGAAGGCTCGTCAGCCACACTATCGCGAACAGCAGCGATATTTTCTGCAGTAAGAGCTTTACGAGTATGCACTGATGTTTTCACATCTCCTACAGACCCGGTTTGCTCAAATTGTTGCACGATTTGTCCGATTGTACGCACATTCGGACGATTAAATTGACCGAAAAAATCACGAAGTGCACGATATGCATTTTGATTTCAACGCCGGTTTTCATAATAAGCCTGAATAACTTTAACGCTTTGCTCGATTGTGTATCTTTCCTTGGTTCAAATTGAGGAAGTTTGAAATTCAGAAATGTCAAATGAAATGCAGAAAAAAGCTGCACGTTTAGGTGTGGTTCACATTCAACATCGGCCCTTAAAATTTAACCACCCGTTATAATCGCATTGCCTACCATTTGACCACCTAATTTATGTAATTTCTGAGACTCTTTTATTGGTGGATGAATTTTTAGTGACCCATAAATTTGTTGTGGAGAATACAAGTAGGGGGTATAACGCTAACATTTGTCGCAAGCAACTAACTAGGCTTTACAAAAGTCTTTATATAACACCGAACTATTTCGGATGAAGTTGGTTATTGAGAACGGACTTCTTACTCTTGTCCTGCAAAAAATCATCATCTGCATTTAAGAAAAATGTATCTATAGTAAGCTAATGTGAAGTTTTTGTTGCTATAATTATAGTAGGTTCCTAACATTTGTAATAGTTATCACTTTTTCTAAGAATTTTAATATTTTTTTCAACAAACCTGGGTCAAACCTGCTGTTTTAAATATTAATTCACTCAAACAGATTTCCAGCATGAACGAAACAAACCTGCTTAAGCCAAATAAAAGTGATAAAGTGTGAAGAGTTAAAAATCAGAATTATTTCCTTTGTTTGTCATAATTAATTATCAATATATGAACACAACGTCAATAAATTTGAATAACAAATAAAATTTATTTAAACAAAAAAATTAAATACACAGTTAACGGACATCCTGTTCAATGAATACCCCCGAGTTCGATTGGATCGAGTACGGAGGCCAGCAAAAGCACTCTGGGATGGACCACCAACAGTACGTGAAGAAGCTGAGGAATCGGATGGTTGTCCGATAGATATAGCAGCGAATACTACGCTTTACAGTGATTTAGGTAAGTGTCGTTGTTTTTAATTTTATTGGTAAATGCATTACATTTTCAAAAGATGTGATATAGTAAAAAAAAATCAAGATTAAGTATCCTGTTCGTTTTTAGAACCAAATGCATTATTTTATGTTTCGTTGTGTTTCCATCGATATTGAATGATCAAATGCGTGTTAAGTCAATAGACTTACAAACATGTCCATAGTACAGTCTTTTGTCAATCCATTTGTACTGACTTAACAAATTCTCTATTGTTCGATGTCCTAGCATGGTTAAGACTTAGGTTTATACCCACCATAGGGTATGAGGTTCCGCCGTCGTGCAAGAATTTCAAACGTATAAATAAATCCTCGAAGAAATAAAAAGTTCGGCCCTTGGTCTTAACGAATTTGTTGCGCCAACATATTGTATTCGATTTATATTCAATGACCAATGAATATTTTTTGATTCATTTTTTTTATTTACTTAAAATATTAACTTACTACTAGACAAAAATGCTTAAATCTAACTTATCAATAACTGGTTTACTTAATCTAACTTATCGGCCCTTAGTGGGCGCTGTAAGCTTACATTTAGCCGTTTTATTTTGCCTTTAGGCTTAGATTTGTCGGTTTTTTGGTTTTATATTTAATTTTGATTTACAAAGAAAAAATTGAAAACTTTGTTTAGTGACTTTTTTTTGTTAAATATGAAAGTTTATTCTAGATTATATATAACTTAAGACTACTTAAACTACTTAAGCCTAACTTAAGACTACTTAAACTACTTAATCCTAACTTAAGACTACTTAAACTACTTAAACCTAACTTAATTATAATCGGGGTGGCGAGCCCTCGTTGCGCATGCCCCGAGGGGTCGCCATCCTGATTGCGTCTTTCGGTCCACCGCAGGCTGCGTACAATAGCCAATATGGTGCACAAGCCCCACCCCAGACCTTGTGATAAAATCTTACCTATGGAGTTGGACTAAAAGTCCGCAAAGTCCTGAGGAAGTGCAGAATCACCTTCCTCATATAGCCACCAGAATTCAGTGCGCTGTTTTGCAGCATCGATCCTATCGCGATCCGATACCGCCGTGCTAAAGCGGAGGAGCTCCGGAGCATTGTCGACGTACCCGTCGCGGATTAGCCGTTTGTCCCGCGCGTCACGATATCGGTGGTATAAAACCGGGATACCGTTCCTGTCTTGTACTAACCCTAACGAATCGATGTAAATGAATGCCTCTGGTGGAATAAAGCCCGATATGAGCGTGCTCTCCATGTATAAATCATTGGGATAATAAGCCCCAAAGATCAGGCTGTTGTCGCTACTCATCGCCCTTGAAGCGTGCCTTCGCGTCACCTTAATCAGGAAATTGTCAATTCTATTCAACTGAGCCCCATTGTATAGAACCTCGTTGCGATAATATTTTATGTACTCGGAGTCCGGCGTTCGGTACAATCCTAAGCAGGATCGGAGACAACGTCTCTCAAACAGCCGTATCCTTTCCATGTAGGATGGTGATACATTGAACCACACGGGACAACCGTAAGCGATGATCGGCCTTATGAGGGCCATGTAGCAAATGACTTTCACCCTTGAATCAAGTTGACTGCTATGAAACAAACTTCTTGTCAGAGCATAAGCCCCCCTAGCCCTGGCCAGACAAGCATCCACATTTTTATTAAAATATAGAAACTTGTCGAGCCAGATGCCAAGGTATTTGACTTCACTTCTCACCGCCAACGGCCGTCCATTTTTGCAGTTTTTTCTGGTATCGTAAGAAGCCCTCTGCACTGGGGTCCTGAACAGAATTCTTTCGGTTTTTTGGAAATTGATCCTCAATTTCCAATCATCGCAATATCCCTTAATGTGATCGAAGTCACGTTGCAAAAGTGTGTTGATGACCTCGATTTTCGGACCAGATCTGTACGCCACTAGATCATCTGCGTACGCTATAGCGTGTCTGAGAGAACCTACAAGATCACTTGTATAAATGTTAAACAATATCTTGGAGTTCACCGCCCCCTGTTGTAAACCGTTTTTAATTTCAAAGACTTTACTCGAAGTTACGTTGCCACATTTGACAACGAACTTCTTTCCCATAAGAATTTCATAAATCATATATAGCATGGGTTTACGCATGCCCAGTCTGGTCAGCTTGTAGAAAAGCCCCTCTAACAATACGGTTTCGAAGGCCTTCTCAAAGTCAACCAGACAGGCCCCTGTACATTGTTTTTTGGACTTATTCCATTGGATGTCGGACACTAGTTTCGACGCGGCATGAATGGTATCATGCCTCGCTCGAAAACCAAACTGATTATCCGGAATAATTTTGTTTTCCTCAACCCACTTAAGCAGAGCTCTATTGACTATCTTCTCGAATACCTTGCTTACATTCGGCAGTGATGTTTGATGTCTTGATGATTTAGCCCGTGGTTGGAGTAATTTCCAACTCCAGGCCAAGGCATGTTGAAGTGACAAAATCCTTCTTACCCTATTTTGTAATACACTATGGTAACGCATGATACAATCAAAAACATATTGTCTCTCCATTTTGAATTTCGTTTGGTTCTACGGATCTGCATCATCGACGCTGAAGATACAACTAAACGCCATTGACGATCATAGAGGGTTCGCCATCACACAGCACAATTATACCATTTTGTGTCCATTGTGATACCACGTGGGTATAGTCCATTCCTTGTTACCTGTGAGAAAACTTGAAAATCAGAAAACCATTGATGAAACTTATGGTGTCGCTAATGTATGGTCTATCAAGCAAAATGAGTCCCTTGGATCTCCTTAAATCCAGCTAGAGCGGCAGCCTAGAGTTATCTATTAGTTTGTGTAGACTGATTCCATAGTGATTTAATGGCCGCTTGGCTGTCCGAGAAAATGCTAACATACTTGGCAGATATTACATTCTCTATCAGGCCGAATAAGTCTTCTTTGATCGCCATGAGTTCTGTCTGACGAAACGCTTCAATGATTAGGAAGACTCAAAGAGAGGCTGAGATTTAGCCAGTAGGAGAAGACACCAGCACTTCTCCGTCGTTTGTTTTGGAGCCATCGGTATAAACATGGACGAGTCATTTTACAAGGTGGGCCAAAAGAAGTCTTCCGATGTTGTTTGGCTATTCAGCATATTGGTTGTGTCTTGCGCTGTGTGTGCCGTTGCTCCGTCCTGTTGGAACCACATGTCCTCTAGTCCTAATTCGTCCAATTGTGGCAGAAAAAAATCGGTTAACCTGGCCCTATAGCGCGCACCTTCGACTGTTCTCTTTTGACCAGTGGCGTTCTCGAAAAAAAAAAAATGGCCCGATGACTCCTCCAGCGTGAACAGCGTGGATTTTCCCGCTGAGGTGGAAATGAGCCTAATCGCTCATTACGATTTTGGTCGAAAAATCGTCCACTTCGTCATCGAGTTTGAGGATGGCTTGGCGTTGGTTACTCGCGTTTGGCGATCGACAGGCAGCAGCTGATGCACGGACTGGACTTTGTACGGGAACATGATCAAGTATTTGACAAAAATTCGCCTTAGCGACGACCGAATGATGGCTAAATGCGATACGACAGTTCGACATCCTCGGCAACAGCGGCGATATTCTCGGCACAACGGCGCTCCGGGGCCAGCCACTCTCGGTAGCGTCTCGTGTGGTGCCATGCTCTTCAAGATTGATGGCCAATCGGCGCAGTGCTTGCGCATTCGGTGTCGAACGTCCGGGGAATCGTCGACGGAATTCGCGCTGCACCAACACTATAGACGAATTTTTACGCAATAAAATAGACACGATTATTCCGCGTTCTTGGGGAGTGTATCTCTCCATGGCTTATTCACTTGTATTCTACATCTGTCTAGTCCAAAAATATCAAAACAGATTTAACATTGGCGGCCATTTGCAAAAATCTCTTTGGCCCACCTTGTACTTACTTACTCATCGGGCTCCAGACCCGTAATGAGTCTCTACCTGAGACACTGCAGCATTCCATCCTCAACGATGTCGGGTTCGCTGCTTCCAGTTGTCTAGACCAAGCGCTCTGGCATCCGCGATGACTTGGTCTTTGAAACGTCTTCTTGGTCTTCCTTGCCTTCCCGAACCTGGGGGCTGGGATTCGAAGATCCCCTTAGCTGGATCATTATTGTCCATTCGCTCGATGTGGTCGAGTCAATATAGTCGACGTGTTTTGGCTTTTTGGACTACATCCACATCTTGGTACAGCTCATAGAGCTCGCGGTTGTATCTTCTCCACCATTTGCCTCCTCGCACGCAGGACCGAAAATCCGTCGAAGTATTTTTCTCTCGAAAGAGCCCAGTATCAGCTATCCCTTCTTGCTTATCGTCCAGCACTCGGCGCCGTAAAGCAGAACTGGCAGGATAGGGGTTTTGTAGATCACACATTTCGTCCTTCAGGTAAGGAGTTTTGAACCTAGTTGTTTCGCCAAACCGAAGTAGCAACGGTTACCTTTCGTTTCTTCCTTTCTTCGCCGGATCTCCACTAGGGTGTCATTCGTGGAGTCTTTGTTTACTCCGTGGTGGGTTAACTCCTTAACTACCTCGAAATTGTTGCTGACGTTGTGACGTTTTGTCCTAGGCGGTGGACAGATGCTTGTATGTTTGTTGATAGCATCAAAGTTTATAAAGCCATACAGATGACGTATTGAGAACAAAAAACATAAACCTTTGCTTACCAGCTTCACGGTACGGGCGGGCGGTATGCACGTGCACACATGAGAAACGAGGTCGAAATTATAGAACAATTTTTCTGGTATGCAGTGCGTCATCTGTATGGCCTTATAATCTTTGATAGCATGTACTTAGACTTATCCTACTTCAAGGCCAACGGATTGCGCCTGCTTTTCAATCGCCGTGAACGCTTCTATCACGGCACGCTGGAAGCGACCGACGATGTCAATATCATCCGCATAGTCCAGCAGCTGGACGGACCTGTTAAAAAAAGTGTCTTCAGTTTTGGGACGAGTCATTTTGCACAGGTTTGTTACTTTCCAATGGCGATCTGTCTTTGATTGTGTCCTGGAAACTTTTGTCAAAGTTTAACCTGGTAAGGGTGTAATCAGTGTTTTCAGCTAAAGCTTCCTTGTTCCACAATGAATTGTATATGGTAGAAGATAACTTTGTCGATCTATCTACATTTCTGCTCTTCAATGTTCGGCAGCAGCTTGTAAGTCCCCAGTCAATCCATTTGGTGTCGTCTTTGACATTCGGTTTATTTCAGCAGTTTGCCTAAAAGGGCTCAGTCTGAATTCTAAGATAAGATAAGATAAGTCGACGCCTAGATTAAAAAAAGCCACGCTTTTACATTTCATACATTGCATATACAGTTTTGTATGCCCAACTTATCCAAGGGGATGTCAATCTGTAAACAGGGTTAATCCTCCCATTATGGGGGTTACGTATTTAGCTTTGATTTTCTTACTCTTGCAACCAGTTTTCTTATTAGGTGCCTAAGTCCCCTCCCATGTTCGGCATTGGTCTTGAGATTTCGATGATTGGGCAGCTGTCACTCACTCAGGTGCTGAAGTTGTTCTCTAAAGTTACCCAGTGGTACACCAATGTTTTATCCAGGGTTTCGACTCTATTCTGTGCTTTATCATCTACGTTGCAAACCCCTCAAATTGTGGACGACTACGAATGAAGAAGGTCTCTGTTTTATGGGCACCCAACATAGACCATTGATAGTAGCCTATAGTAACAACCGTCCCTTGTTTGAAACGTTTAAAGGTGTCCCGTCATATTTATATTCAAAATAAAATGTTTTTATACCTTAAAGGTACAAAGAAACCTTGATACTAAAAAATAGTGCTCTGCGCGTTACGCATAATATTTCAGTGTGCAATTAAAATCGAAACTTCGCGACTTGAATAATTTATCATATAGGTCTTAACTTTAAAAGTAGTGGTTCCTCAAGTTACCTAATCCACTTTTTATGAACCACATACATAAAAGGAGTGTTTGTTATGAGTTTGTCAATGCTCAACATGACTTCTAATATGTACCAACGTTTAAGGGGTGTTTTGATAATTCGGGTTTATTTTATCTTGGAAACATAACTTGGTGAAATCTGTGTTTCGGATTTATTGAGTTCTAGGTTGCATACCACGTCTTTTTGTAGTTGTGCTACGTATTTGTTATTCTCCAAAAAATACTCTGCAGATACCATTTTGAGGGTTTTTAGCTTCTGAGCTCCATAAGTTAACTTGAAAATTTGGATCAACGTATCTGTCATGGAAAAACTTACTCATGACTTATCAAGTGTAAAACGTGAGGACAAATAATCCGCCATAAGTAAGTTTTCCAAAAAACGTGAGGTCCTTTGTTTAAATCCCGAAAGTGACAACATAAAGGAGTTTTCTTTGCTCTATTTTTTGCAAAAGTTTGACAAACCTCCAAGAGTAACAATGTCATCAGAAGTTTCTCAAATATGCATTTCGGATGTGACATTAATAAGGAGATCCACTTCTTGGTCCTGAAATAACAACTTCGCAGACACAAATGAAGGAATAAGCTAGGTTTGAGACCCTGTATGTGCCGGTAATGCCAGATGTTTAATTTCATATTTTACAGGGTGTCCGCCGGGAAGGTATACTACTTTTTTTGTTTATAATTTTTGATTAAACGAAAGAGAATGGATCTTATATTTTTAAATGTTTTATTTAATGTCGGCAATTATTTATGGAATACAATATCAGGCAAATGTTCGCCTCTGTTAGTTTACAAATGCAAGCCCTTTTGAGCAAATTTGACTTTATATTCTCACACATTTCACGCGGTATTTCATCAATTTCATCAGGACTTTTTTATTAGAGTTCCTCAAGCATTTCTTGTTCGTTTGCGTAAACCTTGCTTTTCAAATATCCCCACAAAAAGAATTCCGGAGCACTCAAATCAGGCGACCGTGGAGGCCAATGAACATCACAATTTCTTGAAATAAGTTGTTGTGGAAAGAGGTCTCGCAGTAATTCCATTGTAATCCTGGCTGTATGCGATGTGGCAGTGAATCAAGTCCAAAGCATGTAGTTGTGGCGTTAAAATGTTTTCAATCATATCACGATATCGCTCCACATTCACAATTGTCGTTACGCCGTTTTCATTTTCAAAGAAGTAAGGTCCAATTATTCCTTCTGACTAAATTGCACACCAGACTTTTACTTTTAATAGATGCAAAGGTGACTGATGAATAATTTAAGGGTTTTCCATTGCCAAGAACCTTTTATTTTTTATTTTATCTTTTTATATCCATTAAAATGTGCCTCGTCACTCATTATGATTTTTTTTTCATAAAAATCGGGGTTGTCATGGGCTAGCTGTAACATCCTATTAGCATGTACGGCGGCGTAAATGGTCTTGTGGAAGAAGCTCTTGGTCAACTGAATCTTAAATGGAAACAGATGCAAATCCTTATGCAAAATTGTGACCAAAGTTGTTTTTTAAGGACCAAGCTTCTGAGCACGGCGTCGAATTGAGGTCGATGGATTGTTTTGAATACTTCCTTGAGCAGCAGTAATGTTTTCAGCCGATCTTGCAGTAAGTTGTCTTCCATGCTTGGACCTATCACCTACAGACTCTATATCTTCGAAATCATTCCCTACACGATAAATAGTGCGTTTCGTTGGCACGTTGTTTCTTCGAATCTTTCTTCTTTAAGTGGCTACAATCCGGAATGAACCTGGGCCTCAACCAACATGCATTAGCCCGGTCCTTAGTTAACTGCCTCCAGTTGCGCACTCCAAGTTGGTTGAGGTCGGTTTCTACTTGTGCGCGCCACTTAAGACAAGGTCTTCCTCTACTGCGTCCGACGTATGGCTGGGAATCGAAGACTCTGCGAGCCGGAGTATTGGTGTCTATTCGTTCTACATGTCCTAGCCATTTTAAACGTCCAATGCGGAGTTTTTTGACCAGGGACATTTCAGTTCTTGGTTGAATCTTCATCTCCATAGCCCGTCAACGCAAACGGGACCGAAGATTTCTCCTCATAAATCGACTAATTATTTCTTCATCCGCTTTTGAGACGGTTCATGCTTCAGCGCCGTAGAGCAGGACTGGGATGACCAGGGTCTTAAATAAAATCTCCTTAGTAGTTCGAGTGAGGGCTTTACTACTGAATTGCCTTCTTAGCCCGAAGAAACAGCGGTTGGCAAGAGTAATTCTTCGTTTAATTTCTGACGAGATGTTGTTGTCAGAGTTAATAGCGGAGCCGAGATAGATAAAGTTACGTACTACCTCAAAGTCTTATCTGTCAATGGTGACTTTCTGTCCGATTCGTCGATGTTGTGTGTCCTTTCGTGTTGACAGCATATACTTCGTCTTGCCCTCATTTACTGCTAAACCCATTTTTGCCGCTTCCTTCTCTATACTAGCAAACGTGGCTGTGACATCACGTTGGGTCCTACCAATAATGTCAATATCGTCGGCGTATGCTAGTAGTTGTACAGATTTTTGGAAAATTGTGCCTCTGTTGTTGGCTCGTGAGTTTTGCACAATCCTCTCAAGAATCAGATTGAAGAAGTTTATCGAATATTTTTCCATAATAAATTTGCCACGTGTCTACTTCACGACTCTCAAATATGAACCATCAAGACTAATGTTTACCAAAATGGCGGCAAAACAAAGTAACCTTCCCGGCGGAGTTCCTGTATAGGAATCCCAAACTCAGAGAATTTTTTTAACTTGAGTTTGAAATCTTCTATCAAATATATTCGAGGAATTAGTAATATCTCGACAGTAGTAAGTAGCGGAGGAAAGCAATGTACTGGTAAGTCTTGGCAATACGAATATCAATATGTATACGGATACACAGATACTCCATCCAAGACCAGGCTTGTTCTTTAAATCAAATTATGAGCCAGACTGGGTGCTTTGACATTTTTTTGTCATAACTAAAAAAATACCTTGAAGGTGCATATCAATTGATTTGCTATATGACGCAGCTACTACAGATAAGGTTTGGTAATATTTTGGTCTTGCCATAAGCTTCGATGACATAGGATGACATCTGTTTGTTGTATCATGACAAAATTCTATTACAATGGTCTCAGTTACAAAATCGGTCCAAAAATTGCAAGTCCTGTCGATACGTTTGAAATCGAAAATTCGGACCAAAAAGAATTCTTTGCAGTGGGGTAATATTTTTTTTACATCATAGCCATGTCCGATAAGTTAATAAGAATGTGTCCACTTAGGATCTCCTCGGTTCTAAAATGTTCCTTGCTCACTTACACTAACTTTTGAACTGAATGTGATCATTCTACTCTAATCCTAGTGACGGGCTGTCGCGCAGAGTTCGATTTTTTACCAGCCCTCTTCTCATCATGATCTGACAACTCATCCGAGTAGTATCAATTGTCAAGAAAAGCTTATCTCAACAATCAAGATACAAAATCTGGTAGCACATCTAATCACTACCTCAAAACCATAAAGAATTGTGTACTTCCTGATGTTGTTGTCAAGGACTTAAATATATTTCACGTCTCCGTAGCCATTTGGGGCATCAGCTAAAAGCTTTAAAATTTCATAACTAATATTATGACTGCTATGCCCCCTTTTGAGAATTATTATCCAGGTAAAATCCCCACTGGGAGGCGTGGCGCAATGCTCCAAACCACCTCGTGAAACCGTTAATTCTTTCCACTTCTATTGAACAAGGTATTAACGAAGCCCGTCATTATTGAAAGAAAAAAAAGGCCATGCAACAAAATATAGGTTAACCCGATAAGATATTCCATAATTGGATAAACTTTACCGTTCATAGTACAAAGAATGACTGTCCATCGATAGATATGCATATTCATGTTCTGAACTCCGTGAAATTGTGCTCATTATCGTTTAACGATAGCCCGCGCATGGTGGAATGGAATTCTTAACCACAATCGTTTAATCAGAATTTCGGAAAACGCCCCCCAAATACCAGTTTACATGTTAGCCATCCTCGTGGTCGTTATCAAACCTTTATCGGTATCATAACGCCATATAAACAATAAACAGGTGCTTCTGGTACCGCATACGTCAGAGAATGGAAAAACAAAAACAAATAACAAAACGTTCCGATTCCGATGCATTGACCCTACCCCGGCAAATGAACTTCAACGTTTCCACAACTTTTTGCATTGGTATGAGGTTGATGTGTCTCGTATCTATCAACCTGAACCTGAGGGCTGAGAGTGAGACTCCAACTCCAAGTATCCGACTCCAAGTATCCAACTTCCAAGTTAAAAGCCAAACTAAAGCTTTCCTCCACCGTTTAGCCGTGTGTTTGTGGAATGTAATGCAATTGCATGAAGAGCTTTTCCACCTCATGGGATGGGGGGAATCGATGAATTTTTAAAGCACAACGTAACGAAGAGTATCTTTTGGATATTTACGCACCGCTACCATACAGACACAGCCAAAGCGATGAACCTCACGTTACGCATGAAGAGATACCTCGCACACTCTGTCACTTTCCACATGTGTATGGTATCTGTGTACTTTGTGGGGAGAAAACATTTTGAATGAAAACCGTTTTCATGGCGTTTCGCTGTCTCTACTTTGGGTTTGGGGTTTAGTTCACTTTTAGCTTCCGGTGGATTAGTTGTTAGCGGCTCTGTCGGTTTAAGATCTTCCAATGCGTGTATCTCTTTGTCGAGTATATCTAGCGCGCGCGAGAACGTTTCAAAAAAAAATTGTTGATCTTTTTTTTTTTGGCAGTCATAGCAGGTCATTATTGCTAGTTTGCGAATTTCAAAAATTTTTCAAATTTCTCTACACGTTTGTGCTAAAATTAGATTCGAAGATTTGTTTCGATGATAAATTTTGACAGGAGTAGAATTTTAATTTAAAAATCAAAGAAATACAAAATTAAAATAAAAAAAAAAATAATTTCTGGTGCTAAAGTGCTCTTTCCCAAATGGGACTTTAAAAAAATAAATTTGAAAAAAAAAAGTTAGTGAAAAAGTGAAGTAAGATTGAAAACTAATTATCACACTCCGCTACCCCTGTCTTTATATGGATTTTGGATTACACCTTAATACGATAACATCGCCTTCAGTTGATAAAGAATTCGATTTCTGTGCTGAAATGTAGGTACCTATACAAAGAAATTACAATTCCTTTCATTCTAGCACTGAACCACTCGACAATAATAACGCCTGCGAATTTGTGTTTTTTTTTTTTTTTTTCATAAACGGAGTCTACTTCGTTTGCATTTACAACTTTAGTCCGATTAATAAAAGTCTCCTTAATGGAGTCGCATACACAAGATGCCTTAAATGTCAGGGTAACGAACAAATGGGGGTTTGGACCTGGCTTAGAGGTGAATCCCACGCTTGTCATATCTGTTAGCATATGTGAAGTTTAAATGACCATGTGAATGCGGTTAGTTATTGTGTACAATTAATGGAATAAGTGCTGAAGGTGTTACAGCACGATTAGTTATAGATAGTACCACCCGCATGGGATGGATGTCTAATCAATATTTTTGTGTCATGAGCTTTATTCAGCGATCAGTATTGCTGGGTAGTGAGTATCCATATCTCATCTTAGCTATTCGTGTGTCTTAAACTGGTTTCATTTGGAATATGAGCTTTTTTTGTTGCCTTGCCGGCTTAAATGTGAGGTTCTACGTCACTGGTTTTCATATTTATGCGGGCACTTTGTTCTTTTAATTATATTCACAACTTTTGTTAATAATAATGGGTAGGAAAGTAACTAAAAAAAACATAATCGCATCACAAATCCTTTAAAAGGGTAGCCGTCCAATAGATTGTATCTGACAAAGTCGCTAACAGCACAATCGATAGGTTGGTTCGTCTCGATTTTCAAAAGAAGTTTACAAATATTCGTCGAAAAAATTAAACAAAGGTGGTTGTCATTTAATTTGTTTGTCATAGTAGGTTTCACATTTAAAAACAAATCTGACAACTTCAAAATCTAAGTACAAACATGCATTACAAATATTGGATTGATAGAGGTCTGTTGATAAGTCCGTTGGTGCATTATCAATTGGAGTGTTCAAATTTATAATTCTATTCTTTTGGATTGTCTCCCTTGCTTGATAGAGATCTGCCAATACACAAGTCTCTAAGAAAATACTTGGAATAAACATTTTTAGTATTCTACCTGATAATATAGATCGTGGGCCAAATAAGATCTACCAGTATGTACCAATGTTAACCACGTATACATAACTTTTGTAGCAATCCTTTGTTTTTGGTAATAAATTTATAAAGGGTGTCGCATAATTCGCGCAAAACGTCAATTTGATAGAAAGACAGATTTGTAGTTGGAAGGCCTAAATTTTTTATTGATTCATAGAGTATACGGCCGCAATGGCTTTGCTGGCAATTATTGAAATTTTTTATGACCATTTTGTATAAATGTAGCTGAATTTCATTATTGATACACCGCGCCGCCTCTTTCAAGGCGTTGTTGGTCGTGGGCTTGTTTGCAAACACCTTTGGCTTCAAAAAATTTGCAAAAAAAGGTATAACGGCGTTGAATGGCAAGATCTGGATAACGAATTCTGCCTGACAAGCCGCATTTTCGCAGAATAATGGTTTGATAATGCCTCCAGCCCGAAATCCGCACCAAACAGTCACGCCTTGTAAATGCATTTGTATCTCAACAATTATTCGTGGGTTTTCTGTTTCAAGTTATCGAGTATATTCAACCCTATATTTCTCGTTCTGGTGCGTGATTTTAAAAGATGGGCCAAAAGAATTCATCCGATTTTGTTTGGTCTTCAGAATATCGGTTGTGGTTCGCGCAGTGTGCCGTTGTTCCGTCCTGTTGGAACCACATGTCCCCCAGTCCTAATTCGTCCAATTGCGGGGAAAAAAAACTCGGTTAACATGGCCTTATAGTGCGCACCATCCACTGTTGTCGTTTGACCAGCTGCGTTCTCGAAAAAAATGGCCCGATGACTACTCCAGCGTGAACAGCGCACCATGCAGTAACTTTGAACGGGTGTAATGGCTCCTCGTGCATAACTCGTGGATTTTCGGTGCCCCAGAAGTGATAGTTTTGCTTGTTCACGTATCCGTTGATGTGGAAATTAGCCTCATCGCTCATGATGATTTTGGTCGAAAAATCGTCCCCCTCGATTATTCCGCGTTCTTGGGGGAGTGTATCGCTCTATGGCTTGTTCACTTGTATTCTACATCTGTCTGGTCCACAAATGTCAAAACAGATTTGTCATTGGCGGCCATTTGCAAAAATAAGAACATCTTCTAATAGGGTGATCTCTTTTGGCCCCACCTTGTACATATTGGTCAGTATGACATTTTTTTTTAGCTGCTAACTCGTATTAATCATTATCGACAATTTTGACGATTAACGATGTTAAATTAACTTCATCACTGAAGATGATTTTGTTCGAAAAATCAGAATCAGGGTTTGTTGACGTATAAAAAGCTGCCCTCTACAATTAGTGTGTAAATAATTTACTGTTATTGAATGCACATTTAAATTTTTACCGTTGGTTCCAAAATTTTGTTGTGACATTGTAAATGTCCATTCTCCAAGGCGGTGGTTAAAATTGTTTTTCATTCCTCAAAATTTGTTACCGTTGGTTCCAAAATTTTGTTGTGACATTGGCCATGTCCATTCTCCAAGGCGGTGGTTAAAATTGTTTTTCATTCTTCAAAATTGGCTGGAATGTTCTTTGTTGACGAGTTTGCATATGGGGTCTAAATCAGTGTGGAGCTTTTAAAAATGTCTTTGGCAAATTCTTCTTTCAAAAGAAGTTCAGCAGAGAAAGCACTGATCAAAGACCCAGTACAGCAATCGCTATTCAAAGGCTTTGCAATTATCTGCTTTGTTATGGGCAAAATTTTTAAAAAGCTATCGGTTGCACCCCCTTGCGTATTCCATCTTGTCTCATTATGTATTACCTTTGTTGCTCCTTTTTTTATGTGCTTTAGTACAAGTTTGGTTTTTTGAATACCTTTAGTAGCTTGCTGAATTCTTAATTTTTGCGCTTCCTAAGCCAAAAAAACTTTAACGAGTTGATTGCCGGTTGTATAAATAATCGGTCCTAGCGAGGTTATACTCTCCTTATGTAATATATGTTGAGAAATGACAATTCAAAAATATACGGCCTTCCGAGGTATCCCTCGGAGTGGAAAATTCCCCGATTTCGTACGATCCAGATGATTTTACCTTCGAGGGATTCTTCGAAAAGCTGTTCGGAATATTTCTCCGACAGTTTGTAACGCATCGCGGCGAATTGCGTCGAAAGTGCGTTCAAATGCATTTTTCGTGCAATTTTTAACAGCTAAGTGCAATTCTTTTTCCGACTTCCTCCGACACAAATTCTTCGCGTAATTTTTTCCGATGAAACATATCTCGAATGGTATTTGAACCTCCGACGAAGTATGCGTTGCGGAAAACTGTCCGCTCAGACGAATATCTCGCTAGGGCAGAATGTTTTTTTTAGATTTTCCAATCTGTTTTATGTTGCTACCGTTGTAACTGACAACGGCAAAAACGTCAACATTTTATAGTTGCTTTGAACTGATTTGAACCGATTTCTCATAAACAATGCGCAATTCTTCACGAGTTTCTTTAATTTAGAAAAGTCAAAACTTACTTGGAAAAAACTGTGACCTGGAGCACTAGATGCAACTGAATTTATAAAGCCCTCAATTAGGAACATTGAAGGCGAACCTGCTTGCTGTGCTGATGATGATAACTACAGAATTTGCAAAGAAGGAATTGAAACAATTGTTTAAACACTTTTATAAAAATGTATACACTTTTCTACACTTTTATAGCGTTTTTAAAATAAAATGTATAAAGTTTGACATTTACGCAACCCTGATAAGCATCCACTTATTGTTGTTCCACAATCCATTAAACTCTCTTCGCGCTGCCTGGTCAGTAGTCTTCAGTTCTCGAGCCAAATGAACTTTTGTAAGCATAAAGTTTTTAGTCTTTCGTGAGAGTTCGCTTTAGAAAGCTTCTCGAAACTCCAAATTCTTGACAGCGTTGCCAAATTTATGTTCCTGGGTCAGCAATACTCTCGATGTTTTCTGCTGAACGACTTGTGACCTAGAGTGTGTACTAATTGATCTACTCTAACTGAATTTTCAGTTGTTCTCTTCAAAGTTGATGGTTTTTTTTTAAATCAATACGGGGCAAAATTTTGTACGAAAGTGGCGAACTATATTTGACAAAATTTCATTATTTATAAAACATTTCTCAACAATGAAAACGCGTTCTTCTTTGGTATTGCGCTTTATTTTCACTAACACCGAACTGTCAGATGTCAGAAAATTACTATAAAATGGTGCAAAATTAAAATTAGGAATTATGGGGCACCCTTAATTTTGCCAACATATAGTCTCTGGCTTATTGCCATAAATTATGCCATTGGCAGCAAAAAGCTGTCGATCCTCGTTCTGGCATTTTATTCTCGTTCTCTAAGAAATATGGACCGATAATATTTTTTGGCTTTAACACCACTTCACAGAGTGCTGCATCTTAACGGCAATGAGAATAATTGATATCGGTGGATGTAGGCTCATTGTGTTTGCCCACAAATGTGTAAAAATGGTGTCGACCCTTACTGGTTCAAAAAATGCAGTTTCTGCAACAAAAATGGTGCTGTAAAAAAAAGGGGACATTGACTCAACACCCAGATCTCGATATTTCACTCCTCCGGACTTTTTTTTGTATTGATATTTGAGAAGCAAAGTGTATGCCTCAGACCATTGACGAGCTCTAGACAAATTCGTTCTGAAACCATCGCTTTATCGAGTTGCAGAAAAAGTTATGAAAAACGTTGCAGAAAGAAAACATTTTGCTATGACTAAAAGAAACGGACAATCGATTTGAGTTTTAATCAAAAAAAAGTGCATATAAGCTATAAAGGACAAAACTTAAATGTTATTTTTAAGTTATTTAACATTCACATACTGACATAATAGATGGCGCACCCATTCCTATGGTGGCATAGATAACCAAACTTATTGAGGATTTGTCGAAATTCCATCAGTTAAAGGGGTAATGGAAAACTATAACACTTTTATGTGTAAAATTGGATCCCAACAGCGATGCAGGAGATAGTAACGTACCCAACAACTTCTGAAAGAATTCTAGCTGCCTATAAAGTCATAGGCGCAACTTTATAGTCAATCGATGTTTAAGGGTGTAACTCCACACTAGTTAACATGTACTTTAAATTAAAAGCTAGCTTTAACTTTTTTACATCAAAAGACACTTTTTAACGTGGCGCTAATAAGTGTATGCTAACGAACGTACCTCTAAGAACTCGTAAGTCAAACTCACCTAAAAAGTGACAGTTCTGTAAAATCAAACAAACCCAATTTCAGTGAACACTCGCAAACACACCTAAAAGTGACAGTGAAAAATATTTCAGCTGTTTTTGCCTTTGCCCGTTGCCCGATTTAAATATGACAGATGACATTACGCTAACTCAGCATTAAATATTTAAATTGAGGTTTTGGTTGCTTTAATTTTAAGGCAGAGTGATAAGGCTTAAGTACACTTTTTGACTACTGTAATTATCAAAACGTGTTGGTACGTGATAAAATAATTTTAAAGTCTACTTTAAGCGACTATAAATTTGCGCCATAGAAATTAGTAGTCCAACACCCTAACCACCCTGCCACTACACCCACGAACTTGTTGTCCCTGTCCTAAATTTTCTCAATCTGACTTATATGAATCAAATATTTCTTATTCCAATTTCACCCTATTAGCTTACCATGTTTTTACGAAACAAAATATATATTCTGTAATCGTACTCCGTACTTAAAATGTTGTGTGGTGCTTCACTCACTTGAAATATTTCAGTCATTTCACAGTCGGGCCTTCATATATACAGCCTTTAAATATTTTTTTTTTGTGTTTACTGCAAATATATAGCAAAACGTTTTTTGACTGCACTTCATTTAGTCATTGTTGTGGTTTGTAAATATGTATCGATACTCCTATCTATAGCTACATCAGTATCACAACCTTATCTCGATTATGACTAAATATCTGAATCAGCTTGGTAAACTACTATACGTGTAGATATTAAATTTATTTATAGCACTTGATTTCCAATTGATCTGAAAACCAAGACAAACTGTCTACCGTGCGCCTATGCCATTTTAAAATATTTGAGGTCTTTGTTTTTTAAAGTGTGAAACATTTCAATATTTTGTGCAATTTCAGTTGCACGTATCTTTGTATTTCTTATGAACGTCTTTAAATTTGTAGTTTAGAGTTAAACAAATCTAAATATTTGACAACAATATTTCCTAATATTCAGTAATTGCTTGGAAATAACTTAGGAACCAGAAAAGCTATCATTTAAAATCTAATCAGCATTTCGATTTGCTTTTTGTAGCATTGTAGAAAATTAATCAGTTTACTCAATCAGCTTGTTAATTAAAAATGGGTTTCCCATTAATTTTTGCTGATGGAATAACCATATTGTCAAATCAAATTTCAGTTCTATCGTTGATTCGCGTTTGACCTTTTTTTTCAATGATGGCTATAGCTAGTGCCACATAAAGAGAAGATTCATATTTTCGTAAAGAAATCCTTATCCAGCAATTGACAACGGTTTAGGAAAGGCATGTGATCTTCCACTATTCTGAGTAACTTAACAATGCAATATGGTTCATAGGTCGATGCATCTAATCCTTGCATATAATTACAAATTGCTAACAAACAAATATTTAATAAGGGGATTACACTGTAAGTTAGTGACCGAAAGCAATTTAAACCGACGTCTGGTATACCTCAGAGAAATCACTTTGGACCTTTCAGTATTCAATTCTTTGTAAGTACCGACTTCAATCAATATTTACCAATTGAAATTCATCGTACTTACTTAGTGATAGGAAGTAGTAGGAGGTGCTTATTCTAGGAACTTTAAACCAAAGCATGGTTTTTCTCAGGGAAGTCACTTGGGGCCTAATTTATTTGTAAATGATACTTAACGTACATTTCAACTTACCTCAGTGATAGGAGGCAAAATGAGACACTTTTTCGCGACAGTTTGGACCAAAGTCTAGTGAGTCACTTGGGTCGTAAATAAATTCCATTGCAAGCCAACTAAATACTTACCAAGTGAATTGCATCTCACCCATGTGATCGGAAGCAATATGATGCCCTAGTTCGACCCAATTTCAGCCAAGTCATTTTCATCCTTGGAGAAGTCCCATTCAACCTTTATGATTTTTTTTTTTAGAATCGATTTCGTATCTAATTGCCTACAGACTGATATAAACGCGCATTTTCGATAACATACCCCTAAACTTGCGCAAACATAACCCGGGGCTACCACGAGCAATATTTCATAAAATTTAATGTTCAATATGGCATTCTATGGAAATTGCTTGTGGAGACTTCAAATGGTATTCTATGAAACAATGTCTTTCTATGTATCGCTCTGCACTTTGCTTTCTATGGATAGTAGTCTATGGGCTGTCGTTTCTGTTTGACATTGTAAGATTGCTTGAGATAGTAAGCAATGGAAATGCATTCAAAGCATTCATAGCATTCATAGCATTCTATCATTATTTCCTTTATGAAAAGTGACAGATAGTAAGCTATCAAATATTGTTCATAATTTTTCCATATTAGGTTGCATGTCGTTTGTTGTACTCCATTGTTAGACTTAACTTAGTTTCAGTTGATGAGATAGAAGGCTGTTCGGTTCAAAGTTGAATTTAATAAATACCAAGAGATTGCAACATTCAAGCCAAATTTTCTTTCGGATTTTGTTAAAAGTAATAACACGGATTTCTGATACTCACATAGGAGCATTGTATATAAGGGCCCAGTTTTTCAACAGGGACGCTACAAAAGTTGAGCGACAGGGACAGCAAACAACGTCATACTTCTTTCCGCTCTTTCGACATTTCTCTTCAGTAAGATTTGCCATTTCATGATGGAAAGATATACGATCCAACAACGAGTCGAAATTATTAAAATTTACAACCGAAATTTGGAGTCAGTGGCCTCAATGTTAAGAGCGCTACGTCCGATTTATGGTCGTCATAATCGTCCTAGCAGATCAACAATTAAGCGTCTAGTGGAAAAATTTGAATCCACAGGCACAGTGCAAAATGTTTCCGTGCCAGTGAGACAAAGAAGTGCCCGTAGTGTCTAGAATATTGCTGCCGCTGAGGCTTCAGTTGAAGAAAGCCCAAATGTGTCTCTCACACGTCGTTCTCAAGCGTTGGGCATCTCTGTGACGTCGTTGTGGCGAATTTTGCGAAAAGATCTTGGCCTACATCCTTACAAGATTAAATTGACGCAAGAACTGAAGCCGCTTGACCACCAGAAGCGTCGTATGTTCGTGAGTTGGGCTGAGCAACAACTTGAAAATGATTTGGATTTTCATCGAAAAATCATCTTCAGCGATGAGGCTCATTTCTGGCTGAATGGCTTCGTCAATAAACAAAATATGCGGTATTGGTCAGGCAGAAATCCACACGTACTCCATGAGTCAACATTATATCTCGAAAAAATTACGGTTTGGTGTGGTTTATGGGCCGGCGCCGTCATTGGGCCGTACTTCTTCCGTGATGATGAAGACCGGCACGTTACTGTGAATGGTAATCGCTGCCGTTCAATGATAACCGAATATTTTTGGCCCCAATTGGATGATATGGGCTTGGAGGACATGTGGTTCCAACAGGACGGCGCCACAAGCCACACAGCGAATGCCACAATCAATTTATTGGAAACCAAGTTTGGAGAACGTGTTATCTCACGAAATGGTCCAGTCGCTTGGCCGCCTCGATCGTGCGATTTGACGCCGTTAGACTATTTCCTGTGGGGCTACGTCAAGTCTATGGTCTATGGCAACAAGCCAGCGACGATTGATGAACTTCGTATGAATACCGAACGTGAAATTGCAGCAGTATCGGCCGATTTATGCTTGAAAACCGTCGAAAATTGGGTTCAGCATCTGGACTTCTGCAAGCGTGCCCGTGGTGGCCATGTAAAAGAAATCGAGTTCCATACATAATGGCATCGAACGTACTTTAAAACCGGCAAACTTCTATACATTTCTAAAAATTCTACCCAGAACTGTCTTTCATATTTGTATTCATGTTTAACGCCGTGATCTCGATCTTCTGTGCAAAATTCACCATACACCTCACATCTGCCGCTGCGACCCAAGAAAAGTTCAAGAAGTTTTGGATTTACGCAGATCGTCGCTGCAAACAGTCGACAAGGATACACACGACACTGACGGTCTGAGCAGATATGAGCACAACAACAAAATATATTGGTCTTCAACGACGTCTGCATAGTGTATGGGACTTCTAACGAAGCTATCAAGGAATAATTTAGGATGATTTTGTGCGAAAAATAAGCATCCATTTTCTTTATTGTTCAGCATGGAGATGTAGATCTCTCTATGGACAGAAACAGGTGGTAATCACTTGGTTTTAGTCACTTGCCAAGTCACTATCGATACCCATTCATGCGTTGTCCAGATTGAACACAATTCCTCTACTATTGTCCAAAGCTGGACACTTCTGAGTGCTAAAATAGGAAAGCAGGACATATTAGATGATTCCCTATCAATCCCACCAAACATCCAGCAAAACCCTCCTGGGTAAGATACCGTTTGCGCCGACTCACCTCCACAACGGCCGTGTTCGCTTAAGTTATCGTAAGTGATCCAATTTTTAACATCAATCCACAGAAAAGGAGACCCGTTCCACAAATAAGGAGACCCTCTAAACTGCGCCAACTACAGAGACATAAGTCTCCTCAACATCGCCTACAAGATCCTATCTTCCGTAATATGTGTACACCTTAAACGGCTTACCAACAACCTGATCGGTCCTTGCAAGTGTGGTTTTAGGCCAGGAAAGTCCACAACCAATCAAATTCTCACACTTCGGCAGATTCTGGAAAAAGCCGAAGAAGTCCAAATCGATACCCACCATCTATTCATGGATTTCAAAGCCGCATACGACAGCATTTATAGAGACGAACTATACAGAGCCATGTCTAGCTTTGGTATACCGCCGCTGTTGTCGCTAGCCATCGCCCTTGCAGCGTGCCTTCGCGTCATCTTAATCAGGAAATTGTCAATTCTATTCAACTGAGCCCCATTGTATAGAACCTTGTTGGGATAATATTTTATGTGCTCGGAGTCCGGCGTTCGGTACAATCCTAAGCAGGATCGGAGACACCGCCTCTCAAACAGACGTATCTTTTCCATGTACACGGGACAACCGTAAGCGATGATCGGCCTTATTGAGGCCCAGGTTCATTTCGGACTGTAGCGCCACTTATGTAAGTAAGTAAGGTCTTCCAGATGTGATGCATATAAAATGAAATAAAATATCTGGCATTAACAGCCGATACAGGTCCTGAAACCTAGCTTATCCCTTGAATTGTTAAATACATGTATACAGTTATTTTTGTTTTTTTACAAGCTTGCACTCTCAATATTGATATGGTAGACCTAAAAAAATGAACAAATAAATATAATGCCGATGAAATCATTCCAATACCCACTTGATTTGTTCTCATATCCCATTAAAACGAATCTAAAAACTGTTCCATTATAAATGATTCTAAAGCTACCTAATGGTTAAATGCATTAGCATACACATTTGGAGAAATGTGTCGCCATCGCAATCGTCATCGAATTAACTAATAACTTGGACTCCTCGCGCAACAACTATACCATATCTGAGAGCCTAACATCGAATGATCTCAATTCACCAATTAAGTTGAGGAAGTGAACTAATCAAAGATACTTTACATAACTGCCAAAAGATGCCCACTAATCCATTTTGGCCGGTCTTCATTATATGCGCGCAGATTGTTCATCTCAATTCACAGATCAACTTCATCTAGCGGTATAAATTCACTCACAAACAAAGTATGTGTTTCTAGGATGATTTCATCGTCCATTTCAATTTACACATACTAAAACTATAAACGTGCGATGTTTCATAGACAATCCAGAAATGCAAACTTATAGATAGTCTGCACACCAGCCCACCACCATCGGCCCCAAGTCCAAAAATGTAACGTTACTATAAATATTTACATTTTAAATTCATCGTTTGATTCTAATTTCGGAATGTGTGATGAGAGAGACAGAGCGGTGTTTGGTATCTGTGTGAGGTTTCGTCCGGTGGAAATGAACTAAGTGTGAAATTATGTTGTAGATATAGGTACGAATACAAATACAAATTTTTTTTTTCTGTTTTTAATTTTATTTAGTTTTTCTATGGATATATGTTTGTTTGTTCTTTCCATCAACAATTGAAGGTCAATGTGAAATTTGTTTTTTTTTTATCTTATTTTGTATCCGAAACTAAGCGGTTTAATAAAGTAGCTAATTAGTTGTAGATCAAGTTTGACTCTTGAAAGGTCAAATTGTATTAAGGCGAGGGCAGTTTTGCCTAGAGATGTTATTGGGTTGGGTTACATTTTTTAACCCAGATGGCCAAAGAGAGCTAATGGGATTAATCTACCGAGATAAGTAAGGATGAATTTTTTAGGGCGGTATGTTTTAAGAATCGAATAAATCGTTAAAATTTGCATCAAATGTTCAAAAATTTTATAGTAATCGATAAATAGGCCTTTGCCATTTACGTTTTAAAGACAACTTCGTGTAAATGTTGTCCGCGGCTCCGTTTCTAATGGTCCATTCGACCATTCGGAAGGTCCAATTTTGCGTTACATTTTCGAGCATTTCGGCCTGTATTTCGCAAATTACGCGTGTTTTGTTAAATTGTAAGGCTTCAATCATGTTCGGCTTGTCCACATAGACTAACGACTTTACATAACCCCACAAGCAATATTCAAGAGGTGTTCAGTCGCATGATCTTGGCGGTCAACTCACAGGGCCATTTCGAGAGATAAGCTGCTTACCAAATGCATCCTTCAACATTTCGATTGTTTCACGAGCTATGTGGCATGTGGTACCGGCTTGATGAAGCCACATGTCAACCAAGTTCAATTCAGCCAACTGGGGCAAAAAAAAGTCGCGTATCATGGCACGATATCGTTTGCCGTTGATGGTAACGTTTCTTCTACGGTCATCTTTGAAGAAAAATGGACCGATGATGCCACCAGCCCATAAACCACACAAACTGTCGTTTTTTAGGGATGCATCGGTAATTTTTGTATGGCATGTTGCTGATGAAACCACATGTCAACCAAGTTCAATTCAGCCAACTGGGGCAAAAAAAAGTCGCGTATCATGGCACGATATCGTTCGCCGTTGATGGTAACGTTTCTTCTACGGTCATCTTTGAAGAAAAATGGACCGATGATGCCACCAGCCCATAAACCACACAAACTGTCGTTTTTTAGGGATGCATCGGTAATTTTTGTATGGCATGTTGCTGTTCATCACTTCAAATGCGACAGTTTTGCTTATTTACGTATCCGTTGAGCCAGAAATGAGCCTCATCGCTGAACACAATTTTTCGATAAAACAGCGGATTTAAAGACAACTTCATGTAAATGATGTCCGCGGCTCCGTTTCGAATGGTTTATTCGGAAGGTCCAATTTTGCGTTACATTTTCGAGCATCTCGGTCTGCATTCCACAAGTTACGCGTGTTTTGCTATACTGTAAGGCGTCAATTGTGTTCGGCTTGTCCACATAGACTAGCGACTTTACATAACCCCACAACAAATAATCTAGAGGCGTTAAATCGCATGATCTTGGCGGCTAACTCACAGGGCCATTTCGAGGCTTTCAAACCCAAATCGACACGTAAAATTTTCCAGGTGGTTGAGTAACACATCCCCAATTGCTGAGAACGGGGACGAATTGACATTTCACGATCTTCATTAGCATCGGACGCTACGATTGCAATATTCTCTTCGATACGCACTGTATGCATGCAATCCGATGGTTTAATATCCAACGAAGTAAATTTTATGCGAAATTTAGTGATAACAGCAAGAATTGTTGATTCACCAGGTCGATTATGACGACCATAATATGCACCGTTTGCACATTTTTCACAGAGCATGATTTTTGATAAAAAATTTCAATAATTTGCAATCGTTGCTCGTTTGTAAATCTTCCCATGATTAAATGGCAGAGTATACTGAACACTTTTCAGTTTGACATATGACGTTTGGTCGCCATTACTAAGCAGTGCTGCCAACCTGAAAAAAGTTTAACTCTTAAAAAATCAACCGTTCATATGAAATGGAAGAAGCCTTGTGTTTGTAGCATTATCGCTCAGCAAAGTTTTGATTGGATCAAGTTGTAGATGGTTAAACTAAATTTCTATAGCTAACATTGCTAACGTTGGTTAATGTCAAGTTCAAACTGAAATCAAAATTCGAAAGTACTTCCTTCTAAAACGTTTGATGGTAATGCAAACGCATGCAATTTTTTGAGCCAGAAAAGTATAGTTGCCAAAATTTGTTGTGCCATACAACCAGCAGATTTTCAAAAAGCAACGAATGATAGAACAAAAGTAGTGTGTAACCATTTTTCTTTATACAGGGTGGGTCAAAAATAATATTATAATGTGAATGCTGTGTAATTCTTGAAAATGGCGTCGAATTTCATTGCGTTTTGACAGATATAATTTTTGCAACTTCATCCATTAATTCTTTAACTTTGTCTTACAAAGAGAAATGTGTTGTTGTCGTGAAAATTTTTGACCTCGAAATTTTGATTGATACTTACATTTCGATGGTAGCGCAACCCAAAAAAGTGGTTTTTGGAATTCCCTCCGTCGATCCGTCTGTCTGTCTGTCCGTAATGGTCTTAACCCATTTTCTTCAAACTTCGTATCCAGGTTTATTTTTAGTCATAACTCTAAGCCATTGTATGTGCATTTAGCCATGTTATTTAGGGTACCTGGAATATAAAAATTATAAATAACCTCAATTTTCTACGGCTCTAAAATTTTGTTTAAACTTTACCATAGCATTTTAGTTCCACCAAAACTTTGTACCCAGTTTTTTTTTCGAGAAAATCAATGTAACGGATTTTTGAATTTTGGCCACATCAAGTTGCACAATCGCCATTTTAAACATTGTTGAGGATGGCCACGTTACATTCCTATTACTCCTTGACTTTTCCAAAGCATTCGACATCTTCGCCAGTGCGTTTGTTGTCATCCTTTCTGTGGGATAGATAAAAAAGCAGACTCTGTTGGTAACACAATTTTAAATTTTCTTCCGACTACTATAGGAGTACCTCAGGGCTCAGTTTAGGGACCCATTCTTTTCTCTTTATATAGAAATGAACTTCCAAATAAGATTACAAGATCTTCAATTCAAATGCATGCAGATAATGTGCAACTCTACAAAAGCAGTCCACTTGGACTTATCGAAAACTGTGCTCTCACAATCAACAAAAATCTAGAGGAAATCTCGCGCCGGTCTGCATCTAATGGTCTTTTCCTAAATCCATCGAAATCCAAATGCCTTGTCATTAGAAAAAAAGCCATAAACCATGAATGCATCCCCATCTTATACTTAAATAGTTTACCTATAGCCTATGCATCAAAGGCAATGAATCTTGCCATGCTTTTCAATAACACTCTGTCCTGGAATATACACATCAACGCGGCAGTCGGTAAGGATTATGTTGTACTCCGAATGCTATGGTGCTCCCAATATAATACTTCTCTGCTTTTAGCTAAAACACTAGTAGTACCAATACTCACATATGGGTGCAAAGTTTTTTGTCATTGCGATGCAGTTATGTGCAAATCTATAGCATCTCTCTCAACCACCTCATGCTTTTGTACACTTCTAAAAAAAAATGTTTGCGCAACATTCTCGTTAGTAGTCAGGGCCGAGCTTTCTCACAACCATTCATGTGTGCATGTGTACTTCTTGCACGGTGGCGGGACATCCTGCCTTATGCCGACTCCGAACGGTGAATTTGAAATAAGCTTTTCTTGAAAATTGATACTTCTCGGATGATTCGTCAGATCAACACGAGAGGAGGGCCACTGAAAAATCATTTAGGTTTTGCTACGGCTGGGAATTGAATCCAGACTATCGCACTAACCATAGCGCCTCTGAGACCGTCACTTTCGTACACTTCTACTACTATTTGATATTATTCAGCTCAAACTTCCTTGCAGCTTGTACAATGGGGGATGCTGTTTTTTTCCTCTAACAGACCCCTACTATTAATTCACCCGCGTTATTCCTGTCTCACTTCAGAGAGACGGCTTTTCTTCAACGCTATCCGACTGTGGAATTCGCAACCAAAGCACCTAAGCAGAGTGAGGGGTGAAGCACAGTTTCGTAGAGAGCTACAGATCTATTTTCAAAGTTAATCATAACTATGCTACATTCCGGAAAGAGCCTGCGCCTCAACCAACTTACTTACTTAACGAGCTTCCAACCCGTGTAGGGACACTGCCTTAGACAAGGCAGCCTTTCATCCTCTTCGATCTTCAACACGTTGCTATCAGTTAATCAGTCCAAGCGCTCTGGCATCCGTGATCGCTTGTTCCGTAAACCGGATATTCGGTCTCTCTTCTCGCCTCGAAACTGAATGCAGGGTCTCACCCAATGTGCCTCTCTAATTAGCCCGGTCCCTAGTGACGAAGTTGGAAAGCAGGCCATTGTATATGATTCCCTGTCAATCCCACAAAGCATTCAGCTCCCAGAACTTCTTGCAATAGCCACGGTTTGCGCCGACTCACCTCAACAACGACCGTTTTCGCTTAAGTTATCGTAAGTGATCCCATTTTTATTTGCATCACCATGTACTTTGCTAGTGTGGCACTCATTCATCGATTATCTTTTTGAAAGCTGGATCTCAACCAATATGTCTCACTAAGTAGCCTGGTCCTTATTTAACTGCCTCCTCCTGCTTCAAGTTGTTTAAGGTCAGTTTCTACTGAGCACGCCACTCAAGGCGAGGTCTTCCTCCACTGCTTCTAAGGTCTGGCGTGGAATCGAACTCTGAAAGCCGGAATATCAGTGTCCATGGCCAAATTTTAAAATAAATTGTCATAAGAAAATAGGTCACATACTCAACTTGCTCTAGAAGTTCGACATTTTCTTGGCCAAAAAGGCTTATCAGTGAAAGCTTTGTTAATTTCGGAAAATATACCCAGCCATCGTTCAGAAAGTGAGCTGTCAGTGATGGACATTCCACCTGATATAACATCAATAAACTCAGAATGACGAGGCTTGAGGCTGAAGATCAAATATCTCTTAGCGCCAGTTTATCAGTTCGAGATCATACTAGTCTCAGAATTTCAGAACAAAAAAACGGAAACTTTTGCTCATCAGCTTCATGGTACAGGCGGACGGTGTGCACGTGCACACATGAAAAACGAAATCCAAACATATGGCGGGCATCCGATTGTTAGAAAAAATTACTTCAAAAAAATTACCCCATCCCATTACCAACTAAAACTTGTTAACGATAAACTTTCAGTTATTTCCGCTATGGAGTATCTCAAACCTTCTAAATGCAACCTACCATGAAATCTCAATTATCACTCCTCCAAATGATCCACGACTCAGTGACTCCAAGCAAACAGGAACCCTAATCTGCTTTTGTTTCACGAATTACCATGCACTCCTGCACTCCACCTAACTACACGAGAAAAGTGTAAATTTCCGTCAATCGTGTCAATGGTGTGTGCATCAGGCTTAGACGACTCTCCACCCAAAAGCCGTTTTCACTTTTGAAATATCAAATATTTATTCTATTCAGTGATTCTCGAGTGTAATTTATCAGAACACCCAAGTACAAGAGTTCTTTGCCCAAGTGTGTTCACCTCTGTTGACCCCAAAGTACGCTAGCTATGTGAGTGTGTATACGGACAAGATGAAACATCTCTCACGTATCTGCTGGATTTCAAATGTTTCTTCCCACATTCGACAGTCCTCAGGCGCCAAAGTTTTATTTTCGAACGCAATGTTCCACAGACCCGAGATAAACCGAATAGCATCTAATTTCATGATCGAGGAACCAACAAAAGTGGGCGGCGAATTGATGCATTGTATAGATGTATCTCACAAATTAAACATTTAAACATTCATCTATAGAAGTGTACGGGTGTTTTGCTGGAGTATATTGTATCGGTATCGGTAGCCTGTGTGATTGCCTTCATATTGAATCGACGGATTGTCTGTTATTCGAGGAGCGCGGGTGTTGGGAAAAAGAATTTTTTTTGTTTGAAAATTAGTGATTGGGTGTTACAAAGGGAGCAGGCTTGTCGACTGCTCCGATGAAAATTAAGGTTGGGTCGATAGAGGAAATAGTGACCAAGTGCAAGTTGGAATGGGTATTCATGACATTTCCGTTTTTATTTTGTCTTCGGATAAGGTAAAGATATTTTCGTTTTTTTTTAACAAAGAAAGGGTAAGCAGACGTTCGATGCAGTGGGTGACCTCGACTTAGAAGATATGAATACGAAGAAAACGGCCTCAATCAGCCTGGAGTGGTCAGCTGTAGGCAGTTAGCTAATCACCGGGATAGCAGGAAAGCGAAGTTGGTAAAGAATTAAGTTCATCTCGGGCTCACTTATATCACTGATGGGTGTTGAGATTCTAGTACGACAAATTGGCATCATGGGAATGTGCTTTAACTGTTTCAAACTCGTTCCCTATTGCAATGAAAAGAAAAGGGTTTTGCCATGATGGCATGATGTTCCGTACATGATGGCACCTATATGGCTTTTAAACGAATGAAAAATTACGATGGTATCTCACATTAAAGAGTATAGAACTACATAGAGTACGCATCACAGGTGAACATTTTGTAGCCGTTTCAGACGCGGGCTCAGTGGCGCGATGGTTTGTGCGATGAACTGCCGCGCAGAAGGTCTGGTTTCGATTCCCAGCTTGAACCAGTTAACCTGAATGTCATATGGCTTAAAGTTGTCTTCCATGGAATCTCAAAATTCATATGATGCATCGCTCTCAAAATGACCATAAACCTGCGACATTATTTCAACATTTATCCGGAACCCTTAAGATGTTCTTAACACTCATATTAACAAAGCAATTGATGAAATCAATGCTGGTAATCCCTAAAGGCGAGGTTTCATTGACGATAGATTTAATCAGCCAACTCATCCAATTCTTTGCTTGAATTTTCATAATTGAGTTGCATTCATGCTCAATACACTTCCCCCCTATTTTTTTCTAGTTGACTGACTTTTAAGCAATGGTTCCGTGTCTTATGTAACCGTCATACACTGTCCTCCTTTCTATTGTAATTACATATGTATGCAATGTGATATAATATTGATTGGTTGTAGTTTTAAATGAAATTGAATTCTTTGGCCTGGTTAAAGATCTGATTTGAAGGTTCACAATTAAGCTGAATTGAGTTCATCGTGCTGACGTTCTCATGCGGGCTTGTGAAGACAATGATCACAATGATAATACATCGTGCTTTTATTGATGTTTAGAGAAACCAAAATATCGAGTGTTAAGACAACGTCAAGTTCATACATAGATTACCATGAAAATGCATGAAAGTCCGCTGAAATCACCGAAGACCTTTCAAAAAATCAGATGAACACCCTTTGAAAAATTGCTTTTTACAGAAGTTCTCGAAGAAAAGTCAGGGCGGCAAGCTATTTTCGGAGCGGATGAAGTGATCATAATTTATTATGGTCGATGTTTAAGAACGGGTATATCAATAGCCAATTTCTCTGATTCACTGTTTTCTACTATTGACACTAGTTTGGAAGGGTCAGAGGTTATATGTGCAAAATGCTCAAATATATTTCATCTTGTATCAATACGATCAATATTTGCATGATAACGACATCAATTATCACATAAGCTTATGATGGATGAAGTGGCTTTTATGCCCGAAAATGCAACTAGAGTTCCAAAGCGGTCCACAATAACTAACAACGTACAAGAAGGATCTTATCGCAAGTGTAACAAAAACTTATCGACAAAAGTGGTCAATAATATGTACAAGCAACCCTTCATGTTAAAGGACGCTCTGAAGAATTATTGAAAAACTTGATCATACTATCAAAGAGCATCATCAATCAACATTTTCATCCAATCTATGGATGCATGCTTAAACAATCTTGAATCACAAAAATGTAATAAAACCAATGTCCGACGAATCTTTACCAAAACTAAGGTTGTAAGCCTCTGAGGAAAGTTAAAATATTTTCGCCATATGCTACCTTTATCAAGTGTGCTTGGACCATTTTGCAGGTGGCCATGGCTCAGAGGAATGCGTAATTGATTTCTTAGCCAAGCGCTTTGGGTTCAAGACCCAGCTTCGGCAGCATTTGTTTTCTACGAAAATTGCCAGCTTATCTGAGGCCACCTGTGCGATAACATGAGACAATATAAATCGATGTCTCCTCCTCTGGGCCACGTAGGTTTATGTTATAGTCTTTCCTTCTATGTATGTATCCGTCTCTCTCTGTTGTATAAATGTCTTGATCTGTCCCAACTTATGGCCTCAGTCGCCAGTGCTGTTATGTGTCTGTAGTTCGTTGCATTCATGTGCGAAGTACTGTGATGTCAATGTCAAGTCAATGGACCATTTTTTGGGTAGCAAGACTGTAACTTCTACAGCTGTGAAATCGATAGAAGTAGATTCACTTTTATAGGTACCGTGCTTTAAGATGCTCAGCTTACTAAAAGCCATCGTAGCGACACCTGAACTCGGTTTTTTAGTGGTCCCTTCTCAAAGTTATAACAAATCAAACCCCATTCTGTACTTTTTGTCATAAAAAGACTAAACTCACCCATTCGGATTCAGCATAAAACAGAAGCTATCGCCATCGTGCACTAATTACACATATATACACATGAACGGTTTTGAGAAAAAAGCTAGTTGTAGCCAGATGTAGCAAGCACTTTGCAGTTCGGCACACCGTGCAAGTTTTGCTTGCAGCAATCACTTTTTTTGCATGGTGTGACCGCACATTTACTCACATTCAATCACATTCTAGAACAATTTACGACTGAGCTCGTTAGTGAAAACTATTCTAGAAACTGATAACAAGCAAAAAAAAAAAACTTTTCCAAGAAATGGATAGTAAAACGTTTTTATATGTCAGGCAAATAAAGCCTGAACGCTCTAAAAGGCTGAAGAGATCGCATATCAGCGCCAATATAGGTGTCCTAAGAGATCACAATGTGGTACTTAGAAATTTATAGGCCTACCTGCAAAATCAGTCATCATAAGCAATGACTTTTGAAGAAGGTAAAAAAAGAAGGACGGGCTCAGTGACGCGATGGTTAGTGCGATGAACTGCTGCGCAGAAAGTCTGGGTTCGATTCCCAGCCGTAGCAACACCTACATGATTTTTTCACTGGCCCTCCTCTCGTGATGATCTGATAAATCATCCGGGTAGTATCAATTGTCATGAAAAGCTTATCTCAACTAAGCCGTACCGGAGGTCCCGTCATCGTGCTAAGAAGTACACACGCACACATGAATGGTTGTAGGATAAAAGCTAGGCGCTGGGTACTAACGAGCCTGTTGCGCCATAAATGTATTTATTGATTGAAAAAAAGAGGAGGATATCTTCCACCTTTATAGTCCATATCAAGATATTTCCAAGTGCAGAAGACTCCACTTACGGGCCTATTTTAGTTGTCAATGTGGTCTCAGTAATCTGCATACTCAAAGAAATTATATAGCGCTCCCCTTTGTAGGAAGCTCGAGTTGGTTGACTTAGGCAAATGGAACTGGAAATGACAAAAGATCTATGTGGCGCCACAACAACCTTATCTTGGGTTAGCAAGTTCATATAACTTGCTCCAATTGTGCCCGAATTGGATCAACTTGACCTACAATAAATTGAGTTCCAAAAGGGCATTACCACACATCACACATATCTCCTCTTACAATTAAGCTGATCAGATAAACTGTTACTTACCGAATAACTTTAATGAAAGCCGAAAATTATTGTACTCCGCGGTATATGTATTTTTATCGATAACTTTCGATAGTGTCATCAATAGTTTAACCATTGACAGAACTCTGAACTTTAAGACGATTCGTTAAATCCCACAAAAAAGATCATGACAATTGCGGAACACCAAGTTCAAAAATGATCAAAACCGCGTCACCAGATTGTTTTTTCTTTAACAAATAAAAGTGCTGTGCAGAATGTTTGAAAGTGGTCGAACAAGCTATAGGTTTGAGGCTTTGTATGGGCCAGTATAACCAGATAATTGATTATCTCATGGTTAGATATGCCGTTCTGTTACAAATATGACATCAATGTATGACTCGGATTTTTTCCTTACCAGAGCAGTCCGTAGTTCAAAATATCAAATTCGAATTTACAACAAGCTATGCCATATTATAGGTAGTGATATATCTAGTAGCTTAATGGCTAACGCAGTAAAGAAAGACTTCGCCTTAAGCATCACGCATAAATGGAAACCGACCCGAACCAACTTAAGGTTCGCAACTGGAGACAGTCAGCTAAAATCCGATCTAATTGGAATGGCATGTTTGTTTAGGCCCGGGTTTGTTCCTGACTGTAGCACCACTCAAGTAAGTAAGAACAACAGTATCATCTACAAATTTCCTCAGTTTGTTGGTCGTTTGTGCATAAGAGGAAGAGAAAGGGTCCTATTACACTTCCTGGAGGTACGCCAGATTTTGTATGTTTCATAGTGAAATATCCATCATCTTCTTGGTCCATTTATTATATAAACTCTAGAGTACATAAAATACATTTTGGAAGATATTTTTGCAACTTTTGTTTTAATCCTTTGTGCCACACTTTGTCAAAAGCCTGTGTTACATAAAGATGGTAGGGGATATTTTTTGCTCTGGTGAGGCCTTTTCTATTTGATCAGTTGTTGAATATCTATTTCTAAAGCTAAATTAATTATTTGGTATGGTATCAATCGTTTTTCTTCTGTGAACGGATTAAGACTTTTTCGAAGAGTTTTTTTTTCGAAAAGCTTAGACTGCTTAGACAGTATTTGCAGCAAGGAAAGCGAACGATATGAAGTAATTTTACTTGAAGCCTGCTTTTGGTACCATAATTACTTCCGCATTTTTGTCCACATTCGTCGACACAACGTCTAAATCCTGCATCTATTATCTCTGCAATTTTTATCAGTGAAATCCTTTGAACTTACATTTTCAAACTCCGTAACCTTAGGTAAACTTTAGGTATTTTATTTTATATTAATGTAATTGCAGAAAAATTTGCACCTTGATCAAGCCTTGCATTTTAAATAAGGTGCACAAAAATATTCAGTTTTTCAAAACACAAACACTTTTGAAAAAGTTAGTCCGAGATGTGTCAGTTTATTTATTTTGTTACCTAGAGAAGATACGTATAATGTGTGGCTTCTTATTTTGTTGTAAAGTGTCGTTTTTAAAGAGTTAAGTTTTTTTTTCAGGTTGGCAGCACTGGTTAGTAATTGCGTAAAAACGTTATCTGTCAAAGTGAACAATTTTCAGTGTACTCTGCCATCTAATCATGGGAAGACTTACAAACGAGCAACGATTGCCATTTTTTGAAATTCACTATCGAAATTCGTGATCTGTGAAAAATGTGCAACCTTTGTTACGATCATATTATGGTCGTCATGATCGACCTGGTGAATCAACAATTCGTGCTGTTATCACCAAATTTAGCACCAAATTTACTTTGGTCGACATTAAACCATCGACTTGCATGCGTATAGTTCGTACCGAAGAGAATATTCCAGTGGTAGCGTCCAATGTTAATGAAGATCGTGAAATGTCAATTCGTCGCCGTTCCCAGCCATTGGGGATGTGTTGCTCAACCAGATTGAAAATTTTACGTGTCGATTTGGGTTGGAAAGCCTATAAAATTAAATTTGCGCAAGAATTGAAGCCGAACGGCCTTCCACAACGTTTAATTTTTTTCTCCATGAAAATCCGCTGTTTTATCGAAAAATTATGTTCAGCGATGAGGCGGATTTCTGGCTCAACGGATACGTAAATAAGCAAAACTGTCGCATATGAAGTGATGAACAGCCACATGCCATACAAGAATTACCAATGCATCCCGAAAAAACGACAGTTTGCTGTGGTGGTATCAGCGGTCCATTTTTTTTTTTTTTTTTTCAAAGACGACCGTGAAAGAAACGTTACCGTCAACGGCGAACGATATCGAGCCATGACACGCGACTTTTTTTTGCCCCAGTTGGCTGAGTTGAACTTGGTTGACATGGGGTTTCATCAAGACGGTGCCACATGCCACATAGCTCGTGAAAAATGGAAATTTTGAAGGATGAATTTTGTTAGCAGCTTTTCTCCCGAAGTGGCGGTGTGAGTTGGAAAACAAGATCATGCGATTTAACACCTCTTGATTATTTCTTGTGGGTTTATGTTAAGCCTATGTGGAAGATTGAAGCCTTTCCAGGATAACATAACGCGCGTGATTCTTGGAATACATGCCGAAATGCTCGAAAAAGTGACGCAAAATTGGACCTTCCAAATGGACCATTTGAAACGGAGCCGCGGACAACATTTACATGAAATTGTCTCTAAAACGTAAATGGCAAAGGCCTATTTATCAATAACAATGAAAATTTGAAATATTTGATGCAAATTTGAGTGTTTAATTCGATTTTTTACAAGCCTTGATGTAAGTACCTATGCAGCTGCTTGTAAGCAAAACGATATATGTTTACATATAAAATATTGTACAGCTATTAATAAGTTACATGCAAACACTAGTTTGTTTATTTATGACTCATTCGAAAAATATCTCATTCCCAATGTTTCACAATTCATTTACAAATTCTAAATGTCGCTTCCGTCAGGCACACGGAGGATTTTCTTTATTGCAAAAAAAAAAAAATACATTTACGAGCTAAATCGACACGGCTTACACTGTGGGTGGCACACAAACTGTTTTATGTGCGGATGCGTTTAGATTTACTAAACGGAGTTTCGAAATCAATTAACTCATGCGTCTGATCTTGGACGGGAGACGCATTAGCATCTT